>CM035790.1:10097662-10302261 GCA_020466265.1 Siphamia tubifer
TTGAGTTTGATTGGAGTATATGTAGTTTTTCAAGTTCCTCGATTTATTTTTCTAGCCTCTGAAGATGCTTAAAGGTGTCATTCAACTGAAAACCACTTTTCCACGCTCAGATGGGTCACCCCGACTTACCAACACATGCTCCTTTGACAGTGGTTCATCACCTCCACTGGCTGCATACTGCATTCACACAAAACAACAAGAGGAACCAGGGACCCAGAAAAAGCCGGCCCATCAGATGGACTTTAGCGTCACCCACTTCGGGTTAAGCCCGTCCCCAGCCGTGAACCTGAAGTAGCATTAGCATTAGCACAGTAGCTACTGCACATACTGGGAAAAAATGGTGGATCAAACTGGTTCATGTGCTCTCTGTGGAAATAAAGCCTGTTTTTTTTCCCTGCACGTTTTCAGAGCAAGCAATGGCACAAAACCTAGCTGGATGTTACTCTGGTAAAAGTAAACACACGTGGAGCGAGAGGGGAGGGGGGAGTGTTCCTTCACACATTCTGAGCCAATCAGAGATGCCTCGTCACCGCGTCATGGACATGTATGAGGAAGTACCGATAAACTCTGATGTTCGACCTCAAGTCATTTTTCTACTGTGAAAAAACAGCTGGAAACAAAACAATCCTGATGTTTTTTTTTTTTAAATAGAACCAACACACAATGTATTCAATAACAATGGAGAACACAGTAATATTAATGAAATAATAGTTGAATGACACCTTTAATTTCCTTTTTTAAAAAAAAGAAAAAAAAAAAGAACAATCTTGTATCAAGCGCCCCCCAAATAAGCTTTAAATGCATCCCACCCAGGCTGGGGTTTGAGGCTATATACCAATACTGAAAATACTTAATAAAGTTATTAGACTGTTCATTATGGAGTAATGAGATATTCAATCTCTAATGGGCTGTGGGTTCCCTAGCTTGTGATATTATGGGGATGGGGTTTAGAAATAACAGATGGTTAAATTGGTTTTGTACAGAGATGGGAATTAAGAAAGTATAACTGTACTTGCAGTATTTTACAGACTATAAGGCACACTTAAAAACCTTGAATTATCTCCAAAAATTAGTGCAACTTATAATCCAGTGTGCCTTTAGTGCGAAAAATACAGTAAGTAAATATTTAGGTATCTATATTTTACTTTAATATTTATTTTTCAACTTTTGACTCTTACTGCCTACATTTTTGCATAAATATCTGTACTTTATACTCATTACATTCTCAGAATAGGCTTGTTACATTTTCAAACTCAATGGATGTGATAGTACATAAAATATATTAATTTTTTTAATCCATCCATTCATGTTTTTTGTGGGCTACCTGTCCGATATTAGACCTAGTCCAGAACTCTGGTCAAGATTATTGACTGTAGAATTACAAAACAGAAAATTGTCAGATTTTTCCTGTTTAAATAGTTTCATTCATGGAAAAAAACTAAATAAAATTTAGCTTTTTACTTTTGTACTTTATTACAAAAGAGAATAATTTTTTTCTGCTTCTATTTAAGTAAAGGAGTTGAATCAGAATTTTTTAATCACACAACTAGCTGTACTTCCTATTCAGTGAAGAATGTGAGTCCTTTGCTGTTGATAGCAAAGATGAATAGTGTCCTGAAGGCTGACTATTTGAATTACACTCCTGACAACACTGAAAAGAAGTGGTTTAGGGTTTATTCAAGTATAAGAATCACTTCATTGATCTCCAAGGAGAAGAGGTTCATCTTATCTTATCTAATATGCAATATAAATTATTTTTAAAACTCCTTCATGCATATGCTCTTTTTGTTGGATGAGGTGGAAAAATAAAACACTGGTAAAAAAAATAGTGAAATAAATTATTCTCACTGTGGCCTGAGTTTAGTCAAAAAGTAGGCAGTCTGCTCTTATTCAAAGACTGAAAAGTGAAACAACCACACAAACAACTGAAACTTGGCAAAAAGTAAAAGGGATTTGATGGTCACTTCACAAATGTTTCTCCTGCAAAAACAATGTTCACTTTTTTCGGTTTTAAATAGTGAGGGAGCTTCATTATCTTACTAGTGTGGTTCACCCTCTTCTCATTTAATGACAGTATCTTAACCATTCAATCAAGTTTCCCATTCCTTTCATATTCATTATGTTTTGTTCTGTTCTTTTGCCCTAAGCCTTTCCATTCAGCCTCAAAATTTGCATAAATTTGAAAAAGACAAAATCATCCCCGGAATAAGTGCCCTCCTGCAGACCCAATACGTTGATTACAAAAGAATTTTGCAAAAAGAAAAAAATTGCTCTCATGTCACTGCATGCATATAATGAAAAGTGTTGATGTGTATAGAGGCAATAAAGACATTCTATTCAAAAAAGTAAAAATAACAGCAAACACAAGAAAAGAACAAAAATCCATAAAATGCCACCAAAGTGAAAAGTAGACGAGGCTAGACTAGATAAAGAGTATGCTTCATTGTTCCAGGTATCGGAGCTACTACAGCAGCAAAAGGAAATATTCACAGCATTGTTACCACAGGAAAGCTTTTATGGGTTTTATGAAAATCATTATGGACTCTACAAACAGCAGGCTGCAGGGGCTGACCAGGGACCTGCACAAGTGAAAGATAAGCCTTCAATATGAACAGAAGGAATTCATTTTCTGAACCCGTTTCATCCTCACTAGCATCATGGGGGTCGTTTGGAGTCTTAGAGGGGGCATTTCATGCCCATTTTCCACAAGTGAAAACAGTTTCCTGGTGTCTCAGTGTGGACTCCAATGCTCAGGTTTGAAGGGAAAAATAATGTAATAACAAATAGAGCAAAATCATGACATAGACAGAGACAGAAAACAAAACCTGAAGGGGTAGATCAGCCAGAGTCCGTGGTGGTGAAAAATGTCCAGATTATGGTAACCAGGGAAATGGGCAGAGTGTCCGGTTTATGGGGGTGACAATATCACGAACAAACTTTAAGGGCGGACCCAAGAAGCAGGAGTAAACAGATTGTAAAAGATTAACAGTTTTATTTTACAAATAAATACTGCAAGGTTCTTGGTGAAGGGGAAATCCAAACTCATGGTCGTAGACAGGGCGGGGGGTCGAATACCAGGAAACACACACGGCAACGGTACCAGGGAATAGGCAGGCTGTAAATCGGTAAACAGGCAGGTCAATACACAGGAGGACAAAACAGGCAAAAGTGCAGAGGGTTCAGGCAGGGTGTGATACTGTAATCCAGAAGATGATCCAAGTCCAGGAGAGCCGTCCAATCCAGGTAACGAATCCGAGGTGGTCTTGACTAAATCAGAGTCTGTGCAAAAGCAATGGGTCATGGGCAACAGGCGATCAGGGTTGTAGGTCATGGGACAAATAACAGGTCGGTAACAAGGCAAGGCATAAACATGGAAACCGCTGGTGAATCAGAGAACAGCACAAGGCATGGACTAAGACAAACTGGCAAAATCCATTGCCAGTTACATGGCTTAAATACACGGGGGAGGGAGGGGAGAACAAAGGAGCTTTAACAAGACACAGGTGGGAATGGTTTCATGATTAGACACAAGAGGAAGCAAAGACACCAGACATGAACGCATGAGGAGGGTTTACCAAAATAAAACAGGAAGCAGACGAGACAAAACATTAACAAGAAAATAATCCCAACAAAACGTGACAGACAAAGCTGAATGGTCCTGCACCAGCAACTGCAAGCGTCACTGCTGAAATATTGCAGATTAGCAACGACTTGCAGCTGTACGGTGCGTGACCAGGTGCAACTGGAGAGCACTGGGGGAAAGGTTGTGACACCTGTTACATGCTTTGGGCATGGGCGGTTTCTCTATAAAGGCCTCTGTATTAGAGGTAAGATCTTTAGCCCAAGCCCGACCCAGCCTGAAACTCAGGTCGGGTCGGACCTAAAATGTCAATCATTACGTTCGGGTCGGGTCGGGCTTCTCTCTCGCTGACTTTTTGTTTTCTCTGCATAATTAAGCGAGTGCGCATCAAGATCTCTCTTTCACTCTCATTGTCTGGCCTCTTATTCTGTGTTCCAGTGTTATTTCGTTGTGTAAATGATGATGATGATGATGATAATAAAAATATGTAGATTATTTTAATCTTAAAAAATCTTACGTTTTTTCTGCCAAAAATACTATGGGATAAATTGGAATTTTGGGTTTGCTTCGGGCTCGGGCCTGCAAATCAAGTTAATTGGACGGGCTCGGCCTGGGTCCGGTTTTCATGCCTGTGGGCCTGGGTTGGATCGGGCTGGATTTTTTTAGGCCTGATCTTACCTCTACTCTGTATGGTCTTGCGACAATGTGGTGCAGTCACATTTTCGCCATCATTTCCCATTTATGCTCAAGTTGCATTTGGAGAAGTGTGCAGTGTAATTCACCGCCACAACGCAAGGGGCATTGCCAAACTGATGCAAAACTGAATTATGCAAAATGTAAACAAACTGAACATATGAAGTGCAGGTAAAATTAATGTGTAGTCGACCAAAGGTGTGTGAAATGTAAACAAATAGAACAAGTAGTGAAAACAGTGAATCCAATAGTGTGTAGTGTAGTGTGTGTATAAACAGTTAGTCCTGTTCATACATTTCAAAGATGATGGTCCTGGAGACACTGTCCCTGAAGTCAACCGGAATCTTCCTCAGCGTGTCCGCCATGAACAACCCAAAAGAAGAACAGTCATCCTGCACCAGTTGCTCCAGGTGTGACTATATATCTGTTTGATCCGTGCGCCTCCTCTTGCCCTGTCTCTCTGGGTTGCTGGCCGCACAGAGGGTGTAGAATGGACCAATCAGAGGTCTCTTTTCTCATCCTCACCGCGACGCTGTCTGCTACATTTCTGCGATGTTGTTACATTTATGGAGAGATGCGCGAAATTCTCTGTGAAGGGGGCAAAAGAGTATGCGACGTACCGGCGACATGTCACAAACAACTTGGCTTCAGAATATAAATAGGCCTTAAGGGCGATTGGACGATGCACTGCCACACCATAGCAAATGTAATTTTTCATAATTTTTTATTTCATTTTCCCCCTTCCTTATTTTAGTGGAGCTGACTGATCTCATCTGTCTCTCTGTGGATATCATTGTCCAATCATGGTGATTTATACAGAAATATAAGTTTATTTTTCCAATGGATGGCATGTATTGTTAAATTCACATTAACTTTATTAATTCAGTCTCACTTTAATGACACACACACACACACACACACACACACACACACACACACACACACTGACACATATACCCCCTGGTTGGATTTAACTTGACTGAATCTTCAAACATTCATTTTTTGTGCTTTCTCACATTAAAACTGAGCTGCCATCACTGAACGGTGTGTGTGTGTGTGTGTGTGTGTGTGTGTGTGTGTGTGTATGTGTGTGTGTGTGTGTATGTGTGTGTGTGTGTGTGAGAGAGATATTGTCTGGGGGAAAAGTTTCGTTTTACTTTTGACTTTTTCTTGATCTACAGCCAGCTAAGGTCAAAATCATTACAGAATTTATCAGCTGGTCACTCAGTGCAGGATTTTTCACCCTGATGGAACTTTCACAGCTGGTTATCATCGCAAAAATAGGTGCATGATGTCTGTTCTATTGGAGGAGGATGTGTGGATTTATACACATATTGGATTTCTGCCAATGGGACAGTTTCTAACTGGCCTCTGGAGATTCTCTGATGTCACAAAGTTGGAAGGACAGCAGTACAAAAGAAGCCTCACTGCTGTCAGATGGAAAAATGGACCACTGGTTAGAGCAGTTAGTGATGATGAGAAGGTTTACAGCTGATGGGACACAGTTAGAAGAGAGCGATGGACTGACAATATCACTGTGTGTCAAATACACTTAGGTTTCATCTTACTTAGACTGTGGATGTGCTTTGGTCACAGGAGTGGAAAATGGACGGACTATAGATGATCCTTTCTGCTCCGAGGTGTGGAGTAATGATGAGGCCAGTTACAACTAAATTAAGTTGTACCCAAATTAAATAAAAACTGTTTTCTCCCATGACATAAATCTCTTCTCCTCAGGCTGAATACTGTTACACCCCAGGCTAGGGCAACTAGGGTGCAAGACAAAAATTTCCCCCTCCTGAGCTTCCACACAACAATAACAATTTACACAACTAAATTCCAATTCAATTATTTATTTTAAAAAAAGGTGTCAGGGGGGGTGGAACTAAAAAAATAACTCTTAAAAAGAAAATTCGGAAACACTTTACATTACGGATAATTACATGGTAATTATGTAGTAATTTTGATGTAATTTCATGGTAATTTGGCCTTCGCCGCAAGGCCTATTGAGTCCCCTGTGATTGCAATGACATCAGCCCTTTAAGCTCTAATTTGACCCCTGAACATGCACGAAAATTCACCAGATTTTGTGCACACTCAGAAATATTGCGAGTATATATAGTTTTATAAAAGTCAGAAAATAAATGTGTCTACAGCGCCTCCTTAATAAGTCAAATATATTGTATTAGGCCAGATCACACCCTAGTAAAGTTAGTTATGAAAATCAGTTCATCATATGACAAATAAAAAACCTTATGATGGCCACGCCCATAAACCAACAGGAAGTACGCCATCTTGGATTAAAATTTCAAACATCTTCAATCATGGTTTCTGTTGTCATCAGAATTTAACAACCTCCTTCTTGGCCGTTGGGCCAAATGAGCTCAAAATTGGTGAACATGGTCTAGACAAGTGGGACATCAAAAGTTATCCACATTTTTGGGAAAAGTTGCATCATATTTGTGCTAAAGTTGCAAAGTTTGCAAAGTTTTGGGAAAAATTACCACTGCATAAATTGCTTCAGCTCAGACATATAAAGAACGATTTCGCTGAAATTTAACTGAGACATCTATTATCTCAGCCCTTCACCTGCTTATCCATAGAAATTGCAGATTTGCTCTATAGCGCCCCCTAAAAATTCGCCTTTACTCAAATGGCTGAAGGTCGGACATACGAACACCGATTTGGCTGAAATTTGAGCAGAATTCGCACAAAGTCACATCCTGCCCACGGGACGATGTCATCTTGCCATCGGCTGTCGGCGTTGGTCGCGAGGGGAGGCGAAGGCCTTTGAGACTGCTTGCTGTTTTAATATTGCTTTTGTTTCCACTTATTACAGGCAATTCCCCCACAGTTGCCAGTGCAATTACTCTGCAGTTTCTAGGTAATAATGATGCAACCAACTTTCATTATTGCAGACATTTCTATGTCATTTCAATGTAATTTCATGGTAATAATCCTTGTGACAGCTTATATCAAGTAGTTTTTCTGCAGTTTCTTGGTAATAAGCAATATAAACAGTTTTCATTTCAAGTATAATAAAATGGTAATAATTTTAAATTAATCTGCAGTTATTGAAATAATGAGCCCAAGATTTACTTATTGTTTTTAATTACCTGATAATTTCCAGGAAATTCCACAGCATCAGGGCGGTAAAATACATTATCACTTGTTTCCACTCAATAACTAATGACTGGGAACCAATTTATAAAGATAAATGTATTGGTAAGACTTGTAATTTTTTTAAAAAGAATGTTAAAATTATTATACAGTACGATAAACATTGTCCGATTTGACAGATAGATCTTCATTTGTCATTGTAACACGTACAATGAAATTTAAAAGTACAAACCAATCAGTGCAACAATCATAAAAACAATCATAAAATCTTAAAATCTAAAAGAGCTCAAATAACTAAAACATAAATAAAACCTAAAAGAGCTAAAAGATACATGCATAGTCTGCTTCCTCTTTTGCACAGACCCCATATTGCACGTACATAGCAGCTTTTAGTTTCTTTTTTTGGGGGGCGGCTGTGGCCACAGCCTATGACTGAAAGGTCGGCGTTCGTAATGTGAATGTTAAACGCTCTGAGCACCATGAAGTGCAGTCCATTTAGATAGAAGCTATTTCTGAGTCTGCTGGTCCTTCACTTTATTGACCTGTACCGTCTACAGTTCAACCAGGGAGTGAGCGGGGTCGGAAGTGTCCTTTATAATTTTCGGTGTTTTTTTGGATACGTGAGATCTATACAGCTCTTCCAGGGGAGGACGGGGGCAGCCAATAATATTTCGTGCGGTGTTTATGATGCTCTGGGGCTTTTTCCTCTGTTCTGCTGTACAACTGGTGTAGCTCACACATATGCAGTATGTCAGAATGCTTTTAACGCAGCACCAGTAAAAGGACACCAGCAGTCTCTGAGTAATGTTGTGCCCCTCAGGAAGTACTTTCTCTGTTGGGTCTTCTTAAGCAGCTCAGAGGTGTTCATGCCCCAAATCAAACCCTCCTCAATACGGACTCCCAGGAAGTGGAAAGAGGGGGGGGTAAATCCATAGTTCAGGTCCAACTTTTCTTGGAAGTTGGAGGCTCTTCTTCTGTCTCTTCAGTGGCCTTTTCCTCTTCGAAAAGAAACTTTCCAAAGAAATTTTTTTTTTACTTATTTTGCTAACATGTGGGTTACAATTTTGGCATTCAAGTGACAGAAGCTGTGTTTCCTCTGATGGACAATAGACTCAACACATTGTCCTTGCCTATTGTCCCTGAATATCAGTGGGTGCCAATGGCAACAAGAAGCAGCGGTAGTCACTTAAACCCTCCATCCATATTATGTTCAAGGCCATATTTGTAAGTACAGAGAGGTTATTGAACAGGCAAGGCCAAGCTAAAAACAGCATCTCACCTATGGTTATGTCACAATGCAAATTCCACTGTGTGAGAAATCATTTCTCCCCAAGGGCAACATACAGTAAGAATAATAATCACGTCAACATAACATGATTACATGACATGATGATTTAATTGGTCCAGGGTGCTGTGCAATCTTAATATATATATATGTATGTGTGTGTGTGTGTTTATTCACACTTACTTATTATTATTATTTTTTATTTTAGTAATCGAAAATAAATTTATGTTGTATTGACTTAAAGGAGGTGCTCAAATATCATTGCACATTGTTGTATGATGACAATAAAGGCTATCTGTTTATATATGAAAATAAATATTCAGAACTTCAAATAGGAGCAGTGGTGAGCACTCGTGCTTCACAGACAGAAGGACTGTGAGGTCTGTCTCCAGTCTCCTCCCACCATCCAAACACATGCACTGATAGGTTAATTGGTTTATTTAAATTGTCCATAGGTGTGTCCTCTATTGTAAGTCGTTTTGGATAAAAGCATCTGCCAAATGTAATGTAATGTTGTCAGCTATCACCACAGTTCAATCAGAGGTCTTCTCCTCTGGTCCTCGGGGGCCACTGTTCTGCATGTTTTAGGTGTTACCAACACACCCTGACTCAAAGCACTGGGTCGTTATCAGGCTTCAGAAGAGCTTGATGATGAATCAGGTGTATATAGCAAATAAATATAAGAATATGATATTCTTGTTGTCACTCCATTAGCATTTCACCCTTGTTAGCTGTTACCATGACTTTTATTTGTTGCCTAGTAACTGAACTTCCCTCTGTGGTATTTATTCAAAATTTGACATTCCCATAGTAAAGGCCTCAAATATCTAGCTTGATAATGTTCAAGCCTTAACTCTTGATGGAAGTGCGCTTTCTGTTACAATCTCAGTACCAGTGATGGATCCAAATGCAGGACACGAAACACTGCGTTTACAGATTTTATTAATTGTAATGAAAATATATTGAGCGGGTGATTCCTCTGTGAGTGACCGTGAAGATGGAGAACCTCCTTAACTCAGGATGGAGGCAGATAAATCAGAGTCAGACAGACAGGGGTCAAAAACAGGCAGAAGAGGAAAAACCAAAAATCATACTGGGTCCAGAAGAAAGGTCAGGTCCAGGGTCAGAGAGATGAGGAGGCACCAGCAGGGGAAAAACAGGCTCGTGGTCGGGGACAGGCTAGAGATCACTCACACTAATTCAGGCAAGACAGACAGGGGCAAAGACAGAATCCAAATAAACCAGAATACTAGAACCAAGTTGAACACAGAAATACCAAGGATCAGAATACTGCTCATAAGTCGCTACCAGGGCTGACAAATTTGCACTGTACAAAGAAAAGGGGGAAACATATATAATAGGAAAGACATGTGAGACACATCAATGAGAAATTAATGAGAGGCAGGGAAAGCACAGGAAGCAAAGTGCGAAAGTGTGAACATGAAACACAGGATCCCTAAATAAAAGCCCACACACTAACAATGACAAAAATACATGAAGACACACAAAAAAATAAGACAAAATATCACACCTTGAGTCTGGATTATTTTCTACTTTCATGAAAAATGTTGTAATTTTAGTGGTTATTTGTGTCACTCTGTTACCGAGGCTTTAAACGTATTTTTTCATTATTTAACTCCATCAGAGTACTGTATAGTACACCTTTCTGTGTGGAGTTTGCATGTTCTCCCACCATCCAAACACATGCACTGATAGGTTAACTGGTTAATCTAAATTGTCTATATATGTTCAGCCCTGAGATGAACTGGAGACTCATACAGGGTGTACCCCGCCTTCACCCATTGTAGCTGGATTAGACCCTCAGTGACCCCACATGACGTCTTCAGACTTCAGGCTCTGTTTATTAGTGCACATGGTGGTCCAGATACTGATGTTCGCACTATCCAGAACTCTCGCATTTCCTTAGAAAATTGTCAGAAATTTCGCCTGTGAACCTCATGCCTGTATGTATCCATATGTCCCATTTACTTAAAGCACAGGCAGAAAGACTGTGAGGTCTGTGTGGGTTTTCTCCAGTTTCCTCCCACCATCCAAACACATGCACTGATAGGTTAACTGGTTAATCTAAATTGTCCATAGGTGTGAATGTGAGTGCGATTGTTTGTCTATATATGTTCAGCCCTGAGATGAACTGGAGACTCATACAGAGTGTACCCCACCTTCACCCATTGTAGCTGGATTAGGCCCCCAGTGACCCCTGTGACCCTAGTGAGGATAAAGCGGGTTCAGATGACGAGACGAGAGTACTTTATAGGCAAATACCTTTCAGATGATCTACCATTCATATCTTATTCATAAGTCATTTGGAAATTATGGACTAAAAAGTAATGAAACTGTCACTCTGTTACTCCTTGACCGTCTCAAAAATGAAACAGGAAATGACAGAGAAAACAGAGAAATCAGAATTGATGTGACAGTGAGTCCCAGTTACACTTGATCTACCAAGAATAAATTCATTATAAGAACAATGAGTTCAATAATTGAGAAGCAGTGTAATTATAATATGTGATGAAATTGTTGAAAAGTTTGGGTAACACCAGTTGTGACAGAGTTAAAGGCAGTAATGTGTATATTCTGGCCTCAGTGGTACACAGCATATTTTAAAGATGAATGGGATGTGGATGGGCAAGGTATGAGCTTTAACTGTAGCCCAGGGGTATTTGAACTCATGCTCTTCCCACCTGATTCAGAATAGTGTGAGATCTACTGTAGGACCTTTTCATTGTGAGAAATAGGGGAAAAAAAATACTCTCAAGAATCAAAGGATGTCACATACTTTGAAGTGGGTTTTTCACCCAGTGGAGTTACAATCTATCCTGTGAATATTTACACTTTACATTCTTATGTTTCACTTATACAAAGATGTGAACAGTCTGTCCCATCCTCCCTCCCTCTGACATCAAACAGCCTGGTGGGTAAATACACTGATCCTCACATCTCCATCAGCTTCTATTTATTCTAAAGACCTGCTGGGAATGTTAAATGAGGAGAGTTGATTTTCCTCTGTGGTGGATCATTGGGATATGGCTGCCTGCTGGGGTTCAAAACCAGAAAAAAATTTACTAATAATAACAATGGAAACAGCGTCTTCTTATTTCTGTGACCTTGTGGGGGACAAACATAGTTTGAGTCATGGTTTTTTTCACTATATAAAGAACATTATATTGTTTCAAATGCGGCCAATGTATCTGTATGGCATAACAGCCCTTCTCATAATGACAATGATGTAATTAGAAGAAAGACTATTCCGCACACATTTGCATATCAATAGAAAAAAAAAAAAAAATTCTGTTCAGCTCATATATGTGTGTATTAGCTAATATTAAGCACCATAGTGTCTCATACGTGATGTGTCTATGCTAAATTGTTTGTTATTGCTGTATATCATAACCATCTGTCTGATAGAATTCAAGTGAAAAGGAAAGGTCATGATCACCGTAACTATGGTGATGGACGCCGTGTGATCTCTCATCATTGTACGTTAACTGCTGTTTGCTCCATGAATTACTTTACATTTACATGTACAGCATAAACATGTTATCTTTGTGGGAAAATCTATCCTTTAAAAATGAATTATTCATTATTGAGAATCTCATCATTAAAACAGGCTGTCACAACATACTGAAGGTGCTAATGTCTTGCAGTCTAGCAAATAAGAAAGAAAGAAAGAAAGAAAGACAAGGTCTTTCTAGACAAGGTCCCCTGTTTCTGAATAAAAAAAAAAATCATGCATGCTAAATTCAAATATGCTCTTATATTTATCAAGAGGAACGAAAGCACTATGAGAGTTGATGCTCTAGCCAGCAGGCTACAGAATAATGATTATTATGACTTCTGGAAGAAGGTGAAAGCGAGGAACAACTGCAAAACATCCCTCCCCTCTGATATAGAAGGATTGTTGAGAAATAGCGCAAGCATTATTAAGAACTGTTTAATTGTATTAGTATTGTACTCCATTTGAAGTAAATGACACTGACTCAACTGAAAACCTTGAAATTAGACCTGATGAAATTCTTGAAGTGATATCATTAGATAATAATAAGGCATGTGGAAGGGATCGAATCTATGCTGAGAACCTTCAGTATGGCAGTAAAAAACTCTGTCCTTTATTATCAATGAGTCTATCATTGGAAAATTAACGAACAATTATCCATTAATGATTAAATTTTTTTTATAATAAAAAGATAATATATGGGCAAAAATAAAAACAAAAATGTGTTTTTCCTCAATTAAACATTTGTCCAATTCATAAGTCAAAATTCTGAGATAAAAAGTACAAATTCTGAGATAAAAAGGATTAAAAAAAAAACAGACACTGATTTTACAGACACTGTTCCTCTTTTTTCTTACTAAAATGTTTTGTCCATGTCAGGGGAGACGACTAAAAATATGTTCCTCAGGGGGAACATCAGTGAAAAAAGTTCTAGAACCACTGTCTTAGGGTAAATGTCACAGAACAAGACATAGTTTATTTAACTTAGTTTAACAACAGTAACATTTCTCATCATTTTGATTACTGTTTGCTAACACCACGAAACATTATCGACGAACTGAGGTGCGCTTCATTTACATATGCTGTTGTGCCGCCCGGGCGGGTAAACAGTTTAAACCATAGATATTAGTCTATGGTTTGGTGTGATTGTGACGACAGTAACTGTTTATCCTGAAATAAAAAGTAGTTGAGACCAACTCTGTCTGTTTCCTGGATCCAGTAACGATACAATATATAAACTCTGGAAAAAGTGGAGGCTATGAAATCATCTGGGGTGTCAAGTGGGGTGTCACATCACCCCCATCCCCCACGGGTGTGACACCCATGTCAATGTGTTTCATAGGACTCCTTATTCATGGAGTCACTTTTGTCCATATTATTTGTTCCAGTCCTAAAGGACAAAGCAGGGAAACTAAATAGTATTGACAACAGACCAATAGCATTGTCTAGTATCTCCTCTAAGGTTTTAGAACGGGTCCTCCTTACACGGCTAGATGCTTTTCTATCAACATCAGATAACCAGTTTGGTTTTAAAAAGAGACATGGTACTGATATGTGTATATTTGCTTTAAAGGAAATGGTTGCCAAACACGTGAATCAGAACTCTACAGTTTTTATGTGTTTTTTTTTAGATGCTGTTCATGAAACTGTTCCAGAGAAGTGTTCCAAGGGTCAGGGTTAGAATACTTGTGTGTTAGTACAGTCACCAGACAATGTGTGTTAATAGGGGTGTGGAATATCTTCCCCATTCCATGTATCTAATGGTGTCCCCCAAGGTGGGCTTCTTTCTCCTGCTCTGTTCAATTCAATTCAATTCAATTTTATTTATAAAGCCCTAAATCACAACAAAGTCGTCTCAGAGGGCTTTACAAAAACATAATCAACTACAGAAATACATGAAAAGTCCCAGGCATCCCCTGTCCTTAGACCCTCCTTCTCGGCAAGAAAAAACTTCCAAACCCAGTGGGAAAAAGAAGAAATCTTGAGGAGAACCACATTGAAGGAGAGATCCACTCCCATGGACGGACAGGCTATAGATGAACGTCCATGTATAAATGCAGGAAGGGGGGCTGGTCCAGACAGGCAGGGGCGGTGGTCCGGGGTCACAGGTCAGCACAGGCGAGATACTCCAGATCCTGTCGTCCATGGCTCCCGTGCAGGCACTGTCAGGAGAGCCACCACTCCCCCCAGGGGGGGAGGGGGGAAAGGGGACACCAGGTGACTAGTCATGAACAGACTTGGTAAGAAAGATATGTTATAAAAATTACAGAAACAGATGTGAGGAAGAGAAAGAGAAGAAAGAACTCAGTGTCTGTACTTCCCTCAGCATTCTAACTCCTAGGGCAGCCTAGACTGAACTGTGACTCATACATCATGTATACATGATATATGAGTCACATAATTTTTAACTAACCTGACCATAGGCTTTCTCAAACAGGAATGTTTTAAGCCTAATTTTAAATGTAGAGACTGTTTCGGCATTTTTAATATTAAAGGGAAGCTGATTCCATAAGACAGGGGCCTGATAACTAAAGGCTCTAGCTCCTACTGTACTTTTAGAAACCCTAGGAACTTTCAGTAAACCTGCATTCTGAGAACGAAGGGTTCTATTGGGTTGGTACGGAACCAGATCATCTTTAAGATAAGTGGATAATGTGGTCAATGTGGATATGAATCAGTCCAGTTGAGTTTATGTTCTACAGGCTGTTTAATTGGCACTTCTGTGATTAATCATCTGGTGTATGCAGATGATCAGGCCATTTTGAGCCCATACAGTGCTAGTTTACAACAGTTGCTTAAGGTGTGCAACACAATATGGCATTTTATATGACATTAAATTCAATGCAAATAAGAGTAATGTGAGGAGTAGAGAAGATAAGAAGATGACATTCCCTGATTTTTATCTGTGTCATCGTTCACTCACTGTGTGTAGAGAAGTTAAGTATCTGATGATCTCTGTGATTATCGTGACATTTGCCGACAATGACGTAAATTATATACCCAGGCTAATATGTTACTTCGTAAATTTAGAATGTGCTTTTTTAATATTAAATGCTCTCTGTTCAAAGCCTTCTGTACACCCATGTGTTCTGCCCATTTATGGTGTAAATATAAGAAAAGCAGCTACCAGAAGTTTACAGTTGCATATAATGACACTATCAGACTACTGATGCAGGTACCAGGTGGTCCAGTACCAGTTACCTGTTTGCATACTCTAATGTACCTGGATGTGATGTAGTTTTGAGAAATGTTATTTATAAATTCATGTGCAGACTGAGTTGTTCTCAAAATGGTGTCAGTGAATCTCTAGATTGTTGTGTACTTTTATTGTGTGTGTTTGTATATGTATATATCTGTGTATGTATGTGTATATATATTTGAATATGTATGTGTGGTATATATATATATATATATATATATATATATATATATATATATATATATATATATATATATATATATATATATATATATATATATATATATATATATATATATATTTATTTATTTATTTTTTTAATTATCTTGTTCTCTTTTGTAGGCCATGATATGGACCATGTATTTGTGACATAAATAAAGAATTGAATTGATTGAAATACCTTCATTTCTGATATAATATTAAAATGGTCCCACACACTGGAAACTTCTTTGGCTGCTTCATAATTCTTGATGAATATTTATGATAATGAACCACAAAAGATCAGAGATTCTGTTGGCAGATTCATCCAGTTGCACTTCCTTATAAACACAGTTTGGCATCGGTCACATGTTTATTTTCTGTCTCTGTCTGAATTTTGTTCTATTATTAAATTATTTTCCCCTCCCTCTCTCGACCTCACCCCTTCATGACAGTCGATGTGGTGTGTTTACCCCTGTCGGCCACTGTAGTAGAATGAACTAAAATGATTTTGACAGCCCTGTTCGACCATATCTGAGCTATAATACAGCTCATGTATTATCTTCAAGGTAAAATGTGTAGAGTTTGAGTCACAGCTGTTGACAGGCAGACAATAAATTGAGCTTTGATTTCCCACAACATCCATTTTCTGTCAGTTTACAGAGAAATTATAGCTATCAATCATCCTATATCTGTCTGAAAAACACTTACAAGCAGCAAAAACAAATCCTGTGTCACTGCATCCTTCTGCATTGAGCAGCTTCAACCAGACTCTTTAACTCCAGACTCTTTCTACATTATTTATTTATTTTTTTATTTTTTTTACGTGTTTTGTGAAACAAACTTGAACGTGCTTCTGTCTGATAAGCCTCTCGTCTCATCCTCGTCTTGGTCCTTTCAGGTGCAGGATGACTGGTTGGAATCCAAAAATATAATCAGACCGGAGATGATAAGATCTACTAATTACACACTTGGGGTAAAATAGATCATAAATCATCAAGCTACTCTGAAGTGATTTGTGAGAAAAGCTGTGTTTAATTGGCATCCATAAAACTTGCAGTACATTTAGCAGATGTTACAGACCAGTCCAGCACACAACTTCCTGTCTGTGTTTATGATGGTGTGTTTAACTTACACCATCTTACTGTAATAATCTGTTTTTTTTTGTTGTTGTTTATTTACAGTAACCTCCAACATACAGTTTGTAATGTTCTAATTTGATACTTAAATTACATAATTACACATCAGGTACAAAATGTAGACTTTTAAAAAAGTTAATTATAAAATATATTCTAGTTATATTTCCCCAAATAATATCTCAGACAGGTTCTTTCACTTTTCATTTCCTTTTGGCTATAAAGTGTAGTTAAACGCTGTGTTAAAAACAATATGTAAATGAGCCGATACAGTGGTAAGAAATCAGTTTGCATTCAAAAAGCCTCTTACATTCCCTAAATTTCACCTGTGATGAATAAACAGTGCATAAATTAACAATAGAGGATCTAAAATACCTTGAAAAACATAAATAACCAGTGGAGGAAATTAAGATGCTTGACATTCTCTACACCTACATGTTAAATTTCTCATCTTAACCTTCCAATAGTAAAAGCAGACATGGTGCGATATAGATGTGGTGATTAAAATAATTAATTCAACACAGAAAATAACTGTAAAATAGTTACGTCTTGGCCTTGTTTGTTTTAGATGCAAGTGTTCAAATACCATTATAAGTTCACATCAGTGCTGTAGCTACAGAGAGAAACTGGTTGTATTTGCTCATGGAGCGAATAGTTTATTTTAAAAATAATTGAAAAAAAAAAAAGTCAAAGTGAGCTTTTTATTTGTCTTCAGACTAAAGAATGATGCAATTTTTTGGTAAGTAAAATGTCCCATTATGCACAAATCAGTGTGATTTTTTTCCCAAGTTAGAATACACACCACTGTGAAACAAACATCGGCGGCAATTGCATGTAAATTAGAGGTAAAACAACAGTCACAGCTTAACATTTTCCATTTTGGAGATATTTAGAAGTAAACAGCAATGAGTTCCACATGCTGTTGGCTGGGGATGAAGCATTATGATAATGTGCTCGATAAATATTGATGCTGAGCTGCTGGTGTGTGGGATCAGAACTGCATCCTATCACGTCTGGAAGTGCCAAATTTTCCTGTTTTGTAAAAACCTGTTAGTCCCAAACTCACCAGAATAAAAATGTAACTCAACATGGAAGCTGTGGTAATGCATTAAAAAGTGAAAAATGTCACATAAGTGTTCACATCTGACTCACATGGTTGAGCTCATTTTATACCGAATGAACAGAGTTTTTTTGCTCTAAAATAAATAGTTATGGAAATCTACTAAGTCACGGGAATGACGTCAGCTTTGACATTTCCACTCATGAATGTAACAAAACATTATGCATTATGAAACAAAAATTTGGAAAATCACACTGGTGCGTGTAGCGTCCGTCCTCAGTTACTCAGCTCTGCATAGATTTATTTTAAGACACACACAGGTAAGAACTTAGAACAGTACTAAGAAGAAGAGGACGAGTCCAACTGGATGTCCAGCAGCGTGTCCTTCTGCTGTTCCTGTGGCTGCAGTGGGTTAGAAGACAGGGCAGGTCCTGGTGTTTAACAGTCACTGTGGGCTCTCACAGAGGCACTAAAAAAAAAAAAAAGAAAAAACACTTTAGCGACATGGATCACAGCCATGTGATCACACTGAAAAAAAGGAGAACACAATAGAATAGAATAGAATAGAATAGATCAGGGGTGTCAAACTGTGGTCCACGAGGGCCGGTGTCCTGCATGTTTTAGATGTTTCCCTCTTCCATTCCACCTGGAGGCCATTGCATCATTATCAGTCTGATGACGAGCTGATTATTAACTCTTTAAATGTTAGTGCTGATGCATTCTGAATGGATGAGTTTAAATATTCAGAAAAATTCAACCATTTTCCTTTTAGTTTTGTGCATGGACAAGGTGCCAAAATGCAACATTTTTTTTTTTTTTTTTTTTTTTTTACATTTATTTTATTTAAACATTTTTAAAGGCAAAATTAAAATTGCTGGGACCAAATTTCAATAGTAGTTTTCTTTCCACATTATTTGTCATTTTGTAAATATTTATTAGTTTTTGTTGCTCATTTTGTTTATTTTTCTACCTTTTTTTTTAAATTGTAGTATTTTTCTTTGATTTTCTGCCATTTGTGTCTTACTTTGCTCATGTTACCAATTATTTTGTTAGTTCTCAGGAGTTAAATGGTTAAACTGAATCACATAGAAGAGGGAAATATCTAAAACATGCAGGACACCGGCCCTCGAGGACTGGAGTTTGACACCTGTGGTATAGATACTCTAGCTTTATTGTCTGTTCCACATAAAAAAACAGAAATTCTTCTCTTTCATGGCTTCTTACAACAAACCCCCTCCTCGCTAAAAACACATTGCCACAATTACTAGACATGAATAAAAATGAAATGAAATCACACCAGATAATTAAAAACTTTAAAAACAGTGCAGATATGTTTGTGTTATTCAGAGCAGCTGTTGCAGAAGGGATGAATGATTCCTTGTAGATGTTCTTGGTGGTCATGGGGGGGGGGGTCCTGTAGCATCTGTCTGATGGCAGCAGCATGAAGGAGTGATGGAGGGGAGGGGAGGGGGGGGTCCTCAGTCCTCTACAGTCGTTCGTCACTGAACGACTGTAGAGTTCAGGCAGAGGGGTTGTTTGGTGATTTTACTGTTAGAGAGAGTTTGGTTTGTGTTTGATTGTGAGGAAGTTGTAGCAGGTGGAAATATTATAGGTGAGGATGGATGAAGAAAATATTTGACAGTATCTCAGATCATTTACTACAGATTCTAAACACATTTGTCCTAACTGGTATTTTTCCAGATGCCTTCAAAACAGCTGTTATCTTTTTTTTTTGTCTTTTGTTTTATGTGTGTGACCATCATCGGTCCTCCCTGAAAGCTGAGCAGACAGGGAAACAAAGACTGGACAGGACGGACAGGACGAACAGGGAAAGAAATTAACAGTTAAAGATTGTAAGGTGGTGTGTTATTCCCAACTACCAACTGTCCATCAATAAAAATCGATAAATAAATCGAAAAAAGAGAAGAAAACCAAAACAGCACAAAAGAAAAAGAGATTCGATAAATAAATAATTGAACAAAAACGGTAGTGAGCACCACAATTGTGGATGACTTGATAGTGTAAAATAGAATGCAATAGAATAGAATAGAATAAACAGCTGTTATCAAACCATTACTAAAGAAGACTAACCTTAATTAATAGAGTCCACATGGGACCCAAAGGACAAAGTAGTGTCCATGTCAATCCCCAGATACTTAAAAGAAAGCACCTGGTCCAGACCCAGACCATGGATCTGCAGGGTTAGAACAGGTCCAGAACATCCACAGCATAGTTCTTTAGTTTTTGTAATGTTGAGCTGCAGTGAACTGTCCATATAATGTGGACCAGGGTGTGTTCCTCCTGCTGGTACTGGGTCAGGGCTTATGTATTTATTTACTATATGAAATAGAACAGTTTCATGTTCCTTCTCTTAACATGTATAAATTATGTAAAACTATTGTCTTCATAGCGGACGTACAATCTTTAAAATAAAGTCATGTTTAGAATCAGTGAAATAATTATGTTTGGTTTGAAATTTGAATGCGGAACCCTAACCCTAACCCTGACCCTGACCCTGACCCTGACCCTAACCCATGGGTCACTGTAAACCTGAATAAATTAGCAGAACTCAAAAAATTTACAGCAATCGATTGCCTCAGTTATTTTAAGTTGATGAAACTTAAAAAAATATAAGTTTCCAGAATTTAAAATGTAGATGTTTATTAAAATATACTTAAATTAAAACATTACTTATTAACTTAGTATTCTAAGGTTCTGTCAGTCCTACTGGGAGACTAAGACACTTGGACATGTGGACAGACAGAGCTGGGACATTAACCTTTGACCCTTCAGTCATTGGACGACCTGCTCTACCAACTGAACCACAGCCACTGAATAAAATAACTGTTTTGTGATTGTATTTTTTTTGGTGTGATAGATATTAGTGGTTATTTGGAGTGTTCTGAAAATTATATTTCATCATCTACTACATCAGTTAAGTTATTTTTTCAACCCTCCTTATTTGAAACAATAGAAATAACAGAACAATATCTTTCTCAGTTTTACCTCATCTATGTTTTTAAGTTATGTTCACTTATATCCACAATAGTTCCCCTTAATTAAACATAGTTGTAAGTACTTCAAAAGAAGAACATGTTACAACAACTGAATACATTTGAGTTAGTAGTACTATTTATGAAACTTTGAGTATTCACAACTGAATATATATAATTATTCTTAACATTCAGGTTTACAGTGTAGAGTCTTGTTCTAACTCCTGTACTTTTTGGGACCATTTGTCCTGGGGTTGTGTTCAGCAATTTAACAGTAAAACAGTAACTGAAATGTTCATTTTTGTAAATGACCATATTTGTGTTGTTGTTGTTGTTGTGTTGGTATCTGCCTCTAACTTACATGTCATACACTGTTGCTGTGCTTTAGCCTTTGGCAAATATGTTTGCATTTAGAAATGAAAAATTAAAGCACTGAAACACTGGCAAGACCCTTTTTATTCTGTTTAAAATATGAATTTTAGGTAATGATTTATGAACTAATAAAGAATTATACTGATCTACATTAGTGATAAAATGGATAAATATAATAATTTGGGCGACACAGTGGTGCAGTGGTTAGCACTTGTACCTCACAGACAGAAGGATGCTGGTTCAAATCCCACACCAGACCTTTCTGTGTGGAGTTTGCATGTTCTCCCTGTGTCTGGTTTTCTCCAGGTACATATTATTATTGAGTATTGTTATTCTTTCTGTATTTATTCTCATTTTTGCTTGAGATTTTTGCATGCTTTATTTCAATCATGTGCAGAATGCAACAATAATCAATAAAATAATAGTAATAATAATAATAATAATAATAATAATAATAATAATAACAACAACAATAATATACAATGACATTTCCGAAAAGGAGTAGGATGAAGCATAAGCTTTTTTAATCCTACCCCTTCTTTACTTCCCCATTAACCTGAATTCATCTAATAGCAATAGAGTGCATAGTACAAAAATGATAATAACAAAAATAATAACAATAACAACAACAACAACAATAATAATAATAATAATAATAATAATAATAATAATAATAATAATAATAATAATAATAATAATAATAATAAATAATTGAAGTACTAAACATATACATATATGTACAAAAAAACAAAACAGAACAAAAAAAACAACAACAAAATGAGCAGATAGGAAAGTTGGTAACATATATATATATATATATATATATATATTTATTTTTTTTTTTTTAACTTAATAAATGTAGTGTTCTTTTTCTTTTGGAGGAAGGGGACATTTGTTATAAAAGTTGATACAGTAAGAAGGGGTGGGATTTTATAAGTGTTAACTTCCACCCACTGCTTTTAAACATATGCTTGTATGTGTGTTTTGTTTTTCATCTTTTAGTGTTAAAATAGGTGGAAATGCACACACACACACACACACACACACACACACACACACTGTTAGCCTTATACAGTAGCGTGTTAAGGAGGAGTGTTAAACACGTAACCCACAGGTCAAAGCTGATCCAGCCAGAGTTTCCAAACTAACCCACTGGATGAATTCCTGAATTAATTGCACACAATGAGAAAGACACTGGAGATTAATTAAAGTAAGTAATTTTTCACTCTAAAAGTTCAAGTAAGAAAAATATCTGTAAAACGTCTAATCTGGGGGCGGTGCAGTGGTTAGCACTCATGCCTCACAATGAGGAGGTTTAATTCCAACACCAGACCTTAGTGACCTTAGTGAGGATAAAGTGGGTTCAGAAGATGAGTGAATGAAGTTTGTTAGTTTGCTTTATTTGTCTCGGTCAAAAAAAAAAAATTGGTGAAAGAAGCAGGTAAACAAAAAGTAAAAGTGACTATTGTTCCATCATCAACAGAATGTTCAGTGGCGGTGGTGGGCTAAGCAGGGGAAACAAAGTTGTATCTGAGCATTCATGTATTCAATGTCCACACTGATACTCCTGTTTACTGTCAGTTATTTCTCTCCATTTAATCCTTAACACTCCAATAGTCTTTAGGAACAAGGTGGAGCATAAACATATTAGTAATAAAGTATCTATTACATGATGTGGAGCAGAGCGAAGTGTAAGGGTACATTCAGTACATGCTCACCCCATGACAAAACTGAACCAGATCACAGGTACCAGGTAAGGTTAAGTACGGCTACCAATTGTGTACTGTCCGCACCCATGTCCAACAGTAACCAAAAATAAAGACACAAATCGAATAAACCAATATCCATTTGACATATATTAATGAAAAGCAAAAAAAAGTACAGGAAATATTTATGGCTCCTACACTGACTGAAAAGGCTTTTTATGGCCAAGAAAGACTGAAAAAAAAGAACATATTTTGGAGCCAATACATCATGCTTAGCAATACAGATAAAAATATATGGAGGACAGTGAAGGAGAAAAAAACTAAGAGATTCTATGTTTTTTTAATGTAATTACCAATTACCATTTAATTATAGACTTTCTTAAATAATGTTCTGTTGAAGTTCAGTGTCCAGTTGGTTCCATACATTTACCCCAGTGGCAGATACTGTAAACATGTTTCTTTAAAGCTGTCATTCCATGGTTATTTCATTAATATTACTGTGTTCTCCATTGTTATTGAATACATTGTGTGTTGGTTCTATTTAAACAACGTCAGGATTGTTTTGTTTCCAGCTGTTTTTTCACAGTAGAAAAATGACTTGAGGTCGAACCACAGAGTTTACGGTACTTCCTCATACATGTCCATCACGCGGTGATGAGGCGTCTCTGATTGGCTCAGAATGCCTGAAGGAACACACCCCCCTCTCTCACTCTTTGTATGTGTTTACCTTTACCAGAGTATCATCCAGCTACGTTTCATGCTGTTGCTTGTTCTAAAAAACGTGTACGAAAAAACAGGTTTGATCCGCCATTTTTTTCCAGTTTGTGCAGCAGCTACTGTGGAGCTGTGTTCTCTTGTAGATGCTAATGCTAATGCTACTTCAGATTCGCTGCAATGGGGGACTGGTTTAACCCCACGTGTGTGACACTAAAGTCCATCTGATGTCAGACGGACCGGCTTTTTCTGGGTCCCTGGTTCCTCTTGTTGTTTTGTGTGAATGCAGTATGCAGCCAGTGGAGGTGATGAACCACTGTCAAAGGAGCATGTGTTGGTAAGTCTGGGTGACCCATCAGATTCCCTAAGCAGTGTGGAAAAGTGGTTTTCAGTGGAATGACACCTTTAAGGTTTGTCCTTGATATTTATTTATTTTTTTAACCTACCAGTTCCTCTGAGATCACATGTATTTTCTCCTGCAGGCATGGAGGAAACATCCTGTTATGAATTATGAACATGTTGATGTTTACCAGATCTGCAAGTTTCAAGGTTTGATTGATGATAAATATTGTGGTTGTGGGAGCGTAATAGTCAGCCAGGTTGACTATTTTAAGTGGTTTCTTTTGAAAGATAAAGATTGGGTTGATTATTGTTTTGTATGTGTTAAATAAAGTTAAATAGGGACAAACTAAGGGGTTATATAGAGTCTGGGTTGATTTTTTATTAATGATGTCATTCAATTTAAAAAGTATAGAGATTGTTTTTGATAGTTTTGTTTTTAAATTATTTATATGATGTTTCCAGTTAAGTTTATTATCTATAATTATTCCAAGAAATTTTATCTGGGTAGTCTGTTTATAGTTAATTTGATTAGTGAGTGAATTTTTTTAATTCCAAAAATTATGTATTTTGTTTTACTGATGTTTAAGGAGAGTTTATTAATGTGAAACCATGTTTTTAATGTATTTAGGTTGGTTTCGACTACCTGCAGGAGATGATCAAGATCTGAGCCGGAACAGTATAGACTGGTGTCATCAGCAAATAGAACATATATATATATATATATATATATATATATATATATATATATATATATATATATATATATATATATATAAATAACTTTGGCCCAAGCATGGGAATAAACATAATGTTGACATTGGTGGGGACATAATTTGACGACTTCCTTGTGAGAGACGGCAACAATAAATAGCTAAAGAAATAAATAAGGACACGCCTAAAAGAATTAAAATAACGTCTCATTTTGTTTTTGTCGACAAATCTAAGAGACATTTTAGGAATGTATTTTATTTCTTAAGCCACATTTTGTCTGTTTTTATTGATCATCTATAACTGCATTATATATTTAATTATTGTCACAAGACCCACATTTAGGTCTAGTTTGGTCAAATTTTTGTCATGTGTTAAAAATTTGTTGATGACACTATAAGGCGAACTGTTAATGAATGGTTTATTTTTTAGATTCTTCATATGTAAGACGCACTGGATTATAAAGTGCATAAAGTGAAGTCAACATCATTAGATAAAAAGTCTAAATTATTAGATAAAAAAATTAAAATTATGAGAAAAAAAAAGAAAATCGTGAAGAAAAAAGTTACAATTACGAGATAAAAAGTCAAAATTCCCAGCTACTAAGCACAACCACAATTAATCCATATAGAAGGTGCACTGTGGTTTTTGGAGGAAATTAAAGTATTTTAAGTGCGAGAAAATACAATAACCTTTTGTTTCCCAAATGTCATGTAATTTCCTATTCAAAAATTGGTATGGATATTTTAGAAACATCCAAATATTGGTATGGACACGTCCATAGCGTCCTTACACAAATTAACACCCATGGGCCCAAGGATTGAGCCTTGGGGAACTCCACAGGTTATGGGTAAGATATCATGATCTAGTTCATTATAATGTACAAATGGATTTCTTTCATCACAGCCAAGTGAGTGTGATGCCTCTGATCCCGTATCTGTATAGTTTTTTTTTTATAGTATGCCGTGGTCTATAGTGTCAAAAGCTTTTTGTAAGTCTATGAAGACCTCTATCATGTATTCCTTGTTATCTATTGCTGTTATTTTTTCAACAAACTCAACTTTTGCCATTGAGGTGGATGTGTTGGTTCTGAATCTGTACTGATGATTGTTTAATAGTTGGTGTTTACTGACAGAGCTGTTACGTCTAGCAACAGAGTTTTTCAATTATTTTAGAAAACTGACAGAGCAGTGAGATGGATCTGTAGTTATTAAAAAAAGATGTTTATCCCCGTTTTCAAATATTGGTATCACTTTTGCTGATTTAATCTTCTTTAGAAAATTGCCTGTTTCAAATGATAAATTACATATATGGGTGAAAGGTGTCAATCATCTCCTTTACTATTGTCATGTAATGTTAGCACTATCCATTGACTTTTTATTTTAAAACTTTTGTACAATTTTTACTATTTCATATTCGTTCAGTGAGTGAGGATTCATCTTAATTCATCTTTCATTCAGTCTACAGTGTTCAGAGTTGATCCTACATTAATTTCCAATATATATTGTGCTTTCAATTGTCATGTTGTCTTTTTTAGTCTAATCTCTCACTTACATGTCACTCATGTTTTAAAAAACATGTATCAAATATTGTATGAAAAGTGGTGAACAGAAAGAAATGATAATGAAAATGTGTCTTAAATGAGGCACCCAACTGGTCTGGAAATAGAATGAAACCAAGAAGAATAAACCACACCCCCTCACAAATGATTTGGGTGTGGCTTATTTTACAGAAAATACGGTAAACATATACCGTAAATTCCGGACTATAAACCGCTACTTTTTTCCCAAACTTTCAACCCTGCGGCTTTTTCAGTGATGCGGCCAATTTATGTAATTTTTCTAACGGCCGCCAGAGGCGCTCGAGTAGAAAAGGTAAGATTTAGACCGGTGGAATATATGCGTCGAGGAAGACTGAATGAAAAAGGAGGGGCGGAACAAACGCGGGGTGACGGGTTTAAGTGGGACCGGTAAAGGTGACGGACAGGTGAAGAGGGGGTAAAAAGTTGCTTAAAGAAAAACCCGCGGCGGTGTGTGAGAGAAGACAGAGGCTCGACCAGACCCTGTGGATTATTTTTGCACGTTGGCACGGAGGAGTTTGACTTGAACTCTCGGCGAAAGATTAAAGTTATCGCTGACTCTGCGATAGATGAGGCGAGGCGGCGACCAGCCACCTGTTTGTGGACGCGGCGGACAATAGTGGATATATATTTTTCCCTCCCTTACCTTTGGAAATATACACTTTTTTTTCCTTGGATTACTTTCAACGGGACCCGGACTCTGCAGGTCTGCATCAAACCTTAAGTATCATTTTCCCTTCATTTTGCCGGCTGTGATTTTTGGACTGTGGACTTTAATGAAGGACATTTAGTTTCATTCGCGGGACTTGAAGTCGGGTTTGGGTTAATTTTGTGTTTGTGTTACATGTTTTAATGTGGGCACATGCGGCTTATATACAGGTGCGGCTTGTGTATGTACAAAATCGGTTTTCCTCTTAGAATGAGGTGGGTGCGGCTAATAATCAGGTGTGCTCTATAGTCCGGAAATTACATATACATGTGTGTGCGTGTGTGTGTATAGAGTGAATCAGAAAACATATTTATCTTATGTGTAAACCAGAGGTAAAGCAGTTATAGTGACTATCACTGTTAAGAAACTGTGAAAGCAGAAAGGATTATAAATCTAGTTTTATTTACCCTTTAAATAACACAGAATAAACAGGATGTTTATGTTTATGTAACACCCCCCCCCCCCGTTGAAAAACACTCAACCGCTTGCATTTCAACACAGTAATGATACAAGTGACAAGGTAAGATAGTGATATCAATAACCCCCCCCCCCCCCCCCATCACCACCAAAATCTAATCATTTCTCGATCTCCCCATTACCAACCTACCCTGAAAATTTCAGCAAAATCTGTCCATAACTTTTTGAGTTATCTTGCTAAATAACAGACAGACAAACAAACCTCCTTGGTGTAGGTAATTAACATGTCTGTGAGTAAACTGTCTAAATATTAACTGTGTAAATCACATGTACATATTCATGAATGAATATTTAAATGACTTTATTCCTTGAAAATAATTTTTTTGTAGAATTTTTTTCAGTTTATTTTTTATTGCACATCCTTGAGGACAGTTATTGAATGTCACTGTCATAAAAACATAAAAATCTTAGATCTATTTCCCACATTTATATGTTCTATGAAACTGGTCTTTAAAACAGGACATGGGCCTAAAGATTGAAACCAAGTGTAGCTTAATGTTATGAAGCAAATGTAGAAGAACTTTGCATTTATTGGAAAAATAAATAATGAGATAAAAGAAAAAATTTGTTCAATTTCAGCTCAAACACACTTATATATTATTTTACATTATACTATATAAAAATGTAAATGTGACATGTTAAAGAAAAACATGAACATTTCTTCTACTATTTTTGGGAATTTAACTAAATATGCAAGGCAGACTGTTTAAAAAAAAAGACTGCTGTTGCAAAATCATTCGTGATTAATATGTGTTAAGTGGGAAGGTTCTCCATGTAATTCAACTGGACACGATGGGTTACATACAAAAACTGGAATGAAATTTAAATTCATGAAAAAGCCACAGTCTGGGTTAGAAAAATCACTAGGATCATCATATTTAACACAGTGTCTTTATTTATAACAGTATATAATGCCAGTTCAAGACATGTGGACCAGATAAAATGCATTGACACCTAGGTACTTTTTTATGTCCCACTTTTGGTCATATTTTTGGACCTAATATTTCATTAAAAAAATCATTAATTTTGGGATGGCTTGGAGCAGGAGTATAATTTTGTTGCATTTATCTGAGATTCATTCACTGCCAGGTGAATGGGAAGAGAATATTGACTCAGTATATAGTCAATATTACACACACACACACACACACACATATATATATATGTATGTATGTATGTATGTATGTATGTATGTATGTATGTATGTATAATACTACTGTATAAACTATATTATATTATATTATTATATAATATTATACTATAAGACTCTAAATCTACATGAGTATGGCACCCATCAAAATAAAGTGTACACTCTTCATTTGGATTTCAATTGACACCAAAACACGTCAATGGCAGTGAATGAGTTAACTACGCAGTAAATTTTGTAGTGTTAAATCAACACTTAGAGAGTTTATTTAACTTCTTCTAGAGTGTATTTGGTCCCATTGTCTCCAAATTAACACTGCAAAATCTACAGTGTACATCCTGGGGAAATATGTCCACATTTCTATTTTCTTATTGAGTCTAAGAAGGTGGCAAAATGCCAGGTACTAATTGTACCCAATTTAATAGAAACACCCTAATACACCAGGACTTGATTCTTCATCTGGTTGTGAGTTAATTTATATAAAAAAAGCTGAAGCTGGCATCAGGTGACTGGTTTAATATAATGAATATCTCACAGAAAGAACAAATGGTCTTAAATAAGAATGAGGTCTTTAAAATATAATGCAGACTCAAAGGGAGACAGCTGCTGGAGCCAGAGTCAGAAATGGTCACTGTGTGAACGTCTGAGTTAATATTCACATCACATCGTCACTTTACTGAAGCTCGATAACATCAGTGTCCACCAACAGTTGTTGGTTGTGCGCTCAGGGGGATATTTATGGACAACATGGGTCTGAAGCTGTACTTTCAGAAATCAAGTGTTATTAACGTAAGTAAAGAACACATTTACAGTTCAAAATCGACTTGAAAAGTTGAGCAATCTATGTTTGGAGATAATATGTCACTTTATGGAGTAAAATGAAAGGACTTCATCAGTGTGGAACGCATTAAAAATACAGCAATAAGTCTTTTGATTATCCCTTTTGAATCCATACACTGGGGTTTGTGGGATCTTTTATCAGCATTGATCAGTTCTTTAAGAGATGGGTTACCATGGCGATTTACCTCAGTAATTGCTAAACCACATACTGATGCCACAAATCCTGTGCTGATCAACAAGTTACCTTTGTCTCCCCTGGTGATGCGTAATGAAGGGCTGCTTAAAAGGATGTTTATCTCACAGCCCACAGGGAGACTTTGTTCCAGTTTGGAATAGTAAGTAAAACCCCAAAATACACAAAATACCACAGACTTTTATACTGTTTTTAGTTGTTATTTTTATCTGTTTCTCAGCAATTTTACACAAAAACTACTGGATCAATTTCCATGAAAACGTCAGGAAAGGTGTGAGATGCTCCAGAATAGATCCCATTATATTTAGATGAATGTCAAGGTCAGAAAAAATGTGTTTTCACAATAAGAAATCAGGAATTGCTTTTCAATCCTGTGTGCGCAGTTTTGCAAATAGTTTCTTTTTGCTCTCGCTGTTGAAGTGCATTGACATCGAAATCTTAAAGAACAAATTTAAAGACTCTAGGTCAGGGGTGTCAAACTTATTTCAGTTCAGGGGCCACGTTAAACTAAATTTGATCTGCAGAAGGCCGGACGGACCAGTGAAATAATAATATAATATTAAAAAACAATGTCAACTCCAAATTTTACTCTGTGTTTTTGAGTGAAAAAAAGTTTAATTATGTGATGAAAATGTTTACATGCTTGAAAACAATGTGAATAATATGAACAAACTGACATTTCTTAAGAAAATGATGTGCAGTGTTAAGAATATCATGTTTCAGTTTGTCATTTACACATGTAAATGACCATTTACAAAACAAAACATACATAAAACTGGCAGAATATTGGTAAACTTGCCCTTCAGAAATTTAAATAAATTTTCACATTTGTTCAGGTTAGTTGTACTTTTGTGAAATATTAATTTTACTGTCAATACATGAACATTTTTACATTGACAAAGAGAAACATTTGGAGTTGTGAGTAATTATATGTTATCATGAGAGTATTTTACTGATCAGACCCACTGCAGATTACATTGGTCTGTATGTGGAACCTGAACTGAAATATTTTAGATCTTCAGTGTCATTTTTGTATTTCACAAATTCATCCCAGGGGCCAGACTGGACGCTTTGGAGGGCCGGATTTGGCCCCCATGTTTGACACTTCTGCTCTAGGTCAAAGGTCAAGGTCACAATAAAGGTCAAAGTGTAATTTTGGATATATCTTTTGAACAATTTAACAGACTTCCAATGAGCACCAAAATGCCCGTCTTTCAGTTCTGCATCTTGTGTGTATACATTCTGATCTATTAATGATCTAAGAGGTCAGGGGTCACTCGGTCAATACCTAAAAAACTCAAATGGATTAGTAGAGGTCTGCATGGGACACAATTTCTAGTCCTGTTACTGGAAAGAATTCCGATTTTCAGTTCTGCTTCCGACTGCAGGTTCAGCAGGATTCAGATGCGAGTGTAAATGTGGCGTATGGAAGACTTTAAAAATGATGAATTTGAACCTTCGTAATACAAGATGGAATTTATTAATAGCAAAGACAGAGTTTAATTAGTCTATGTGGTACGAACATTGCACGCCAGTTTAGAACGTTTACTCAAAACTTAACCAAAATACAAAGTTGATGTGAGGTAATAGAACTTCTAGAACTATAGCAGCGAGACACTGACAGCAAGTTGTCACCATGACAACCCAAAAGTGCGGTGGATGATTTGTGTTATCCATCTGACAGACCTACTTAAAATGACATGACGGGTGGGCTACAGGAAAAGGAATTTGTGCAGAACTGACACAGGCTGGTGGACATCGCTTAGCCCCCCCCAAAAAAAAAATCTAGCAGCGGAAATTACTGTAACATCTAATGTTTTCTCTGTGTGATGGTTTAAAATTTGCTTTTAACATAACATCTCTCGACCTCGCAGTGTGATTGTGTGTAAAAAGCGAAGTGAGCACAGCAAGTGTTTTCTTTTCTCTGTGACCGACTTCAATCAGTTAATGATCGGTGATCGGCCAAGATTTATTTTAAAAATTTCGCCATCCCTGACCCTGATATAGAGAAAGATCTTGTTTCATTCAATGGGAGAGGAAAATCCAATGGGACAGATGACAGTGATTTAAACTTTTCAACTCAGACTTTTGCCCCAAAGTTGCCTGAGTAACATCTTCTAAATATTCTGATGTTAAAATGACAGTGTTAGGGCACAGATCCCTTAAATGAAGCTCTTTCTCAACAAAGAATTCTCAAAACAAATGACATGAAGAAGGAAAAATAAGCAGGAAAATCAAATACATTATCATGAAATTACAGTAAAAGTATTTTGTATCGCTCATACTTTTATGGGTCCAAATATAACCACATATGAGCTGTCGGCATGGAGATACTGAAGGGAATGATAGCAGCTTTCATCCACTTTAGCAAGGAATAATGCATGCATATTACAGTTTATTACTGTCACTACTCTAACAGACTAATGTTGTGAAATAGGCGGGGCAGACAGAAGGAGGGTGCAGAGAGTTTTAGGCGGAGAAAAGAGAGAGGCGGATGTACACAGTCAGGTCGGCGACCGGAGCAGGTGTTGTCCCGTTCTTGCAAATAAATACTGAAAACAAAGCTCACTGAAACCGCTCCTTGTTTTATAAAAACCAGCATAGAGGAGTTAACCCCGGGGTAAAATACTTACTTCAGCCCCTGGAGATTCTGTACGAGAGGAGGACGGTGATTTCCCCTGATTTCCTGACTACGGTAAAGATAACATCAGGATAGGTTAACATTGGATAAGCTAGCTGTTACAACGAAGCGAATATTTACTTTAAAAGTGTCCGAACTACCTGCGGAGTGATATGGTACAGTAAATCTGAAGTGACAAAACCCGTTGCCATGGGCAGCGGGGGTTAACGGTGCAGCGGGCGGTTATCGAATAAAATCCGCCCGCTGACGTCATTCAAAGTGAACGGAACGTTCGGGAGGGATGTAGAATAAGACCTTTTAATGAAACAAAGAAGTTACTTTACATGAAGTCACACATTGGCACAGTGGTGCAGTGGTTAGTACTCGTACCTCACAGACAGAAGGTCCTGGTTCGAATCCTACACCAGACCTTTCTGTGTTGAGTTTACATGTTCTCCTCGTGTCTGCGTGGGTTTTCTCCAGTTTCCTCCCACCATCCAAACACATGCACTGATAGGTTAACTGGTTAATCTAAATCACCCATAGGTGTGAATGTGACAGTGATTGTTTGTCTATATATGTTCAGCCCTCAGATGAACTGGAGACTCATACAGGGTGTACCCCGCCTTCACCAATTGTAGCTGGATTAGGCCCCCAGGGACCCCTGTGACCCTAGTGAGAATAAAGTGGGTTCAGATGACGAGACGAGTGAAAGTCACATGTTTTTTTTTTAGACCTAAACGTTTTGCTCACAAGTCCAGTGAGGGAACGTGTTGCAGGTGCATTGAGTAACACTACAATAAATCAGTTTCCACACATGACTTTTAAATTTACTTTAAACTTTAAATAAACAATAAAGTTTTAATCTCGAAATATTCATTCTTGTTTATCATCACATTTTCCCTCTTGATTTTATGACCTTATTAATGTATTTAAATTAATTTATGTGACTTCCTCAGCCCTTCTGTTCACTGACACGGAAGTGACGTTTCTTTTTTTTTGGCTCAACCCTTGTATTGAAATATGGGCTCCAATCACAATTCTAGATAGGTTATTATTATCAGTCAGTTTAGTTGATAATTACTGTTGTATATACTGTTGTATGGCTATATATTAACTTCAAAATGCCATTGAGTATCATTTAGCTAATATTTTGATCTTTTTTTTTAATACGACATGCTCTATCGTGTGATAAATGAGGCCACGTCTTTAGCAATGTGATAAGCAATTGCTGCACTTTTTTACTTTTTGCTGCTGGAGCTCAGTTGAGTATAGTGTCTGTTACAGGTGTTTGCTTTTATACACATGCATTTTCAAGGGTCTTGTTTCGTACTGATCCTTCATACTGGTGTTTGAGGTGAATAAACAGGTTGGTCGTACTGTCCTGCTTTGCTGCTACTGGAGCAGAACACAGGTAATGTTGACATGTTAGCCTCAGGTTAGCTGAGAAGCTAACTGAGCTAACAGCTGTTACATCTCTGTCTGTGAGTAACAATTTCATTTGTGACTGGTGTTAAATAATTCGGGACATTCTCAGCTTTCTAACAGTGTATGGCATGACTGTATTTATTAAGGAATGGCGTTTCAGTTTTTAACTAAAGTATCTAGCATTCCAACTCCAACTTCAAGACGACCGTCAGCGCAACAGCAGCGCTCGGAATAAATGCGAAGCACAATAACAGCATTCCGTTTTTTCCTGCCCCCCTTAATATCTTAATTAGAAAAAGCACTCTGAGAGCCCAGACCTCCACTGGGTTTTCATCCATTTTCCTCACACAAACTCACTCGTTCCCTACTCCCTACATAGGGAACTCAATTGAAAACGTTTCGGACACTACTATGGTACTGTTTAAATACGTTATCACTGTCGAAGAATTAAAACGTAACAGTATCGTCTCAAAAAATGTAAATACTTTTTAATGTTTCTTTGTATTACCATATGTGCAATAAAATAAAAATATGAATAAACTTAGTTCAAGACTGTTTTACTGTTATTAACTGTTAAACATCTCTTGTCTCACCTGTCATCAAACAGGCAGAGTTAACGTTTATCGTTACTGAACAGCTGTAGCTCTGCCGGTGTGACGTCAGATATCAATCTGTCCGTGTCTTTTAATCATACAACTCTCTGTAACATTTATCGTGTGGCAGAGTTTCTGAAGAAAATATTCAAATTTGAGGTGGATCAATGCTCCTTCTGTAATACTGTTGATAAAACACCAGATAATTAATTTTTTTGGATGTACTGTACCCCAGTGTTTTTGGTCTAATATACATAATTGGATTTTACTAAAAATTAACAGTGTGCCATCCTTTGAATTAAATCATATCATTTTTACATGGATGATTTGGAATCTTCCTTATTAGGCATTATTAATATAATAATAATTCTGTAAGTATCATATTCACTGTGTAAAATTCAGAAACTGTAAGCTTTCCTTCCCTGGTTTTATTAATGACTTTATTAATGATTTTTTTTCATGTCTCAAATAAGACATTGGACGACATTTATTATTTTAACCAAAGAACTTCATTTTGTATCTCTGCTCTGTGTTTAATTTGAGGTGCCTAATGTAAACCTTATTTATACATTGTTTAATATTGTATTTTACTGTAGTTTAGTTTTGTTTGTTTTTTACAAAATCCTCAAGTTTATGTATATATATATTTTATTTTGTATTTAATTTTAAGTTGTATTCATTATCACTCATTGAGAGTCTGTATATTGTGATTTCAATAAAGTTTTTTTTTTTTAAATCTCCGTCCTTCAGTCATTTTTTGATTCGTTTAATGCATGATGGGATATAGTGCTTTGGTTAGTGACCATCGATGCACACTACTACACTACACTACACTACACTACTAAAATTAGTATAAAATGTAATCATATTTCTCTTAACAATGACACTGAATTGAATAAATTAACTCAAGAAATTGGACCCTGGCTAGAGAATCATTTTACTCTAATTTTAAGTGGGAGCACATGTTATCTGAAATTGACATTACTTTTTTTCCCAGTCCTAATCATGTGAGTCTGTATGTGGCCCCTGGGTTTGACATTTTAAAACTCGTATGTGTTGATTTTGCCTCTTTTGTCCATGTTGCATGGATTTCTTGCAGTTTCCGTGGTTTCAAAGCATAAACTGGTATCAGTAGGTTAATTCTTCATGCAATGCATTTGACGAAGGGAGTGGTAAAGATCTGGAGTTTTTCCCAAGTTATCGATGTTAGCTCACAGCTAATGTGTGCTATGTGCTAAGGCTAATGCTACAGTGCTACATGTGTGTGCATTGCAATGGGCAAAATGTACAGATCAAATTCACACAACAGGACAGGCGCGCAGATAGCAGGGGTGTCAGGTGTGTCATGACACACCCAGTTTTGAATGCCCTTAGATCCATCCCACCCACTTTTATTTAAGAAAAAAACATGTTACTTCTTCTTTTTACTTTTTTTTTTTTTTTTTTAACTTTTACTACTTACTTCTTACTTAGTCAAGCATCACGAAGAAACCAAAATATGAATTAACATGCATAATAACGTGACTCGGTTATTGCGCTGTGCGGCGTAGTTAACTTTGGTTGCCACGGTTACAAACAGTCTGACAGGCATTACTTGGACAGCCAGGGTGCACGTTCAGGAGGACCCCAACACGGCATGGAATAATGAGGCGAGCTAAAAAGCAGAAAACGATCATGTGGTTTTTTTTTCAAAGAGCAACAGCTGTAAGTAAACTGCTACTTTACGTTATCACCAGGGCTCTAAATTAACACCCACCAACCCGCCAAATGCGGGTGAAAATCCATTTTGGCGGGTAAAAAAACAACTTACTAGCCACTTTGGCTGTTGGCGAGTGCAGACCCGGTTGTAGCAATCCTCTATGAGTCCACAAATAGGCTAAGGAAATGAGATGGTTTAAGAAAGTTTATAACAACACCAAGATGTAATGTGAGTGTATGTTTACAGTGGGGACAGTGGAGATAAAAAAGTAAAGAAGTTAGGAGTTAAATGTGAAAATGCAAAAAAAAAATAAATAAAAATGTAATCATATGTTTGAAGAAATGATATGGGGACCAATTGAGAAAATGTAAGAGCAACAAGATGTGAGTCTATGTATTGTATAAATTGTAATATAGGTGAGAACAGTAAAGAAGTGTTAACAGTGAAAGGTGAGAAAATGTAAAAGCAAGAAGTTTTAAGAGTTAAATGTGAAAATGTAAAAAAAAAATGATCATATGTTTAAAGAAATGAATTATTTCAAGAGGAAAAGGTTAAATAAAATAATTTAATGAAATTTGGTCAGGGGAAAAATGGCTAGTTGAATTTCTGATAGGGGAGTAAGATAAAAAATCTACTAGCCACATTGGCTGGTGATGAAAAAAGTGAATCACTTTGCAATTTCTGTTCAAAGCAATGTCGCCGTGAGAGTAGGAATCGTACAAAGCTGGCCAGAGCCAAACTGTCACCTTCTTCTGCCTCCACCTGTACATGCCCCAGACATATATTCAGGGCAAGGATCGGAGGAGAGAGGTTTTTGGATCCTTCACTTAATCAGTTTTGAGACCATTATTGAAAACTCTCATGGAGAGATCTTATTTACAATTTAATTTGTATATGGAGGCTGTGTCCTCTTTTGTGTTTGTTGTTAGTGTGTTAGAAGTTTTAATTACATTATATGTTTTTTACACTCCTGTGAAATTTATGAAGGAATCAGTGTGCTGAAAGTCAGTGTTAAAATAAAACAGTTTTGCAAACAGCATATGGTATGTTTAGTGAGTAATTTGAATTAGTATCAGCATTAATAAACTTTATTAAATAATAATAATTTATCTAATACTTATATAATAAATAATTTCTTCCAATGATGGGTAATTAAGTTTGACAGTCCAAATATACACCAACAGTGAGCAGTCATGTAGCACACACACACACACACACACGCACACACACACACACACACACGCGCACACACACACACACACACACGCACGCACACACACACACACACACCCATATTGATCATCCTGTCATGTCAGTGGTATATAGCACTTGAGAACATCAGACATCACAATTAGGTAAGATAATGCATTTTTCGTCTTTGAGGAGTAATAACCCCCCCCCCAATCTGAATGGTGGGGCCGGGGGGTGTTAGCTGGCATCTTCGTCCCCCCCCAGTTTCAAAAACCTATCTGCGCCCCTGCAACAGGACAATTAAATCGAGTTAATAAATAAATAATTAAAATGTCAAATGGTCGAGGCATCTGATTGGTGAGTCCCAGTCATGTCCCGCCTCCCTGTACACTAAACAGGTCCAGAGGATGGTGGTATCTATTCTTAATAATGACGACCATGCTTCTAGACCAGGGGTAACAAACTCCAGTCGTCCAGGGCCAGCGTCCTACATGTTTTAGATATTTCCTCCTTCCATCACACCTGGAAACCTTGACATCATTATCAGTCTTCTGCAGAGATGATGAGGAGCTGATGCGTTCTGAATGGCTGGTTTAGTTTAAATATTTAAAAAATGCAACTATTTTCCTTTTTTTTTTTTTACTGTTTTTTTACTGGTGTCAAAGGGCAACTAATTTAGAAAAGGCTCTTTTTTTAGTCATTCTTTTGGCACATTTTTCTATGTTATTCATAATTTTGTAAATATTTATTATTTTTTGATCATTTTGTTCATTTTGTTTAGTTTTCTACATTTTATTTTATTATTTTTTCTTTCATTTTCTTCCATTTGTGTCTTACTTTGTTCATCTTATGAATTATTTTGTTAGTTTCTTAGTTGTTAGTATTCATTTTTCTTCATTTTATTGATGACTTTGTTAATTTTTGTTCATTTTGTTGCTTATTTTATTATTTTTTGCTTTTAATTTTTTACTGTGGAATTGTTAAAGTCTCAGGAGTTAAGCAAGGGATAATGCATTACCCACGAGTTACTATCAGAAAAATATTCCCCGATGGGGCCCCGAAAGGGAATATTTTTTGATAGTAACTCGTGGGGAGTGCATTAAAGTTCAACTGAATTATATCTAAAACATGCAGGACTGGAGTTTGACACCTGCCCTCTTAGTCCCAAGGTGCAGGACACAGCCATAACAAAAAAAAAGCTTAGTTCCTACTGCCATCACTGAGCTCAACAAGAAACAGTCACATTACACTTTTACACTTTATTCACTTATTTTACTTTTTTATTTCATGGCCTGGCTCTGTTTTTTTTATTATCATTATTACTCTTAAATTCTATTTATTTATTTTTGCTCTTGACTTTTATCTTTTATGTTTTTATCACATTTGTCTTTTATTAATTTGATCTTAATTATTTTATTATTTTATCAAACCATGCTACTAAATTAACGAGTGGTGGAACACTGAGCCCTTTATTTTGTTTTTTGTACTTTTCATATATATTTGACCAATGTACCTTAATAATATTTCTTATGTGTTGTGTGTTAGTATCAAATGTTCACCCTGACTGCAAAACAAATCCACCCACGGGTACTAATAAAGTAACCATGAACCTTGAACCTTGTGTTGACCTTTATATAAATCTAAATCTAAATCAGCTTTAATATCAAACAGACTCGTCTCTAGGTCAGTGTTCATTCTGTGGGTTCAGACTCAGTTCGAAGTGTGCTCTTACCCAGGGAGGTGGTGCTGTATCGTGTCCTCTGCAGAGTGGCGTAGCTCGGCTTGTCACTGAGCAGGACGCGATGAGCTGGAGGAGCCGCTACCTCTCCATTCCTCTGCAGGGAAGCGCATCTGCGAAATGTCAAGTCCAGCTTAGTCTGGATGTTACTGGAGCTGTGAGCGCGTTTAATGTCCACAGGGTCGTGCTGGGCAGCCTTTCCATTGGCCAGTTGTATTTTGCAGTTGTGGTTGTCACAGTTCGGGATTATATTTGTTGTTTTTCTGTCGTCTGCTGTCAGTGTTCCATTGGACAGAGAGAGTTTGGACAAATTACTACTTGCCAGTTTCCCCAGTTGTCCGTAGCCATTCATTCGCCGTTCTTGTCCTTTGACTGGTGACCGAGGGATGTCTTTCTTCATGAAGCCTGGTTTAAAAAAAGACAAAAGGCTGTCGTGGCTCCGGCCTTCTTGTCCCTTTTGCCCACTCCGGTCCTCTGACTGAATCTGTAGAAGATCTTTGTGTGGTCTGGAAGTGACCATAGTCTGAGCCTTGCTTCTTCTGAGGGTAGAGTCTCTGCTTGGGGGGGCACTGTGGCTGATATGACCCCCCAGGATGAGGCCTCTTTGAAACTGGAAGTCCAGGGTCCTGCCCTGGTCCTGTCGTGTTCTTTTCACTGACCTCTGCCTCAGGGAACCATCATCCCTTAATTTGGTGTTGCTGTTGGTTCTTTCTACACATGGTCTGCTCTGTCCTTCTGGGATTTTGGGGGAGTAGCAGGTGTCAGAGCTGGGTCTGTCTGTGCAGCTGATGCTGCTGCCACTGGGTGAGCTGCAGTCATGTGCTGCTTCAAAGGCCCTTCCGTGGGCTGTCCTCTGTGGTGGAGTGGCCACCAGTGTTATGATGGGGTCTTTGGTACATCTTGGTCGGCGTCCAGACTCCAGGTACTCCACCAGCTCTCCTGACTGGGTGTGGACTGTGCTTTTCATTCGGTCCTTGGAGCCAAAGGACCACCGCAGAGGAAGAACTTTGCTCAGAGTTTCCTTGGGTTTAGTGGGTGATCTCATACTTACGCTCCTGCCTTGGGTTCCACGGACAAACGGTTTGGTATCAAAGCCATCTACAAGCAAAGAAATGGTAGTTTATGATAATGTACAACTATTATTCATTGTAAAAATAGTTATTTATGGTGCTTACACACCAACAGCACACCTTTCGAACCTAAAGCTCTTAGATCAGTTCCTTTTCATTGGTGTGAGAACATCAATCGCCCTCAGATCTGCACTAAATCGAGCAGACACAGACCTCCAAAAAGAGGTGGTCTCAGTCTGCTTGACTCCAAAGCCAAACTGGTGCAATCCCTCTGGTGTGAACACAACCTCGGGTCCAAACCATAGACAGTAGGTCCAAATGAAATATTTGAAATCCATTCTGGGTGGGGACACTAACTATTTCATTTCCTGCACATCTCCTTTGCCTGAAATGATGTATGTCTGCAGTGATTGTTCTTTAGATGCAGCTGTGACTCATTCTTGCATTGGATATTTTGCCAAAAATGGTTCATTGGTTCATTGGTGTCCTACATGTTTTAGATATTTCCCTCTTTCACATGATCATGTGGAAGAGGGAAATATCTAAAACATGTAGGACAGCGGCCCTCGAGGACTGGATTTGGACACCCCCTGTTATAGGATATAAAGTTAAAATTATGAGATAAAAAGTCAAAATTATGAGATAAAAAGTTAAAATTCCCAGTCACTAAGCACTAATAGTATTAATCGATATATAAGGTACACTGTGGTTTATGTAGAACTAGTTAATATACAGTAACAATAACTGCCTCATGTCCAATAATCTATCTAATAATCTACAACTACTGGGGCTGAACAACAACAGAACTTTAAGGTCATTTTTCTCAGTTTGTTGATCTGTGCAGTTACTGTCTTTTTACTTTGTAGGTCAGAATAATGTAATAAAGCAAGATACAAACACTTCAATATTTCATTTAGCTGCATAGAAAAAAAAACCCTTATATTCAATCCACACATACTTGTGTCTGCACATCTGGTGGGTTCATCCCCAAACACTGGCAACTCAGGCGACTCTGGGACCTGGGTGGTCCCTGGGGGTCCGGGGTTGGGTCCTCCAGGCACCAAACTATCTCTTTTATTGTCCCCTGTCAGCCGAACCAACCAGTGATCAGAAACAGATGAGCTGGTGGAGCCTGAAAATAAAAGTCAATAGTGATCAACTCAGTTTTACACTTGAAGAAAAGGATGAACATGTACAATATCTGAAATAATACCCACAATACAGCAGTTTAACCAGCATTAAAGAGTTCAAACATGAATAGGTGCATATTAACTCTGAACTTTAGGCTAAAGATTGATTTAAAAAAAGGGTTTAAAGTTAAAAATCCAACTGTTTTTGTGTGTGTTGTCTTTTATTCTGCCAAATGTTTTGTTCGTCAGGGAACAGATGATGCTGTGTTATTTTCAGAAGACCTTCAGCTTTGTGCCCACACATTGACAATATGTTACAAAACTTTCCATTTGGATATTTCTTTGATATCCTTTTTGATGTTCCAGTCATTTGATGACTAGAATTTGTTCTCATTGGTTGTTTATTTCACTTTCCTGTGCACTAAGTCCAGCAGTTTGTGTGTAAGCTCAGATTTAACTATCAGTTAAATTTTGAAATACTGATTTTACATTTGAGAAAAAAACAGCGATGAAACACAAATACTTTTGTACTGTGTTATTTGTTCCATATTTATCCATCTCTGCAGGAACCCTAACACTGCCTCAGTTATTTGAAGGCAACACATGAAGAAACTAAAAAGCACTGGCAGAGCACAAACCTCTGTCAGTATTAAATACTAGAACTAGTGCTGGGTAAGTTACTATGAAAAAGTTAAATTATTATAATTAATAGTTACTTCCCCAAAACAGTCATTGAGTTACTAATTGCGTTACTCCACTAGCAAAGTATTTAGTTCCCAGGAAAAGTATTTTTATGTTCCTTTTTTGTTTTTTTTTGCTTAAAAATGTCAAAGAAACAAAAAACAAACACTTAAACAGATTGTTGATCCTTGTTCTGTGATGTTACTTTGATTTAAGATGCTTCCTTAAAAACACTATCAAAGCTCTTTATGACCTATTATCAATGGTAAAAGTTAAGCTAACAGAAATAAACCATGTTTATGTTAAAATGTTAATATTCTTTAACTTTTCATTTAAGTAGTGAGGAACAGATAGTAAGTAAATAAAATGTTATTTCTTCAGAGTGCTTTACAATGGTCACAGACAAGAAATTAAAATTAAAGCACAATAATAACAGTACATATAAATCCATGAGAGCAGAACAAAGTGCATTACACAGTGCAGATGCAACAGTACCAGTAGTAACTGTAGGGGATGTTTTAGGCTAGTGTTGGGTAGGCTTGACTTGATGAAATACTGTCTGTATATTCTTCTTCTATTATACATTTATCTACTGAATTCTCATGAACAACAACTTATATGTTCACACCCTTTATATTAAGGCACAGAAACTTGCTTAGAAAATAAATTAGCAAAGAGAAAAGCACATATTAATAGTGCAATTGTTATTTTTAACAAACGGAGCTCAAATGTGACCTTGTTACTTGGTGCTGCCATCATCTGCATGTGTGTGTGTGTGTGTGTGTGTGTGTGTGTGTGTGTGCGGGGACAGGACAGTTGAGACCCCATCTATCCAACTTCTTAGCAAATCATGATCGATTTTGTTATCATGCAGGTGGAGTTCTACAGCGAACAAACATATGCACGGTGTTGCCAAACCAATTGTTGTCTGTATTTGCACTTTCAGCCCAATTCATCAAATTGTAATGCGTCACATTATTTCTCAAGTAACAGTAACGGAGACACAGTTATGGATAAAGTAATTCAGTCATTACGCTTATGTAAAATGTGGCTGTGTGGCTGTTATCCCCAGCACTGGTTAGAACTAGTTCTGTCAAAACCGGTTATTTACCCAATAGTAAATAATCCTTAAAAAGAAAATAATAATAAAATCCTGGATCCAGACTGTGATCTGGGTCACCCCCAAAATCGAATCACTTGTTGCTCTTGTCATTCCGGACATACTATGAAAATTTTGTTGAAATCCGTTGATAACTTTTTGAGTTATATTGTTAAGAGACAAACAAACTAACAAACCTGGTTACATAACCTGGTGGAGGTAATAAGCCTGTCTATAAAACATCTACGGCCCATACAGCTTCACAGTAAAAGGATGTGTCACAACAGGATGTCAGGGTATTTTGCTCTTTATCTGTGAGCAGCATCATGATGAAATAAGTGGTCAACTTTAATTTAGGTCCAAAGCTGTAAACTGAGAGTTCCTGTTAATGCATATAAAGACACATGGAAGCAGAAAATGCTTTTGTCAGATGGACAGATGACAGGCCTACGATAAAAAAAAAAACTAAAAAAATCCTTAATTTATAAGATCTGTACCCGCACTCTCATGCCCACTCCATCTTTTATATGCACTGTAATAAATACGAGGCAGGGTACATCAGTCTATTTATATACATAACAAATCACTGCAGAAGATTTAAGAGGACGAACCAGTGACAGAAGAACTGGCAGACCATGGGGGGATGGTGTTTCTTCTCTGATAGAAGAGGATATAAGCTCCACGTGTGCACACCTCCCCCTCTGGAACAGGTTCAGCGCTGCTGTCATCATAGCTGTACCACTGGCCGTCCACTGAGTTTCTACAAAAGGCTGTAACAAAACCAAACACATCCAAAGGCTCATTAGGCATCATTATCTGCTATAGGTGGATCTGGATGTGATGTAGTAACTGCAGTAAAACAACATTTACAAATTAAAAAGCCATTAAAGAAACACAGCCAGAATCATTCATTTGTCACCCATTCCCTGAACACTGTAAAAATAGATTTGTTTTGTATAATTAATACATATACACTCCAATATTAAACAGCAATTGCAAAATTAATAGCCATATCCAGATTTATTTCTTTTCATAATTGATCAGCTCAGACATTAAACATGGTTTCCACTGGGTTTATGTTACTATGATGTGTTCAATACATGCCATTAAATTACAGAAAACAGATGAAAGATTATTTGGTTAACCCTTTAATTTGTGGTGTATTATTTTTTTTTTCTAAAAAACTAAAACTAAAAACTAAACTGTTTGCTCACTGAAAAAAAGGAAAATGTTCTGATGAAATAGATCTTGTCCTCTCCATAGATCTGAGTCTGAACATACTGTTTTAACACCTAAAACACACAGTAAAGTAAAACCACACAAACTAATAATGACAAGAGCTTTTATGACAATCTAAAAAAAAAAATTAAGAAAAAAAAGAAAAAAGCAATGTATCAATTATTCTGTCTTTATATGTTAAATCATAAAATAGTTTATGTTTACCTTATAAGTAAAGTTTTAATCATTTCCTATGAGTGTTAACTGAAGGATGATATGATCCATGGTTATTTTAGCTGCTCTAAAACCATTCAAACAAAGAGCCCATTCCAATTCCTCCCTTAATCCTCAATCTCAAAAATGTGCGCTCCAGTGAAGTGTAAGTACTGTCCCAATTCTAAGAGATTCCCCGACACCACCCTTGGGAGCAAGGGTTACCCAGAATGCATTGCGTATGTTCAGCAACAGACATGGCTTCAAAGAAGTCGAGCTACAAATGTAAGTATTTTCTTTGTTAATGGAGATATAAAAATAACAAAAATCATTGTATTATCTTAGTTTAGGTCCATTTTATGGATTATGTTCCTCATTGTTGCATAGCATGTATTTTTTTTATTTTACGATCTTTTGTCAATAGCGGCTGGTGCGGACAAGCTAGCTATCATTTAAGTTAGCTAACGTTACAAAAACGGTCATTTTTCACAGCGGTAATGTAGTTGTTTTATCCAGATAACAGCCTATATAACATGCTTGTGCAGATAATATTATAAAATGACCAGGTTAATGTCATCTCCCGTAGCCACAGAGTTAGCTAATGATAGTTATAGCTGGTGTTGAGCTTTCATTGAGCCGTGGTATGTGGTGACAGCTGAATATAGTTGTGTTATTTATACAGATTATTTGTTTGATAGCTTTAACTGAAGGAATAATTTAAAGATAGTCCTCAACTATTTAAAAAATGTGGCCCTGATGGACCAGTGGATGATAGCTGTGTTTGTGGCTTATGATTAAACAGGCAGAGTTAACAGTGCAAATATTAAAATAATAATAAAGTTGTAATTAATTACAGGGACTACAGAGACACAGCGGGCCCTGATTAATTTCAGGGCCAATATTTAAGGGGTGTCCCATTTCTAAGTCACAAATAACCCTTAACACTTAGTTTTGAGGGTTAATGATAGAGGGTTAAGGGAGGAATTGGAATTGGCCCAAAAAAGAAAAATGAAGAAAACCACTGTCTTGTTTAATTTAAAATCTCTTGAATTGCATGTATGTTGTGACACGAGCCAGAAAGAAGTAGTTACAGAAGGAAAAAAGTTTGTACTAAACCATTTAATGGGCCTTGATTCAGTCCTAAAGGCATTCTATTAAAACCACTGTCAACACTGTTCTACTTCTAACTCATGTATTTAATCAATAGTCTACTGTTTTAACAATTTTTAGAGCACTTTCTGGTCCCTAGGCTTTTTACAGAGCTAATGATGGTGTAAAATTCCTCCCACACATGCATTTCTGCCTGCGATAAACTTAATGAATACAGTGACATGAACAGGGTCACTTTACTTTCTAAATGAACTAAGACTTACCAGCAGTCTTATATGAGTGTATGAGTCAATGTTTTAAACAAAGTCCATTAGAATAAAACAAGAGAAAGCTTTGTGAAATTGTGTTTTTTTTTTTTAAAGATATACAGTAATAATGTAAAATGTGGTCATGACTTGGTACTAAAGTTGATATTGGATTCTGAGTTGGTGGTTTGTTGGAATTAATGGACTATATTTCTAATGTAATTGTAGTTAGTGTTGAACATTCATGCTGCTATATAAAAGCAGAGAAGGAAGGCAGTGAAGAACTTGGAACTGAACAAGGATTTTAGTGGAAATAATCATGAGAGCACATTAATATAGAGAAGCTGGACTATTGCCATGGTCTGTTCACACATCACACATTAACCCATAAAGACCCAGTGCTACTTTGGCGTCACTTCAAACATGAATTTTTCCTCCTTGTTTGATCAACATTTATCACCATTTACTATATTTTATATTTTACAATGTAAGTCATGATTTTTCTTTATTTCAATTATTGAAAATGTAGATGTAAAATGTAAAAGTTCAGAGTAAATTCAAAGGTTATTAGATAAACACTGAAGAAAAAGTGACTTTTTCAGCAAAGACTTCAATAAATAATCCAGTTGGTTGCAGCTGCGGTTGCCACAATAACCCTTTAAAAACATATCGAACCATAAACAGATTTAGAGTAAAAGACCCAGTGCTACTTTTGTGTCAGTTCAAACATGAATTTTTCCACCTTATGGAAACATTTCATTTCAACAATTCAACATTTATTACCATTTACTATAATATTTTCCTCTATATTTTACAAATCATTATTTTTCTTTATTTCAGTTATTGATAATGTAGATAGAAAATAAAAGCTCAGAGAAAATTTAAATGTTATTAGATAAATAAATAATACATTAATAAATAATTCAGAATAATCCAGTAAAAAACACATCAAACCTGGGAACGTCCATTGAAAGTGAATGGGAGCTGTCGCAATGTTCTAGAAGGCCGTAGAATAAACATTTGAAACATGTACATTAACAGTGAATGTAAACTAACCCTTACACAGACCTGCAGGTGCTTAAACTGTCTTCAGGACACTTGGACATGTGGACAGTTAGACCTGGGATTCAAACTACCAACCCTCGGTCACTGGTTGACCTGCTCTACCAACTGAACCACAGTCACCTGTTACTGTACACATTTAAAATCTTAAAATCTTCTTTTTTTTTGTAACTTTTTTTTTATAATAATAATAATAATAATAATAATAATAATAATAAGGATGTTATTTTAACATTGTGGTCTTGAAATTTAAACTGCATCACATTGTTTTTCAATTTACTATATTATTTTCCTGAAACAATAGAAATGTTATGAATTTTGGTATTTTTTCTCTTTGTCTTCCTGTTTTTTTCTGTTATTTATTTTGTCATGTTTTTTTTTTTTTTTTTTAAACCTTACTTTTAGATTTATATATTTATTGATATTCTTCCTCTGTGATATTTTATAATTTATTTTATCTCAGGTGTTTTTAGTGTGACCCGTGTATGGTGGCCGACGGGGGCAAACTCACCGCATCGACGAAACGCTGCAAACAAAAGAAAGATGCAACAACCAAAAACACAAACACATTAAACAAATGCAACAACAAGTGAAGATGCAAGAGAAAAATGAGAAAAAAACGGAAGTCCACCAAAATAAAACGGTAGAAGAAGTAGATGGTGGATGAAGATGAAGTTAATTATTTTAAGACATTAGTGTTTCCCTTCGTCTTTTTGAAACACTTCACACTTCACCACTTCACCTTTTCACGCTAATCTGTTAAATGAATGAACTTCATCTTCATCCACTGTCTTCTTCTTCTTTTGTTTTATTTTGGTGAACTTCTGTTTTGGTATTTGCAGCATTTTTCCTTCACATTTGTTTTGGGGGTTTGTACGTTTTTGCTTCTGCAGCATCTTTCTCTTGCAGGACACGTGTGTTTAATGTGTTTGTGTTTTCATTTGTGCATGTTTCTTGCATTTGCAGTGTTTCATGGATGCAATGCGTTTGCCCCTGTCGGCCACCGTACACTCATGCATGTATTTATTACCTCTGCCAAGGAGGTTATGTTTTTGCCGGCGTTTGTTTGTTTATTTGTTTGTCTGTGTTCAAGATAACTCGAAAACTTATGGACGGATTTTGATGAAATCTTCAGGATATGTTGGAAATGTGAACAGGAAGAACTGATTTTGGGGGTGATCGGGGTGGGGGTTGGGAGACCTACCTTGGCGGAGGTCTGCGCTCTCAGAATGCTTTTCTAGTTTATTTTTTTTTTTCGTTCTGCAGTGCATCGTTGATATAATTTTTACTGAATGACAATAAAATGATTCAGTAAAGTAAAATGGTTAACTACCTGTGTAATGTCCGCCGTGCATCCCTCCATGGTGGTTACACACAGCGTACAAATCATACAGGAAGTCAGGAGGAGCCAGGTCTGGGGGGCGCCTGGGTGGTTTCCATCCCGGCTGGAGCGGGTACTGATGTGTGACGTGGTTACGGTTCACCATGTGTGGCGTCATGTCCAGGCCCGCCAGAGGGAAATGTACAAACGTGGTGAGCTTGTTCCTCCTCTCTCCCACCTGCCTGAAGCGCTTCAGGTGGAGGATGAGGATATTTGGGAGGGTCCACAGGCTCATCTTCACCATGCCCTGCTGCAGCTGCTTACAGTGGGGGCACTTCCACGCATCATCTGGAGCCAGCTGAGAGGGCAGGAGGAGGAGCACAGGCCAAGTTAAGAACAACATACATGTGCGGCGTACGGCTGCGCAATATTAGAAAAGAATGACAGTGCAATTTTTTTTAACCCTGGAATATATATTGCAACATGAAAAAATACTCAGGAGTAAATAACAGCTGTGTGGTACTGATGTGAGTGGTCGACACAGAACATATGTTTTAATGTCATACTTCTTGTAGCTGAAATAATGTTGTCAAATTAATAATTAAAAATAAATATATAAAAAAGCTACAATAAAATTAAAATCAAAAGACATTAAAAAATTAAAGAACATAAATAAATCATTAAAAATAATAAAATAAAAGTAAATTAATAAATTTCAATAAAAATAAATAAATAAACAAATAAATAATAAAAAGCTAATAAATAAATGAATGAATACATAAATAAAAAAGACATAAAATAATAAATAATTAAATAAAAATAAATTAAGAATTAAATAGAAATAAATAAAAAAAACAAATGAAAAAAAATTATAATAAAAGAATAAAAATTAACAAAAAATGTAATTAAATAAATAAATGAGTAAATAAAAAAATAATAAAAACAAATATAAATAAATAAACAAATAAATAAATAATAAAAAACTAATAAATAAATGAATGAATAAATAAATAATAAAAATAAATAAATAATTAAAAATAGTCAAATAAAAAGAAATTAAGAATTAAATAGAAATGAATAAAAAGACAAATGAAAAAAAATACTAATAAAAAATAATAAAAATTAATTAAAAATAAAATAAATAAATAAATGAATCAGTAAATAAATCATAAAAAAAATAATTGCAGGACTTGCAACGTGACTAGTGTGTACCCTAACCCATACATTGTGATGTCGATGCTCAAACAGTATATTGTGCAGCTCTAGTGTGTCGTTGTCTTTGGCTGTTTATCAAACCTACAGAGAAGAAATGTATGTTTTTTTTTTAATTTTACTGAAAGTGATCAGCTTCTCATGGCAACAAAGTACTGGAAGCTGTTGCCATGGTTACTACTTTTATTCACTTTTCCCATCTCCCTCTGATTACCATCTCAAGTAATGAATAGGTGTATGTAAAAGGTCGTGTTAAACTTTTGAATGCAGTACTTTATTCCCCGTCTCATACAGCTCAGCCATCGCTTCATATGCTGCATAAATTTGTGTCTGACAAACAAACACACTCTAATGACATGAAATAATGAATAAAAACTGGCACCATTTAAAAGAATCCTGGTGAGTCAGAGCGCAGCATCTTTCAAATGTGACAGGTTTCATTTCCTCTGAGAACAGGTGTGATGTTATGATGCTTTTCTATTATAATAATGTATTCATAATAATACATTATATATACATACATTAAAATAATGGAGTCCAAACAAGAATGAAAAAGCTACATGAAAATGCAAAAATACCCAGTTCAGAGTTTTAACAAAGTGTTGAAAAAGTACTTTCTGGTAACAGATCTCCAGCGCCATCGTGTGGTGATAAACAGTAACACCAGCTGCGTCAATGATTTATGCTTTTACTACATGAAATTTTATATATTTATGCTGTAGGACGATATATGTAACCATTTCAGACATAAAGTGTTGTCGAAGAACCACAATGAGGTCCTTTTTTTTTTTTTTTTTCCTATTTTGGTTACCACAATATTCTGGAATATTCGGTTTACATTTGTGGTTTCCCTTTGCTTTTTTTGTGACCATTGTATTTTATTCCTAATTTTATCATATCATATATAATATTTTACAAGGCACAATGCCAAATTCAACAAAGTTCAGTTTCATATGTTGCATATAGGGTCATTTAAATTTTTTTTTTTTTTACTTGCAACTCTTTCTACATTCACTTGCATAGTTTAACTAGTGCTGTTTGATCGAAAATAATCTTCAAGTACATCATCATCAGTTCAGTTAAACCTACTGTATCATTAGTATGTTCAGATTATTCAGTTTTCATTCATATAATTACAATAAATAAATACAGAAAATACTAACAAATGCACAAAAACATATAAAAGTGATGGATCCTTTATTTACTTTTATTATTATTATTACTATTTTATTATTATTACTATTATTTTATTATTATTATTAAAACTTTAGTCTGTATTTAATCTCATTTCAGTTGCTAATGCCTGTTTATGAAGAGGTTGATACAGTAGTACAAATATAGATTTCCATACACTCTATGGTTCTACCTGGAAACAAGCCTGAACTGATGATGTACTTAAAGATTATTTTGCTCAAACAGAACTAGTTAAATGTGAGTTTGACCTCCTGTATCTTTACTATGTTATGTCTCTGGAACATGAATTTGTGTTTCTATTATCAGCTGTTGTGGGCGACAGGGTTTATTTCATATCCAAAACTGTCAGCTCTATTATCAGATTTAACAAACCTCATATGAAAAAACAAACCCCCCTGCAGACAATAAAGATGACGGTACAATCTTCAAAGCTGTCCGAGATACGGTAGAGATGTAACTACAAATTCCGTGTCAGAATGTGCAGTAGTTTTCACATTACACATAAAAGGCCATAACTACATGTTTTAATCTGTATTTATCTGTATAATATATAATTATCTATAATTAGTACCGACCTTTGTCCAATAACTTATCCATTTGCACTCTTTAATAACCTTTTAAACTGAAAATGCACAGTAATGCTACCGAAATATACCCAAATATGACTACAATGCTGTTTTGTTTGACAGTGACGCACTGCTGATGACAAAACTGCCAATGAATAGAAGCATTTACAGGACAAATGTTCCTCTGAATCACTGAAAATCGACCTGACGGACAAAACCTACTCAAAACATGTCCAGTTCTGCCCTTTACTGCCCACTGGTGCATTTAACAGGCAATTCAGTCACCAAACTTAAGTCGTTTCTATCTACCGTTAAGACATTTTATCTTCCTTTACCTTAATTAATCCAATCTTCAGGCAGAAATATACGATACAAGAGGATATAAGGTGCAGATTCAGGAGGCTCTTTATGATCCACTACCTGTTCCTCTTTGGTGTAGAGTTGGAAACACTCGTCCAGAGTGCAGCTGTACTGCTGGACGTGCTGCTGCTGCTGAGTCCTCACACTGTCTGCGTCCTTCACCACCTCCTCTTGAATATTACCAAACAGACTGTAGCCCAGAATGCAAATAATAATGGAATAAACGTCCAAAATCTAATAATTTTTTAATTTCATTTTGTAATAAACTGCCCCAACGCATTTTGTAAAGCAACTTGCCGCATTTCTATTTCCAAAATATATTCTTAGTTTCAAATTGTCCTAATGTCTAATATGGTTAATTACCAGCCAAGCCATGTTTCCCAAACAGCTCCTTGAGTTTTAATGCTACACCACCAAAACGCCCTGCTGCTGCAAAATGTGCAAACTTATTACCGTATTTTCTGGACTATAAGCCTCTATTATTTTCGTATGTTTTGAACCATGAGGCTTATACGAAGGTGCGACTATTCTGTGGATGTTTTTTATCCACCACTAGGGGCGATCTAACTGGAATTACAACCAAAACTACGAAGAACAATCAATGCAAAGAAGAATACACTACGGACGACAAATTAGCAACTGTTAATTCTTTTCAAATCCTCACCCCTTCATCATGGACAGATGTAACGAAGCACTTCTGAGGTTGTTTAACTCTGACACAGAACAAGTCATGAGTTCATGAGTTTCAGTGAATTTAAAACATGGGAGAAATTAAGATAAATACTAGTGTTGCGTGGGCTACCCACTGGCCAGCGGATATCCGCGGGTGACCCGCAAATCGGGTGGGCTGGGTCGCAGTATTAATACATATTGCGGATGCGGGTGGGGCGGGTCAGGGACGATCAATACCCACTGAGGTGTGTGTGTGTGTGTGTGCTCGGCTCGCGCATGTGCAAGCCCGTCAGTTCCTGTTTTGAATGCTTTTTTATCCCAACTTTTTGTTATTTGTTATTAGCGCCAAATCTCCCTGAACACTCAGAGATAAGAGTGAAAATGGCGGACTTGATCAGGGAGAAGATTAAAACAGGCGATGCGAAGGTTGTACGGAAACGTTGTATGTGTTCGCTTTATAGAGTGATGATGTGGGTGGAGTCTATTTTATGTGCTGGAGTGCATATTGAGAAGTTAGAAAGGAGGCAAAAATTATGCTTCATGACTTTTAACATTAGAAGCGCAACGTAAAGATGCCGCGAATGTACTATGTGAGTTTAGAGCCAAATTTAAGCTCGCGGGTTGATAGCGGGCGGGTTGGGTTTATCGATACGTGACATCATGCGGGTTGGGCGGGGCGGGCCTAGCCATGTCTTGGGTTTGGGCGGGGCGGATTTCTGTAAAACCCCCTAACCATGCATCACTAATAAATACGGTAAATACTGGTTATTTTTCTCTTGGTTCTGTTCTGTTTTAATGAGCAAAGTCGCTGCTGTGTTAAAAGACACTGTTAAAAAAATCTGTTCAGGTACAAACATGTAACTACATTTACAGTTAGAAATCCTTCTGTACATGCAGTAAATATCAGATTTTTCAACATAGATATCTGCGGCTTATAACCCATGCGGCTTGTATATTCCTTTTTCATTATATTTTTAAAAATACAGCTGAGGCGGCTTATATACAGGTGTAGCTTATAGTCCAGAAAATACGGTACATAATGTGGCAAAATGTATTACAAAATGTGTTAGGGCAGTTTATTACAAAATGAAATGGAAAAAGTTATTACATTTTGGACGTTTATTACAAAATGCGGCTCAACAAGGTAAGTTACACCAAAAACACAGAGAGCAGTTTTACAGCAAATTAATGGAGGGAAATGTTCAAACTGACCAGTCTTTGATTCTGTGCTCCCACTCGATGATGAGCTTCACATGTGGAGGACCTCCTGGACCGCACAACTTCAGAGCCCTGGAAGACATGAATGTAAAAGACCATCTGGGTGTTATTATTATATTATATATTATTATGGTTAGTGTAAATTTTATTGTTGTTCTTTGTTGTTGTACATGTGAGGTGATAAGGCCAAGGTTGAGATAATATTTTGTGAACTATCATGTGAACTGAGATATTGTTTTGACACACACACACGCACACACACACACACACACACTTGAATTTAAAATTTTTTAGGGAACTAAGGTGTGGACTGTTATGAATCCAGTATCCAGTGTTGTTTTTTTGTCTTATTTTTGTGAGTTTTCAATTTTTTTCTGTCTTTGTGAGTGTTTGGGCTTTTATTTCGTTGCTTTTATCTTGCTTTACTTCCTGTCACCGGTGTTTTCTCCGACCCTTTAATATAGTCCCAATGTGTCTCACCTGTGATCACTAGTATTTAAACCCTGTGTCTAATTGTACCTTGTGAGTTTGTACTCTTTTGGCTGCTACTAATGAGTGTTTTTTTTCACCTTGTCTTGGATCTCTGTCTTTTTGTCTGATATGCTTACCCCCAGTTTTTGATCTTTAGCCTGTTTTGGACCCTGATTCTGCCTGTTCCCTATTGGTATCTTTTCAGACATCTGATTCCTGCCTCGACCTCCTTCTGCTTAATGGTAACATCTGTTGGATGTTCCCCTGTGAGATTTGTGTGTGTACCCGCACCCTGTCCTGTAGTCGCAGGTTTCTACAGAGAGTCTAATCCCCAGAAAAACATCGGTTGGGAGAAATTATTGTAGTGTTACTATGTGTTACTGTTACTGTGTGTGTGTGTGTGTGTGTGTGTGTGTCCGCAGAGACATATCATGCTATAACTCAATTAATCCTTGAGATATCACCATTAAATTACATGGACATATACATATAGCTAATGCACATCAGATGCAATGATCCATTCGAGCAAAGGTCAAAGGTCAAGGTCACAATTAACTAAAACATCAAAATCAAATTGTCAGTTATAACTGAAGAATGGAGGGTCACAGAACTTTCAGATTGGTACCAAAAGATGTGGAATGAAGATTTGTACAATTCTCATAATTGTTGTTATCACCTCCGATGTGCACGTTTAGTCTGATAACTTCTAGTAGTGAAGTTGCTGTTGAGCGCTGATGGTTTGAATTCAATCCGTTTTCTGTGTTCAATGGATAATGCCTGTCACGTGATGATGAAACCGATGACGTATTTTTGACCAGTTTCTTTCATCTGAGGAATTCGTATTTGTACTGAAGACGGTGTACTCGCAGCTTTTCATTTCGTGAATGTAATTTTTGAAGTCATAACTTTTCGTTTCATATTCTGACAAATATCAAACACACAACACATTATAAGTATAAATGGACTCATTTTAGAGTTTACACATATTTATTTTATGCTCAACTACAACCAAAGATGCATGTATATCCCAAATATGCATGGATTACTTTCCTGTGAAATTAATTTTGTCCCCCTAAAAAATTACTCCATACACATTCAGTCAAAAGGTCAAGGAAAACATTTGCAGTAATTGATCATTGAAGAAACATAGATCAATGATTTGATTACATATGATCCCATGATGTGTTTAAAAACTTGAATAATCGCTGAGTACATAGAACAAAACAGATTAATATATCTCATCAACTGCTTTTGTAATACCTTGTTTTAATTGTAGAGATATCTTATGTCATTGTAATAATACCAGCCTTTTCAGTTCACTTGTACTGAGGCTGTTTTACCACAAGATGGAAGCATTGTCTGAAGCAGAAGAACTTGATGCATTGTCAGTCAAAACTTTATACAAATCATAGTAAGGTACCAGACCTTACAGATGATGTTTTCAAATAAACCTCTGTATTATAAGAGGTGAAGTGAAAGTAGAAAATCTAACAACATGGCTACCTCAGCAGGGTTTTCAAACATATCTAACTGCTCTTCTCAGATCACATCAAAACCTGCTCTTTGAAGTTCAGGGGAAAATGTCCAAAAGTCACATTCATGTTGAAAGTGACACTGTTCACTCCTCAGTAACTGCATTTAATTATAATTACAGTTATAATAATAATAATAATAATAATAATAATAACAATCTTACTACTACTACTACTAATAATAATCTTACTACTACTACTACTACTACTAATAATAATACCTCAAACTTATATAGTGGTTTTTTGGTCACTCAAAGATGTTTTACATAACAGACAACAAGCAATGCATTAAAAATAATTAAATATGTAAAATGAGATCAGATGAAATGAAATCTAAATAAAGAGGTCTGCACTCTCAGACCTCTCTACATTTTTATTTATTAATTTTTAATGATTAATTTTATTTAATTATTTCAGCCACAAGGATGACACTGAAATGTATGTTTGTATTTATTATTATTTTTTATTAATTAATAACATTATTATTATTATTTTTGATTATACTGAATGATGACACTGTTCTGTATTGACCGATGTTGAGCCACATTTTGTAATAAACATCCAAAATGTAATACCTTTTTCATTTAACTTTGTAATGAAATCTTGCCACATTATGTAATAATTTATTACATTTTGCAGCAGCAGGTGCTTTGGTGGTGTGATATTAAAAACTCAAGGAGCTGTTTGGGAAACATTCCAAATGGTTTAAGCCCCAAGAAGGTTTTCTGGCAAATTCCACCTAAAATGCATGCTCAAATTAAAGTAAAATACAATTAACAAACAAATAAACTATGCTTTAGAATTGTTATTTTGTAATGCACCATGTTATTATATTTTCTAGAGAATAAAAAAGTTGCAAATGCATTCCATAATAATCTTCTTATAACTTATTACAAAATGCAGCTTTTTAACAAAATAAAATAAAAAAGTTATTACATTTTGGACGTTTATTACAAAATCCGGCTCAACACCACTAATCTGTTTAACCGTTTGTCTCAGCACCACACAGTTGTTATATACTCTTGACAATTATTTTTTTTTCATTATGGCAATTTAAAAATCACCATGTCACTTTTTTCTAACGTCGTGCAGATACAGTCAAATGAAAGTGAAGCGAACAGACTAAAACACTTGCAGTTGTACATTCTTGTACTGTTTGATGTGGGTTGATTTGGGGACAGAGCATATTTCTGAATCATTAGAGTTCAAACACCGTCATTACATTGGTTTCTGTGATACCGCGTGTTACATATTTGCATTTCAAAAGATTTCCAAAGCATTTGCCCCATCAGCATCATTCAGCAAATGAATGAACTGTTCTTAGCAGCAACACAAATGGAAGTCCTTTTAAAATGTTGCCAAAGCAGCCGTTCACTCCTCCAAAAATGCAGGGCATTAGACAAGCATTTAGGAAAGGGGACAAACTGTCTGCACATTTCAGTCTGCGCCGTGAAATCGAGTCAAACAGTGGAATTAATGAGTTCAACTCCATACTGATGTGTAACATGTGTTTTTATGTCAGAACTGGCTGCAGACAAAGCTTCTCTCACGAAATACTTTATTAGATCAGAACAGGTTTAAATCTCATTAAAACTGATTACATTAGAGGCAGCCTGCAGGAGCGCCCAGGGATTCAGTGGAAGTTTTTTTTTTTTTTTTTTTTTTTTTTTTTTTTTTTTTACATAATACTAGTAATTCTACAATCAACAAAAACAGAAAAGATGACAAGAATAAACTAATAATCTGAAACAGGGGCGTCAAACATTGGAGTCCGTGGGTCAAAAACGACCCGACAAAGTTTTAAAGAAGAAAAGTGACGCCAAAGTATATACAATTAAGGATGTTAAAAAAGTGTTAGTTCATTACAAGTTTTTTTTTTTTACTTATTTATTTAGTAGGTGTACTCCGGAAGCCAAGCAACGACGTCTCGTTGCCAAAAATCCCACTGTTGTGTGTATTCTTGTGCAATGACAATAAAGGAAGTCTAAGTCTAAGTCTTAAGTAACAGCATAATAACCTATAAATAATATCAAAAATGTCTACTTGGTTTATCTAGTCTTGTCATCTGCACCCTCTGTATCCTCACTAGGGTCACAGAGGTCACTGGGGGCGTAATCCAGCTACAATGGGTGAAGGCGGGGTACACCCTGTATGAGTCTATAGTTCAACTCAGGACTGAACATATATACACAAACAATCACTGTCACATTCACACCTATGGACAATTTAGATTAACCAGTTAACCTATCAGTGCATGTGTTTGGATGGTGGGAGGAAACTGGAGAAAACCCACACAGACACAGAAAGGTCTGGTGTGGGAATAGAACCAGGGACCTTCTGTCTGTGAGGCACGAGCGCCAAACACTGCACCACTGTGCCACCCTTACTTGGTTTATTATGGGGGCATTAGCACGCTGTCAACTCCTCCTTTTTTTCCCTTATACATACGTCGCAGGTGTGAAGCACGACTCTCTCGCACTGTTTAAATCATACACAGACATTTCCTGGTGATGGGCCAACACACACACACACACACACACACACACACACACACACACTTACACTTACCTGCTACAGAACCAAACAGAGACACTTCCGCCTCACCCTTTAAATACCCATAATTCGCGCCTCATTAGGACATATGACCACGGACTGAAGCACTACTAACAGGAAATGGACATTTATACATTGTGATGGTTTTTTTGTTTTGTGTTATGTTAAATGTAAGGAGTGTAATTTGTGTCTTTGTTTATAGGATTGAATTTGATTTAATTTTGGGTTATATGTTCTGTAAATACTGTAGATTGGGAGTTAATTAAATAATGTAGTAAATGGTATGATTGTGGGTGGAGCATAAGAATATAAAAAGGAGGAGTTTTTTTCAGTTAGTGTGGGTTATAGAAGTGGAGATAGAGTTAGAGTTAGAGTTAGAGTTAGAGTTAGAGTTAGAGTTAGAGTGACTGATTGATTTGATAGTGTGGCTGTTTTCTGAGTTTGGAGAATTTAAGTGTGTGGCTGAAATCTGTGTGTTGAATGGTGATTAAGATAAAGTTATTTTATTTTTATTTGAGATCTCTTGTAAATAGTTTTTATTATTTTATTTTGCTGGGGTTTTTGGATTTTTTTCCCCACTGTCAATATTGCACTTCTCATCACTGCTATTTTTGGACTTGGTGAAATAAATATAAAAATCATTGAAGTCTCGTCGTCTGAGTCATCATTCCCCTCGTTGAAAACTAACCCATGACAGGGGGAAAAACATTTATTATGTTTATTATGGGGTGTTGTTTTTTTTTCTCTCCCCATTATAAGCCAACCCCCCCCCCTTTACTTGGTTTATTATTTATTATTATAATTATCCATTATGTTCATACATAAACAACTGCAATAATATTACATTTTGAAAATGTTAATATCAATACACGTTCCTTTAACAATAAAATGTGAATGAGCTAAACAAATATAAACAGAATTAGTGCAATTTTAACAATATTCTACATGTTATTAAATGTTTGGTGTATTTGTAGATCTGATCTGTTCTGGGAGATACGAGTCATTTTGGAATATAATAAACTTATCAACCATGTTGATGAGTCTGTGATGGTTGACAGGAAGTGCAGTACCATGCTGCATGATGGGAAATCAAGTTAAAACAGGAATGATACCTTTACGAACTTCAGTCCCTGGATATCAATGTTAATGTATTATTTTAATTAAAAAAAAAAAAAAGATTTACTATGGGATTTTTTTAATGTCACATTTAGAATCTGTTGTTTTCCACAGGTTAATGTGATAAAAGTAAATTAGTGATCAACTATTGTGATAAACAACTACCTGACTTTAAATTAAAGTCATCACATGTCAAAAGAATTTCTTAATTCATTGTGGAACTCTGGGAACATTTTCACTGTATTATATATAGACTATTGATTAATTGAGAAAACAACTAAAAATGTAGTTAATGATTAAAATAAAAATAAAAAGTGAGTTAAAAAAACCTAGAAATGAGAAATGAGTTTTAAGTATAATGACCACATCACACACACACACACACACAGAGGTTTCCATGTTTCATGGGGACGAAGTTTGCAATTGTAAGCACATCTTATTTTCTAAAATAAAATAAAAAAAATATATGAAAAAAATCTATTAAATAATTAAAATAAAAAAATAAAGTAAAATAAAATAAATAATTAAAAAAAGGAAACATCTTGTAACCTTTGAAAAATCTATGTTTTGCTTTGTCCCTGTTTCCCCCTATGCTTCATGGGGACTTCCAGAAAAGACAAATCGGGGACATCATTTGCATAAATATGTATACTTCACACAGATTTCACCTACATTTATATTTAAAATGTAGGTGAAATGTGGGGACCTGGATTTTGGTCCCCATGGTGTCAGAGGTCCCCATAATGTGACTGTGTAAACATATCAGTGTCTCCATTAAGATAGGAATACAAGCATACACACACACACTAAATATGTCCAGATATATTGGTGTCACACACTCTTGGGTGTGAGGTGGAGGGAGCTGTCACTGCACAAATACATAATGACTTTTACTGAAACACCAGAGCACACAATAATAAACACCGAGTGTAGAAGTCACCAAAGAACGGTACCAATGAAATCTGTGTTTTTACAAAGAGGTGACAGTCACTTAACATGTGGGGACCAGAATCACAAGCCAGGACGTGTCTGTTGTGCTGATAGTGTGTGAATGTCAGTCCGCTTCCACAGTTACCTTGACGCGTCCTGTATTTTTAACCCGCTCACCTGTCGACAGCAGGGTGGTAGAGTGGCCGGCCGTCCTGCGGTGACAAGTAGCTGTAAAATGCAGATCCTCCCACCACACGCACGTTAAACAGCACCCGAGTGTTCTGAAAGAAACAGGCAAAAGAAAAAAAAAAAGACACGCTGAGGCACTGAACAACAGCTCAGATTTAGAATCACAGTCCTTTATTCACCTTAAAGGAAAATGTTGGTCTTTTTATTGTGTTTATTTTATTGTGGTTGTTTAAATTTGTGCTCCGTTAATTAAAAATAGATTCAATTAGAGTCAGAGGCTCAGTAGTCATCTTCTACAACACTGATTCACCAATAAAACGTATGTAGTTTGATAAATCACAGTGAATGGAGATGCTTGGTTTATGTTCAGCTAATTATATCATTTGCTGAAAAAGTCACTGTTTTGATAAAGTAATCATTGAATTAAATTTATGAATGAATTTAATTTACAAACATCTACATGATCATTGAATTAAATACAGGAAACAACAATGTTTTAACTGACAAAATATAACACACAGTGGATGATATTATATTGAATGGAAATAAGTTAGAAAAAAGTAGCACTAGATAATTTTATGTACAATAGTGATGTATTTTTTGTGTGTGTGATCTGTGATGATGTGCTATCTGAGTGTTTTTTCTATCTATCTATCTATCTATCTATCTATCTATCTATCTATCTATCTATCTATCTATCTATCTATCTATCTATCTATCTATCTATCTATCTATCTATCTATCTATCTATCTATCTATCTATCTATCTATCTATCTATCTATCTATCTATCTATCTATCTATCTATCTATCTATCTATCTATCTGTTGTAGGAAATAAATATATATATCCATATGTATGACATATCATTTGTGAGAAGAAAGGTCACATTGCCCTTCTGTGTGTGTGTCAAATCTATCTAGTTTGTAAGATAAGTTGTGTTGTTATGACTATATGAGGAGACAGCAATGAGCCCTGGCGTCAAAGGACGTCAGGGAACTGGTTAGAGCGGGTTTAGTGTGGGGGACTGGTATCTGAAGAATGGACTATAAAAGAACACATGTATGTCAAAATAAACTGAGCCTTTTTCCTATTCAACTTCTGGTGTCGACATCTTTGATCCATGACGAAAATCCACAACACTGTCTGTCTGTCTGTCTGTCTGTCTGTCTGTCTGTCTGTCTGTCTATCTATCTATCTATCTATCTATCTATCTATCTATCTATCTATCTATCTATCTATCTATCTATCTATCTATCTATCTATCTGTCTAAAGTTTCCAATAATTCCTACCACTCTTATTTTTCTGTGATAGACTCATTGAAACACATACTTCTTTGTCACAAAAAACATTGATGAAGTCTTTTTTTTTTTTTTTTTTTTACAGATCTATTGAAAATGTGACCAAATCTGCTGGGTCAAAAATATACATACAGCAGAGCTAATATTTGGTCACATGTCCCTTGTCTATTTTCGCTGCAGTAAAAGGCTTCCAGTATTCATCCACGAGCTTCTGATTGAATCTTTGACCACTGCTCTTGACAGGATCGATTCAGTTCAACAAATTTAATAATTTTTATTGCTGTATGTATATTTTTGACCCAATAGATTGGTGCCATTTTTAGTAGATCTGCAATAAATTAATAAAATAACCAAACTTCATGAATGTTTTTGTGACAAAAACAAGTGTGTGTTTCAATCACTCAGAAAAATAACAGTTGCAGGAATTATTGGAAACTCAAGACGGCAATGACATGATGTTCTTTACAAGTGTATGTAAACTTTTGACCACAACTGTATCTATGATTAGTATGATAAATAAAATAAATATACATGAATATATGTGCAAAAATATGATTGCGTGAATATAATTAAGTGATTATGAGGACAAATTAAAGTATCTGATGGCCTCAGATTGGAATTATTTCCTGCCTTTTCATTTCTTTTTTTAGATATGAAGTAAAAACCCAGTGCAACAGTCATTTGATCATGAAAGTTTTTGACTTGCAAATAAAAAAAAAACCTCCATCGTGTCCACTTTAAGTTGGAAATAAACCATTTTTTTTACGTGGTCACACTGATTAGTGGAAGATGCTTGGGCAGGGGTTCATCTGAGAGTGTTTAAAGTTCCCTGTAGATCTGCAGCGTCACTGTCCTGACACATCAGCACATACAAACAAGTCCAAACTCACCACAGCCACTCTATGAGCTCCACATTTGTTTTCAAGTTCACTGAGCAATTTGACTCACAACTAAACAGGGCTTTGCCACCACAGGGTGATTCACCATGACATGCCATGAGAAGAGATGCTGCTGCTTCTAGTTAGTACATGCTATTATTCAACCATCACGGTTTGGAGGAAGTATTATGAGGTGGTATGATGGTGAAACAAAGGATGAGATGATGAGGGAAGTGGAGGAAACATTTCTCACGACTGTTTCTGGAATGAGGAAAATGATGGTTGTTGATCTGAACATGTCATTTGAAGGTCATAAAAATATGCGTCTGAATGGTTTTAATAACATTTACGGAAAATGTTCACACTTGAAGGAGATGCATAAGTGGAAGCATGGTTATAAACTATGACCAGAGGTGTAAAAGTACTTCATTACTGTACTTAAGTAGACTTTTTAGGTATCTGTACTAGGGCATTAACAGACTAGACTCCTGTAGCACAAGTCGACTTACATTTGGAGGAGTCGACAAGTCGCATGTTATTCTTTCTGTTCCTTTCGCTCTCTCTCTCTCTCTCTCTCTCTCTCTCTCTCTCTCTCTCTGTGCATAAGGTAGGTAAGACAGTTGTGGTGGCAGACACACATCGTACAGTATGTGTGTCTGCCACTCTCTTTTACTTCACCTTAAATAATAATAATAAAAAAAAGGCACGGTCATCTGAAGAGACATTCACGAGTTAATCTGTGTGATATAAGCAGCATCCGCTAGCTAACCTGAGTGATATAAGCAGCATCCGCTAGCTAACCTGAGTGATATAAGCAGCATCCGCTAGCTAACCTGAGTGAGCAGCAGCGCAGGCACGCTCATTTTTCCAAACGTGATGTGGACAGTGTTGTGCGACTTATCAACCGCTGACTTAAATGTTTTGCACTTAATGTGAAAACTAAGGACGTGTGACAGACGTGTGGACAGTCCGGTTTTAGAGCCGTGGGTCCAGATCAAATGTGGACACATGTTCACCTACTGATGTTCAGTTACATTTAACAGCCTTTGTTTTGTTGGTGTGAAAATGCTGATAATTGTGTCTTGTACGTCGTGTGTCGTGTGTTGTTGTTTTTTTAGCCGCGTGTCTGTGTTGCTCCTCAGCTGACACTGTCATGACATCATCACAAGTCGACTCAACTCCCACTTTATTTGACAGATAAGTCGACTTGAAAAAAATTTTTGTTAATAAAGTCGTTAATGCCCTAATCTGTACTGTACTTGAGTATTTATTTTTTATTTTTACCTTTTTACTTTTACTCCCTAAATTTTGGCATAAATATCTGTACTTTATACTCTTTACATTCTCAGAATACATTAGTTACTTTTTCAATTAGTTACTAAATGGTACAAAAGTACAAAAAATGTGTCACTTCAGAGGGAAATTCAGTGGAGGAGAGAAACTGTGATGTTATATATTACAGTTAAATGACTATTATCACATAATTTGGACTTTTAAATTCATAATTTTAACATTTTATCTTAAAATGGTGCATTTTTGTCATCTCATATTTCTAACTTTTTTTTAATCTCATGGTGACTTTTTACTGTGACCTGATTGAACACATTTTCAACATGGTAAGTCACTTTTAAAGGGTTTAATTGACATACTTTTTAAACTTTTCCCAGGTAAATAAGCATTATTGCATTCATGGCAAAAAAAAATTTACTTTTTACTTTTGTACTTTATTACAATTGTGAAATTGTACTTTTTTACTTTTACTTAAGTAGAGGAGTTGAATCAGTACTTCTACTATTTTTTCACATAAGTAGCTGTACTTCTACTTAAGTACACAATGTGAGTACTTTTACCACCTCTGACTATGACTGAGGATGAGCTTATTCTGCAGAATATGTATTTATGAAATACTCCTTAAGTAAGCATTAGTATAGTGTTAAAAAATAAAGATGAAGTTTATTTATTTCTATTTCAGATCAGGAACCACTGCCTTTTGGCGTATGTGTATATGTATGTATATGTTAGGGGTGTAACAGTACACAGAAATCACAGTTCAGTACGCACCTCGGTTTTGAAGTCACGGTTCGGTTCATTTTCGGTACAATATGGAAACAAAATGCAAAACAATTTTCTTCCTCAGCACAGTATTTATTAAACCAAAAAAAAAGTCAATATAAAAATGGAAACATTAAATAAATTCAAAGTGCTGCTTGATACCAGTGAATTAAATGATATACTTTTCATTATTAACCAAATGTTGAAATTTAAACAGTAAAAAAAAAAAAAAAAAAAAAAAACTTTTTCCAACATCTTAAAGGTGTCATTCTGCTGAAAACCACTTTTCCACGCTCCTTCTGGAATCTGATGGGTCACCCCGAGTTACCAACACATGCTACGTTTGCTGCGTGGTGTGTCACCTCCACTGGGTGCATTTACCATTTATAGAAAACAACAGAGAAATGAGTCAGATAAAGTCTGTCCACTACACGTCATGGGGACATTAGTGTCCCCCATTGCAGCGAATCTGAGGTAGCATTAGCATTAGCATGACCTTTTTCTATAGCCTTAATTTACATAATATCACAGGAGATGGAGACGCCTTTTTCAAGTATACTGTGACATAGTGAACATTTAAGTCACATGACTAATCAGCTGATTGACCCCTGGCATTTTCCCATATACTCTAAAATATGTCTGCTTCTACAGTAAGAACATGTACTTTACATGTCACAGTGTAGCAGGAATTCATCAAAAATACTCACAGTTTGGTGAGTGTAAAGCTCCCATGAGGTATTAGAATTTTATCCCAAATTCTACTGACCAGGGTTTTCACAGGTCAAAAGGTCGTCATCCGGTTTTATAATAAGAGTGGAAAGTTCTGGAAAATGCAGATAAGTACCTAAGTAGTCTAAGATGACCCCACACACTCTGGACACAAACTGTTCACCCCCTCCCTCCTGGAAGCAGATATAGACCAGTGGGTGCACGCAACAGTGGACCGCTGAAGGGGTTTTACTCACAAGACGTCCAGTGTACTGGTTGTATATTTGTCTGTGGTGTGTGTGTGTGTGTGTGTGTGTGTGTGTGTGTGTGTGTGTGTGTATTCCTATCTTTATGGGGACATTGATATGTTTACACAGTCACACAGTGGGGACCTCTGACACCATGGGGACCAAAATACAGGTCCCCATGAGGGTTAAATATATATGTAGATGAAATCTGTGTGAAGTATACAAATGTATGCGAATGATGTAACCTATAAACGCATTAACTTTTTTTTTTGTGGAAGTCCCCATAAAGCAATGGGAACAATAGGTGTAAAACAAAACACATATTTTTCAAAGGTTTCAAGACGCATCTACTTTACTCAATTTATTTATTTTTTATTATTGTTTTTCATATTTTTTCCCCCATATATGTTTTCATTATTATTATTATTATTATTATTATTATTATTATTATTATTATTATTATTATTATTATTATTATTATTATTATTATTATTATTATTATTATTAATAATAATAATAATATATATATTTTTTAAATTTATTTTAATTTTTATTGAATTTAATTGAATTTCATCATTATTTTTTTTAAGACGCATTATCCATTGGCTACAAGTGATGATTACAAACTTGGTCCACATGAGACATGGAAACCAGTGTGTGTGTGTGTGTGTGTGTGTGTGTGTGTGTGTGTGTTGTTTTTAGCCCCTATGTGACATACAGTATATTGTCCTTTTTCATTAGTATTTATTCTAACTATTTTTGATATGTTGTCTTTTATGATACACTGTTGAAGATATCATTATGTTTAAAGTTCAATAAAGTTCTATTCTATTCTATTCTACTCTATTCTATACTGTTATTATCGCTATGGTCAACTGTATGGTAAACGTATGTTGTACTGTCAAAGTTTTGCCTTCAGTGACTTTTACATAGTGACTTAACAAAATAGGAGCAATGACCCTGATTCTTATATCATTTATCAATTATCAATAGTCCATATATGAGTTCCTATCAGTCCTCAAAAGTAACTATAGTGACATCTGTAACCATTTCCATGTCATAAGCCTCAAAATATAGAACATTATAGAGAAAGACATATCATTAACATTTCCAAAAAGGAAAGAAAATAATAATAATAAAGAAAATTCCATGGTTAAATTCCATACAACACTTCCTGGCTGTGCTCAATAGTAACTATATTAACCCTTTACTTTTCCAGCCTGATTTTGCTTAAAACACCTGAAAACTAAATCTCTAAATTAAAATGTGAGCTGTTCTTCAACTGTTTGGAGTACCAGTAAAAGAATGGGCTCTTTGTAAAGGTAACGCCCTGTAGTTTGGACTAAAACAGTTGCTTTTGGTGTTTGTTTGACAAATAAAAATCTGTAGATTTAGAAACATAAATACATTACATTTTTTCCCACTCACCTTCATTTTTGTGCATAAAAAGGGTTTACAGTATAAAGTTAAATTTGGTAAGTATGGACTGAAACACAACATTTACCAACTTATCATTGTCTTGACACTTTGTAGTTCAAAGTTTTTTCTATGCTTAAGTTTATGTATTTTACAGAAGGGAAATGTGGGAAATTTGAGTGGCTGGCTACACATTTAGAAATTTGTGATTGAAAAAATATATACAAATATAAATACACATATTTTAGCCAAAAATTATGAAAATAAATATTTCACATACAAAATGACCAATGTTAATGGTCAATGGTCAATGGTCCAAACTAGTATTGTCCTAAAATCCCATTGTTATATATCCTGGTGTTCAGCAGCTCATTGTCTATCTGCCTGTCAACACTGATTATAAATACCACCTAATATCTTGAAACATTGACAGATGATTGATCAGATGACAGCCTTCAATAGGAAGATAAGGCCCATTTCTCATATTTGTCTTGTGTAAAACAGCCTTTTGTCCATATATTTTGAAAGATGAATTTGTTCACGTTCACTTGATGAGTGACAAGTGAAGGTGCATTAATGTGGGAGCTGTAAATAAAATAATAATAATAATAGATTAGATTTATATAGCACTTTTCTATGAACACACATACTCAAAGCACACAGTGGATCCATTGTTCATTCACTCTCACATGCTCACTCTGGTGGTGGTAAACTACATATGTATCCACACTTGTCCTGGGGCAGACTGACAGAAGCGTGGCTGCCATTTTGTGCCTCTGACCAACACCAAACATTCATAAGTATCCGTACACCAGTGTGGGTGGCACTGGAGGCAAGGAGGGTGAAGTGTCCTGCCCAAGGACACTACAGCACATGACTAGGACAGAGTGGGATGCAAACCACCAACCGATCAGTTACTGTAGATGTTATTAATATAATGTCACCTATGTCTCAGGAGCGGGACAGAAGCCGGGTCAGAGGTTAACATCTCTAATCATTACGATGTTAATGAGAACAGACAATAATGGTTATGGTTTTGGACCATTCGTCAGGGTCCTCTGGTTTTGCTGCCCACGTGCCACCTCAGCTGGTTTGTGGGAGACCCTCTGACTCGCATGTGCATTAGACTCCTGTGTTTCCAGACGGGTCAGCTAACACCTGGGGCCTGTAGTACGTAGGCCCGCCCCCATCCTGGCGATGCAGTTGGCACGCCGTGGTAAGAGGGGTCCCGTCCCTCACGATGCCTCTAACCCTAACCCGGGGGAGAGAAGGCGGAGCAAGTCGGGGAAGTGTCGAAGTCCAGGGGGAGGGTGCTGTACAGCCCACCGCCGCCGGAGCTGCAAGACACCTTCGCCCCCAGACCTTGGCTGACCCCGAGCCAGTCGCAGTGCACCGGTGTGGAGGAAATGCGCCTCGCGGGGACAAAGAGCCAAGTAAAGAGTAACGTCTAATATTACAGAAAATCATCAAAAATACAAAAATGTGAATGAACTTTGTCTAAATGAAGTGAAAATAAAAATCTGAGCTGAATCCAAGCCGTGGAATGATCAGAGATGTTTGAAGACATTGTTGATGACAATAAAAATGTCATCAACCCCCCCCCCCCCCACCCAAAAAAACAAAAACAAAACAAAAACTAACAAAAAAAACATGCTGACCAGGGAGTCTGCCTCTCAACACTGCCATATATTTACACTTTCAGGGTTATATTTAATGCATCCTATTTTGCTGTGTGGGCTAAAGTATCAGGGTACCAAAGTGGGCCATGGTGAAATATAGGCTGAGACCTGTACCTGACATTTTGAGCTCACAGCACTTTAACAGTTAGAACATGTACCATCTAGAGGACACAACACTCGTTCCATTTCAACACATAATGGAACCATCATATCTGTTTTTTCCTCCTGAACAACATGTTCATTTCATTCCTTTGTTCCGAGGGTCTTTAGGTATAAACAAGTACTTGCCAAAAATGAAACTCATTTCCTCTGGTTCCAGTGTAATTTAGTGAGTAGCTGTTGGCTGAGCTCAAACACAAACACCCACTCGGACTCCTGCGAGGGAACTCAGTCCATACGGATCTTTGTGTTGACAAGGAATGCACCAAAGCAGACAGTACTTTCCTGGAAAATATTGATATGTTGAACATTTGAACCCTCTGGAATGCATGACCGATGGGGGAAGTTATACAATACTTCTGAATTACTGCTGCGCATATTCTATAAGCAGGATTATTTTCAGTATCAAAATTAGGGCTGCACCATATTAGAAAAAAATGACATTCTGGTTTTTTTTTAATTGTTATTATTTTTTTAACCCTGCGATATATATTGCGATATGGGAAAAAAAACAACAACTCAGCAGTATATACAGTAACAGCTGTGTGGTGCCGACGCAAACGGTCAAACAGATTAGTATCATAAAAAATAAATAAATCAAGACAAATAAAAAGTCATAAATTAATAAATAAAATAAAAAATAACATTAAAATATATACAAACAAGGCAGTCAGAAATGGCAGACAATCGCCACAGCTTGATTTTTCAGTAATTTTTGATGAAACTCAATAATATTTTAAAAATCTGCGACATTCTATGATGCTTAGTTGCTGAGAAAACTGATAAAACATTGTTCAAATTTAACCCATGTTAAATAAAAACAGGATATTATTTTTCCACACGTAATTTTCATGTTCGCTCACAATTTTATTTTATGGATCAATAGGAGAATTATGAAAAATAATGTAGTGAAAAAAATCCTCGGTTCAGTTTATATGATATGGTCATTTCAATATTCGATTACTTATGATGTCACTGTCATGTGACGTGGTGTAGCGGCCATATTGTACATTTTTGATCTGATATCTAATATGAAGTACAGCCTATTGTCGGATTTGATAACATGTGTCAATGATCCTGATTTAAGGTCAAGGTCACAAAACATGATGTGATGGAGCCATAGGTGTTGACTCATCTTTTGACCTTTAGTGTGACCTTGACCTTTGACCTTCATTGCTGAAGGTCAAATGTCATCTTCATCCGCTGCAGAACGGCCAGATTCGGGAATAGTTACTTCCCCCTGGCCATCAGACTGCTAAATGCCAAATAACAACACCCCCCCCCCCCACCCCCCACCCCACACACACACACACACACACATTCATCTACCTCATGGACAATATACTCTCAGTGCACTTTATCCATAAAATGGACAGAAATTTACCTCCTGGTTGTGAAACAGCCCCCCCCTTCCCCCAGCTGCTAAAAATGTTATATTTGCACTAATTACTCTGTTTTTGCACTATTCATTCTGTTTTATTCTGTTCCTTAGCTGTTTTTTTACTTATTTATTTTAGTATGTGTGCTCTGGAAGCCAAGCAACAACGTCTCGTTGCCAAAAATCCCACTGTTGTGTGTATTCTTGTGCAATGACAATAAAGGAAGTCTAAGTCTAAGTCTGAAAATCTAATGTGTTCTTCCTTGACCCATTATCTATCATTCCTATCATTCCATTCAGAACTTTTTGCGTAGTCCTACTGACAGGTGGAGGTAATAAATAAAAAACTAATTGCAGGACGTGCAATGTGACTAATTGCGCACACATACATTGCGATGTCGATGCTCAACATAGTGTGCAGCTCTAGTCAGAAGGACTTAGTTCTTCACATTGCAATGACTTCTAAAGCTTAAACAGAAGATGGAGGGAGGAGTAGTATTTTTAACATCACGTGTCCAGCTGAGAACACATGCAGAGCGGAGAAACCAAGACCATATTATCTTGTCTTCAACAAGTCCACATCATTTGTTTATGGACACTCCAGGCATTTTAAGTCTCTGGGGTGCCTGTGTGAGCGTCAGGCTTTTGTGGAGAAAAATATCCACATTTCTGCATGTTCATTTTCACTTTTATATTATGTGAGAACATAACATATTAGTTTTTTTCATTAGTCTTGCTCAGCTCATTGTGAGTTGTAATGAAAGGCTTGTATGAACATGTGAGACCACCCATGGAGACGTGCAAATTCTGGATATGATTTTTTTTTTTTTTTTTTTTTTGCTTTGGTGTTGATGGAAAAATGTATTTTAAGCATTTCGCTTACAGCTAGTCACTGAATGCTGGAACAGGAGGATTTTTTCGACTCCACATTACATAATCCAGGTTCGACTCTTAATCCCCGTTGCTTGTTTTGTGTGTGTATGTTTGTTTAGAGGAATATGTGACAGCTAACACCAGTAATAGGGAGAAGAAATGCACACAAACACTGGGTGTAAGTGAAAAGCTGCAACCAAGAAAAAAAAGGAGGAGGGAAAGAGGGGGGTGTGGTTTGTGATAATGCATCGAGGCTTCCTGTTAATGACAAACCTTTAGTTATGTTTAACTCATTCACTGCCATTGACGTCAATTCTTTTTAATTTTTTTTATTTTTCTTTGTCTGCATTTTGTTCTCATTGTTTAACACCACAGAGGGGGAGTCAACATTGTTTGAGATCAATGCATATTTTAGTCTTGCAGCCAAATATTTTAATATTTAGTGCATGTGTGTGACCATCAGCGGTCCTCCCTGAAAGCTGAGCAGACATCCTTTATTAGAACTCACTATTATAAGCCAGGGAGGGCAGTGCTACACCTCAGTGATGTGTGGGGGAAACAAAGACTGGACAGGACGAACGGGGATAGAAATGAACAGGCGATGCTATTGCAGTTAAAGATTGTAAGGTGGTGTGTTATTCCCAACTATTAACTGTCCATCATTAAAAATACATTTTAAAAAATTGACGTCAATTCCAATCCAAATGAACAGTTGATGCTTTTTTTTCATGGGTGCCATACTTCTGTAGTCTTAGAGTCTTTTATTATGATATAATATTATATAATATTATAATATATTAAGGCTGTAACAGTATATTTATTCATGTCGAACCATTGAAAACAGCCTTCTACTGAACCAATGCAGTCAGTTTGTATGTCACCATTTTCACAGTACTGTATGTTAATTTGAAAAGTATTTAAAGCTGTCATTCTATGGTTATTTCATTAATATTACTGTGTTCTTCATTCTTATTGAATACATTGTGTGTTGGTTCTATTTAAAAAAAAATGTTTTTTAAGATTGTTTTGTTTCCAGCTGTTTTTTCACAGTAGAAAAATGACTTGAGGTTGAACAACACAGTTTACCAATACTTCCTCATACATGTTCATGACACGGTAATGAGGCGTCTCTGATTGGCTCAGAATGCGTGAAGGAACACTCCCCCTCGCTCTGTGAGTAGCATCCAGCAGTAGCAGACGAACATCCAGCTCGGTTTCGTGCCGTTGCTTATTTTGAAAACATGCAAGAAAAAAACCAGGCAGAGAGTATATGAAGCAGTTTGTTTTTCCAGTTTGTGCCGCAGCTACTGTGGCGCCGTCTTCTCTTGTAGATGCTAATGCTACTTCAGATTCGCTGCAATGGGTGACAGGCTTAACGCTACATGTGTGACGCCAATGTCCCTGTGACATGTACAGTACTGGACAGGCTTTTTCTGTTGTTTTCTATGAATGGTAAATACAGCCATGTGTTGGTAACTCGGGGTGACCAATCAGATTCCAGAAAGAATGACACCTTACGATGTTAGAATTTTGTAGTGTTTTTTTTTTTTTTTACTGTTTTAAAGAAATTCATTATTTTTAATTTCAACATTTGGGTAATCATTTAAGAATATATATTTTAATACACACACACACACACACACACACACACATATATATATATATATATATATATATATATATATATATATATATATATATATATATATATTTTTTTTTTTTTTTTTTTTTTTTCAGAGGTGGAAAGTAACTCAGTAAAAGTACTTTGTTACTTTACTTAAGTTTATATTTTTTTAGGTATCTGTACTTTACTTAAGTATTTATTCTTTAGGAAACTTTTTACTTTTACTCCCTACATTTTTGCATAAATATTTGTACTTCATACTCTACATTCACAGAATAGATGTGACAGTATGAAAAATAAGTCACTTCAGATGGAAAATCAGTGGAGGAGAGAAATTGTGACTTTATATATTATAGTTACATGATTATTATCTCACAGTTTTGAGTTTTAACCTGGTGACATTTTATCTCATAATTTAGACTTTTTCTCTTAAAATTGTGCATTTTTTAATCTCATATTCATAACTTTTCTTTTAATCTCATAATGATTTCTTATCTCAATTGTGACTTCCTAAATTACCTGTCCATATCCACAAAACTGTCTACTGTGACCTGATCAAACACATTATCTACACAGTAACTCACTCAACTATTCTGATATTTCCTGGTTAATTAGTTAGTATTATTGGGTTCATGGCAAAAAAAGAAAGAATAAATAAAATACAGTTTTACTTTTTACTTTCGTACTTTATTACAATTGAGAAGTTATATTTTTTTATTTTTACTTCAGTAGAGAAGTTGAATCAGTACTTCTACTTTAACCGGAGTACATTTTCACACCAGTAGCTGTACTTCTACTTAAGTACAGAATGTGAGTACTTTGACCACCTCTGTCCATTTTTATATTGAAAATGATTTTGCTTTAATAAATACTGTGCTGAGGAAGAAAATAGTTTTCCATTTTGTTTCCATACTGTACTGAAAATGAACCAACTGTGACTTCAAAACTGAGGTGTGTACCATTACATCCCTATAATATAGTATAATATATATAATATTCTATAATACTGACTATGTTCTGAGTCAATATTCTCTTCTCATTCACTTCCAGGTGAATGAGAATTGTTATACGAGACAACTCCATTTGCTAATGCAGCTGATGTAATTTAAACACAATATACATAATAATGTATCTACACTATATATATTAATGATATAATATTATCATGAATGAAGTTTTGCATTCATAAGCTCTACAAAATAATAAAGTAGTAGTAGAGTGATTTTTTCAGTATTGTTTTGAAGTATCAAAATTATCATATTTGAAAAAGAGGGAAGATGAAGTTGTTCATAAATTGGATACAAATGAAGATTACACTGCACATAATGTTACTTCACCCCCTGTAGAGGAGAGAGGTATTGTTTTTGAGTTTGTTTGTTTGTTGGTCTGTCTGTCTGTCTGTCTGTCTGATTGTAAGCAGGTTAACACAAAAACTACTGGACCCAATTTTCAGGAAAGAGAACTGAGGGAAGAGTAGTGATTTTAGTGACAGACTGGAAAAATAAACAAAGTTGTAAACAAACTGTTTACAAAGGCACATTTTGACAAACAAACACCTTATACTTTCTGTGGTTGTTGTTTCAGTTGTTGTTTCTGAACATGTCTTTGCCACATTTTTGTCATTTTTTTGCCAGTTCAATTCAAATCAAATCAAAGAAAATAATCTGTACAATGATTAGAACAGTAATTGAAAGCTGCAGCTCTATATTTATGTCAAACCCAAATGTGTTTAAAACTTAAATTGTTGAAAAAAAAGATGTTGTTCATTGAAATGTGTCAATGCAGTGGACCTCTTACTATTTTAGCTAAAGACATTTTCTCTATGTTCTTCTGGGTTTAAATTATGAGCTGTGGTTGTTGCCTGTTACATGATATGTTATGTCAGGTTACCTGCTGCTGTGTGTGTTTGTACATGATGTTGGTGACATCACTGTCACCGACTCCAGCTTTATGTGTTAACATGTAGCAAGGAGGTGAAACGGCTTGACAGTGTTATATGTGTCAGTATGTCTGGGGTTTTCAGCGTGGTGGCGTTAGGAAAAACTAACACATCACCTCTCACTCTTCCACATTATTATTCTGTTCAAATCTGCACTAGGGCTGCACGATATTAGAAAAAAAACCTGACATTGTGGATTTTTTTTAACCTTGCGATATATATATATATATATATATATATATATATATATATATATATATATATATATATATATATATATATATATATATATATATATATATATATATATATATACTATATATATATATATATATGAAAAACTACTTAGGAGTATATAACAGCTGTGTGGTGCCGACGCAAATGGTCAAACAAATTAATGGTCGACACAGAACATACGTTTCAGTGTCATCCTTTCAGTAGCTGAAATAGTTAAATAAAAAGATTAGAAATAAACAAATAAATAAATAAAATTTAAGAAAAAATACATCAATTAATGAATGAAAGACAAATATAAAAATAAAAATAAATACATGGAATTTAATAAATTAATAAAGTGTAAATAATTGCAGGAACTGAGAACTTAAGTATTGTGTACATCAGTGTTGTACCTGAACGTGTTCATTGAACGATCATTCACAAACTATATCATATTTTTGACGAACATGAACGACTTGTTCACTTTTGCCAAATGAACGGGAATTTGTGAAAGCGGTTATTCTGGCATTTATTGAACTGCGCTCTTATGTAGTTCATATTTTCTTCTTATCACGTTATAATTATTGAGTCCTATAAGGTATAAAATGGGATCAAAACACAGCATTATCATAGATGTCATTATTTTATTATTCTGAACAATTTTGGAAACATAATGTTGTGGAATAGAAAATGAGAAGTGTTTTGGGCGGAGCAGAGAGAGAGGAGAGAGAGAGAGAGAGAGAGAGAGAGAGAGAGAGAGAGAGAGAGAGAGAGAGAGAGAGAGAGAGAGAGAGAGAGAGAGAGAGAGAGAGAGAGAGAGAGAGAGAGAGAGAGGGAGAGAGAGAGAAAGAGAGAGAGAGAGAGAGAGAGAGAGAGAGAGAGAGAGAGAGGGGTGCAGACAGTTTTTGGGAGCGGAGAAAAGAGTTAAATGTACAAAGTGTGACTGGAGCAGGTGTTGTCCCGTTCTTGGAAATAAACATTGAAAACAAAGCTCACTGAAACCACTCCTTGTAAGAGGGAAGTTAACCCCGGGTTAAGGTACTTACTACCGCCTTGGAGGGGCGGGATTTTCCCCTGATTTTTTGACTACAGGATAACGTCGGAAACGGTTAATAATACGTTTACAATAATAACACAAAAAAGAAGGAAAAAAAGAAGGAAAAAGTTCATTTTGGGATCCATGAACTTCTAGTTCATAATTTGGAAGAATGAACGATGAACTGAACTAATTCATATTGAGTAACTTGAACTGAACTTTGAACTAGTTCCTAATTAAGGTGAACTTTCCCAACACTGGTGTACATGTACATTGTCATACCAATATTTAATCTGGTCACTTTTTTGTTGTGACAGTAAAAGTGACAAATTCAAGGTCAAAGCAAATTGTCATATATTTACAATTTGTTCCAAAGTGAAAACGCATGGAGTGTAAATCAATCCGCTGTATTGTTGTTACTGCAAAGTCTGTGTTAGTGAGTCATCCCACCGCAGCTGAAATTAAGATGTCAAACTCTGTCCCTAACAGAGAAGATGGCTGTCAGAGAGGCCACGCTTTTTGTTTTTCAATTGCATCTCTGCTGATGCTAAAATTAGACAGTGGCGGAAAAATCCACTTGCAAGTGTAATTCATTGAAGCAAGAAAGTACAGATTCTGTTGAGATGAAAGATTTAGAGCAAACATCTGCTGTGAGCATTGCAGGTTTCTTGGCAGAGGTGGGATACAGCAGAGTGATTATACTGTACAAGGCTGGCTTTAATTAAATGGCTGACAGCATGGGGCACAAAGGAGACTACGGATCTCCAGCAGAGTTACTGAAAATGTTGCACCTGACTCTTCACTTCCTCTCTCCCTGGGAATGACTCAAAGAGCGCGAAGTAATAAGCAGCCATGCTCTGTGGCTTTTTAAGGCAAACACACACACGCACACACACACACACACACACACACACACACACACACACACACACACACACACACACACACACACACACACACACACACACACACACAGCAGATACATTGATGACATATAATAATATTTTTGTCCACATAGTCATGTATATTTATTTCATTTGTCAAGTAGATATTGTGTAAATTGCTTTTGTGTTTTAATTGAATACATTCTCCCACTTTTAATTTGATGTTGATAGAACAAATACAACTGGAGATATGACGTTTTGATCTTAATCTGTGGATTGTGAGAAAAAAAAAACCTAGGTAAAGATAATATCTATCAAATATTAGAAAATAAATACTTAATACATTACAATTTTAATTTTCATCCCCAATATTAGGAACCAATATTTACTTTTAATGTATTTGAAATGTGTGTGTGTGTGTGTGTGTGTGTGTGTGTGTGTGTGTGGGTGTGTGTGTTTGGCCTTTTATGTTGATATAGTAGGTTAAAGTGAAAAAATATAATATATAACAGACAGATAGATAGATAGATAGACAGACAGACAGACAGACAGACAGATAGATAGATAGATAGATAGATAGATAGATAGATAGATAGATAGATAGATAGATAGATAGATAGATAGATAGATAGATAGATAGATAGATAGATAGATAGATAGATAGATAGACAGACAGACAGAAAGACAGACAGAAAGACAGACAGACAGACAGACAGACTTCATTCTGAACAAAAGATAAAGGTGAGCAAAAGGTCAAAATAAATGACCAATTTAAAAACAACACTAATATATTGGAGGAAATAAGTCAAACCAAAAACTGGGAAAAACAAATGTCAGACAATATCCAACTATTTCATTGTTGCTCTTTAACATTATTTTTATGTGTGCAGAAGTCGAGCTTATATTGTCCAACCACAATTTTATATAACTTTGCTAATCAGCAAATATATACAGTTCATATAAATAATAAATCAGTCATTAAATTAGTGAAAAAGAGAAGGAATGGTTCCATACCATCAGTAACTATAACTGTTGTACTCCTGTTTATTGTTACTATATCTCTGGAAAATATTTTTTTTGTGATATTTTATTTCATTCTATTCCATGAAAACTCCACAACATGAAATGCACAACTTTTTTTTTTTTTTTAATTCGAATGAAATGTTGTTTAATGTTAATTTCTGTCTGTAGTCATAACTGACAATTATTTCTCTATGTTACTTGGGAGTAATTTCTGTATATTTGTCCCATTTTAAAATCCACCAGATCTTCTAATTTGAATATATGTGATAGTAAGAATAATTTTTTTGAATATGTTTGGCTGTTTACCATCACAAAGTCACATTGGGAAACACAGGTGCACATCAGGCCTGAGTGAACAAACAGAAACCAGCAGGAAAATGGACCCTTTGGCTCCAGTGAAGTAAATAATTGATTTGACAGTGACACACAGCAGGAGGATGTCTGAAACAACGGCGCTGTGTGCATTTCTGTCTGTCATATGTCTTGTGTTTTACTCTAGTCACATCAACAGCTTCATGCTAAACAAGCATGAAGCTCTTTAAGCCAAACATGGAAGACTGACAGGGGAAGCTTTCACCTCCCACCCCATCATGTCTCATTAGTAAACACTACAGTATACATGCAACTACATTCACATTTCCATTCTGACGACCAACTCACAGCTATGTCTGAAGACATTAATATTAAAGGCTTTTATCTGGGATTGTTTAATGATAAAAATGAATGACAGACAATGTTTTTGACTGCTTCCCAGCTCAGAGACAGAAGCTGTGATATGTTAACGTACATGTTTTTATTTTGCAGCCAATCCATTTGTCGCTTTTGCCTCCCCTTTAAGGTTGTTTTTCATTTATATATTTATATAGATCCCATTAAATTTTGCTGACTGTAGGTCAAAGGTCAAGAGTATCGTGACCAAGAATGTGTTTTGGCAATGATAACATATAAGCTTATCTATCTATCTATCTATCTATCTATCTATCTATCTATCTATCTATCTATCTATCTATCTATCTATCTATCTATCTATCTATCTATCTATCTATCTATCTATCTATCTATCTATCTATCTATCTATCTATCTATCTATCTATCTATCTATCTATCTATCTATCTATCTATCTATCTATCTATATATCTATCTATCTATCTATTCTATTACAACACAATTACAAAAGGAATTTATACATGACTATGTGGGCAAAAATATTATTATATGTTGTATCAATTTATCTGCAGTGTGTGTGTGTGTGTGTGTGTGTGTGTGTGTGTTTGGTACCAGCTGACACACAGTGGCCTTAAAAAGCCACAGAGCATGGCTGCTTATTGCTTCGCGCTCTTTGAGTCGTCATTCTTCTTGTAACCGAAATAGTCAAATAAAAGTAATTATAGATAAATAAATTTTTTTTAAAATAGAAATAAAAAAAAAACTACAAAGAAATTTTAAAAAAAGATGAATAAAAATAAATATAAATAATATAAATAAATGTATAAAAAAAAAATTAAAATATTGCGCACATGTAAATTGCAATGTGGTGCTCAAATAATATATTGTGCACTTCTATACAGGAGCCAGTGACCTTTTGATTGACCTTATGACTTGTGAACGTACATGTGTTGTGGATCAGTTTAATTACTGGACTGTAACCTGACTATAACCTGACTCAGTCTAGTTAATCTGACTCTTCTCCGGCAGGTGCAGCAGGATGAAACCAACTTCTTTCTGCCTCCAGCTGGCTCTTATTTCTCCCCCACCTGTACAACACAGTGCCATTGTGTGGGCATGCTTTGGTTTGTCCCGAGCCAATAAACCTGTCTTGGAACAGGTGCAGCAGCCGGCGCTGCAGGAGGGAACCATGTCCCGTCTCTGTCTCCAGCTGGTGCTCAAACATGCCCGCCCACACTATTAAATCTAAGTTTTACAAGCATCATGGAACAATTTAAAGTGAAGTATGAGGCTACATTACATTGCACAGGGCTCTGCATTAACTCTGGTTTAAAGTTTGATAATAAACAGTAACTGTAATTGATTCTGTGATGAGCCTTGCCCTCTGTCTCCTCTCAGCTGTCCAATAAGAAATAAAGACCAAAACAAATATTTAACCCTTGAGAACCTTAATCAGCACTTTTTCCCTCTGAGTGTTATTATTTGTATTTAGGCATGAAAAAAGTAAGCATTTTATGAAGCTATTTTCATGGAGTTACAAAAACATCCACTCAGCTGGCCACCATTTAGAAGCAAAGAAACATGTATTTACTGATAAACTGTGTGAAACCAATGAAATAATAATAATAATAATAATAATAATAATAATAATAATAATAATAATAATAATAATAATAATAATAATAATAATAATAATAATAATAATAATAATAATACATTTAAAAAAATAAAATAAAATAATAATAATAATAATAATAATAATAATAATAATAATAATAATAATAATAATAATAATAATAATAATAATAATAATAATAATAATAATAATAATAACAATAACGAGCAATTGATTTCCCCTCAAACTTGTTATTGCAGATCAGGTTGGTGTTTGGTATGATGCATGAACGTCCACTATTTTGGCTCATATGGAGCTAAAACAATAAAACCCATGAATACATGCAGTAGCTGTAAGATAGCCATCTACTGTGAAAAGGTTAACCCTTTGATAAATAAATGGAGCTTTGTAAACTGTTTTTATCATAACAGGACTATACTGTCCTCCAAAGCAAAAAGGCAGTGACTGCATTTTCTTGGCGAAAATGAGTTAGTGTTTTTTACGACATTCAAATCATTCTTTGTCATGTAATAAAATATCTTATGCCAAATGTCTCTCGTTTTGGAGAAAATTGGTGAGTGTTTGTACAGTAACTGCAAAAAGTCCTAGTAAAACCAAACAAAAAGACAGTAAAGACCATTACTGTGTTCTTACCAATGTCCATTTAGGACCCGGTACCAATAGTTTACAGTCCATCACTGTAGTAGACTGAAAACACATGATGTAATTACCGTATTTTCCACCCTATAACGTACACTGGACTATGAGGTGCACTGTCAATGAATGATTTCATATATAAGGTGCATTAAGTGAAGTCAAAATCATGACATAACAGGTCAAAATTATCAGATAAAAAGCCAAAATCATGAGACAAAAAGCCTTAATACCTGATCTGCACTAACATGTTTATGTGTGAATAAATTGCTTATTGTTATTAGACTGTAATTAACAGTCTTCTTAAACAAAAATTGCATAAAAATAGGTTCATTAAAATATTTCAATCACATTGCTTTTTTCAGACCTAAAGAGAAAAATATAAGAAAATTAAAATATAATATAACTATAAACATTTCCATAATCATCTCGCCCCTATTTTCTGCCAATCTCAAGTTTCTATGACAACCTGTTCTTGAATTAGAGCCAATAATGTGATTTTGACCTTTGACCTTTTACAATATTGATAATTTTGTAATATGTACATATGTGTCAGTGCGTGTAATATAACATAATCCATATTGATTAAGTTATAGCATGATACGTCTATGCTTGACACACAAACAGTGTTACAGAAGTTAATTTTGCAACATGTCACCTTTGACCTCCAGAGATCTCAAAAACTGTTGTTGATAGGTGATAACACCAAGTATGCAAATTGTAGAAATCTTCATTCCGCATTGTTTGGTACCAATCTGAAAGTTCTGTGACCCTCCGTTCTGGAGTTATAACAATAATGTGATTTTGACTTTTCTGCTAAATGCAACCTTGACCTTTGACCTTTACTCAAATTGATCATTGCATCTGATGCACATTAGCTATATGTATATGCCCATGTAATTACATGGTGGCATCTCAAGTATTCATGGTCATAAAAAAATATATATAGGTTAATTAAAAAGATTTCAATCACATTACTTTTTTTCAGCCTAAAGAGGAATAAAAACACCTAGAAAAAAAAATCTTGACTAAAGTTCTCATAATTCATACATCAAAGGGTTAAGGATGTGTTTGCCCAAAGAGTCCGCTTTAATATTCCGTGTATTATTGTTTGTATTTGTCCATTACCTGCGCAGGAGCTCCATTGATCATCAGGTAATAAAGCTTGCTGAGGATGCTCTGCTGCAGCTGGTCCCAGGAAATAGACCGGTCCTCCCTCATTAGGAATGGAGGACCAAACCTTGTTCAGGAACAGAGGAAATTAATGTTACATGGATAAAAAGATGGAAATTGCCTTTACACAACCATATGTAGACACTCCACATTGGCCAGCTCACACATCCACTTATTCTTGTCTCACTGTTACGTAAATAATTATTTATTACCATTATCAGCTTTAGAGCAGAATTCTCATTATAACACAAACACAGGAGGACAGAGGGAGACAATAAGAACTGAAACAGCTGATGAGGAGAGGGACAACCATCCCCGTGAAAAGATAAATCACATGACATATTCATTATAATACACATTTAATTGAGGGCAGCCCTCCATTGTATGCTCAGATTTATGAGTATGAGATAATGTGAGCAGGCATGTGCATAAATAGACAATGGAGGATGGTCACAGAAACAGAGGGATTCAGTAAATGTGGATGGGAGTATGATAAATAAAGCTGTGAGGACAAGCGGAAGGCTATGCTTCTATGTTTTTTAAACATGTGCAGATGCTGAAAAAAAAATACAACCGACATAAAACACATCCTTTGTAACAAACGGCTTGAATTAGATCACACATAAATACCATGGGGATCCTCATAATAAACAGGATAATAAACAGGATTAGTGTTCAGGATGGTAACCGTTAACCATATATGCGGTGACGAAGGGAAGAGTAGCAGCCACGACTACATTATAATGACAGAAGAAACAGAAAAACAGGGTAAAAAAGCCTAAAGTTACATTCAACTAGATGGAGAAAGGGACAAAATAATCAATGTGATGTGATTTATTTTGTGATTAATGAGCCCATGGTAGCATATCAGCAGTGTGTTAATGATTTAGTGATCACAGAATGAAACTATTTTATGAAAATAAATAGTCCAGTTGATTACCAAGATCAAAATTAAACTTGTGTTGATGCCTGAGAGGCAGCATCAGATACAGATATAATATAGCATCACCGTATGTTCATGGGATTTAAAGAGTGTCATGACAGTGTGTGTGTGGACACGGTTAATGACTCAGTCTATTTACAGACATGAAGTACATAATATAATAATAATAATAATAATAAAAAATACAGGCTCCATTCTTTATAACAGAGCTGGTTTTAAGCATGTTTAATGTTTGTGAATAATATGTTTGAAACATAGTCGTGGGAAGTGGGGCTGCTGGGGGTGGGGGGGGGGGGTCAGCCTGATGAAAAAAATGATAGAGAGAGAGAGAGAGAGAGAGAGAAAACAAGAACACTCAGTTAAAGAGTTGAAATGAAAACTCCGGTATAGATTTTTCTTATTCTTCATTCAGGCTGATTTGTTTTCTGTTACTGTGGCAACCAGGCTCTAGTACAAATGTTCAAGGACGTCTTTGTGGACATTGCTTTTAGCTAACACCTCTACATCTAAAAGTGCCTGATAGCACGCGCGCACGCACAGGCACAAACATGCACGCGCGTTCTCTCTGAACTCAGCAGCGAGGTTAAAAAGCAGACGCAGCTCTCATACTGGGTGTTTGTCAGTGTAACGAGTCTCATTGTAATCTAGTAACTAATGAAGTTACCAAAATTAGAGCTGAAATTAGTCACTGACAAAAGTAATGAAATGACAGTTACCCCAACACTGACCACTGAGGTGTTTTTATTGTTTTATTTTGTGCCTTTCTGTCATGGTAATTATTACATGTGTCCGATACGAAGACTTTGCATAATTTACGACCAAATATTTCACTCACACCCTGTTTTATTCACCTTGTTCAAACAGAAATAGTTTAAATATCTGGATGTGCAAACAATCTCTTCTTTACGTGACCTCCTTGTATCCTACATAGAGTACTTCCTGTGCTGCAGACCACGACTCACAGTTTGAGGACCCCCCCCCCCCTTATTTATTTATCTATTTTTCATCATCCCCTGTTGAAAACTACTACTTAAATCTCTGGTTTGAACACACAATAGATTACAAATGGTACCCAATAAAATGAATGACTGAAATGGGAGGGGGAAAATGAGGGGAAAGCACATGCAAAGAATAGATGTGAGAATAACTGAGCATGTAATGTCAGAGAAATCCATTGGACCAGGAGTCTAAGGTAAAGTAAACAAACAAAAAAAAGTTTAATAACAATCCCAGAATTGAAATTCAGCCATCAGACTGTACACTGTCCTTTTCCTGGTGGTAAATAATTGGTATTATTAAAGGGATAGTTCACTATTTTTCATATGAATTCATATAGAATCAGTGTCTTTACTCTGGTGCACCCACAGTGACTTACCCCTGACAGTGTCATGTGGGTCAAGTTCTGGTCCAGTTTTGGTCAAAGCGAAAGTAGTCCTGGCAGGTTTCCTGGGTTCACCAAAATAAAACGTGTCTTTTCAAAACAATATGTGTTTGAATGACTGATTTATTTGCACAACAAAACCATCACGGAACAAAAACTCACACCTTGTACGTAATTTGCTTGGAGCTACTGTTTCTCGATAGCGATCAATGTGTGTTGTTGCTGCTAACAGCTGCGTACTTTAGCAAACTTAGGGGCCATTTACACAAGGATGATTGCAGCTAAATATCAGAAGTGTCTTTCATTTACACAAAGTCGATACTGTCAGTGTGTGAATATGAAGACTCCTTCCAGAGCGGTGTGTATTGGAGACGTGTTGGGTCGTGTCTCCGTCTAAACAGCAAGAAACGTACATGTTCACGTTGTGTTCGTCTTTACGTCACATATGTTCACGTCACACACACTTTCATTTTACATTCATACGCTGAGCAGGTAACGCAACAAACATGTGGGACAACCAGGATCCCACAGATATTTCGGTTGCACTAACATTAGCATTAATAGCTCTAGTAAATGTACAGGAGTCATTTCAGTTTTTGTACAAACATTACACACATACCATAGCTGAACAGAGACTGGTGTACAATTACATACATCAAAAACAGAAAAGGACATGTCGGCGGTCTATCAGAGTACCGCCTAGCGGCCTGGCAGGACTATCTAATCACTTCGCACAAAAAAAGGATTTCCTCCTGACTACACTCATCTAAGTGCAGGTGAAAAACTTAAATGGAGCCTACTTTCATCAGTTGTTCAGCAGTGTTTGCGGTTGCTATGTGCAGGTGCACAGCTGTTAGCAGTGTTAACGTGCATCGATCACTATCGAGAGAAAGTAGCTCAGAGAAATTACGAGGTGTGAGTTTTTGTTCTGTGACAGATTTGTTATGCAAATAAATCAGTCATTCAAACACATATTGTTTTGAAAAGACATAGATTTTATTTTGGCGACCCCAAGAAACCTGCCGGGACTACTTTTGCTTTGACCAACACTGGACCAGAACTCGACTCACAGTGGGTGGACCAGAGTAAAGATGCTGATTCTATACAAATACATGTGAAAAATAATGAACTATCCCTTTAATAATTGGACAAGTATCTATAGACTGTCCATCCATGGGAGTGGATCTCTCCTTCACTGTGATTCTCCCTGAGGTTTCTACTTTCCCACTGGGTTTTGGAGTTTTTCCTTGCTGAGAAGGAAGGTTTAAGGACAGGAGATGCCTGGGACTGAATCTATTCCTGTGATTGTTTTTCCTATTGTTTGTTTATTGGTGTTTTCTACAGAGGTGTTAAAAGTACTCACATTCTGTACTTAAAAGTACAGCTACTTGTGTAAAAAAATACTTTGATTCAACTCCGCTACTTACGTAAAATTAAAAAAGTAAAAAGTAAAACTGTTTTTTTTTGTACTTATTTAACCAGGAAAAGTAAAGTATCAAAGGCATCTAAAATAAAGCGTTTAAAAGTGAGTTATTGTGTAGATAATGTGTTTGATAAAGTCAGTTACTCAGTTTTGTGGATATGGGCAGAAAACTTAGGAAGAATGGGATAAATATGAGATTAAAATGCATAATTTTAAGAGAAAAAGTCAAAGTTGTGAGATAAAATGTTGGCCATATAATGGCCATATAACTGATTTTTCCTTTGGTGACTTATTTTTCATACTGTCACATCTGTTTAGTTTGAAAAAGTAATGAGTCTATTTTGATAAAGTAATGAGTAAAAGAACAGATATTTATGTAAAAATGTAGGGAGTAAAAGTAAAAAGTTACTAGAAAAAATAAATAGTCAAATAAAGTACAGATACCTAAAAAAAATCTACTTAAGTACAGTAACGAAGTACTTTTACTTAGTTACTTTCCACCTCTGGTTTCCTATTAATCTATTTTTTTCCTGGTGTTGAGTGGTCCCACTAAAGTGCAATTTTCCAGATGTGTTGATTATTATTTCTCATAATCAGATTATTGCTGTTACCTAATAAAACATATCAGATAATCCTGTTTACATGATCGCTTGAATAATCAGATAAGGCAACTCCAGAAATTGGAGAATGATCTATGAATGTAAATGATATCACACAGTTCTGAATGACCCCTCACACATTCCACATGACGACTGGAAGATAATGATGTACTGTCATCATTTTATATAGAAGATTTGTTTTCTTTCCTAGTCAACATCTAACCAGCTCAAGTCCTTCTTAGTGTTATCTCTCCCTTTCATGTCTATGTTTTTATGTATATTTTTATCTCAAGGGGCATATGCAGGTCTTTGATGTACCACTCACTGTTTGGTTCCTTCATATTGTTTTATTTTTATATTTATATATATCATTGGAGCTGTGTACAGAACTGTAAATGGTCACGTTTATTTCCATAGATCTGTCCTGTTATAACCCCTGGTCATTTTGTATATAGTCATACCTCACCTTACGAAATTAATTCATTCCAGAAGTGGTTTCGTAACGTGATTTTTTTGTCAGTCACATTTTACATGTAAAAGGCCTCCCAATACTACCCCCTAAACCCTTTAAAAATTACCCTTTCATATATATTTTTTTTAGCTTCTCCTGTTTTACTTCTATTGATAACAGAGAATGCTTCTGCTTTTCACTTTCTTGAGGCCCATAATGAATAACCAAGAATAAAGTTGTAATGAACACGCTTGAAAAACTTACAAAACAACAGTAACTCTGTCCTTTACATGTTAGAATTCTGTGACGAACGAGGGTCAAAGGTGCACGAAAAGCATCATGGGTATCATGGAGATGCAGCTCCCTCTTAGCCAATGGGAGGCCAGTGGGGTGTTGAGTGATAGCCAATGAGAGAGCAACTCTATTGCGCCAATTTCAAAACAAAATACAGGATACTACAAGTGTATTTATGTTTTCAATCAATCAATCAACTTTATTTATAAAGCACATTTAAAAAGATCCACAGGGTAAACCAAAGTGCAGTACACAAAACATGAGGAAAATAAGTTAAAAACACACAATAACAAAAAAAACCCACAGGTTGGTGTCAGCTCGGTGTTTGCAGATGCCAAACAAGAGAGGATTAAGAGTTAAAAGCCAAAGTCAAATAATGTGTTTAACCGCAATTTAAAAATTGGGAGAGAAGAGGCCTGCCTTACACCCAGTGGCAACTCATTCTAGAGTTTTGAACCAATGGTTGCAGATGTTCTGTCACCTCGTTCTAGGGACAACCAGAGGCTACTGGTCAGCTGATCTGAGGGATCAGGTTGGATGGTGAGGCTGATAAATATGGTGGTGAAGGGCTATTTAAACATTTAAAAACAAACAATAAAAGCTTAAAATGGATTCTGTAATGCACAGGGAACCAGTGTCGGGAAGCCAGGACAGGGCTAATGTGTTCATGCCTACGGGTTCAGGTAAGGAGGCGAGCAGCAGAGTTCTGACTGATGCCTGCGTACAGGGCATTACAGTAATCCCAGCGAGTTATAATAAAAGCATGAATTAAAATTTTGATCTAGTTAAAATTGGCTTCACCTTAGTTATTCGGCGTAAGTGATAAAAACCTTTTCTGGACAACAGAGCTAATCTGTTTATTAAATGTTGGGAGACTCAGGCGGCTGCGAAGCATTGTTTGAATTTTTGAGAATTCGCATTAAGTAACTTGAATTTTTTTTTTCTTATTCAGAGGCAAAAATTTTACGTAAAGGCATTTCGTAACTTGGATTATTCATTAGTTGGGTCTTTGGTAAGGTGAGGTATGAGTGTATTTTAATGTGGGTGTACTTCATGTGTTCTAGGTGGATCATTGTGATTGGCTGCTGCTTATTTTTAAAGAAGAATGAAGCGTTCCTTCTCTCACTCTTTCTCCAGATGTGTATGTGAGGACCACGTGCCCTCAATTAAACAGTGTGATATTTGTATATATTGTAAATAGAGGATTCAATTCATTTGTTAAACTGACTAGTTTTTGTAGAGGAGGGAAACTATTTTTGTTTTCATCGTTTTCTCCTGTTTTTGGTTCTTTTAGAGGTTGTTTTTTTGTTTTATTTATATAAGAGTTTTGTGTTCAAGGGTCATTTTTAGTTTGTTGTTTTGGTTGTTTGGACTTTGGTCGTATAAATTGTGTGGAAGCTTGTGTTGCACCCTAGTTCCCTTAGCCTGAGGTGGAACAGTCCCTAAAATTGAACCTATACTTTGCGTTTGCAGACTTCATGAGAGTGAAATGTCACTTATATTAAAGCTCTATCTTTCATTTTAAGCATTTAGGTTCTCACACAACTGTAGCTATTTTACAACTGTCCTATCAGATCAAAGTAATCAACTGACAGTTTCACACATTACAGATTTTTGTTTTTCACAGAACTGTGATACTCCTCTACACACAACCAGAGTGAAAAACAAGTACATGACTTCAATGTCATTTTCCTGGCACAGATGAGTCCTCCAGCTGTCATTTGATGAGAGCAAAATAGGTGGGTGGTTTGATAAACCAAGGTGAGGCGTTTGAAGGAGAAACGAGATGCCGACCCTTCTGGATGGGACTGGACTTTCTCAGTGCCGTATTGAAATGCTCATAGCTATTGATTGATCTTTGTGGACTCTGTCATGGAGACAGGTGTCTGATGGATTTCTGTGTCGTGGTAGATGTCAGATTCCTCAGTTGTGTGATTTGAGACTCATCTGACAGTGAGGACGATGAGTGCTCGTCTGTAACAGAGATGTGCTCTGTCCGAACTAGATAGAAAATACATCACACCAAATGTTCACACATGAACCTTGTTGAAGCTGAAGGAGAAGATGTGGAAGCATGGATATAAACTATGACTGAGGATGAGCTTATTCAACAGAATATTTATTTATGAAATACTCCTTAGTAAGCATTAGTATAGTATTCAAAAATAAACATTAACTTTATTTATTTGGATAATTTCAGGTTAAAAATCACTGCCTTTATACACATTTTTTGTTTGTGTTTTCTGCTAAAAACAGGTATAAATGTTTCTAGATTTATTAAATGTTTTGCTCACCTTTATCTTTTGTTCAGGATGCAGTCTATCTATCTATCTATCTATCTATCTATCTATCTATCTATCTATCTATCTATCTATCTATCTATCTATCTATCTATCTATCTATCTATCTATCTATCTATCTATCTATCTATCTATCTATCTATCTATCTATCTATTTACTATACCCATGGTTGGTAGCATTTTTTTCAGCACATCTTCATATATATTCATCTGACCATTATTATATAAATATTATATATATTATATTTTTTTCACTTTAACATACTATATCAACATAATGTCTGTCTATCTGTCTATCTACCCATCCATGAATTGATCTTATGTTTATTACAGTATTGACTTTTCATTGGGTTTTTAACTTGTTTAAACTTGGTCTTAACACAGACATGTATTTTTTTTTTCTTAATTTTTTTAATCATAATGATTCTTTGACTGTCTCTGTCTTATCTTTAATGTCTTGATGTCCTTAGGACACTTTTACTGCTGTCATCAACTCATGTCTTGGTTTCATGTTACATGTTTTGTGGAAATTTAATAGACCATGTACTTGAAAACTAAATCTCACTATAGGTGTAAATAAAGTAACCTGAACTTGAACCTGGTCTCATCAGAGAAGCAGAAATTATTACCTGACTACTTGTTGGCCTGATCCTGCAGCATTACACACCAGCAGGAGAATCTTAATTGGGACGCCCTGGTTGAGGAACTCTGATGACAGCGCTCCATGTGATGGTAACCTTTGACCCTCAGGACCGGTGGAGTACGGGGACGACGGCAAACTGTGATGGTACCCTGACAGTAGAAGAAGAAAACAGGAGATGGTTAAAGCAAATGTTTGTGGATTCATATTACTTAATGCACAGGTGTCAAACACGTGGCCCGTGGACCAAAACTCGGCCACTAAGGGTGCTTTCACACCTACACCATGTGGTTCGCTTTAAGAGGACTAGAGTTCGGAACACCTGCAGGTCCGGTTCGTTTGGACTGGTGTGAAAGTGGACCAGTTTATTTTGGTGCGCACTAAAGGACCGTACCGAGACCTCCTTTTCAAGGTGGTCTCGGTCCGGTTCCAAGCGGACTCTGGAGCGGTTCGATGCTGGTGAGAACGCTGACTGGCCTCGATTCAGCCCATCTCTTTTATGGAGAAGTCTATTTGACCTACGGAAGCTTCCGTAGCAAGCAGCGCAATGTATTGTGGGAAGCGCAAACTTTATTTTTTCGCACAAATTTGTTGTTTTGGAGACAACGTGATAAGACAGGGACAAATCCACCTGATGTTTTCTTCCGGGATTTTCCCTGTGCACATGTTGCACCAATCAGCTTTCGTCCACGTCACTCAAAGCGCAGTATTTTCCAAACAGTGCCTCCACATGGGTGAGGAGAGATATAACACTCACAGTGGTTGGTCCGTTTGCAAAAAACACTGGTGTGAATGTGAACCAAACCAGTGGAGAACTGCAACATTGTAAAAACTTTTGGGCCCAAACAAAACAGTCTACCGAACTAACAGGTGTGAAAACAGCCTAAAAGGGTCCAGTCTGGTCCATGAGATGAAATTGTGAAATGCAAAAATTACACTGAAGATATTAACAATTATTCATTCATCCATTTATTTTGTGAACCCACTTTATCCTCACTAGGGTCATAGGGGTCGCATGGAGCCTATCCCAGCCATGTACATGAAAGCATGGTTCACCCTGGACAAGTTATCATTTGATCACAGGCCTGAACATATAAAGACAAATAATCACTCTCACATTCACACCTATGGGCAATTTAAATTAACCAATTAAGTTATCAGTGCATGTGTTTGGATGGTGGGAGGAAGCCAGACTACCCATACAGACACGGGGAGAACATGCAAACTCCACACACAAAGGTCCCAGCGACTGGTATTGGAATCAAACCCAGGACGTTGTTGCTGTGAAGCACCAGTGCTAACCACTGCACCACCATGTTGCCCCAAATTAACAATCAGTGATATGAAAGTCATTTTAGTTCAGGTTCTATACAGACCAAGATGATCTTAATTGGGTTTGATCAGTAAATGCTTGGAGAATAACCTACAAATAATGACAAATTAAATGTTTTGGCGTATTTCCACCAAGCAGATTGGGATGGTTTGATACACTTTTTTTTTTTGCATTTCCACCGCAAAGGGTACTAAAATAACAGATCAAAACCATCCCACTTTTTGTTGGCCTTCCCTTGGGGTGCCAACCACTCCAAAGTGATCCATGTGGGCAGAGATAAACAGACTGCATCCTGTCGATTGGTCGACAGAATCATTTCTGCGTGATGAAAAGACAAAAGTAAAAACAACAACTCACCACCTGACAACGAGGGAAAAAAGAAAAATAAAGCTTTTGTGCATCATGTCGACCCGCAGTTGTATTGTATTGTATGAGGACAAAGTTCAGAGGGAGTTGGATGATGTCATGAGGTGACATTTACCCCAGCTATAACGTAAGGGTGCTGTACAGTAGGCAGTGGAAACGCAAGCTCAAGTGAGACAAACTATACCGAGAAGATTTGAACTGAACCAAACCATCCCAATGTGATTGGTGGAAACACGCCAACGGTCTTTGTTTTAGTATAAATAAGCAAAATTACATGAAAATGTTTACTGTCAAGGTCTCCTTCGACGTGGCAGCTGACTCCTCTCTCTCTCTCCTATCAGTTTCACATCACTAACTGATTGTGCAGTGTATGGCTGCAGTGCCTCATTAGAGCAGTATTTAAGACTCCTTTTTGCAGCCGTGCAGCACTGGATTATCATCAAATTCACGTCAACATAGCCCAGACTTTTATTCATCACCTTTCTTTACTAAACAGACTCTGACTCTCCTGCAGGTTTTTGTTTGTGTAGTTTTGTTTTTGGTAATAAATCATTTTCTTCATTCAGCACCATGCAGTTGAAGTCCTATCATTCACAACACCATGAACGTTTACCGTTATGAACTATCCTTTCACAAACATGTCAATAAGCTAAGAATTAAATAAAGAACTTCAAATGTTACGTACACTTTTGACAATATTCTGTCGGATACTAAATGTGTTGTGCATTTGTAGATTCACTGTGATCTAAAAGAAATGCAAAACTGAAGTAAAATATTGTTAAAATACATCTATGTTTCTTCAAAATATTTTTGGTTGTTTGTGTCATTCTAATTTTTGACGAAATTATATAGATTTTCACAATAAAATGGTGGTGCAGTGGTTAGCACTTGTGCCTCACAGACAGAAGGTCCCTGATTCTATTCCCACACCAGACCTTTCTGTGTGGAGTTTGCATGTTCTCCTCGTGTCTGCGTGGGTTTTCTCCAGTTTCCTCCCACCATCCAAACACATGCACTGATAGGTTAACTGGTTAATCTAAATTGTCCATAGAGTGATTGTTTGTCTATATATGTTCAGCCCTGAGATGAACTGGAGACTCATACAGGGTGTACCCCGCCTTTGCCCATTGTAGCTGGATTAGGCCCCCAGTGACCCTAGTGACCCTAGTGACGATAAATCGGGTTCAGATGCCAAGCCATGACAAGCCATTTTCATAATTTAGTTTTACAATTTTCACAGTTCTAATTTAGTTGGACCAGTCCACTTCAGATCATATTGGGGCCACAGGAGGTTTTTTTGTACCAGTGACAAACTAACTATACAACTCTTCCCATTTCTGCAGGAAGGAAACCTGACACTTTGAACTGAAAATAGAATTTTATAATAATGGCTGATAAAATGTACAGTTCACACTCTTTACCATGTCATGTGCAATAGTATATTTATTATTCTAAACCATGTGCAATACTACCTTCAACATCATGTTCAATTATTACTATTATTATTATTTTCTTTTACATCGTCACATGCAATACCAACCTCAATACCATAGGCCACTTTAAGTTCAATGCAAGGTGCAATATGTACACACACTAGACACTTAGACACTATTTCTTCTGATGCTCTATTGTTTACCTCATTTTGTTGCTCTATTGTCTATATTTACTGTAATGTTTCAAGCGATCTGGCAAAACAACTTCCTACGGGATTAATAAAGTTTTATATTATCTTTTTATATATATATATATATATATATATATATATATATATATATATATATATATATATATATATATATATATATATATTTATGGCCACTGAACTAAAATGAGTTAGACACCCGCACCTTATGTGTATATTTCACTTTAAAGTTGAGCTAATTTAACTACTTTCCAAACTGTAATGTAGTTCAGTCTGCAATGATTGTCATATTATGTAAGATCATCACCCTTTAACCTGAAACACGTATCTCTAAAAAGTTTCATGTACAAACTTTCATGAAAAATAGCTCTATTTTCAGCGTCGTGACAATACATTTTGCAGCTGATCCAAGAGACTTTACTGAGCTTAAGGAAAAGAATTTCAAACCCGAGCCATAAATCCTTCTGTTGTTCTTAAACATTCTAAATAAACACACTCAGAAAGTCACAGATGCATGGCTCGAAAGGAAAGAAAAAAGTAGAGTCAAGGAAAAAGGAGCAAAAAATACACTGAAGAGAATATTCTTCAAGCTCTTCAACACCTCACTGATTATAATGGAAATATCAACTGAAAATGATAATAGAAGATTCAAAAAGAAGGAAGAAAAGAACATAAGAAATTCTTGATGAATCATGTTGGAAACCTTGTTCTTTTGGAAGTTTATTTCAAACTATTTTGCACTGATGGTTGACAACATGAGACTTCACATTTCTTGCTTAAAGTAAAAGTACTGAAGATGGAATCATTAAACTTAACACCTTAACACCACCTGACAAGTAGTGAAGAGGAGAACTGAGATACAGTATATAAAGTGGCGAGACAGCAGCTTTCTATTTGGGGAACAGTGATTCACAGAGGAGAACAGATGGACCAATGGCTGCCTGCACTCTCAGCAGGAGGTATTATCTGATGCAGCTTCTGCTCCACATCCTGTCCTGGTGGGGTGCCAAGCAGCACTGTTTCTCTCCCGTTCACCCCCCCTCCCCCCGTCTGACACCGAGGAGTGTGACTGACTGAGCGAAAAGCCGAGATAATAAGAGCAAAGTGAAACATGACGTCAGAGCGGAGCTACGACCTCTGTGACAACCTCCCATTTTAACACACAGGTCAGTCCCTCAAAAGTTCACCGTGATAAATTACATGCTGAATTAAACTCGTAGACACACAAGAGATGGTATTGATCAGCCACAGCGGCTGTTGTTTCTACCTGAAGCATGATTCATCACTGCCAAAAGCAAATGCCATGGTGGAGGATCCTGTTACGAACATTCTTGCAAAGCAGCTCACCATCAGCGTCCTCGTCTTGCTGAAATAACTGGGTTATAAACATGTTCAACTGTGCACTGTATGAAGGATAACAACTATTCAAAACTAATCAAAGTCTACACGCTACGAACCATCGCAGATTTAACATTAATACTTTGATTGCAGTGTCTTGACCCTGTGAATGAGAGTGATGATAATTTCGTGCAGCTTTTCATTAATGTCGGTTTAATCAAGGCAGTGATAAAACTTCATAAGCTGAAAATTACACAAGCAGTGACCTCTGACAGCGTTGGCAATGATTTATGAGGAAAAATCTCCTTTTTAATGCCTAGTGAAGCATGTTCGTGAACAGTAGTAAATTGCAGGGGTCACCTCCAGCTTCGCTCCCCTGAGATTTACACAGAGCTACACGAGAGGAGATCCACAGTCAGACATCACTTGTTAAATCCAAGCAGACTTTTTATCGCTGGCGTCAAAAAATGCACTATTTCAAGTCATTTTTTTAATCAAGTCCATTTTACTGCTTTCCTGATTTTTCCCCCTTTATTCCGGGGTGAATAATGGTGGTATTAGGGAGTGTTATTGCTTCTTCATATGGGTTTAAAACTACGAAACCATTCCCATAGCTACACACTGCAGTCATGTTGAAATGTGTAATGCACACAGATACACAAACCACACCAAAAGTTCACTTTGTTTTGCCTACACACCTGTTGATCCTCATCCCTTATTATCACAAAGCCAAACTAATTCTAAGAAACCACAGGAAGCTTGTGAATTCATCACTCCTCTACACTCTCAGGCTTGTTTCATTGTCAAATAACCGCACAGGATGAGCCAGTATAAACACAGCCAGACTATGTGAAAGCCCATAATTAAACACCTCTGCCCCTAAAGGGATCTGGAGGGCTACACTTCCCAGTCCTATTAACAGCCTGTACAGTCATACTCACAGTCAAAGGCAAAAAACACTTTCACACACACAAGAGACTGTGATTTTAACGCAATTATTGATAAACGGTAAATAAATGGACTGCACTTATATAGTGCTTTTCCACCTTCATGGTGCTCAAAGCATTTTACATTAGCCTCATATTCACCCATTCACTCATACACCAGTACATTTCTAAGGTTCTGTCAGTCCTACTGGGAGACTAAGTCAGGGTTCAGTGTCTTTGCCCAAGGACACTTGGACAACTGCTAACCTTTCAGTCATTGGACGACCCCCTCTACCAACTGAGGCACAGCCACCCCTCAAATCAATCAATCAATCTATCTATCTATCTATCTATCTATCTATCTATCTATCTATCTATCTATCTATCTATCTATCTATCTATCTATCTATCTATCTATCTATCTATCTATCTATCTATCTATCTATCTATCTATCTATCTATCTATCTATCTATCTATCTATCTATCTATCTATCTATCTATCTAACTACCTACCTACCTACCTACCTACCTACCTACCTACCTACCGTCATGTTTTAATCTAAACAAAATCCAAATATTCCATGGACTCTCAAAATGGGAAGGACCTGGATAATGGGTAATAGATTATATTTCCATTCACATTAGTATTCTACTTGTATTTGGCTGTTGTCATCTAAACAGCATATTCTATTTTTCAGGGTAGCCAGGTTCATAAGCATCCTTTGGAAACATGTACTGTACCTTCAGAATATGTATCAGAGACAAACACAGACCTATTCTGGTAGAGATGGACTGTCCAAAGAAAAGTCCATATCCACAAGTTTGTGGATATGAACAATTGAACATTTAGTATTTTATTTCTTCTCAAGAAAAGTATGATGACTATATTTTTAATCACAGTATACAAGGAAATATTAGTGGGATATTTTAGAATTATAGTAGGAATTTTGTGCAGATGTTTATTTCATTTTCTTGCATCTATTCATTGGTGTGATATCTCGTATTTAAAGCTATTTTATATCATATATTATTTTGTTGGTTTGGAACTTGATGTTTGTTTTATTGTACACAGTACACTTGTTGTGGTAGATTGCTTCCTGCTTTTTGTGTAGTGTAGGAGAGAAGCTATGTTGTTGATATTGTTTAGCATTTTGTCTGTAAATGAAATAAAAAAATATATTGTGAGAAAAAAAGAGGGTGGTGTCCATTCACGAGTGCTGTTTACTGAAATGTTCTTTTGTGACTACAGTGAAAGACTGTTGTTAAAAGAAGAGGTGGTGTGTGTGTGTGTGTGTGGGGGGGGGGCTAATGCCACAATAGGTGTAACTATAAGTAACTGTGGCCTTGAATAAACACCATATCAGTGTCAATGGAATTCAATTCAGACTGACCGCCTAACCAACCCAAAAAATGACCAACCAACCGACCCACCAACTGACCGACCGACTGACTGACTGACCAACTGACTGACCGATTGACTGACAGACCAACCAACTGACCTACTGACCGACCAACCAACTGACCTACTGACCGACCAACCAATCGACCGACTGACCAACCAACCAACTGACGGACCGACCGACTGACTGACCAACTGACCGACCGACCGACCAACCAACCGACCCACCGACCAACCGACCCACCGACCCACCGACAGACCAACCAACCGACCAACCGACCAACCGACCAACCGACCAACCGACCAACCGACCAACCGACCAACCGACCGACCAACCAACCAACCAACCGACCGACTGACAAACCGACCAACAAACCCGCCAACTGGCCAAGAAACCAATCAATATTGTTATGAGCGCTGACCACAAATTAAGATGGTGAAGGTTAATGAAATTCGGTTTCTGTGGGATTTTCAGTTGTACTGGTTTTGCATTTTCCATGTATTGGGAAAATAGGCCCACAATCGACAAACAGACTCCCCCATTAACATGCAGCTTAATTTAAAGCCTGAGAACATAATCCACATCGATTAGCTCCCAGTAGCATTACCACCTCACATAAAAATACTAGGCTCAATTTTAACGAGACCCCTGTTAAGAGCCTGTTGATGTGGCTCATATCTAACCCACAAGCCTCTGATTTCCACTTTCATCTAAGTGTTTATGGATAATTGATTAAAAGTCTCTCGAGGATCAGACCGTTTAGATTTGGTAATTGCAAGAAGGGGCATAAGGATCAGATATTTGTGGCGCCAGACAGTCTAAAGCATTACAGATCATTGTTGGAACTTGACAGAAAAACAATGCAGTAATAATGTATTTTAATCAAATATTTTTAGAATTTGAATTAATGATACACAGCCAAGGCAAAAAAAAAAAAAACTGTATATGTGATTTTGCTGTGAATAAAGTCAGGTTGGTTAGAAACAAATTATCCTGTAACAATTCTTCATAACCCATCACACTAATACTCATATAATTCTATTATATTTTACATTTTACAATTTATCAAACACTCATTCAGTCTCATTAAAACTATAGTTGTAAAATGTTTTATGTGGAATACTATGCAGTGTGTGCCAGTGGTGTGTGTAGTGGTCAGGTTTCATTCCTTCCTGTTCATTGAATGAAAAACAGAGTAACGTTGGTCAAACAAGGTAAAAAAAGAGAGGGAGGGGTGTTAATAAGAAGTAAATACTAACAGTTTCAGTGCAGAGTAGTTGGTTTATTGACATCAGGGGACAAATATGCTATACTGTACTTGCCTTTAAGTCTCTTCTAATTCAAGTGGTCTGAGGGAAAAGAAGAATAGAAAGAACACTAGAAAAAGTAGAAAAAGTAACTAAGTAAAAGTACTTCGTTACTATACTTAAGTAGATTTTTTTTAGGTATCTGTACGTTACTTGAGTATTTATTTTTCTGACAACTTTTTACTTTTACTGACTACATTTTTGGATAAACATCTATACTTTATATTCTTTACATTCTCAGAATAGATGTGTTACTTTTTCAAACTAAACAGACGTGACAGTATGAACGTTAGTCACTTCAGAGAGAAAATCAGTGAAGGAGAGAAACTGACTTTATATATTATAGTTATATGACTATTATCTAATAATTTTGACTTTTAATTTCACAATTTTAACATTTTATCTTAAAATTATGCACGTTTTAATCTAATATTTTGTAACTTTTTTTTTTAAATATTGACTTTTTATCTCAATTGTGACTTTTTTTTCATTTTTCCTGATCTATGACACAATTTCGACACAGTAACTCACTTTTAAAGGGATTCATTTTGATAATTTTGAAACTTTTCTGATTTTTCCTGGTTAAATAAGTAAAAAAAAAACATTTAGTTACTTTTATTTAAGTAAATGAGTTGAATCAGAGTATTTTTCACATAAGTAGCTGTACTTCTACTTAAGTACAGGATGTGAGTACTTTGACCACCTCTGTAGGACAGTGCAGACTCTGCCAAGGCAGCCCTCCCCCCACTGAGCACCACCAAACCTTTATCACTTATTTCTCTGTCCCTTGAGCCAGGATCAGCCAAATATCATCTCTAACTTTTTGAATTATCTTCCTACGAATCACAGACTTGTGCCATCACCCCCCACACATACCTCCACCAATCACCACCAAAATGTAATCAGTTGTTCCTTGTTCCAGCATCAACATTTCCTGAAAATGTCAGCCAAATCTGCCTATAACTGTTTGAGTTACGTTGCACACAGACAGACACATAGAGAAAATAATAAGTAGCTGGAGCATTGATCACATATATCTTACCAGTTCCCTAATGTCTGCTAATGTTTATGTCATGTGGTTCTGCAGGTGGTGTGTGTTTGGTCCATGGTTTGACTAGTGTCATATCCAGGAAATTAGTATTATTTAGTGTTTTGTTTCTATGTTTGTCTTTCACTTCCTGTTTATTTTGATAGATTTCCTATTGTGTTCTGTCCTGCGTCTAGTCTGACCTTTGCCCTTCTTTCTCCATGTGTGTGCTGATTGTTCCTTGTCCTGATGTGTGTCACCTGTGTCTGGTTGTTTCCTTGCCCTTATTTGTTTGTATACATAGTTGGTGTTTTCTCCTCGTCTGTTGCTAATTCGTGTTGTTTATCAGAAAACTAAGCCAGTCCCACTTGATTCCTAGTTATTTGTCTAATTTGTCTTTCGGTTGGAAACGACACCAGTGAATATTAGTTCCACTTTTTAACAATTATTTCGAGTTCGACACAGTATTTTGTTGCATGTATCAATCATTATTTGTCGTACAATCCTGGAACTTTATATGATAAATGTTCAGAAATGGATGGACAGAGTCATAATTCCAAATTTCACTGTAAAATCACATCTTGAGGCTCTAAATTGACTCCAAAGTTGTATTTTTAATATATATATATATATATATATTAACTGTATATATATATATATATATTTTTTTATATATATTATATATTAGATATATATTAGATATATTTTTTTCTTTTTCTGCTGTGTATTTGATCACAGCAGAGTAATTGAGTAACAAATATATGATGCCTGACAGTTGATTTACAAACTTTCAGGTGTTATCTTCACACAGGTGAAGTTCCATGACTTTGGTCTTGGTAGTTGCAGAGCAATAGCTGTTTTAATTTGGGCATGCATTTAAGGCGGAGTTTGTCAGAAAACCCCATTGGGGCTGAAGTGGTAATAAAGGGAGTTCATAACTGATATTTTGGGTTCTCTGTTCCACAGTAGAATGAAAACATATTTTACTTTTTGATTATTAAAACTATTAATATTATTATAGATACTACTACTTTATCCTTACTATTTTGTTGGTACTTTCTAACTGCTTGGGTTTTCTACTACTGATTTTTTCTGCTTTAGTATTACTGTGTTCTTGTAGTATTTTTTATAAAATATTGTACATTTGGTGTTGTGCTGCTCTTTGTATAATTTCCTAATGGCTCTGCCCAAGGGATAGTCAAAGTTGTATCAAATCTAAAAAAACAAGTGGTGACCGGAACAACAACCCCCCCACCCCCACCCCCCTTGCACACATTTGACCTGATTTGCCCTGTCTCTTATCATTGAGAAAACACATTTTGGTGACTGTGACCTTTGACCTACATTCACCAAAATGTAATGGGATCTATTCTCGACCACCTTGCATGGAAATCGGTCTAGAAGTTTTTACATAAACCTGCATATGTATGGACGGAGGGACTCAAACACAATACCCCTCTCCCTTTCGGGGGTCGGGATAATCATATCAAACTGAATGTGAAACACGAGCCACTTCTCTTTAATATTTTGTCTTTTCATTTGGACAGGGAGTATAGAGATGTATATGGAAGATGCATATTTTAAAATGAGATGTTTCAAAGTGAATGCAAACAAAAAACAAGTCTGTCCCTGTGAGATGTATTGCAGCCCAGAGTGATGTCTCACAGGGACACAGAGCCACAACAGACAAGAGAAATGAGGAGGCCACATAACTTGAGTCACTATGGTTTTGTATAGTCTTCTGTTTTTGGCTGAGACCACACACATCACCTAAATGTTAATGTCCCGGAGCATCATGGACACAGGTAAATAAGAAAACAGTATGAATCACAAAAGAAATAACTACAGCGTTTCTTCTTGTTGTAACACTTCCTTCATCCCCATACAATCACTTCTAATAATGTGCAATAACCCTGCAAAAGGTGAAATTGTGGGCAGTAAGTTGTGCAATAATCTTCAGTTCTGCAATAGCAATGAAATACTGTCAATGTAATATTTAACAGAATATAAATGCACTATTTTACATACTGTTTTCATAGGTAATACATGCTTTTGATATTAATACTGTTCATGGATATACATACTGTCAATACTGTAAATATTGTGTCTATCCATATTTTATGTCTATTTGTTATTCTACTTAGTTCTATTCTTGTCTTACTTTGGCAACATTTTCTGTTCTATTTTCTCACCTTATTCTTTGGGTTTTGTACTTTTATATTTGCTCCATTCTTAAGTACTGTTTTTTTTTTTACTAATATTGTTGCACTGACTGGAGTAGCACCCCTAATTTTATTGTGCATACAATGAAAATAAAACATTTTCTATTCTATTCTATTGTAAAACACGAGCAGAGGACAGAGTGTCTACAGATGAAGTGAGAAAGATTATTATTGTAACAGGTTTTTTTGGCGGTTTTTTTTTGGAGAAGCTTGTGTAGTATGCCTTTGGAGGGTAATGCTCCTTTATTAATGATTCTCAGATTCAGTCACACAAAGCGTATTAATGTGAAATACTAATCTTGACATACATCTCTAGAGAAAAAAGTGAAGCATAGCATCTATGCAGTAAGAACCCAGTAGGTTTAAGTGTGTGCCAGTGTCCACAGTAACCAGACTGTCCTCTGTAAGGTCCACATAAATTAAAACCGTAAAAGTCACATTTTTCCTGTAGCACAGCAGTGTAAAGGCTCTATTGGGCTGCAGTTATGACCCTTTTAGGATGGACAAAAGAGCAAGACCGATTTGTATTGAAGGCATAAATCTGATGAGTGAAGAACAAACCCTCAACAGGGGTTTTTATAATTCACTGAACTCTATGTGGACTTCTTAATGTTCTCTCCGATGGCCCCCTGCAGTAAGATCTACTCCCTCATGGATTCATTAAGCAAAGCAAATTTACAGAATTGGTTTGTTTACTTACATGTTTTCTTGATCACCCACGTTAAAGTAGAGATAGTGAGACTGGTACCACAGGATAGTTATAGCCAGTGTTACGCTTTGCCTAAAAATAGTTCATATCTGTCACATAGCTACCTGAGATCCGTGCAGAGCCTCCTCTAATATACAGAGGAGGAGCCTGGAAAGCGTAGATGACATCATTCTCAGCTATGCTTGTTAGATCCTCCTCATCAAAGAAGGAGCGTTGGAACCCTGTGGAGTAGACCTCTGTCAGGATCACCTGCAACAAACACATAAACAAAACCACATATTATATTTCAAAATAGGACCGATGACGCTGTATGTTCTATCACAAGTCAGTCACAAGTTATATTTGCAAGGTTGTCAGGTTCTGTTGCTGTTAAAGAGTGTTGTGGTCTTAATGCAGGAGATCATTGTCCCATTGGAAGTGGGTGGAGAATTCAACTAATGAAATGAAAGTCTGTCTGAAATGAAAGGATGTCTGCTCAGCTTTCAGGGAGGACCAGTGATGGTCACACACATGCACAAAATATTAAAATATTTGGCTGCAAGACTAAAAAATGCATTGATCTCAAACAATGTTGACACCCTCTCTGTGGTGTTAAACAATGAGAACAAAATGCAGACAAAAAAAAAAAAAGTAACTATTTTGGTCTCTCTAACCACACTACAAGCATCAAAATATGGACCAGTATAAGTAAATGCACATTTTTAATATTTAAAAACTTCAGAAATTTAAATTTGGGTGACAAATTTTGGGTGGTTAGCACTCGTGCCTCACAGCAAGAAGGTCCTGGGTTCAACTCCAGTCGATGGGACCTTGTCTGTGTGGCGTTTGCATGTTCTCCCCGTGTCTGCGTAGGTTTTCTCCAGTTTCCTCCCACCAACCGAACACATGCACTGATAGGTTAACTAGTTAATCTAAATTACCCATAGGTGTGAATGTGACAGTGATTGTTTGTCTATATATGTTCAGTCCTGAGATGAACTGGAGACTCATACAGGGTGTACCCCACCTTCACCCGTTGTAGCTGGATTAGGCCCCCAGTGACCCCACATGACCCTAGTGAGGATAAAGCGGGTTCAGAAGATGAGCAAGTCCTAAGGAAGCTAAATATAAAACGTGAAATATATTTGACCACTAATTGTGAAGAGGATTGTTGCAGTGTAGACATTGGTGACCTTGAGTTTGACCCTTCAAAATCACTTAAGGTCAAAGCTCTAGGTCTTGCACAATAGTACTTATATTGATAACTTGAACCACAGCTTGAACCATTTCATTAATCCATCTAAATATGGACCATTCTATGAGCAAAGGCTTTTTAATTTCCTTATTTCATGAAACTGTGACAAGTTTTTTGACATTGTCCCAATAAAGCTACACGTAAAGCTAAAAGTTTATATTAATTTGACAAGTAGTTTCATCATAAAAAAAAAAAGTTTGAAGACGTTGCTAATGTGCTCCAGCACCAGACATAGTACCTTCACATCATCCACGGCGCTAAAACGCCTGTAATGCTGCAACAGTGAACTTTGAACCACTGGATAATGCTCTTGCACAATTTTAAGTATACCTCCTAATCTCAGATCAAGATTAATGCATTCAATTCATTGCAAACAAATGGTACACACGAGAAAAATCACTGAACCACGGTTTACAGCACAGGTGTCAAACATAAGGCCCAGGGGCCAATTGCGGCCCACCAAAGGGTCCAGTCTGGCCCCTGGGATGAATGTGTGAAATGCAAGAATTACACTAAAGATAATTAATAATGTAGGAAGTTTAAATCATTTATCATTCATGTATATTAAATCTAAAGTGGATGAGATTAATAAAATACTATCATAATAACATAGGAATAATGGAAACCAACCTTAAACTAGTTTTCCTTTCTATTTTAGTGTAAAATAAAGTACAAGAAAAGACTAGCCTTTTACAAAAAAATTTTAATAACCTGAAATATATGTGGAATTTTACCAAGATGCAGCCTGTTACTAAATGTTGTGTATATTCGTACGTCGACTGTGATCTGTAAGCTGTGATACACGTCTATAAATGACAAACGAAAGCATAATATTGTCAACATTACACTTATTTTTCTTAAGAATTTCCAGGTTGTTCATATTTGTTTGTGTTATATTCATGTAGATGTCGTTTGTAGATGTGACCGTTTTTATTCGGAGAATTTGGCTTTTTTAAAAACTCAAAAACACTTAATTTTTTGGCGTTAACATTATTTTATACATTTTTATCTTATTATTTATATTATTTTACTGGTCCGGCCCACTTTATACCATATTACAATGAATGTGGCCCCTGAACTAAAATGAGTTTGACACCCCTGGTTTACAGCAATGAGGAGCCAAGTTGTTGTGGTCCAGAAATGAAATAAAAAAAATAAATCAAAAATCAAGGTCGCATTACACCAGTGTTGTGTAGAAGGTTAAACTGAAACTCATGTAACAGATGAATAAGGGTCAAAAGCTGAGAACAGCAAAAGCCTCAGAGATAACAAAGGTTATCTGTTCATATTTGATAGAAACATTTGTCAGTTTATCATTTGTTACAGCCTTTATGATTCATGTTTGTTTCAAAGACATTCACACAAATGTTTGTTCAGGGCCAGATCGTGTACACTTGTAACACACAAGGTCTCGCTCAGTGTCTTTGTCTGATGCAACGAGCTTCCAACTCACCCCAACATGAGCGTTAACCTGACTACAGTTTCATGGGTTATGGTTAGGTTTAACGCTAACGCTAATGCTAACGCTGAAGTGAATGGACGGCAGGGTCTGTCGCTCTGAGTGTCTCATATTGTCACAGACGGGTTTACGTTGCAGTGAGTTAGAAGCCCACTGTGTCACTGAGGGTGATCTTGAGCGTCAGAAATTGACATGATATAGCCATGACCAAGCGTGACTTTTTTTTCTCTCTTTTATTTATTTCTTCATTTTTCATCAGTATTTGAAGCGCTGAATGTGAACAGACGACTTCAGACAATATTATATTATAATATTATATTATTATTATATTATAATATTATATTATTATTATATTATAATATAAGGGAGTGTAAAGTTCTGTGCAAAAGTCTTACACCACTGTTACATTTACTATTTTAACAAAAATAGTAACGACACATACTGTATGTAGTTCTTAATATCTGTACTAAGCTTTTTAAAGTGGTAATATCAAAACAACCCCACCCCCCAAAAAAAAAGGCAAGGAAAAAAAAGTGTTAAGGTATCAACAAAGCACAACAAACCCCGCCCCCTTGCACCCATTTTACCGGACTTGCCCTATTTCATCATTGTGAAAACACATTTTACCTCCACCAAGGAGGTTATGTTTTTGTCAGTTTGTCTGTTATTTAGCAAGATAACTCAAAACACTATGGATGGATCTTGATGACATTATTAGGGCAGGTTAATAATGAGGAGATCTGGAAATGATTACATTTTGGTGGTGATCTGGGAGGGTTGGGAGTTAAGATACTTCAAAACTTGTGGATGGATTTTGATGAAATTTAGTTGGGACTGTCACAAGGTACAAATTATAAAATTTTGGTGGTGATCTGGAAGAGATCCTGTATTCTGGATCACTTTGAAATGTATTCCCCATTTACTGCAATGTAAAATTTCAAAGCGATCCAGAATCCAGGATCTCTTCCAGATCATCACCAACATTTAATCATTTGTTCTTTATGACACCCCCAACGCATCCTGAAAGTTTCATCAAAATCTGTCCATAGGTTTTTGAGTTATCTTGCTAACTAACTAACTAACTAACTAACTAACTAACTAACTAACTAACTAACTAACTAACTAACTAACTAACTAACTAACTAACTAACTAACTGACAGACAGACTTAACCTCCTTGGCAGACATCTCTTCATTCGAAGGGGGGAGGTCTGCCTTGGTGGAGGTTTGAGTGCTTTTCTAGTTGGTGACTGTGACCTTTGACCTACATTGACCAAAACTTAATGGGCTCTATTCTGGACCACCCCGCACCTTTGTTGAAAATGTCATAGAAATTGGTCCAGTAATTATTGTGTAAAGCTGCTTACAAACAAACAAACAAACAAACAAACAAACAAACAAACAGACAGACAGACAGACAGACAGACAAATTAACAAACTGACTTTCTTTTTCACTGAACATGTTTGTAATTTTTCTTCAGAGAATGTGACATTCATTGAACTAATCTCCTGGGTTTTTTTTTATTGTTGTTTTACATTCTGCACAAGGTTTCATTTAACACATGCTGGATGTTTCTCTTTGTTTGAGCTACAGTTTGACACTGGAGTGGATAATAATATTGACTGTAGCCTGTAGGAGCATTTCCTTCAAATGTATTTGCTTATTTTTTTTCATTTTTAATACTGTGCACATATTTGCTGAATGTTCATGTATCTGAAGATAAGAGGGAAATAAAAAGAAATAACCACACATGCTCCTTCTGTCCCAGCAAAAATAATAAAACTAAAGGTAGATTGAATTTTAGAATATCCTCCTGAGACCCAGTATGTAAATGCATTGGCTTTTATTTATTTATTTAATAGCTTTTTTTTTTTGCTTTAATGTTAAATAATTGCCTTGATTAGAAACAACATAATGCAAACATTTTTTCACCACATTTTTATGTCTTTTGCAGTGGACATCTATTTAGTTTTATCTTTTAAACACATCTGTATTGTTGTATCTCATATAGATTTGTAGGAATCACACTATAATACTGTGAACACATTAGACCACATTAGCTCATTATTAGACTGTTATTATTGGATTGTTATGCAGTGGCAGATAACATCAAGTTTCTGCTGTTATTACAGTGTCAAACATAAGGCCTGCAGGCCAAAACCAGTCCCCTGTAAGGTCCAGTCTGGCCCACGGGTTGGATTTGTGAAAAGTAATAATTACACTGAACTGTTACCAATCAAGGAGACACCGAGAGCTCAATGTGATGGAAGAGTACAAATAAAATAACCCATAAATGATGACAACTACAAAGTTTTCTCTTTGTTTTAGTGTAAAAGAGTAAAATTACATGTTCAAACTATCCTTTCACAAAAATAGTGAATAATCTAAATACATAAAATGTCTTAAGAACAATGTGTGACATTTTTATAATGTTCTTTGTTACTAAATTATTTCCGCAAACGTAATAAAAATCTGCAGCTTTTAATACAATAATCCCACACATATAATAGCAGTCGTCAACTAATTTATTAAATTTTTGAGATGGCAAAAACCATTACCTTCCAAAATTGTAATAACTTCCCACAAATGTAATAATCTGGTAGGTGACTGCTATTACGTTTGTCAGAGATGATATTAACTGAACTAATGGTGTAAATCAGATTGTGTGAGGGGACAGTGTGTTGATGAATGATTATGGATGTTTGTGTTGACAGTAGGAAGCAGAATCTACTGGGAGCATTGGTTTGTAAAAGAGGGGTGGGAGTTTATACAGGAAGTTTTACTTTTTCCCACTCCTTTTCGAGTACATTTTTAAAAATGTTTTTGACTATGTTTATTGATGTGCTCAAAATAAATTGAAATGATAGATAGATAGATAGATAGAGAAGAGACAATGGCAAGAACTATCCATGTAAATGCATGACATTTGTGGGATTATTATGATGATTATGATGAAGGTTCCCCCCCGTGTTTCCAAACTGACATGGTTCAGAGCATGGTCCTGTTACCTGGTCTGGGGACAGTTTCCCCTCGTCAGCCACCATCCTCCTAAGACAAGCCACAGAACCAAAGAGAGGCACGGCCACGCCGACCCGAAGGTACCGCTGTCCTTTAGTGCTGAACACCAGAGTCACACACAGCGGCCTGTGGACGGAGGATGACACACAATAAGGGAAAGGAAGAAACAGGACAAGTTTTATTCTGATTTCTGTGCCATTTCTAGTGCAGCTTCCTATCTGGCCAAAGAGGGACAAAAGGAGAATTTCATGAATAAACCAATACACTTTAACATTAATAATAGATCATTAGGGCTGTGTTTTATGTGGTAAAATAATGGAATCCCTATTGCATTTTTAAAAGCAGGGAGTACTCAGCTCTGACCTCTCTGGAGGCAGCGCTGACATGAGCAGGGGGCAGGGACATAATGGCCTCTCTCAATACCAGCCCGTCCAGGTGCTACAGACAAACCATATGAGACACTTGTGGAAGTTGCAGATCTGGAGCCTGACACTAAGGCTACGCTCGTACAGAGATGATCAGAAGAGAAGATGCATCTTAACCTTTTCATCTACATTTACAGGAGCGTTGTCATTAAGAAATCTCCGAACCTAAGAGTGTGGAATTGGATTGGATATGGACGCCAGGCTGCTACTGTAGATGTTGCTATGATAGAACGCTGCCGTGTCAACTCATGTGTAACAGAAATATTTTAGTGTTCGACTGTGAAATACAATAGCAGATAGTTTAATATTTACACTCTGGAATGAATCTTCATATTTTAGTGTTTTCAACTCGTAAAAACTCAATTCTCGTGTAATCGATAGATGCTTTTGATAAAATATTTTGTTGTTTCTTGGCCACAATCGTCCTTGTGTAAACAGCCCCTAAACCAAATGCTGACGTGTCACACCAATGACAGACTACAAAGAACATGCATCAGAATTATAAAACTAGGAATGATCTGCCTATAAAACACCTGTGATTAGACTAAATCTGCATCATGGGCTGGGTTTTCATTTCATACTAGTTAGCATAGTTGCCAACCATGGCCACATTTTCCATTATAATACCAACCCACTGATATCATACACAGTGTATGTACGACCAGGAACACAGTTATGTTTTCACATTTAGCTTCTAATTTATCTCTGAACTACTAAAACCTGACTTTATAAAACTGAGATCATCACCATAATATTAATAACATCAGATCATGGTACTTTTTGATCATTGTGATGTATGTCTAAGTTAAATTGAAAGAAAATTTATATATGTCTTTGTATGGGATGAAAAAAAAATCCTATTTAACTATCACGTTACAGTACAGTTTATTTTATCCTATCCTATTCATTTCATATCTGTTCTCATCAGTTGTAGTATATTTTATTCTTATGCTCACTAGTTTACCATATCATGTATTTTTGCTTTTATCTTTGTACAGCCCTCTGAGCATCGTGCTTTTTCTTTCTTTTCCTTTTTTTTAATGTACTATATAAAGAAACTTAATCTTGACCTTATATCCACATCTTGTACCACAAAATGTTCTTAAAAGGTCAATCAATCGCTGTAAGGATAAGATTTTTTATATACCATATAAATATATTAATGGAAGAATCTATGGAGAACTGCATGTAACCAGAATGTAACATGAAGTCTTGAGTGAATTTGCATAAACGTGCTTGACATGGTGAGTTACTGCATGAAATTTAGCTGCTTTGGCAGAAGTGTGTTTTTCACTCAATGCTTTTGATCTGTTTTCACAATTTTCAGATAGAAATAAGATACAGTCTCATTGTGAATTCAGTGCACTTCCATAGTAACAAATCAATTCGTGGCGGCACTCATGGTCCTCTTCTCATCATGGTTCGGGTCATGGGGGGGCAGCAGCCTCAGCTAAGTAGCGCACACTTCCCTCTCCTCAACCACTTCCATCAGCTCCTCCAGGAGAATCCCAAGGCATTTCCAGGTCGGCCAAGAGATATAATCCCTCCAGCGTGTTCTGGATCAGCCACAAAGTCTCCTCTTAGATGGACATGCCTGAAACACCTCCCTGGGGAGGCATCCTGGAGACCTTCACAGCACATGCCCGAGCAACCTCAACTGGCTCCTCTCAACATGGAGGAACAGGGGCTCTACTCCGAGTCCCTCCCAGAGGTCTGAGTCTTCACCTAATCGCATTTTGGTTCCTTTACCTCCTTCTTTCCTTGTTAAAATTTAAAGGTGTCATTCCATTGTTATTTCATTAATATTGTTGTGTTCCTTATTGTTATTGAATGCATTGTGTGTTGGTTCTATTAAAAATATGTCTAAGTTACTTTGTTTCCAGCTGTTTTTGGAGGGTAGAAAAATGACTTGAGGTCAAACAACAGAGTGTTCAGGTCCTTCCTCATACATGTCCATGACATGGTAATGAGGCGTCTCTGATTGGCTCAGAGAATGAATGCCTAAAGGAACACTCCCCCCCTCCCCTCTTGCTCTGTGTGTGTTTACCATCCCAGAGTAGCATCCAGCGAGGTTTCATGTCGCCGATTGTTTTGAAAACTTGCAGGAAAAAAAAGATGTTTTATTACCACAGAGAGTATACAAACCAAATTGATCTGCCATTTTTTTCGAGTTTGTGCAGCTACTACTGTGGCACGTCTTCTCCTGTAGATGCTAATGCTAATGCTAATTCAGATTCGCTGCAATGGGGGAATTTATGGCTCATGAGGCAGGCCTTCCCACGGTCCAAAATCGAAATAATTCGTTATCCGGTGATTCCAAAAAATAATAAAACAAGGTTTTTTTGAACAGATATAATGGTCAGGAACAAAGTTATATTTTCACATTTACTACTTAATAGTTCTACTGTAGGTTCTACTTGTAATTACTCAATCTTGGCCTTACAATACTGAGATCATCATTATAATGTCACTGACTCCACGTTCAGTTTTTTTCTGTCCACAATTTATGGTGTCTTTCAAAGTAAAATTGAAAAGAAAAAAAAAGGATTTGCATAGAATGAAAAAACACCTCCCATTCTTCTATTATTATATCACTGAAGACATGTTTTGGGAATATTATGTTTTTGGCCTGACTACAGGGGCCACCGGCTGTGGCAGAGGTGGTGCAGCCTTTGTGTAAACGTGATAACTTGAAATACTATATTGGGTTTAGACATTCCACATTTTCCATACCAATCCATATCGTGGAGAGGAAGAACTGATTAAAATTTTTACAATTTACCATTTCTTGATTGCCCACATGAGGCTGGGGGAAGTGTCACCGGCATTCCGTGGGTGGGCTTAACCCCAAGTGGGTGACGCCAATGTCCACATTATGTAATGTGAACAGGCTTTTTCTGAGTCACTCTTTTTTCTGTATTGTTTTCTATGAATGGGAAATACAGCCAGTGGAGGTGACAAACCACTTTCAAAGGCAGCATGTGTTGGTAACTCGGGGTGACGCATCAGATTCCAAAAGGAGCGTGGAAAAGTGGTTTTCAGCAGAATGAGACCTTTAAGGATGTAGTTAAAGTGAAACTACTGGAAATTCTATTTCAAGTCGTGCATAGGAATGTACCCTAGGGTATTCAATGCCTCTTCAAATGAAATACAGGGCATTATAATTTAAGAGATCTACTTCAATTTGAAATGAGATGAGAACTAACTGTTTCGTTCGTCAGGGTAAAACTATGAAATGATCTTAGTGATGAATTCAAGTTAATAAATTGGGCGGCACAGTGGTGCAGTGGTTAGCACTCGTGCCTCACAGCAAGAAGGACCCTGGTTCGAATCCCACACCAGACCTTTCTGTGTGGAGTTTGCATGTTCTCCCGGTGTCCAGTGTTTTCACCGGGTACTCCGGTTTCCTCCCACCATCCAAACACATGATAGGTTAACTGGTTAATCTAAATTTTCCATAGGTGAGGATAAAGCGGGTTCAGATGACGAGTGAGCAAGCAATTATGTAATTAATTAAATGATTTATTTGTCTCATTAAGTGGGGAATTTAAAGCATTGCTTCTTCTACACCACAATAGTCTCTATGTTCAAAAAGCTCTTGTTAAGTGTCATCAGACCATGGGACCATAATATTCCTCCAGATTATCATGAACATACTTAAGCCTGGGTTGAAAGTGACTCTTCTTAAAAACTGAAGTTCTTCTTGGTCTACAACAGGCATGTCCAAACTATTCCCCAAAGGGCGGGTGTGGCTGCAGGTTTTTGTTCCAACCAATCAAGAGTTCACAGTTTGACCAATCAACTCTCTGAAGACTGAGATCAGTTGATTAATTGAATCCAGTCAGGTGTGCTGCTGCTGTTGGAACAAAAACCTGAAGCCACACCGGCCCTTTGGTTTGTCCATGACTGGTTTATAACCGCACAAGCCATTCCTGTGCAGAGCTCTAGTGATTGTTTTGACATCTCCAAGTCATTTCACCAGTGTTTAATCAGTTGTTCTGGGGTCTTTACATTATACTTCTCACTCCAGTTCTTGACACTTGGAAATGCTTGGATAGCTTTGTATATCCTTCTCCTGCTCAAAATCTAATGGGTTATTCCTTGACCCATAAATGAATGAACTTTATCCTCCAGCCAGGTGATTATGACCATAAGCCTGGGTCCCCAGGAACCGCACATGGGTGCCCACTGTTCCTTACAGGTTCCCCAATGGCATGAAGGATGGGTTGAATGCAGATGACACATTTCATTGCATAATGTATAATGACAAATAAAGTACTTTACCTCCTGCTTTATGTGCATCAATAATTATTTTTGTCAAGTCTGACCTGATTCCTTTACTTTTTGGCATGGTGTTTTCTCAACTAACCACTCAGTAACCTATACTGAGGCTTTTATACCATGTTTTTTTTTTTAAATTCACCTGATTCACTCGATCAGCTTTAAGCAGGACACCTGTGAAGTTAATGCACATCATTGCATGAAAGTAGTTTGTGCAATGACTTCATAAATAATTACTCAAAGGGGGCTAATAATAATATCCTTGGTTACTTTTGTGTTTTTTTTAATAATTACCTCCACCAAGGATGTATTAAATTCAGGTATGTTTGTTTGTTTGTTTGTTTGTTTGTTTGTTTGTCTGTCAGCAGGATTATGCAAAACGTTCTCAACGGATTTTGATGAAATGTTCAGGAAGAACCCACTACGTTTTGAGCAATGAAGGTCAAAGGTCAGGGTCACACTCAAGGTCAACGTCTAAAACATATCAGTGGTAATATTTCAGGATTCAGACAACATAGAATCTGGTGTTTTTTTGCATTCACATCGTCTCACCTTCGGACATCAGATGGGTCAACACCTATGGGTCCATCATGTCATATCAAGGTCTGCTGTCCTTATTATGTTTTCCTGTGCAAATATAAATATATTGTGCTTTTTGTTTAATGTTCAGAAATGCTGCATTGAAAATTCCTTGCACTGTTTATAAAAGTACTTGGGAAAATGTTAAAGAAACTTGAAATTGTATGGGGGGGGGGGCTAATGATTTTCCACTCAACTGTATTCAAACGGACTGCACTTATATATTATACATTAGCCTCACATTCATACACCAGTAGGTTTCAAAGGTTCTGCCAGACCTACTGGGAACCTAAGTCAGGGTTCAGTGTCTTGCCCAAGGACACTTCGACATGTGGACAGCCAGAGCCGTGATGTGAACCACCAAGTTTTCAGTCACTGGACGATCCACTCCACTAACTGAGCCACAGCTGCCCCTCCATTTAAGTAAATGATTTTGAATCCTAGTGGATGTTTAGGTCTTTATGGATTAAGGCTATGATGAATTAACACTTTGGTCTGTTTGAGTATCATACTAAGATAACCTGTATGTCTAAACGCACTGCCAAGGCAGTCAAAAATCTCCTTGTGTGTACTCGGAGGTAAGATAAATAATCCTTTATAATCCTCATGATGATAACTGACATTATTACAGCAGTAGAGAGCAGATAAAAGTGTAAAAACCAAGAAAAGATAGATTTGTCAATGAACAATGTACAGAGTATTGCACATTGGGACATCGACATTGCATAAGTAAATAATAAATACACACAATGTCTTAAAAAGATCACACCTCAAGTTTCACCTCAAGCTCCAAGAGCCAAAATCAAGGATGGAAAAAAAAAACAGAATTTGAAAGCACACACCTTCCATCCACAGCTCTCTAAATCTGAACATAAAAACTAAGTAATCCATACTGCTGTGAAAAAGAGAACACACTTTTCCAGGAACAGCTGAAGTGTTGCTGTCCAAGTGTGACTGGTGACGGATAATTATAGCCATCAGTCACATATTTAACCTCACTACCTGCTTACAAAACACCTGTGATTAGATTACATCTGTGCGCTTCAGTGAAGTGAGTAGAATATTGTTTTTCATTTCATTATTGTAAGAGTAGGGGTGGATGAGTAGTTGAGTAGTATAACTGAGTAGTCAATCACATTTCACATTTTCCATAAAAATATCAACAAATTGATACCATGTGCAATATACGTATGTATGGATAGTAGACCAGTTAAAACATTTTTCTTGTTATTTTAAAGCCAATTGCTGTGATTCCCATTCTTCAACCTGTAGAATGACCAGATATCAAATTATGTAGATTTTGGACCATGGGAAGGCCTGCCTCACAAGACATGAAGTTTTAATGTTTATTTTTTATCAAAAACACCTGACACATTGCCCTATTTTGCCTCATAACTTCACTACTATTAGCTATAGGGCTAATCGTTTCTGTGCAGATGGGGTCGACATAGATTTCTCACACATTTCAATAGAGGTTTGTTTAGAGCCCCCCCCCCCCCACACACACACACACAAAAACTGCTGCCCCCCTAATGTTATGTTCTAAAAGCTATATTAAACATATTAAATAAAATGAGTACTGTTCCCAAAAGTCTTTCAAAGCATTGAAATAAAACATGAATCCACTTAAAAATTCTAATTAGGAAAATAATCTTAGCTTAGCTCTGCCCCTGCATTAAACATGTTAAGTTGAGGCTCCTGTGCCACAAACACAGTGTGTGTCTGGAAACTGTTAGTAACCCAGCAGAGTCCAGCGACTGAGCCAACCACTTTTCTCCAGGTGAAGTCAATTTGACTGACTCAAAGTTAAGTTTAATTAGTGCATTGATCTGTGGGGATCCACTAGCTCTGGATGTGTAGTTTTTATTCTGTTGTGTATTTGTGGATGGTGTACCACATTTGTTCAGCAATAACTGCCAACATTTTCGGACCATAACAATGTAATTGGGAGGTCAGATGTTTTTGCAGAGGGTAAAACAATCCAGGAAAAAACAGAGAAATCAAAGGACACAATTTGTGAATATCTCACAAAATAATGGTCTGATCAACTGCCCGTTTTGCTAGTCTGTTCCTTGACCAAAAATACATAAGTATGCCAAACTGTTGCAGTCAAATCTTTCTGGATTTTTTGTGACTCACATATATAATTAGACTAAAGTTGCATGGTGGGGTAGAGTCCAGTGAAATGGATTTTCATTGCATTTTTAAGCCTAATTTCATAACTACCTCTACTTACGAAATTAATTTGTTCCAGAAGTGTTTTCGTACCGTGAATTTTTCGTAAATACAGTCGCATTTTACATGTAAAAGGCCTAATTCGTTCCAAGGCCCCCAATACTAGCCCTCAAACCCTTTAAAAATTATAAAAATGTACCTATTTTGTATGAAATATGTGTTAAAGAAACTGTAGATGTAGATTTTAGATAAAATTTATTGGTCTCAGTGGGGAAATGTGTCTTCACTGACTGAACATTAAACATTAAACCATTAAAATGAACTTGACAATGCAAATCATTTCCATACAATTGTTCTTTTTTAATTCTCACTTTCACCTTCACCCCCCACCCTCCACCATCAGATCAGTGAATATGTCGGATGATTTTTCTGAAACAATCGCCGCAGTCACTGTATCTCCTGCAGTTTCTTTCTCCTTTATCCAAACGAGTAACAGTTTCTCCATCTGGTCGTTCAACGATGACTTGTTTTTCCACATCACACAGATGCCTTTGGAAAGGGGCCGCTGCTTTTAGCGATATCACTCAACCACGTGCCACATTCATATTAATTTTATCATCTCCTGTTTCACTTCTATTGACTTCTATTGCAGCTCGCTTCTTCTTTTCATTTGCACCAGAATCACTTTCTTTGGGCTCATGATGAATACGTAGTGTAATAAAGTTTAAATCAGAACACTGGGAAAAACTCAGGAAACAATAGTAACTCAGTGATGAATGAGGGTCAAAGGATAAGGAAAAGCATCATGGGTAGCTCCCTCATAGCCAATGTGATGCTACGTACAGTACGTATGTGATGTATTTACGTACATTACATAGTTATGTACAGTAATGTACTGTACTATACAGTACTATATTTATGTCTGTGAGGTTTCAGTTTCCTTTCGTAAATAGAATTTTCTTTCGTATTCAGAGAGAAAAAATTGAGGCAAAGGTTTTTGTGACTTGGATTATTCGTTAGCTAGGTCTTTCGTAAGTAGAGGTACCACTGTACTTAGCAGCTCGGATTTTCCGTCAGAGAGAAATAAAGTCAGCCATACTAAAGGTCTTGGTTATATTCAGAGCATGTTTTTCAAGCGTATAGTGTAAACAGCATCATCCAACATGCAAGGAGCGTGTGTTTGCCAAAGGACAAAGTGTTTGGATTGCCGGCCACAGCAAATGTTAGTTTGCTGATAAACAGTATGTGTTTATGAATAACAGACATGATCTGGCTGTGATTGAGCTGATCTTTTCACACCCAGAAATATATTTGGAAAAAAAGCTTTCAAAGACCATCCATCTGTTTTCTCCTCTGTTTATCCTTTCAGATGTTCTTGTATTGTTTTTTTTTTGTTTTGTATTTTCACCCTTTTTGCAGCCCAGTAAAAAAAAGACAAATAACTTAAGACTTGGCACAGAGTCTGAATGAGGCTCTTAAAAACAATTTCCTAAATTAGAGGGAATGTTGGCTGAACTTGGACAAACTATTTGAAAGACAAAAACCTAAAGAAGGAAATGACTAGATGGACAACGAGAAACACTGGCGATCTGTTAAAGATATTAGAGCATTTTATGCAAAGGTGTCAAAGGATCATATTTGGATTTTAAATAGTGGGACTGCTGGTGTGTGTGTGTGTGTGTGTGTGTGTGTGTGTGTGTGTGTGTGTGTGCAGATGTGGTCAAAGTACTCACATTCTGTATTTAAGTAGAACTATAGCTACTTGTGTGAAAAATACACTGGTAAAAGTGGAAGTATTGATTCAACTCCCTTACTTATATAAAAGGAAAAACAAAATACAATTTCTCAATTGTAATAAAGTAAAAAAAAGTAAAAAAAAAAAAAAAAAAAAGCCTTGGATGAAATAATACTTATTTAACCAGGGAAAATCAGAAGTGTTTCAAAAGTATTCAAAATAAAACCTTTAAAAGTGAGTTACTATGTAGAAAATGGGTTTGATCAAGTCACTGTACTCAGTTTTGTGGATATAAACAGGCAAGTCATCATGAGATTAAAAATTTTAAAAAAGTTATAAATGTGAGAAAACAATGGATAATTTTAAGAGAAAAAGTAAAAATTATGACATTAAATGTTAAAATTGTGAAATAAAAAAACATTATGAGATAAAAAGTCAATATTATGAGATAAAGTCTAAATTATCAGATAAAATATCGAAATTTTAATGTAAAATGTAAACAAATTTGGTAAAAAGTCAAAATTGTGAAATAAAAAGTCGCAAATTGTGAGATAATAGTCATATAGCTATAATATATAAAGTTCAAAGTTTGCTTTATTGTCAGTTCTGCTACATGTGTGCACATACAGAGACCTGAAATAGCATTTCTCTCTGACCCTTTTTCTGAAGAAATAAATAGAGGGGAAAAAAAAGTATAGTATATACATAATTAAATATATGAGAAATATATAAGCTAAAAACTAAACATTTATATGATCTAAAAAGATAACAAACAAGAGAGAAGAAATCTACATAAGGCTTGAGATGATACAGTGAGAACGAAGTGCAAATGTTGCAATTGTAAGGTGTCCAGTTTTAGTCCTGAGTTTATGTGTGTGTGTGTGTGTGTGTGTGTGTGTGTGTGTGTGTATGTGTGTGTGTGTGTGTGTGTTCAGCTTCCTGACATCCTGGTGGGTGAAGCTGTTTCTCTCCACCACTGATTTTTCCTCTGGTGACTTATTTTTCATACTGTTACATCTGTTTAGTTTGAAAAAGTATGTAAGAATGTAAGAAGTATAAAGTACAGATATTTATTTTTAAAAAATGTAGGGAGTAAAAGTATAAAGTTGACACAATAATAAATACTCAAGTAAAGTACAGATACCTAAAAAAAAAATCTACTTAGTGAAGATACACACAGACACAAACACAGGTGGAAAGTAACTGCTCATCACATGTTCTATCAGTACAGTACAGTACAGACTGTTTGCATGTGTGTTTTTGTTGCAGGTCTTACCACACAGTGGCACAAAAATAAGATTGTGAATGGGGTCTCCCTTCTTGTAAATGTCAGGATTTCCTGAACGATATGACCTTCATGGACCTGACACAGGAGCTGAATGGGTGTTGAATTGAATAAGACATTGTTTTTCATTGTGGAGAAGGTTTTTCCACCAGCTTTTCCTTTTTGATAGCGGCTCCACAATGACTTGTATCTTTACTCGATGAACAAATCAGGGAGTTGTCCAGCCTGTTTACTTTTATGGTCAGTGCTTTAAGCTGTTTAAATTTAACAGCATAATCTCTTTACCTGTGTCTTTCACACTCTGATAGTATGTGTTGAACAGAGGACGTGACGTAAATCTTCCCCATACCAGAGGCGTGACAAAAAACAGCACACATTGAGAGGCTACGTCACACCCTTCTACTCCTACTCCATGGGTGGTTAGCTCGCAAAAAAAATTTAATGAGAGTGAATGGGAGTCAAGCTAAATTCTGATTGTGCTGACATGTGCTGTGAAATTCACATATGATAGCGGTTAATAAGAAATATTTGATGTGGCATAGGCAGACCCTGTAAGAACCTTGCAATGACATCATCATATCGTGTCAGTTGCTATGGTAACGCCACTAATAAAAAGTGCCCAAACAAAGCAGCAGTAGCCGAGGAGGAAATCACAACAACACTAGACATGGACACTCTTTTTGTCCATTTACTCTTCTTCTGCTTCATCGTGTGGTAAACGTCCCCCAGCAATCACTCCTGGGTTGTTTTTCGTGATCGGATGATGTCATTTGCGACAAACAACCTGCACGATTTCCGCCCAGTGACGCTACCGGGCCGCTCTCGGGTACCTAGGCGGCTCTTGGGCGGCTGTGGCTCAGTTGGTCAAGTGGGTCACCCATTAACCGAGAGGTTGACGGTTCGCGTCACGGCTCTGGCCGTTCACATGTTGAAGTGCCCTTGGGCAAGGCACGGAACCCTGACTTAGGCTGCCAGTAGGAATGACAGAACCTTAGAAACCGACTGGTGTATGAGTGTGTGTGTGAATGTGAAGCTTATGTAAAGAGCTTTGAGCACCATGAAGGTAGAAAAGAACTATATAAGTGCAGAACATTTACCATGTACCTGCCCTGTTGGTTTTTGTAAACGTTCCGATAGGCAGCCCTGTCGGAACGGCCCGGTCAGTGGAAACATATGCACGCCGTGAAGTTCCCGTAAAATGGCCTGGAAGTTCAGATCGTGGAAACACGCCTATTTACTGGATTTATTCTCTTAGAAACAGTTAAATAAATCACAAAATAACTCTAGAGCAATTTATTAAACAAAATTGGTTTTATTTGAGATTTTAGGAGACATTTTATCAGTCCCTCAGGGCATCAGGGCAGGTCATTGATCTCAATGGGACACACCAGGTTAAATAAAGTTTAAGTAAAATAAAATAAAATAAATAAATTAAAAGGAACCTATATGATTTTTTTGGAGAATGTTCAGAGAGGGTCATCTGGGAGGGTCTGGATACGTTAATAATAACATTGCTTTTTACACTGCATTACATAAGGTGTGATATTACTGTGAAAAACAACAAAGCTAAAACATACAGTGACCTGTGAATTAAAGCGCTCTAATCAGATTCATGTGGGAATGGGAGCGCTTACCTTGTCTGTCGAAGAGGAATGGGCAGTGAGATGCAGAGGAAGGGGTCAAAGGTGTTGCTCTGTTTCAGACAGTGAGGACACGTCAGGGAAGATCTGAGGGATGGGAAAAACACATTCACATTAGTCTCACAAAACCACCTCCACAGACCTGGCAATGACTTCCAAATGATGTCAAGGTCCTTTTAATGAGGCCTGGCAGCAGAGAACCATGATTTAATCTGTTACACAATTGAACAAGTAGAAAATGAGCATGGTATTCCACACAGAATGCCTTGATCTGAGTCTAAGAAGGGAAAAGATGAGATATGTAACTGGTGAGAGTGAGAGAGATGAGAGCTGGGGGTGGGGAGGTGGTAGGAAAAGACCCCTGGGATGACGTGTAAGTGATCTAAGAAAAAACAGGGGAAAGAGGTTTCCATCTTGTTGCATCATTCTCACCAGTGCTACTAATGCTACTCATGAGGAGCCATTAAGGCACATGTGTTAAACATGTGGCCCATGGGCCAAGAGCAGCCCGCCAAAGGGTCCATTCAAGCCCATGAGATGAATTTGTGAAATGCAAAAATGACACTGAGGATATTAATAATGAAGGATGTCAAAATCATTTTAGTTCATATTTCACAATATGATTTACAACAGAAACCCACAACAATGTACAACTAACTATAGTCATATAGTCATATACAGTGCAATTAATGAAGGAATATCTTCATCTTATCTTATCTTATCTTATCTTATCTTATCTTATCTTATCTTATCTTATCTTATCTTATCTTAATACCAGTAAAAATATTATAAGCAATTAATAAGAACAACCACAAATGTTTTTTTGTTTTAGTGTAAAGTGCCAAAATTGCTGAAAAAAATGTTTATATTTACAAATGATCCTTTTAATTCAATTCAATTAATTTAAAAATGTGTATAACATGTATAAATGTGAACCTGATGACCAAACCTGACCAAATGTCTTAAGAGAAGGAAGTTCACATGAGTTAATGATAAAACTGAGGCAGAATATCAGTAAAATTACACTCATCTTATTTCGTGTATTTACTAAATACATTGTCTATTTTTTTTGTCACCGATCTTTTAAACAGTTTTTCATTATGGTATGGTGTGTCATGCTTGACCTTCTTGGTCCAGTCGCCCTTGTAAAAGTGATGTTAACCCTTAGTTATGAGAACCTTAGTCAAGATTTTTTCCTAGGTGTGTTTATTCATCTTTAAGCATGAAAAAAAGCAATGTGATTGAAATCTTTTTAATGAACCGAAGTTACAAAAATGTCCACTCAGCTGGACAACATGTGTTTAAGTTTTGAACATGTATTTAACATCCAATATCAGAACACTATGAAAAAAAAAAATAATGAAGTTTTTGTTTAAGAAAACTGTTAATTACAGTTTAATAACAACAAGCACTTGATTTACAGGTAAACATGTGGGCAGCACAGTGGTGCAGTGGTTAGCACTCATGCCTCACAGCAAGAAGGACTCTGGTTCAAATCCCACACCAGACCTTTCTGTCACATGTTCTCCTCGTGTCTGTGTGGGTTTTCTCCAGTTTCCTCCCACCATCCAAACACATGCACTGATAGATTAATTAGTTAATCTAAATTGTCCATAGGTGTGAATGTGACAGTGATTGTTTGTCTATATATGTTCAGCCCTGAGATGAACTGGAGACTCATACAGGGTGTACCCCACTTCACCCATTGTAGTTTGGTTAGGTCCCCAGTGACCCCCACAACCCTGATGAGAATAAAATGGGTTCAGATGATGTTAGTGCAGATCAGGTATTAAGAACAGCCACGTTACAGTAATGATATGAACTGACTGATATTGAACTAAATCAACTAAACCCATGAATATATAAGAGAACATCTGTAGAATAACTGTCCACTGTAGTGACCAGTATGCATTAAAGGGTTCATCTCAATGCAATTTTATCAGGTTAATTAAAGGTTTAATAATAAATAAATAAATAAATAAATAAATAAATAAATAAATAAATAAATTCTTAAGACATTTGAGGTTGTTCGTGTCATCAGGATTTTTAAGGAAACTTTATAGATATAAACTTTTTCATTATCTAATTTTATTTTGTACTGTTGACATCATATTGGGTTGAATGTGGCCCCTAAACTAAACTGAACTAAACTGAACTAAACTGAACTAAACTGAAATAAACTGAAATAAACTGAACTAAACTGAACTAAACTGAACTAAACTGAAATAAACTGAAATAAACTGAACTAAACTGAACTAAACTGAACTGAACTAAACTGAAATAAACTGAAATACACTGAAATACACTGAACTAAACTGAACTGAACTAAACTGAAATAAACTGAAATAAACTGAAATAAACACCCCACCCAAGCAGTGATCGAGTGACGACAGCTTTCCTTTCTGTGCCTCTAAACAAACAGGACATGGAAGGCTGTGATGGAAATGCCCGTAGTCGTACACTAACCATTTCCGAGTCGTATTCATTGAGTCCTGTTTTTCATTCCACAAATCCCTCTTGCTTCTACACAAAGAAATAACTTATTCCAGATTGCTAATTGTCTAAACAACGAGTCAGAAAACCCACTGAAGTGAATGAACTGATTGCAGGAAGTGATTAGGAACTATGTCCTGCAGGTCAATTCAATCTTTTGTCCAATATTTATAGGTAATCTGTGCAGCTTTTCCTGAACAAGAATGAACTGCCTTGATCAATATGGAGCAAAACCCATTCACTCCATGTAACAAGACTCAAAAAACATTTAAAAGACTGAACTCCACAAGACAGAGATTTATCTTTGGTTAAAGATAGAAACTGTTCTACAAGTTAACTGTTTCATACCTGGTGTCAAGAAAATATACTAATATTTCTAATTCTTAATTAGCCATTTTTGGTATAGATATAATACTACAAAACCAAAATTACAAAATAGATATTAGCTGTGTTTCCAATCCAGTTTTTTTGTAAAACAATACTGATATTCCTAAAATTTCAACAAAGTATATTTGCGCTTTCACCGTGTTTCCATTGACGGTTGTTCTAGGCAGGAGCGTCATAACTCTTGTGAAATATCATCTGTTGAGATTTCACTGTTGTCACCTTTGGAGCTTCAGATTGGCCATGACCCTGATAGCATTAGCATGAATGAGTCAGCTAATTCCCTCATCAGTAAAAGTCCCTGGCGAACTCTTTAAAGGCACTAACATGTTAAAACAAACCAGCTGGTTAACATTATAAGGGTCTGTACATGTGGTCCCTACATTGTCAGGTGGAAATATTAAGTGTAAATATGCTCAGCAAATAAAAACAACATATTATAAATGTATACACACTAGTGCTTTTTACACAGTTCTTTCACTTGACCCTTTATAAAACAGAGAAAATATTTCTCTGTAAAAACCAAAAAACTACTTTAATATTAAAAAACTAAAAGATAATACAATGAAACCTTCACTGTGTCTACTGTAGGAATCACCACTGATCACTACTCAAAGACTGCGACTGTAGTTCTAGCGTCCCAGCAGCCAATGGTTGTTATGGTTACAGCGACTGTGGCTGCCAAAATTCAGGTGTTTCCATTACTAGTTTTTTATAGCGATATTTACATTTTGCTAATTTCCGTGGGGAATGGCAATACAGGTAATGTCTAATTAATTATTTTTCTGCAAAGGAATAGTGGAGTTATGTTTATTTCAGTATTTATTACCTCTGCCAGTGGAGGTTATGTCATTATCAGAGTTTGTTAGTTTGTCTGTCCGTCTGTTTGGAACATAATTCAAAAAGTTAGACGGATTTCAACAAAATTTTCACAGAATGTCTGGAATGACAAAAGCAAGAAGTGCTTTTGGGGGTGATCCAGATCACCATCTGGATCCAGGATTGTTTTTTGAAGGATTCTTTACTTTTGGCATTTTTTTTACAGAAATGGTTTTAAGTCAATATATATAATACTGGTGGAGGTATATGCTTTTCTAGTCAGTTTATCTGTTTGTGTGCAAAAAGTTATGGATGGATTTGACTGAAAATGTCAGGAAGGAGGAAGGAACAGCTGATTACATTTATGGGGGGGGGGGTTGCATGTGTGTGATTTGTAGTAAATTAACTCCAAAAGTTATAGAGAGATTTGGCTGAAATTTTTGGCAAATGTTGATACTGGCACAAGGAACAGGTGATAAAAGTAAAGTATGGTGGTGATCAGTGTGTGTGTGTGTGTGTGTGTGTGTGTGTTGGGGGTGGGGGTTTGATCTGCGTTGGTGGAGTCTGTGCTCTCCGAGTGCTTTTCTAGTTGTTGTTGTTCTACTGATACTTGTCTGCTTGTAATGAGATCTACCTCAATTTTGTTGCATTTGATATAATGACAATAAAACGATTCTGATTCTGATATGGGCAAAAATATCTGGAACCACTATGGACCATGCACCATGGACAAACCCCCAAGACCCTTATATGGAGCCCAAATGCAACCCTTCTAAGGCCCACATGGACCTGCTGGCAAGGTTACGACACAAAAGCATCTACTGATCTAAAATGTCCACTAATTAATCTTGCACAACATTGGTTGGGAGACATTATTGTAATCAGTGTGTCTGTCTGTGTGTCCACAGAGACATATCACACTATAACTCAATGAATATTTGAGATATCACCGTGAAATTACATGGGCATATACATATAGCTAATGTGCATCAGATGCAATGAACCATTTGAGTAAGGGTCAAAGGTCAAAGTCGTATTTAACTAAAGGTCATAATCACATTATTTGCTCTAATTCAAGAACGGGTTGTCATAGAAACTTGAGATTGGCATAAAATAGGCGTGAGATTCAGCATTCTCTGAATAGTTATTCTGCTGTATATATGTAAATAATACAGAAGCAGCAAAATGTAATTTGTCATCTTTTCAGGAACATCAGATGTCTTTTTTTGCACCATTATCTTCTGCAATGTTGATTCTCAGGTAAAACCCATAGACTTTTTATGTAGAAATAAAGTTCTATTTTCAAAAACACTCATGTCACTATCAGCAGATCGTCAATGGCAACGATAAGGTGAGTAGGTCTCACTTTCACGTTCTCACATCTTGATCAAAACTTCCTTCACATACACGTCACATTCTTCCATTGCTTGTAGAATTGTTTTGTATGTCTATAAGCAGGCACATCGTCAGGCACAAATGTTACATATGTTTGATTGTAATTTATATATCTTACTCATTAATCCACTTGTACAGATTTAAGTCTTTTTTAGGGAAAAATAATCACATTCAGATTTAGAACAATTCATGTATGAAATGAAATTGTTATATGTAAAAGTCTTCCTATATACTTGTTCTGAACTGACAGGACAACAGAGAATGTTTTTTTTTGTTCTGGTTTCACTGCTATATCCTTTACATATATGCTTATATTTAAAGTACTTTTTTTTTTCTTATTTCCATTGAGGAACAGGGGCCTTGCTGACCGTTTTTTTTTTCTTCAACACATTTGAAGGCATAAAGTTGTCCTATAAATAAAAATAATGAGAAATTAAATGGATGAGAAGGATCAAAAAGAGGCAGGTACATGCCAAGGTGAAGCATTTGCACCATTTGTACACACCAGCACTGATGCATTTCATTACAACTTACTTCTGTTCATTCATTTTCTAAACATTTTCTAGTCCTCAAAGAGGCTAACCCAACTATGAACATGTGAAAGACCCACATATACACATGAACAACCAACCCACTCTCTCAGCCACACATTAATCTGCTTTGGACAGTAGGAGAAAACTGGAAAAATATACCGACTTTACACAGTACATTCCATCCTCAAAGACCGCCTATGTAAAATTAATGCTTCAATAATTTGATACAACATGTTATAAAAATAGGACCAATGTCCCTGTATCTCAGCGACATGTTCTAATAAGAATCAATAACAATAATACAGAGGTTGTCAGGTTTTGCCACCATTCACCTTTATCATGTCACGGCCATCTTGAATTAAAAACGAGGCTTGGGTGAGTAAACGTAGAAGGTTGGAAACACAAGAGGAGGCGTGTCGGCATTATTTGACATTTACTGTGTGCACAGACGACTCCCCAATAACAGCGGGACAAATTACATTTTGGGCAGATGAAGGCAATACCCCCCCTCAAGGTGTTCAGCAAAAAGGCTACAGTAACCTCACTGAAGGATATATTGTAAATGGACTGTACTTTATACACTAGTGGGTGCCCAAAGCACTTTACAATTCCTCACATTCACACACCAGTAGACGGGTGCTGCCAATACACTGGCACTATCTGACCCTACTGGGACCAAATTAGGGTTCAGTGTCTTGCCCAAGGGCACTTCAACACGTGAACAGCCAGAGGCGGGACACGAACTGCCAACCCCTCGATCATTGGACAACCCGCCCTATCAACTGAGCCACAACCACTCATTATTCATGAAATTAAAGGTAAAGACATGAGAAGAAGCAAATAACAGTTCGTACCAACTAATGCTAACAAAAACTTAGTTGATCGTAGTAGCACAGCATTTACACTACGCTATGAATTAAATGACATTAAATCAGGAAAACACAGAAGAGATATTGTTGGTTTACAGGAAAATTCTGTCACTTGTCAACATTTACCATGGTACATAGTTTGCTAAAGATTAGTTTTTTTTTTTAGCACAACCCAATTCACATTGTGTCTGTTGTACTTGTTGGTGAACAAAACACTGAAAATAATGCTAGCTAGATTATATGGTTCCGAACATGTTTTTTTTTTTTTTATTATTATTATTATTATTATTAAAAATATAGGTTACAGAGATGATCGGAAGAGAAGACGCAAAACTGACGTATCATCTTAAAGGGATAGTTGACTATTTTTCACATGTATTTGTATAGAATCAGCATCTTTACTCTGGTGCACCCACAGTGACTTAACCCCGACAGTGTCCTGTGAGACGAGTTCTGGTCCGGTTTTGGTTAAAACAAAAATAATCCCATCAGGTTTCCTGGGGTCGGCAAAATACAACGTATTTCTTCTCAAAATAATATGTATTTGAAAGAGTGATTTATTTGCATAACAAAACGATCACGAACAAAAACTCGTAATTTCTTGGAGCTACTTTCTCTCAATAGCGATCAATGTGCGTTGTCACGGTTAACAGCTGTGCACCTTAGCAAACTACTTTCATCAGTTGTTCGGCAGTGTTTGCACACAGCTGCTAAGAGTAAAGGCGCTGATTCCATATAAATTCATGTGAAAAATAGTGACCTATCCCTTTAACCTTTTATCTGTATTTACACAAGCATTGTCATTAAGAAATCTCTGTACTCATGAGGACCCAACAGTGTGTGGATTAGTGTGGATATACATGCCAGGCTGCTAGATGGTGCTGTGATAGAACGCTGCCTTGTCACCGTGCATGTGTAACAGCACTATTTTTGCTTTTTCGATCGTGAGATGGAAACGCAACAAGGATAGTTTTCAAGTTTTCCACTGTGGAATGCGTCTTCAGATTTTTGCATTTTCAACCTGTAAAAACTCAATTCTCGTGTGAACGAAAGGCACGAAAAAATATTTAGTCATTTTTAGCAGCAGTCATCGTGTAAACAGCACCATAGACACAATTTCTTTCATTTATAGGACTTGCACCCTGGCCCACAGCAGTAGGATGACATGAATAAAGAAGTTTTTGCCTGAGGCTCATTTTGAATCCAAGATAGTGTCACGTGTGAAATAAGTGGATGTCATGCCGCCTTCCTGTTCCACCCGTAACTCGTAGTTTTCCAACCTTCTACTGGTGAAAATGCACTGGAATGTCAGTCAAACATGTGACCTCCCACTCATGAATTCGTACTAGATCCACGTTCTCACAGTTGTGAGTTTGATGTCACATAGCCCCTCAAACGATGGCAGCCTCTGCGTACACGATGTTTATGCAGATGGTTTATTAAAACAAGCTTACGCTAACATTATTTATCAGTAAATGTTCTGCATAATCAACAGCTGCTTGCTAGAGCAAACACTAAAAAGCTACTTTGCTAGTTTTCAGTCCATTGAGTGGAATAATAAATTAATACCAAGTACGTATCCAAATATAGCCTCTAACATAACATAAAAGTTTTTCTTCTGTTTCCCTCAAACAAAGAACAAACACTCCTGAGATAGAAATGACTGTAAATTAGTTTAAGAATGAGCATCTAGCTCCCATAATTCCTTGCACTCTGGCAGTTTGACATGACTTGCTTGGAACACTACAAATTTGGGAGTCGTAGTAGTAGTAGTAAATGTAGTAAATGTAGTAAATGTTCTGCACTTCTATAGTTGTTTTCCACCTTCACCTTCTTTACATTAGCTTCACATTCACCCATTCACACACACTCATACACCAGTAGGTTTCTAAGGTTCTGTCAGTCCTACTGGGAGACTAAGTGACCCCGGACCACTGCCCCTGCCTGTCTGGACCAGCCCCCCTTCCTGCATCTATATATGGACGTTCATCTATAGCCTGTCCCTCCATGGGAGTGGATCTCTCCTCCAATGTGGTTCTCCTCGAGATTTCTTCTTTTTCTCACTGGGTTTTGAAGTTTTTTCTTGCCGAGAAGGAGGGTCTAAGGACAGGGGATGCCTGGGACTTTTTTCATGTATCTCTGTAGTTGATTGTGTTTTTGTAAAGCCCTTTGAGACGACTTTGTTGTGATTTAGGGCTTTATAAATAAAATTTAATTGAATTGAATTAAGTCAGGGTTCAGTGTCTTGTCCAAGGACACTTCGACATGTGGACAGCCAGAGCCGGGACACGAACCGCCAACTTCTCGGTCATTGGGCGACCCACTCATAAAATTCAACAAATGAAATAAAAGTCCAAATATTACTTCCTCTCAGTGGTCAGTAGTAATTGTACTGACATATTTAACCATTTCCATATTATAGTAGTATAAGCCATTATGAGTAAAGGCACATTTTTTTAAAATATTTTTTAAAAACCTAAATTACTAAATTAAACTGTTAATAGACTTTGTACACATTCTCTCAAGGAAGCTACATATAAAATCTGAAATGAATCTGACTAGTAATTTCAAAGAAAATTTTTGAAATATAGATGTTAGTAACGTTGCGTTTGAGCCTTCAAGGTCACTCAAGGTCAAAGGTCATGACCCGAAATGAAAGCCCATATATGACTTCCTATCAGTGCTCAATAGTAACTATATTGATATATTGAACAGTTTACATGTTATAAGCCATTAATTATTAAATCTTTTTTTTCTCATATATCATGTTGACAGGATGTTAAAATATAGACTGTTTTTGAGGTGAAGGGGTGGGGTTAAAAAAAAGTCTTACCTCCTCCCACTCCTTTTCAAGTGTGCAAATGAAGCAATGTGGTGTTTTTTTGTGTATGTTTTTTTAATATATTTTTTGATTGTGGTTGTTTTTATTTGTTGCATATTTGAAATAAATTGAATTGAAACATGGTCCATCATAAGTAAAGGCATACGTTGAATAAATGAATCAAGTCTTTGTCTCTGAAGGTTCAACACCCTGTCATAACTTCTTTGCTTTGTCTTGCTCATCACATTAAACCAGATGTTTTCCAAGACTGTTGGAAACTCACGAGTTTTAGGAAACAACCTTTTGCTTAAGCCTCACTTCCTTACAGGTAGGAAAAAGATGAAACAAAGGCAACAAAAAACACATCTCTGACATCTCTATTACCTTCAGAAAAGATTAATTCACTCCTCAAATATGTACTTTGCAGGACTTTGTTATAATTAAATAAGAGAATGATGTCCATGGTGCTTAAAATGGAATGACACAGTATGGGATCTTTATCAAGTTTAACTGAATTCCCATGAACTAAGAATTTCCTTCCACTCCCTGAAAAACTATAATACTAAAACTAAACTATAACAAGTCAGGTATTCATAATGATAAAATAAACACAACTTATGCATAATAAAAGCCAAAATAATGACACAAGCTAATGGAAACATCAAAAATAATCACTCCTCTGTATGAAGGTCAGTAAAATGTAAACAATTTGTATGTCTGGGGAGTAAATAATCATAAATGATTACCTAATAAAAGCAAAAAAAATAAAAAAAAATTAGTGTTCCTAATCTACTAGAACAGAACACTCTTATCATGATACATTTTAGTATAATATTCTAACAAAAACATAAAACTCCTATAAATTAAGACCTTTTGGGGCTATTGTATTTTTCATGCTATTGAACTAGAGGCCATAGCACAGTCATCACACTGATTTAGTTTTTCAGTTCATTTCTTTTATTATCAACACGACAGACGTAAATCTCAAACTGTGAGGAAAAGTAACATTTTATCCACGACAGGTTTGATTCACAGCTGCCGTCCTAAACTACAGAGAACGCGCCATGTTGCACATAAACCAATAACAGACTGGTGTGGCGCCTAACTCTACAGCAATAAACTACATATAGTGTTATAGTGAATGGGAGATCTCTGGAGACATCAGTCACATAAAGGACAATTTACTCATTTCCTACATCATGCAGAGAATAAAAATACATTTTACAACAAGTCATGTGTTAAAATACTCATCGTCCACATGGTGTCTTCTATATTACATGTGTAAGCAACACTTAAAGTCTCAAAGGAAATGTGTGGAGAACTTTACAAAACATCCAGAATGTGCTGTCATGGGAAATTAAGCCATAGATGAACTGCTCAAATGTGTTTCCCTGTAACAGGAATGTCAAACTCATTTTAGTTCAGGGTTGACATGCAGCCCAATATGATCTCCAGTGGACCGGACCAGTACAAAACTGAGTAATGACTAATAAATAAAAACTCCACATTTTTCTTTGTTTTTTTTGTTGTTGTTTTTTTTTTAAAGGTAAAAGTGCAGTTTGGCCAATATTGAATTGGTCTGAATGTGACCCGTGAACACTTCTTCTACAGTTGTTCTCTTGTATATTCATGGTTTTGTTGTTTTAATTCTATATCATTCAGTTCATATCATTACTGTAACTGGTCTGTTCTTAATAACTGATCTGCACTAACATGTTTACCTGTAAATAAGTTGCTTGTTGTTATTAGACTGTAATTAATAGTCGTCTTAAACAAAAACTGCATTAAAATGTTTTATTTTGTACTGTTCTGAAATGAATGTCAGTTCAATTACATTTTATTTGTAGAGCTCCAAATCACAACAAGGTCATTTCATAGGGCTTTAGAGAGTTGATTAGAAAAAACAATCACAGAAATAGATCATGTCCCAGGCATCCCCTGTCCATCGACTCTTCTTCTCAGCAAGAAAAAAACTCCAAAACCCAGTGGGAAAGGAGAAACCTGTGGGAGAACCACAGTGAAGGAGAGATCCATTCCCATAAACGTCTATATTACATTTTAAATACACGTTTCTTTGCTTCAAAGCTTAAATGCATGTTGTCCAGCTGAGTGGACATTTTTGTAACTCAAAAAAAAGTAGGCTCATTAAAAATATTTTAATCACATTGCTTTAGGAAAAAAAATCTTGACTAAGGTTCTCATAAATCATGCAGCAAAGGGTTAAAACCCTTGATAATATGGTCGCGGGGGAAGATGTTAAAACATAGAGATGTAAAAGTATATTTAGGAAGATGTTAAAAACACAAAAAATAATAAGATGTGTTAAAAAAAATGGTTCAAATGGCAAAAATTTTCAACATAGTTTTTTGCATTTCACTAATTCATCTCACAGACCAGACTAGAGCCTTTGGTGGGGTAGTTTTGGTCCCCGGGGCACATGTTTCACACCCTTACCCTATAGGAAAGCACCTGACAGGCCCAGTGGGGGAAGGGATGGAGATGAATAAAGCTCTATTCAAGCAAGCCCAGCTGACACGGGCTCTTAGTAGATCTCTCCCTCTTGGCAGAGTAGAATGGCTGCCCTACGGATGTCTTATTCTCGCCAGGAAACAGCCACGGTAACCGCACTCCATGCATACAAATCACACTCAAGCACCACTAAAACATAGATGTGGCCCACGCTGCTCCGAAAACACCTAAAAACACAGAAGGAAGGAAGTGGAAGAGGTGATATTCTGGTGAAGCTCTAATGGAGAATGCGTGCAGATGTAAGGATGCAGCCATGCTGAAGAGCTGGGACACACTGACCGAGCTTTGACAGCGTTTTTACTCACACTGGAAAATATGAATCTGATCCATTTGTTGTGGTGACATATTATTCTGTGCTAGAAGAACAACTCATTACTTGATATGATGAAACAAAAATACAATAACATTAAATAAAATGTGTCGACTATAAACAAATGTGAACTTGAAAATCCTTGTGTAAATAAGTATATTTGGTCCATTTGACTTCAGTGATAGAGGTGTAAAGTAACTAAGTAAAAGTGCTTAAGTAGATTTTTTTAGGTATTTGTACTTTACTTGAGTATTACTTTTTCTGGCAACTTTGAACTTTTACTCCCTACATTTTTTTTCTTACATAAATATCTGTACTTTATACTCTTTACATTCTCAGAATAGACTCATTACTTTTTCCAAAATAAACAGATGTGATGAAAAATAAATCACCAGAGGAAAAATCAGTGGAGGAGAGAAACTGTGATTTTATATATTATAGTTATATGACTATTATCTCATGATTTTGACTTTTTATTTCACAATTTTAACATTTATCTCACAATTTTGACTTTTTCTCTTAAAATTATGCATTTTTTTTTATCTCATTTGTAATTTTTTTAAAGGTCTCATGATGACTTTTTATCTCAATTGTGACTTTTTCTTTTTTAATTTTTCCTAAATTTCCTGCCCATACCCACAAAACTGAGTAACTGTGACCTGATCAAATACAATGTCAACACTGTAACTCACTTTTAAAGAGTTTAATTTCAATAGTTGTGAAACTTTCCAGATTTTTCCTGAATAAATAAATATTATTGCATTCATGGCCAAAAAAATATTAGCTTTACTTTTTACTTTTGTACTCTATTACCATTCAGAAATTGTACTCTTTTACTTTTACTTAAGTTGAATCAGTACTTCTACTTTTACCAGAGTATTTTTTTCACATAAGTAGCTGTACTTCTACTTAAGTACAGAATGTGAGTACTTTTAACACCTCTAGTAATATTATTTTCAGAATAGATGGATTACCCATACATGATAATATTACAATATTACTGTGCTGGTTCAGATCCACATTCATTTCCTGTCCATATCCACAAAACTGAGTACAATGACCCTATCAAACACATTATTTACACAGTGACACACTTTTAAATGCTTTATTTTAGATACTTTTTAAACTTTTGTGATTAGTATTAATGTGTTTATGGCACAAAAAAAAAATGCAGTTTTACTTTTTTCTTTTTTACTTTATTACAATTGTGAAGTTGTACTTTTTTTAAAAAAAACTTTTACTTCAGTAAAAGGAGTTGAATCAGTACTTCTACTTTTTTCACACCAGTAGCTGTACTTCTACTTATGTACAGAATGGGGTACTTTGAAAACCTCTGGTGATACTTTAGGAGAATAGGTGGAATTAAAGCCCGTCCTCATGTTTAGGTAACATAATATTTATTAAAATGGACCAGGGTTAAGAAACACTGACCCAGAGGGAAGCACACCTACTTATACACAGAAGGAGGGGGAGACAATAATGACACACATCAGGGCAGGAGGGGCAAACAACACACCAGGGAAAATGAAGGGAAAGTTCAAACCAGAGTCCAGACAAGACACAAGATATTTGAGAAATATCATAACTTCTATTTGTCAGATATTTCTAGTCGTATGGAGCCATTTCGCTGCCATTAAACTGTGACATTGAAAAAGAAGTAAACGTTGCATTGGCGTTGTAACAGGTATTGTCATTGTAATATGTTGAATGGAAAGATAAAATACAGACATTGAAAACACATAGTATTGTGGGAGGGTATTTTTGTATTATAATGTATTTTATAATGACAATCTTTGGATGGTTGTAGCCACCAGGGGGCGAGGGGCTTCTCTCTCCTCTCCTCAGAATGTAGAATCTCATTCTCGTGCTATAAGCCCCACCCTCACCCCCGCCCCACCTCCTCCCGCCCGTCATGTTAAAACAGTGCCAGTTAGTTGAAAATGAAAAAAAATTGAAACTGAAACTGAAAACCTTGAGAAGCGCGAAAGGAAAAAAAAATACATTGTAAAAAAAAAATCCAAAAAATACATTATAATACAAAAATACCCTCCCAAAATACTGTGTGTTTTCAATGTCTGTATTTTATCTTTCCATTCAACAATACCTGTTACAATGCCAATGCAACGTTTCCTACAAATGTCAAGTTTTCTTTTCAATGCCACAGGTTAATAGCAGCGTAATGGCTCCATATAGTCGCTGGCTACATGTTATAGTATAATTGAGGCATGACCCCCACCTACCACCCCAACCCCCAACCTGATCCACAGACCCTGTCGGTAACCTACTGATCCATACATCACTAGTGAGAGAGGCTTTATCAATAGAACACAATGCATCTGGGCCAGTTCACTGTCACTGTGACTTTACAAAGGGAAACAGGCGACTGTTGTAGAGTGGGTCACTGGCGCGTGCAGTCGTACACATGTACATCACGCAGCATGCTTAGTGTACCAATCAGGTGAAAGTGACTAATCTTCCACTGCACATCTGATGATTTCTCACAGCACACATATGTATTTGGGAAACACTGCTTTAAAGTGTCCCTGTAAAAATGATGTATCATGCTAGAGGTTCCTTCAGGTAACTTGTTTTACTGCCTGTTGTCAAATATACACAAGTATTAAATCATTGCTCTGTCACTCAGGCATGGTCAGTGACACGTGTTACCTCACAGGCTGTTCCAGCACTGGCACTTATGCATTCTATTGTCTGATTACCTGGGCTGTAGTGGACTGGTCACTGACCCTAGGTAACAGACACCAGTCTAAGATGACACATAAATGGCCAGTGCTGGCTCATGTTTCCAGAACAAAGGCAGAGTGCAAAGCTTTCAGCTGCACAAACAACGAGTGTCAACACGTACTTTCCACTCAATCTCACTTACTGACTGTTGCTAGTTTACTCACAGTCCATCACTTTAAAATGTGTATGTGACTTCTGCAATGGCTGCTCCTCATAGATTCTACCCTCATCTATACTATACACTGTAGAATTTGCAGTGTTAATTTGGAGACAATTAGACCAAATACACTCTAGAAGAAGTTAAATAAACTCTCTAAGTGTTGATTTAACACTGCAAAATTTACTGTGTACTTTTAACCTCACCCAATATTGGTTGTAACATTGTAATCACTGTGTGTGTGTGTGTGTGTGTGTGTGTCCGCAGTGACATATCATGCTATAATTTGATGAATACTTGAGATATCATCATGAAATTACATGGGCATATACATATAGCTAATGTGCATCAGATGCAATGATCCATTTGAGTAAAGGTCAAAGGTCAAGGTCACAATTAGCTAAAAGGTCAAAATCGCATTATTGGTTATAACTCAAGAATAGAGGGTCACAGAACTTTCAGATTGGTACCAAACAATGTGGAATGAGGATTTCTACAATTCTCAAAATTTGTGTTATCACCTACGACCGATAGTTTTTGAGATCTCTGGAGGTCAAAGGTGATGTTGCAAAATTAACTTCTCTAACACTGTTTATTTGTGTCAACCATAGACATATCACACTATAACTTCATTAATACTGGATATGTTATCATAATATTACACGCACTGACACATATAAACATATAACAAAATTATCAATATTGCAATGTCACATTTAGCAGAAAGGTCAAAATCACATTATTGTCTCTAATTCAACAATGGGTTGTCATAGAAACTTGAGATTAGCACAAAATTGGGGCGAGATTAGACATTCTCTGAATACTTGAGGTTTTTTTTCACTGAATTTGAGGGAACACACAAAGCTGATTTCGTAAGCATGACAGGTACAGTTTAAATCCCACAAACAGAAAGTAGTATTCTTGCACATGCGTAGAACTAATGGGGTTTCTGGTACAGATCAGGAAGTGATAGACTTGCACTATGACGTAATGACATGGCTCTATGATGGATCTGAAGCAGATTGGTTAGAAAGTTGAACCGGTACTAGTGTCAGATTCCAGGTTGAATGTCTGTCAGAAGATAAAAGAGTTAAACCAAGTCAAAGCAAGAAAAACAGTCTGAGCAGCTCAACAGCCAGTAATTCCTAGTACGCACACGTATCCTTTGAGGCCTTGTTGAAGGACGGTTTATTCACATCCCAGGAGCATTAACTTTAAAGCCTCTCTGTTAGCTAACTCAACCTTCAACGCAGACGTTCAAACATTTAAACTACTCAGCTTGTAAAGTGAAAAGTACCAAATTCTGCTCCTTCAAAGTAACAAGTCATCATCAAGTCAAAAATCAAAAGTAAGATGACAAAGCCTGCCTGATTCAAACAGAAGAAGCGAGGGTCGTTCACATAAAGCGTCATTGTGTGTAGCCGACAGCCACACTCCCACTGAAACTGCACTGCGTTTGTAATCTGAAACGCTTGGCTGCCCGTCACTTGCTTCACTGTAATGAACAATGGTTGACAGACAGACACTTTCTTGCAGTCTCTAACAAGTACAGCCAGGGATTCTCCCACATGTACATAAAGATCAGTCTTTGATGTCATTTTAGATTTTCTTACGTGATTAAAAGAGAAGATTCATAGGGGAGAGGAGAAGAGAAGAGAGGAGAGGAGAAAAGAAGAGGAGAGGAGAAGAGAGGAGAGAAAAGAGAGGAGAGGAGAAAAGAAGAGGAGAGGAGGAGAAGAAAGGAGTGGAGAAGAAAAGAAAGGAGAGAAAAGGAGAGGGGAGGGAGGGGGAGGAGAGGAGAAAAGAAGAGGAGATAAAAGGAGAGGAGAGGAGAGGAGAGACATCATCTCAGTAACAACACAATAAAGATAAGAGAAATGTTATTAAAAAAAAATAAAAAATAAATAAATATATATATATATGTACAATGTAAACATCCATGTGCCAGATAAGAGGCACATGTTCAGTCAGTGGTTATTGTACATTCCAGTGAGGTAAGTCTGATGGTCTGGGATTTGAGTAAAATGGAATTGATTGTTCACAGAAAATAACAGAAGTTAATTTGATTATTTGGCAGAACCAGAGGTAAATAGTGTTTTTTATACTGTACCATAAATAGAATCCATGCATATTTACCTACATTTCAGCTTTGACTTTGTCTTAATTTATGCTGTCTGTCTACACATGCAAAGTCAGTTTTGCCTCAGCTCACTTTGACAGTGATTTAACGTGTTTGAACGTGTATAATGGGCGGGATGATGGACCCGGTGACAAACCAGGCTATTAAAAGAGCAATTCTCCGGTCTGTCAGCTCTGGATGTTGTATCACATTTGACACTCCATAGTGAAGTGTTACCCAGTCACTGATGTGTCCTTAAGACTCAGTTCCTTCAGGAGACAAGAGCGGTACAGGAATCAAGAGGCATTTGTGCAGTCGTCCAAATTATCTACATTTAAAACATCCTAGCGGTGGGATGGAAGGATCGCATCTGCAACTTTTTTGCACATTGTTCAAACACCCTCAGACTGTACACTTACTGTATGTTCCTTTCAAAAGTTTGTGCTTCACCAGCCCAGTCATGTATATATTCCCTCTGTACCGTCTCACCCACACTCTTTGGCTAGCTGCAGTATTTGAGTGGGTGAGAAGAAGATATTTTGCCTGCCAGTGCTCCCATGACTACTGCTTCCTGTCTAGACACACCCAAGATGTCACAGCTGAAACATTTGACAGGGAGGCTAGTAATTAAGAGATGTACTAGGACAGATGTGTTACTGGCAGTCACACACAGCTGACAGATTTTAGCAGAAATTAGCAAGACGGAGGAAGGTACTGACAAACAGGATGTTAGCGGAACAAAGAAGAGGACTAGTTTAGAAACTTTTTTAACATTGAATATAAGTTAGACCTGGTGGTGCACTTTATAAAGGGTAGATAAATGGATGGGACCGTGATGGCATCAGGTGTTTTTATTAGTAAAGGTAAAGGTAAACAAATATGGAGGATGAGAGAGAGAGAGAGGGGGGGGTGCATTCTGAGCCAATCAGAGACGCCTCATTACAGCGTCATGGACATGTATGAGGAAGTACCGGTAAACTATGTTGTTTGACCTCAAAATCATTTTTCTACTGTGAAAAAACAGCTGGAAACAAAGCAATCTGGACTTTAAAAAAAAAAAATAGAACCAACACACAATGTATTCAATAACAATGGAGAACACAGTAATATTAATGAAATAATCATGGAATGACAGCTTTAAACTAAGACCTGACAGTAGACCTAACTATGATAGAACTAACTACGTTTGTTTATAGAGATCCACAACCCTAACCCTAGACCCGGACCATAACCCCCTAAGGCTGGGGTGTCAAACTCATTTCAGTTCAGGGGTCACATTAAACCAAGTTTGATCTGCAGATGGCTGGACCAGTCAAATAATAACATAATAATATAAAAAATAATGTCAACTCCAAACTTTCCTCCTTGTTTCAGAGCAAGAAAAAAACATTACATGGTGAAAATGTCTACATCCATTTAAAACAATGTGAATAACACGAACAAACTGACATTTCTTAACAACACTATGTGCAATTTGAACTAAACCTGAACTAAACCCTTCATCCCAGGGGTCATATTGGACACTTTGGAGGGCCAGATTTGGCCCCTGGGCCACATGTTTGACACCTCTGTACAAAGGCCACTGTATGGTTTGCACACAGATTGCATCTGCTCAGCTGAGGGTATTGTTAACCCTGAGCCAAAATGAACGGAAGGGAATTAATTAATTAATTATTAATTAATTGGTTTGTCATCTGTCTGTCTGTCTGTCTGTCTGTCCATCCAATGACATATTCTCATTATCTGAAGAACACATTGACATATCTGCACTACATTTATACTATGGATGCATCCATTGAAAATAGACGATCTTGACCTAGTTTTTCATGGTCGAACAGCTTTGTGCAGTTATAATATCTGAGGACTTTCAAATATAAATGTGTATGTACTGAGTTTTACACAAAGACAATGTATTCTAAATTACAAGGCAGCAACGTTCAACATAATCTCACACTACTGTATATTTGTTGGCCGATGCGTAGTAAAAGTGCAGAGCATGTGGTTGTTTTTTTTTCTGAAGTTTAATAAAATACCAAATAAAAAGAATATAATTTTGTGGAACCTGGTCAGTGTTATAACAAAACCAGAAAACAATCTGTATTGTATAAACACTCCAAAAAAAAATGTACATTAAACTATATTGTTCTGCTTGGTTACATTAAAATAAGAGACAATGGCATGTACTGATAAATAATGGGAAACACAAATATTGTTCCAGTGCTCATTTTAAAAGACTATCATAAAGTTGAGCCGCATTTTGTCATAACTTTTTCATGTCATTTTCTAATAAAGCCGTTTTTTGTAATAAATTTTGCAGCATTATGTAATAATTTATTCCATTTTGCAGCAGCAGGTGCTTTGGTGGTGTGATATTAAAACTCAAGGAGCTGTTTGGAGCTTGGTTTAGACATATTAGACATTAGGACAATTTGAAATTACAGATATATTTTGGAAATAGAAATGTTGTTTTTTGTTTAACCTTTTGAGGCAATTTTATATTTGTTCAAAATGAATCTTAGTGGATAAATTATCTGGTTACAGCAGCTCTGTAAACAAGCAGAAAACACTTATATTGTTTAACCTCTTAAGCCCCAAGGGAGTTTTCTGTCAAATTCAGCCTAAAATACATGCCCAAATTAAAGCAAAATACAATTAACAAACAAATATACTATGCTTTTGAATTGTTATTATGTAATGCACCATGTTATTGCATTTTCTACAGAATAAAAAATGTTGCAAGTGCATTTTGTAATAATCTTCTCAAAATATAATAACTTATTACAAAATTTCTTACAAAAAGAAATCAAAAAGTTATTACATTTTGGATATTTATTACAAAATGCAACATTATTACAAAATGCAGCTCAACAAAGTATGGGGTTTCATTTATAGCAGAGTAAGTGTGTCGTGCTGAAAAAGGAAACTCACTTGTACTGTGCCTGGAAATGCTCCTGAACAAAGCTGTGGTGCAGACTGGGCTGCTGGGACTGGGATGGGTCAGGAGGCGGCATCTCCTCAGTTCCACCTGGACCCTGAAGGACAGAGGACGGCGATGTCAAACTATCACGATACATCATCGAACTCAGTCACATGAAACTCTTACTGAACATCGTAGTAGTCTAGAAATAACTGTGGAGTTCAGCTTTCGCACATTCTGGTCTTTTCATAATCAAAAGTGGTGGAAAGCACTGACCTAAGCATAACCCCTTGGGAAGCCTCCTTTCATCTACTTACCTACAATAGGGAAGAGGCTGGCCTTGGATGAAGATGAAAGAAAAATAAAATGATAAAAAAAAAACACAGGGATGATCTGTGGAAAACTGCAAGGTCACATTAGCAGCGTGTGGGACGACACACACACACACACACACTGAGAGAGACTCAAATACTGCTGCGTGTTAATGACGTACAACGGACTGAAGAACGTCCTGCATCACAAACATGTTCTCTAGGTACACGATAAGGCCTACTGTATGAATAGAACAGAATAGAACAGACTTTGTCAATGTATCACAAAATATAGATAAATCAAAACCACAATAAATAAACCAACAATGGCAAAGACCGATTAAAACAATAAGGTTAAAAGTTTTAAAAGGTGAAAAAGGTGTAAAAAGTTTAAAAATACCAATGAAATTAGAAAGTGCAGTGTGCAAGATATGTTATGTTATTACCTCAGCCAAGGAGGTATTCAATTCTGGTCCGTTTGTCTGCCGGTTTGTCTGTCTGTCACCAGGATTACGCAAAAAGTTCTGAACAGATTTTGATTAAGCTTTCAGGAATGATAGATAATGGTTCAAGGAAGAACCCATTAGATTTTCAGCAATGGAGGTCAAAGGTCAAGGTCACACTAAAGGTCAACAGCTAAAACACATCAGTGGTAAAATCTCAGGATTCAGACAAGATAGAATCAGGCGGTTTTGTTTTTTTATGTTATGTTATGCTATGCTATGCTATGCTATGTTATGTTATGTTATGTTATGTTATGTTATGTTATGTTATGTTATGTTATGTTATGCTATGTTATGTTATGCTATGCTATGTTATGTTATGTTATGCTATGCTATGCTATGCTATGTTATGCTATGCTATGCTATGCTATGTTATGTTATGTTATGCTATGCTATGTTATGTTATGTTATGTTATGCTATGCTATGCTATGTTATGTTATGCTATGCTATGCTATGCTATGTTATGTTATGTTATGTTATGTTATGTTATGTTATGTTATGTTATGTTATGTTATGTTATGTTATGCTATGCTATGCTATGCTATGCTATGTTATGTTATGCTATGCTATGCTATGTTATGTTATGCTATGCTATGCTATGTTATGTTATGTTATGTTATGTTATGTTATGTTATGTTATGTTATGTTATGTTATGTTATGTTATGTTATGTTATGTTATCTGTGTGCACATGAGTCTGTGGGGAGTTTGTCATTGCATCACAGTATCAGGTTACAAATAACTAGTTACTTTATTAAAATTTAATAAATAACAGAGTTGCACAACAAACCATTTTTTTAATTTGACTTGTATATTTATTACTTTATAGGTAGCATATGAACGTGTTCTTATATCTGCGGTACACAGTTTGTCTTTTTATATATAGTATTTTCAGTATTTATGTGTAGTTTTGTTCAATATTGTCAGTATTTTTCCATATACATTTTCAGTATATTTTTTGTGTGATAATTTTTTCAGCGTTCCAACAGTTCAGGGGATTTCTGGAATGTCAGGGAATTTCAAACAAGTCATTTTCACATAGGGAAAGACAAGACTTTTCATAATTTTGTATGTAAAGTCAGAGACTATCATGACATTTTTTAACTGTGTCCCCAAACCAAATGTGTAGCATATATATCTCCATGAGTTATTATTCTGTTTTTGTGTTTTGCAAAAACTGCCATTCTAAAAATCTCCAACATTCTAGAACACAACCTTTGCCTTAGAGTTTATGTAGTTGGTCATATAATATATCCATATACTGCATACTGATACTATTGGCTGATTCATGCATGTATAAGGGGAGGACACTGGGATTGTTAAATTGGACATTTGTTTCTATAAAGGGTCATAAAAATTCTACTAAAAAAAAAAGTCAAGGAATTTTAATTCAGATGTTGAATGGCAAGCCTGTTTTGATACTGTCTGTCTTTTTGCACTTTAAGAAAACATTTAATTCTGTTCTATTGTAGTCCAAACTGAGTGACTGGTAATGCAACCCCCCCCCAAAAAAGTCAGAATGGACAAACCAAACACGCTTTAACCCTTTAACTCCTGAGACATTAGCAGTTCAACAGTAAAAAATAAAATAAGATAAAAATAAGCAACAAAATGAACAAAAACAGCCAAAGTAATCAGTAAAATGAACAAAAATGAATATTAAACTAACAAAATAATATGTAACATGAACAAAGTAAGACCCTAACAGGACACAATTGAAGAAAAATAATAAAATTAAAAACAAAACATAGAAAAATAAAAAAATAATTAACAACATCAACAGAAACTAATAATTATTCACAAAATAACATGAAAAAATGCCAAATAAATAAATAAATGAAGTAAAAAAAAAAAAAAGAATAAATAACTGGTATTGTAATTAGGTTCCAGTAGTTTTAGTTTGGGCTTTTTCTTTTTCTAAATCAGTTGCTTTTTGACATCTGTAAGAAACTTTTTTTTTCACTGAGAACAGAATTGTCAGTAAAATAACAGTTAAATAGTAAATGTTCTGCTCAAAACGCTTTACATTAGCCTCACATTCACCCATTATTCACCAGTAGGTTTCTAAGGTTCTGTCAGTTCTACTGGAGACTACGTCAGGGTTCAGTGTCTTGCCCAAGGACACTTCGACATGGGAACAACTAGAGCTGGGACACAAACTACCAACCCTTCAGTCATCAGACGACCTGCTCTAACAACTGAGCCACAGCCGCTCAGTTAAAAAAACACTTGAATTTTTCTGAATATTTAAACTAAACCATTCATTTAGAATGTGTCAGCACTGACACATCAGGGGTTTTAATACTTTTCAATGCCACCATTTGGTTTTCAAGTTATAAAGTAGCTCATTGAACTTCAGGGACAGAGTGTAAAATGGTTTGAGTGTCAATACTTGTTTCACATCTTACAGTCAGTGAATCATCTTCAATTGTTATTCCACCACAGAACAGTGAAGGTTATGTTTTTAGCAGGGGTTGTTTGTCTGCCTATTAGCAAGATAACACAAAAAAGTTCTGGATGGATTTGAAGGGAATTATCAGGAAGCATTGATACTGGCACAAGGAATAAATGTTAAAATGTTTGTGGTGATTGGTAGATTGGGGGTAGGGTGGACCGGTGCTCACAGAAGTGAAAGTGAATCCTATGGTATCAGTCATTTAGTCCTGCATGGTTCTGATTTTGACATACCGCAACCGCCCGTACCCGTCATGTTTAAACTCGTATCCGACCCGTTTTCTGACGAAAAAAAAAAAAAATCCGCATCCGAACCGACCCGCTATAAATGAACCCGGTATCTGACCCGAACCCGAAAGAAAATGTCAGATAGCCAAACTTAAATACAAACATTTATTGCCACGAATATACTGAACAGTGACATAGCCAAGGCAGAGCCAAATAAAAATGCCTATGAACCGCAAATTAGACCCGCGATTACCCACGTCCAACACGAACTGAACCCGTATCTGACACAGCACAACATTTTTCACCCGTTTCTGAAAATTTGCGGTTCACCCACGGGTTACCCACGGGTACCCGAACCCGTGCAGGACTCTGATTTAGGGCAATGTGTGCTATGAGAAATCATCAAATATGCCATGGAAAATCCAATGTCACCTTATTGATACTGTAAATGAGAAGTTTGATTATAGATCCATATAAAAGCAGCACACACCACTGATCCACTCAGAGCTGTTGAGGAAGATTTGTGTGCATGTTCAATTCCTGCAAGAATATCAGCTTTGTGTTAAACTAAAAAGGCTCAGGATTCACACTGAATAAGGAATCAAGACTATAATGCAAGACTTGCATTATATTTCAGTAAATATACTTTTTGTGACATTTTTGTTCGGTACCTTGGGGCGTTGTGATGTTACTAATGTAAAATATGTCCCTTGGCTCAAAAAGGTTGGGAAACACTGATTTAGGGGGTGGAGGAGGCTGATTTGCCTTTAAGTTTGGACTTTTTTTTTTTTACGTAAAATTATCACCTTTTTTTGGAAAACATTGCAATCTTTTTTCAGATGCAAGTTTTTTCAGGTGCATTTTTTTTTTTAATTTTATGGAATGTCCTTTGCAGTGGGCAACTTTTTTTTTTCTTTCTTCATCAATCAAATGTGAAAGTCTTGTCCCCGAAAGAGGACTCAGGGTTTCAGGAGGTTCATTTAACTAGTGGTTCTACTGAAAATGGCGGTACGTTAGTGTTTCTCTGCTCAGAAATGATCAGGATCAATGTATAACCGGTGTAAATGTCAGGTAGTTGAGAATACATGAAGTCATCATATCGTTACAGCTGTGCTTTTATGGCACGCTGACCAGGCCAAATGGAACTGCACTCCCCGAGGCTTCACTGTTGACACATGCTCTCTCTTGTGTTTACTATTCCTCCGGTTTCTAGCTCAGCTCCTGGTTCCATACAGGCTGCCACTGTTCCCAGGCTGGCAGCTCGACCATGACCTCTGCACACAAATGGAACTGAAAGGAGGTTTAGGTTTTCTAAAAGCCAGGGCGTGTGTGTTCATCTGAGAAATCAGTCCCGAGACAAGAGACAGAGACAGACAGCGACACGGGAGAGTCCGCTACAGTTCACAACCATTTCAAACTCTGAGCCTATTCTTCCAAGAGCATTTGAGTTTTGCAAAGACTAAGCACAAGACTGAAACCTGACCTTCCTGCTGTATTGTGTTCCAACAAGCACAAACAAAGGCAAACCTCTACCTGCTTTCTCAGCCTTCCTCTTTGCATGTCCTCTAATTCCCCCCTCCTTCATAAAACTTTAGGAATGCCAACACAGCTGATCTTGTTCATTGTTCAGGTAAAGCATGCAATGTGAGCTTGTGTTACAAAATTTTGAGAGACTACAGCCTGAATTTCCCTCGCCAGTGGATTCCAGAGTTATCTTTATGTCGAGATAACAAGGCCAAATTTCAGCCCACAGAGTGTTCTTATCACTTCTCACAAATTCCTGTTCAGCTCTACCCTGTCAATAGGCCACAAGGCATCAGCTGTGTGTTAACAGTAGCTGGTGACGATGTAGACATGTAGGCACAGTGGGAAAATGTGGGACAGGTTACACATCCACAGACATGCGGTTCAGATAAGACCTTGATTATCAAAAACGATGGAGGCCTTTCCCGTTGAGTAAACCGTGACTGCTGCTGGTCTAAAACTAAATTGTTGTACCGGTCGGCACGCCAGTCCTAACAGAACGGGGGTCCATTCTCAAGAGGTGCCATGGGCCGATCTGAAATTGAGATGCTATCTTTGAAATTGGTTGTCAGGAAAAACATGTCAACATCAAACTGATATGATGCAACAAAACAGAATGGACACAGAGGGGAAAGAACCATCATTACCTTGAGATTTCTTGTTTTACACTTCAACTATAATATTTCTCCGGGTCTGTAGATATCTAAAGCAGAGGTGCCCAAACTTTTTTTTTTTTTTACAGAGGGCCATATCTGATGATATGGAGATTACCAGTAGACCTTCTGACAGTAAAAAAAAAAAAAAAAAAACAACATATAAATGCACTGGCAACTAGCATGGAAACTTCGTACTGTAAGTTGCCATGGTGACGGATTAATTTAACTCACGCGCTCATGCTCACTCCCTGCTAGCTTATAATATGTTAGCATGTTCTGTCTGGTAGTGTCTCTTTACATTGAATTCGTTAAATACGACAGCAGTCTCTGGAAAAATTAACACAGGTGTCTTGATTTTCAGCTAAAATATTGTAATTACCTTCTGTCCTGGAAGCGACGGCCTTGACTGTCAATTTTCCTCTTTTTATTTACAGGCACCATTAGCCAGAATTATTCACGGCAGTCAAATAGTTAGAGTTAGAGTGGTGCTGCCACCGTCAGGCCAGAGGGGGAACTGCATTTTGAAACTTTTATCATTTAGGCCATAAATAATACATTATACAACTGAACCTGTGGGTCATATGAATTCTGACTGAGGTTGCATATGAAAGTGTTCTGTGGTACAGAGCTTGTCTTTTTATATACAGTATTGTACAGCTGGGCATGGCTGCATGGGTGTCACACACGTGGGGGATGAGGGTGTTGCGACATCCCCACTTCTCCACCCAGATGATTTCACACCCCCCATTTTTTCCTGAGTTTATATATTGTATCGTTACTGGATCCAGGAAATGGACGGAGTTGCTCTCACCTACTTTTTATTTCAGGATAAACAGTTACTGTCGTCACAATCACACCAAACAAACATCAATAACATTGCGGGGCTGTTACAATATCTATGGTTGAAACTGTTTACCCGCCCGGGCGGCACAACAACATATGTAAATGAAGCGCACCTCAGTTCTCCGTGGGAAATGTAAAAGAGGTACAGTGTCTGTAAAATCAGTGTTTGATTTTTTTAAAATCCTTTTTATCTCAGAATTTGGACTTTTTATCTAATAATTTTGATTTATAAATTGAATAAATGTTTAATTGAGGAAAAACACATTTTTGTTATTATTTTCGGCCATATATTACTTTTTTAATATAAAAAATGTAATCATTAATGGATAATTGTTCGTTAATTTTCCAATGCTCATGTGCCACAACCTAGAACACCCCCACATTTTAAATGGCTGTGACGCCCTTGCATGCCTAATCTAAAGAGATCATACACAGACAAATACCAAGTCATTATAAAAAATCAAATCAATGAGTGAGGAATGAGAAAGTGACAAACTTTCACTGCTGTACAGATAAACCTATTAAAGTAAAATATGACATAGCTACATATGACATATACATATAAGTGTGACAGATACTGCAGCTATAAAGTGAGACACATTGCTATAATATACATACATACATACACACATATATATATATATATATATATATATATATATATATATATATATATATATATATATATATATATATATATATATATATATATATATATATATATATATATATATATATATATATATATATATATATATATATATATATATGTATGTATACAGCCTACAACTCATAAATGATGTTAATGGCTGAGCAGAGAAAAATAAACCAATTTGGTGAAGTACAATTACAGGCACTTTTATCAGGAAATGTAACATGGAGGAATTTAAACGTGCAACTGTCAATATTTAAGGTGTGTTAAGCCAGAGAATTGTCTACCTCTGCTTAATCTATAAGCTCCAGTGCCCCATGAAAGGGCCATGTGCCAGAGCAAAGAGAAAATTAAAACTCAAATCCCTCACCCTGGCACCTAATGTGCTGTAATTGATTTCTGGGATTTAGATAAATGGCAAAGATACAGCACGCAACTGAGTGTTGGGTCTGAGCCAGGCCGCTGCCTCAGCACTGTCAGCAGGAGGCCAGAGTTCACCGACTTGAAGAGGGAAGAAGGAGACGAGGCCAGACAGTTAGGCATGAGAAACATATTGCTGTGCAGCTGGCAGCTGGAAATCAGACAGCTGCCTGAATGGGGTGAATTCCAAACAAGAGACCAGCTGAAATGAGCAGATTATGACTACAATATCATGAAGAAATAATTTTCCATATATTAGACACATTTGTTCAGAAAAGATGAAATACAAGATGAGATTAAATGAGACGATGAGATGACAAGCCTAGATAAGATGAGATAAGATAAAATGAAACAAGGTAAGATGACATGAGAAAATATGAGATACAATGAGAAAGGGATCATATCAGATAAGAGAGAAGATAATATCAGATAACATAAAATAAGATAAGACTTTATTGACCCCCCCCCCCCCATGCACACGACAGTTACAGTACAAAATACATGTATAGAATATGTACAAAAAGACAAGGGAGCAAGATTCAAGAGTGAACAGGAAATATAAAAAAGATTCTTCTATTTATATTACTCATTATTTTTACGTCCATATTTACAAATGTGCATATACAGTATCTTACAAAAGTGAAAACACCTCACATTTCTGCAAATACCCTCTGAACCAAACATGATGCACGGCAAATTTAAGCCAAATAGTTCACTAAAGACAAGCAGACGAAGGACATGGAATACTGGAAGTATGTCCCATGGTTTGATGAGACCAAAATAAACATATTTGGTTTATATTGTGTCAAACATGTGTAATAACAACCATGTAGGAGTAGAAAGATAGTTTTGCCTACAGTCAAACATGGTGGTGGGGGTGTCATGCTCTGGGGCTGCATGATCGCTGCTGGTACTGAGGAGCTACAGTTTACTGAGGGAATGATGAATGTTAATATGTACTGTGACAGAATGATCCCAGAGCAGTATTCCATCATGATAACGAACATGACCACTGCTTTGGTAAAGGTGATGGAGTGGCCAAGCATGTCTCAAGAGGACAGGTGTCAAACTTTGGTCCTCGATAGCCGGTGTCCTGCATGTTTTAGATATTTCCCTCTTCCACTTAACTTAGCAGCACTTTAGCAGTTCCACAGTAAAAAAAAAAAGAATAAAATAAGCAACAAAATGAACAAAAATGAATAATAAACTAAAAATAATTAGTAACATGAACAAAGTAAGACACAAATGGAACAAAATCAAAGAAAAAATAATAAAATAAAAAAACAAAATGTAGAAAAATAAACAAAATGAGCAACAAAATGGACAAAAACTAATAATTATTGACAAAATTATAAATAATGTGGAAAAATGTCCAAAAAAAAAAAACTAAAAAAGAAAGCAAGTATTGAAATTTGGTCTCAGCTCGTTTTTTTTTTTTTTTTAATGAGTTGCCTTTTGACACCTGTTCCATGACCAAAACTCAGTTAAAAATAAAAGGAAAATGGTTGAATTTTTCTGAATATTGAAACTATATCATCCATTCAGAACGCATCAGCGCTGACACTTAAGAGTTAATAACCATCTCTGCAGAAAACTAATAATGATGTAATGGTTTCCAAGTGTGATGGAAGAGGGAAACATCAAAAACATGTAGGACACTGGCCCTCGAGAACTGGAGTTTGACACCCCTGCTCTAGAACTAAACCCTACTGAACATCTGTGGGACACCCTCAAATGGTAGGTGGACATGCAAAGGGTCTCCAACATCCACAACCATGATGTCGTCATAATGAAGTAGATCAAGCATGTGTGAACTATTCCACAAAGGCCCAGTCTTCAGAGTCGAATGGTCCAAATGTGAACTTTTTGGTTGGTTTGAACAAAAACCTGCAGCCACACTGGGACATGCCTGGAGTAGAGGAATATAAATATTATTTATCTGCTCAACTCCATGCCCAAGAGGGTTAAGGTAGTGCTGGAGAATAATGGTACTCATGCAAAAAAAAAAAAAAAACGTGATAGTTCGAGCCTAAATTGGACATTTTCACTCGTTTACTCACTGTTTAGACATTAATAGCTTGACTTATTTTGAAGGGGCAGTAAATTTACACTGTTATGTAAGCTGTACACTGACTATTTTACATTGTATTAAAGCAAGCATGTCCGAACTATTCCACAGAGGGCCGGTGTGGCTGCAGGTTTTTGTTCCAACAGCAGCAGCACACACAGACTGGAGTCAATTAATTAACTGATCTTAGGGTTCACAGAGTCCATTAGTAAAAGTGTGTACTCTTTGGTTGGTTGGAACAAAAACCTGCAGCCACACCGACCCTTGGGGGAATAGTTTAGACATGGCTGTATTAAAGTGTCATTTCTTCAGTGTCGTCCTAAGAAAAGATATAATTAAATATTTGCAGAAATGGGAGGGGTGTACTATACTATACTATAGCTAAGATACTATAGGTGTAGATGGATGAATGGGGTCCAATAGTGAGGATGAGGTTAGTGAGTAGGGGTATTGGTCTGGGGAAGAGAGTCCAGGAGAGTTTGGAGAAAAAACACTTAACCGAGTCTAAAGGTGATGGTGTCATCTGACCCAGAGAGAGAGAGAGAGAGAGAGAGAGAGAGAGAGAGAGAGAGAGAGAGAGAGAGAGAGAGAGAGAGAGAGAGAGAGAGTCCAAACAGGAACCATTGCACCGACTCCAGGGATTCAAAGTCTCTTTCCACACGTCCACAGTCCACACCAGTCCATTTCACATTCTTCTTTTAAGTTTTTTTTTTAGTTCTTCTTTGCTCTCACTCCTCCTGCTATAATTACTTTGTCATATTTTGAAGCTTTCCAGCATGAAGAGTTATTTTACTTGAATTATATGGGACAGAACTACATGTAAAGAAGAACTAGTGATAATTCCACTGTTACATTATCAGAGTCCAATTAATAGAATAATATATAGCAATAATATATTAATATAATAACAATAATAATAATATATAATATAATATTGTTACTGACATTTGACATTGCTGTTACTAGTGTATTGTGTTTCTATTTTATTTCAAGGTAGAATGGTTTGATTTTGATTTTGTAATACACTGATAAGATGTGAGTTTTACTTTATTCTGTAGATAAAGTCGAAAAAAGAAAAATCCAGTAGAAATGTTTTATAGAGCGCTACTTTTTACCTTGATACTTCAAGCTTCAAGGTCCTTTATTATCCCAGAAGGGATAATAATTTAGTGGTTTCAGGTCCTTGACTTTTATCCGCTTATTTGATCAAACAAATTGAATCAGTACAGTACTTAAACCTGCTGTGTGTACTTTTGCCACTTCTAACAACACTACCAATATTTTGTCTCAAACATTTTAGCAAAAATATCTGGTTCATTTTTAATTATGTAAAATAATATCTTACCTGAGCATTATTTAGGCAACCTGCCTCTGGTTTCATACTTTCTGGATAATTATTCATGCAGAAAAACTAATATTTGTAACACTTTATAATACCTACACACAATTGACTAAGTGTTAACCATTTATTACCCATTTATTAATGTCTTGTAAAGCTTCATACTGTACTAGTGTCTTCCAAAGAAAATTAGATTATTTTTAACCAACAGGTGCAGTGTTTGTATATCTACTTTACAGGTAAACAAAGAAACAGTTGTAAACGCTGCACCTGTTGGTTAAAAATAATCTAATTTTACATTTACACTAGTATGAACCTTTACAAGACATTAACAAATAGGTAACAAATGGTTAATACATAATGAACAACCTATTTATAAATGGGTAATAAATGGTTAATACATAATCAATTGTGTGTAGATATTATAAAGTGTTACCAATATTTGTTTTTGGTCAAATATACAGGGTCAGTTATTCAACAATGTTATAATACTAAATATTTTTTTTCTTTTGCATTTTTATCCCGCCCCCCCCCCCAAAGCTGAGAGGAGTCTGTGTGTTTGAGTCTGTCTGTCTGGTTGATTGGCAGCAGCTTTACAGAAAAAATACTGGACTCATTTCCATTACATTTTCATCCCAATCACCAAAAATGTGTTTTCACAATAATAAGAAATAGGGCGAATCAGGTAAAACGTGTGTCAGGATGCGGGGTTTATTGTGCTGGGAACCACTAGTTATTGATTGTTTTTTTAATATATATATTTATTGTCTTTTCATCCTTTGCTGTGGAATATTCTTGGGCTTCATGAAAGACATTAATAAATAGGTAACAAATGGTTAATACATAATGAACAACCTATTTATAAATGGGTAATAAATGGTTAATACATAGTCAATTGTGTGTAAGTATTATAAAGTGTTACCAATATTTGTTTTTGGTCAAATATACAGGGTCAGTTATTCAACAATATTATAATACTAAATAAATTAAAGCTGTAAAAAAAAAAAAAAGAAGAAAAAAAAAAACGGTACTCCTGTCTAAAAAGAAATAACTACTTTGCTCTGAGAATTTTCTTGCACCATGAGACGTTATTAAAAAGTGATTTGGCAGCCTTGGAAACAGCACAGCATTTACTCATTATCCTTTTCAGCAGGAAAGATGCAAACACAGATGAGCATCTCACTGCCACGTATCTGTTCACGGTCTCAAAATCAAATACCTTTAGCTCGTGGTCATCTGTACTTTTATGAAAGTCTGAACTCACACAGATTAACAGTGTACTCTGTTCCATCAGCCGCTTTTCAATAATTCACCCAAAATCTTGCTCCGAGTGATTCATCTCTGTGAGTATACCCACTGTGAAGGAACTCAGCCACTTTTACTTCACTGTGGTGAACATTCAGGACATGTAGACCCATCCTCACAGACCACCTGTCTCGCCCTGATGGGTTTTCAGGGATGGGGTGGGGGGTGCAGATCGTAAAAAGAAGAGGGGACGAATGTTCTCAGTAATGGCCCTGATGTCAATAATTTAAACAAGCCTTGGAAACACACAGGGATAGACATGTCCTGGTGGTGGAGAAAGCACTATAGTGGAGTGATTGAGAACAAGACCCAACAGCACCCAAACCCCCATGGTGATCGTAACAAGACAGAGGGATGGAGGGTGGAAAAAAAAAAAAAATATATATATATATATATATATAAAAAAAAAAAAATATATATATATATATATATATATATATATATATATATATATATATATATATATATATATATGTATATGTATATATATATATATATATATATATATATATATATATATATATATATATATATATATATACTGTATATATATATATATATATATATATATATATATATATATATATAGGCCAAGTATAGAGAAGCTGCATGTGCACAAATATAGGAGGATAGTAACAGAGCAATGGGAATGTAAGTGGTATTCAGGACCTGAATGACTGAATGAAGAAAATCAAAGTAGTATTCTGACATACAGAGCACTGTTAAATAATGGACTCTTCCTGCCATGTGCGTTCATCTCTATAAATAGTCCTGATATTACAGATGCTGGAAGCTTTTCTCTCCGACTCTTCTGTCCATTATTCACTGTGGCCTCTCACTCTGTACGGACATGCTAAGTGCCAGACATGGGGGTATGGACGTGCACTGACCTCAGGGTTGGAACTGAAAGAGTGTTGTGTAGAGTGTGTTAAGGTCAGTCCACTCTGGTTACAACAGTGGACAGAGGACAAACTGGACCAAGGCAGGTCCATATACTCGAACACTATCTCTATCTACATCTTCAAAACTAGACTCGACACTCACCTGTTCAAGATTTTTTTTTTGCATTTTTATCCCGCCCCCCCACCAAAAGCTGAGAGGAGTATAGTGTTTGAGTCTGTCTGTCTGTCTGTCTGTCTGTCTTTTTGATTGTCAGCGGTTTTACACAAAAACTACTGGACTAATTTCCATTATATTTTCATCGCAATCACCAAAAATGTGTTTTTACAATAATAAGAGATAGGGTGAATCAGGTAAAACATGTGTGTAAGGGGGCGGGGTTTGTTGCGTCGGGAACGACTTGTTATTTATTGCTTTGTTTTTTATTTATTTATTGTCTTTTATCCATTATTGTAGAATGTTCTTGGGCTTCATGAAAGGTACTTACAAATAAAATGCGTTATTATTATTACCCCACCTCTGTAAGGAGAGAGGGGTTTTGTTTTTGGTTCAGTGTTTTGTTAACTTAAAGGTGTCATTCTGCTGAAAACCACTTTTCTGATGGGTCACCCAGGGTTACCAACACATGCTGCCTTTGACAGTGGTAGGAACCAGGGACCCAGAAAAAGACGGTCCATTTGACGTCAGATGGACTTTAGCGTCACCCACGTGGGGTTAAACCCGGCAGCGAATCTGAAGTAGCATTAGCATTAGCATCTACAAGAGAAGACAGAGCCAGCTGCACAAACTGGAAAAAAAATGGTGGATCAAAGTGGTTCATGTGCTCTATGTAGAAAAAAAAATAAAAATCCTGCACATTTTCAGAACAAGCAATGGCACGAAACCTAGCTGGATGATACTACATACACAGCAGGGGGGGGGGGGGGTTCCTTCACGCATCCTGAGCCAATCAGAGACACCTCGTCACTGCGCCATGGACATGTATGAAGAAGTACCGATAAACTCTGTTGTTTGACCTTAAGTCAGTTTTCTATCGTACAAAAAACAGCTGGAAACAAAACAATCTGGACGTTTTTTTTTTTAAAATAGAACCAACACACAATGTATTCAATAACAATGAAGAACACAGTAATATTAATGAAATAACCATGGAATGACAGCTTTAAGTTATGTTGCTTAAACAGTTTGCCTGTATGTCTGTGTGTGTGTGTGTGTGTGTGTGTGTGTGTGTGTGTGTGTGTGTGTGTGTGTGTGCACATTTCCTCTGTTTGAATTCTCGCGATTGTTCTGAAATTTCGTTCGTACAGTAGAAGGAAGCAGACACAGTCATGGACCAGAAGGAATTTCAGCCGATTCAACTCACGACTTCTGGTCTGACGCTATATTGAATTTTTGTGTTGTCACAGCAGAGATTTGCTGTTTTCAACATGTGTTGGTGATTTAACATGTTAATGTGTGATCATGATGTATTCGTGATTTGACAAAATCACAGATTTCATATGATTTGTGAAGTTACCACACTCTTTCTATTTTGTTTGTCTGTGTGTTAGCAACTTTATGCAAAAAACTACAGAACCAATTTCCATGAAATTTTCAGAAAAGGTGCATGGTGATCCAGAATATATCCCACTACATTTTGGTGAATGCAGGTCAAAGGTCACAGTCACTAAAAATGTGTTTTTGTAATGATAGAGACAAATCAGGTAAAACATGCGAGGGGTGGGGTTTGTTGTGCCTGGGATTATTTGCTATTATTATTATTATTATTATTAGTAGTAGTATTAGTATTAGTATTAGCATTGATATTAGTATTGATATTAGTATTGATATTAATATTGCACTGACCACTGTTCTTTATATACCCACTGTCCTACATGTTGTCGATCCAACCCTGCTCCATCACACGTGATTCAACTGATCAACTCGTTATCAAGGTTCCTGGTTCAAATCCCACACCAGACCTTTCTGTGTGGAGTTTGCATGTTCTCCTCGTGTCTGTGTGGGTTTTCTTCAGTTTCCTCCCAAACACATGCACTGATAGGTTAACTGGTTAATCTAAATTGTCCATAGGTGTGAATGTGACAGTGATTGTTTGTCTATATATGTTCAGCCCTGAGATGAACTGGAGACTCATACAGGGTGTACCCCGCCTTCACCCATTGTAGCTGGATTAGGCCCCCAGTGACCCATGTGACCCTAATGAGGATAAAGGGGGTTCAGATGATTAGATGAGGCGAGCTCGTTATCAAGCTCTGCTGAAGCCTAATAATGACCCACTGCTTTGGATCAGGTGTTAGAACATGATGACAGGACAGAACAGTGAGGCCAGAGGACCAGGGTTGAAGACCTCTGCTTATATAACAGTTATATTAATATTATATATTATAAGAGGTGGATGGAACCACTGTCACATCACAAGCTTTGGGGTCTGGGTTGAATACAATGCAGCTGCACAGCAATAACACTGTACAGAACATTAGTGTAACTACAATAACAAAGTTATACAGTGTTGTCAGCACAGACTGAGCAGTGGCTCATGTTACTGAGCTGCAACCGGAAGATATGTGTGGCTTTTCAAGCTATTCAAGCAGCAGGATTGGACACTTTACCCACTGGCTTCATTTTACAGTGTATTGTTCAGTTTCAGATATCATATTGTATGTCAAGGTGTCGATAAAGTCTCTTTACAATCGAACAAATATGTTACAATAGCAAATGAATAGACAAATATGTGGAAATTCAGAACATCATTAGTAGCATGAAGTGGATGCTTGATTTCTTGTCCTGTCGTGTGTATCATAGTCTTATCAATGTTGTCAAGGACATCAGTGAGGTTCCATAACGCCACAGAATGAAAACCAGGGATGTGATATCTGGTGAATAAGTTGTCCAGGGAATTGGACCATCCCTTCCAATCCATGGGTCTGGAAATATTTGATTTAGGAACCCACCGACATACAGTCCCCAGTGTGGTGGTCCACTCTCTACCTGGAAAATGATGGTCGATTGAAGATGATCCAGTTGAAGTGACACGTACTCAGTCAAAAGCTCAAGGTAAATATTTGCACTAATTGATCTCTTAGAAAATCCCACGATGTGATTGAAAACTTTGAGAATCACTGAGCACATTGAACAAATCTGATCAACATACTGTATGTCATCGACTGCATTTGTAATATGTAGTTTTTAATTGTAAAGAGACATTGACGACACCCTGAACAGTGTATTTATTTATCCCTCTATGGGACTTATTAAGGAAATGCATTAAACAAAAATGAATGGCCTTTGATTTTAAGCGTATTAAGTAAATGTTCTCTGCTCACTTTACAAAATTGACCTTTGACTTTTATTTTGGGGTACCGTCGTTTATAAATGACTTTGTCCCATTTTTATATTTTTTTTAACGAATTCTTAATGTAAAAAACAATTGATAAAAGACCAATAGTTTAATTTATCATTAATATATTTGACTGAAAAAAACTTAAAATATTTAATTCCAGAATTATTCTAAAATCATAAAAAATAAAAATATTCACGTTAGTTATGAATTCTGAAAATTAAATATGGTTCATTTAATTCAACCCCCACAAAAATCAAAAGCAGTGCAGTTAGTTAAATTCCAAATGCTTTAAAATTCATGGTACAATATGACTGGTTAGAGCAAAGGTGGTAAACATGTGGCCTGGGGGCCAAAATCAGCCCGCCAAATGGGTCCAATCTGGTCCCTGGGATGAATTTGTGAAATGCAAAAATTACACAGAAGATATTAATAATAATTAAAGAAATTAAAACAGTTTGATATTAATTCAATCTGAAATGGGTCGACCATAATAATAATAATAATAATAAAAAAATAAAAAAAGCAAATGTCCTTATTTGTTTTAGGGTAAAAAAAAAACAAACATTAATTAAATAAAAAAAGACAACAGCAGCTTGTGTGAATAGCCTGGAATGTATGTGGAATTTTACCAATATTCTGAATGTTACTAAATGTTGTGTGTGTTTGTAAATCCACTGTTATCTTTAAGTTATGATGCACATGTATAAATGATAAACTAAAGCACAATATTGATAATATTGCACTTATTTTTCCCAATAATTTTCAGGTTGTAAATATGTGTTTGTGTTATGTTCAAGTACACTTCGTACATGATAGAATTCTACTATTATTGCTCAAAAACAGAGAAAATTTTGGAGTTGACATTATTTATCCTATTTCTTTGATATTATTTTATTGATCTGACCAACTGTATACCCTATTATCCTGAATGTGGCCCCTGAACTAAAATGAGTTTGACACCCCTGGGTTAGAGGCTTGTGTTATTATTTAAAGTACTTTTTTAAGCATCATTTCTAAATGACATCATCCCATAGAGGGTTAACACTCTCATAACAGGAAGGAAAATACTTGTGTGTGGCTGTTATCACTGGCGATTCCCGATGACTTAGCATCCACTCTCAAACGTCTTTGAGCAGAACATCAAATTTCCCTCTGGCTGCCATCATTCTGAGCTGCGCTCTGACCTTGGCACGCCAAGGCACAAACAACATAATGCATTTCTCACAAAGTGATCAATAGAGTGTCACAAAGTCAAGTTTGTTTACGGTTGAAAGCTGAGTTGCACAGCACTTTAGGCTGCTTTGAAATCACTTAAACATCTCTTTTGAAATGTTTCCAAGATTTCAAAGCAGCCCCGATCAAACGATATATGTGAGGTAGCCATGAAATTTTGGTGCATGGGATATTATTCGCTTACAAATAAATGAAGTGATTGAAGTTATTAAGTAAAAACAAACTTTAATTAATTATGACTTGTTCATTAGGAGTAATATTGTCTCTTTGATATTGATAGTAGTGGTTTCCCAGTTCTTAGTTAATATCGCCCAACATTGGTGGGAAGAGATTATTGTAATCACCATGTCTGTCTGTGTGTCTGTCTGTCTGTCTGTGTGTCTGTGTGTCTGTGTGTCTGTCTGTGTGTCTGTGTGTCTGTGTGTCTGTCTGTGTGTCTGTGTGTCTGTGTGTCTGTCTGTCTGTCTGTGTGTCTGTCTGTGTGTCTGTGTGTCTGTCTGTCTGTCTGTGTGTCTGTGTGTCTGTCTGTGTGTTTGTCTGTGTGTCTGTGTGTCTGTCTGTCTGTCTGTGTGTCTGTCTGTCTGTCTGTGTGTCTGTCTGTTGGTCTGTGTGTCTGTCTGTGTGTCTGTCTGTCTGTCTGTCTGTCTGTCTGTCTGTGTGTCTGTCTGTCTGTCTGTCTGTGTGTCTGTGTGTTTGTCTGTTGGTCTGTCTGTCTGTCTGTCTGTCTGTCTGTGTGTCTGTCTGTGTGTGTGTCTGTCTGTGTGTGTGTCCACCAGTATGCATTAAAGGATTAATAGTATTTTCTACAACATATTGTCATTTCAGTTTTCTGTATGTGATCTACATATGACCAAACTGAACTGGTTCTTTTAAAAGTGAGATATTCACAAGTCAATTTGTAACTATAGTGAAAGATTAACCTTATTACAGAAACCCTTCTTATTTTCATATACAGTGATACCTCTACTTACGAAATTAATTTGTTCCAGAAGTGGTTTGGTACCGTGATTTTTTCGTAAATAGAGTCGCATTTTACATATAAAAGGCCTGATTGGTTCTAAGGCCACCAATACTACCCCCTAAACCCTTTAAAAAATATAAAAGTATTCACATTTTGCATGAAATATGTGTCAAAAGTCAAAGAAAATGTCAATTTTAGATGGGATTTATTGGTCTCAGTGGGTAAATGTGTCTTCACTGACTGAACATTAAACATTAAACCATTGAAATGAACCAGACATGTGGGTCATTTTATACCAGACATGTGGGTCATTTTCATACCAGACATGTGGGTCATTTTATACCAGACATGTGGGTCATTTTATACCAGACATGTGGGTCATTTTCATACCAGACATGTGGGTCATTTTCATACCAGACATGTGGGTCATTTTATACCAGACATGTGGGTCATTTTCATACCATTGTGTTTGTTTTAATCATCACTTTCACCTTCAGCTGTGTTTGTTTACAGACGTTTGGTGGGGTGTAGATCCAGGGACCACTGCCTTCGATGGCTTTTCATGGTATTCCTGGGGTGTGTGTCATCGGGGTGGGTGATGGCATGGCTCGTGGATGTTTTTTCGGGGTGGTCTTTATCCGCGGTTTCGGGGGGTACATGAGGTTTCGTGCTGGTAGAGTGATGGCTGCCTGCTCCTTTTTTTTTATCATCTCCTGTTTCACTTCTGTTGATAACACAGCCTGCTTCTTCTTTTCGTTCGCACCGGGAGTCGCTTTTTTTGAGCTTGTGGTGGAGTTTCGGTGGGTGGCTCACGGGGCAGCGGTGGTTCTGTCCTTTACATGTGTATGGTTAGAACTTTGTAATGAATGAGGGTCGAAGGCTCACGAAAAACACCATGGGTGGCTCGCTCATAGCCAATGGGATGTTACGTACAGTACAGTACGTACATGATGTATTTATATACATTTTATAGTTATGTACAGTACGTACAGTAATGTATAGTATTTTTGTCTCAGGGATTTCGGTTTCCTTTTGTAAATATAATTTTCTCTCGTTTTCAGAGACAAAAAATTGAGGTAAAGGTTTTTCGTTACTTAGCTGGGTCTTTTGTAAGTAGAGGTACCACTGTATATGAAAGGCTAGTGAATGAGGAAGAGAGAGAGCTGAGAAAATTAAAAAACAAAGCACATACAACAAAGCACAGCATTATCACACACAATGAGATTTTTAACAGCTTCTTCCTGGCCACAGCATGACATAAATGGGCAAGTGCAATATGTTGTGTGTGTATGTGTGTATATGTAGATGCGTGTGAAATACCTACCTCTTCCTTATTGCAGTTATTGTATCTTATTCTGTTTTATTTATTCTATTTTACTGTATTTTTCTGTTTATTTTCTCCTGGGTTTCTTGACAGTTCTCTCATAGGGTGTTTATTAATGTAAGGTTTAATGTTATATATTGTCTGTATGTGCATATTTTTTTGTGTTTTATAGACATTTACAGTATGATTGTTCTGTGTTTCTGTTTTTATTGACCCCGGGAGCGAGTTCTTATGTGTTATGCACAAATGGCCAGAGGTGTTAAAAGTACTCACATTCTGTACTTAAGTAGAAGTACAGATACTTATGTGAAAAAAATATTCTGGTAAAAGTAGAAGTACTGATTCAACTCCTTTACTTAAGTAAAAGTAAAAGAGTACAATTTCTGAATGGTAATGGAGTACAAAAGTAAAAAGTAAAACACATTTTTTTTGCAATGAATGCAATACTATTTATTTATTCAGGAAAAATCTGAAAAGTTTCACAAGTTAGTTACACAAGTGAATTACTGTGTTGAAAGTGTATCTGATCAAATCACAGTTACTCAGTTTTGTGGGTATGGGCAAGAAATTTAGGAAAAATGACCCAAAAAAAAGGCACAATTCAGATAAAAAGTCATCATGAGACTTTAAAAAAATTACAAATGAGATTTAAAAATGCATAATTTTAAGAGAAAAAGTCAAAATTGCAAGATTAATGTTAAAATTGTGAAATAAAAAGTCAAAATCATCAGATAATAGTCATATAATTATAATATATAAAGTCAGAGTTTCTCTCCTCCACTTATTTTTCATACTGTCACATCTGTTTAGTTTGAAAAAGTAATGAGTCTATTCTGAGAATGTAAAGAGAATAAAGTACAGATATTTATATTAAAAAAATGTAGGTAGTAAAAGTAAAAAGTTGCCAGAAAAATAAAGTAAAGTCCAGATACCTAAAAAAATCTACTTCAGCACAGTAATGAAGTACTTTTACTTAGTTACTTTACACCTCTGCAAATGGCAATAAACCTTAGAAACCACCTTAGAAACATAGCCAAAATAATACCAATTATAAATCAAAAGGATGCTGATAAACTGCTCCATGCTTTTATCTCCAGCAGACTGGACTATTGTAATGCACTCTTCACATTCCTCCCAAAAAACACCACAGACAGACTTCAGCTGATCCAGAACTCTGCAGCTCGGTTACTAACCAGAACCAAGAAGACAGAGCACATTACTCCAGTGTTAGTTTCCCTGCACTGGTTACTGATAACCTACAGAATAGATTTTAAAACACTACTCCTCACTTCTAAAGCCTTAAATGGAACAGGACCCAGTTACATTTCAAACTCACTGACCAGTTCTGTCCAAACTAGAACACTAAGGTCATCTAACGCAGGCTTATAGTGACTCCATGATATATGACAAAGAAAATTGTTGACGCAGCCTTTATTAACTATGCACCAAAGTTATGGAATATCATTCTAAAAGACATCAGGAAAGACAGTTCACTGAGTATATTTAAAAGTAAATTCAAAACATTATTATTTTCATCAGCCTTTGAAGGGAGATAAAGAATGGAGTCACAATTCTGTTTAAATTCTTTATACTCTTTATATTGTGTAATCAAATTTTAATGTATTTCTGATTTACTCTATTTAAATTGTATAATGTATGTATAATCAGTTTACTCTTGTTGTTTTATTCTTATTTATTGAATTTTTATAATGCATGTATAATCAGTTTATCTTGTACTTTTCTTGTAATTTTATTTCTCATTTATTGAATCAGTTTATCTTGTACTTTTGTAATTTTATAATTTTGTCCAATTGAATTATAATTTTTTTTTTTTTAATTTCACCCTGTCTAAAAATGTTACTTTAATTTTTAATCAATGTGAAGCACTTTGGGTTACAGTATTTGTATGAAAGGTGCTATACAAATAAAGATGATGATGATTATTATTGTTATTGTTATTGATATTATTATTATTATTATTACTATTATTATTATTGTTATTGTTATTAGTATTATTGTTATTATTATTATTATTATTATTATTATTATTATTATTATTATTATTATTATTATTATTATTATTGTTGTTGTTGTTATTGTTAGTATTATTATTATTATTATTATTATTGTTATTATTGTTATTATTATTATTATTATTATTATTAAAATTGAGAGAGAGAAAAAAGGGTGAGACGTGGTGACAACTCAGACAAGAGGAAACCAAAATGAGAAGCTGCGTAGCTTAAAAAAAGTTTGAATCCACTGTCAACACAGTGAGTGTCAGCGTAAAGCAGAAAGTGCACAACTCTGCCCATGTCCTCCTTCTAAAACATGACTCATCTATGAGCAATGGGTGTGATTGTGAAGACAGGAAAACAGATAAGGAGTAGATTAGTGGGACTTAACTGAAAGCCCTCCACAAACTGTCCAAATAATGGGACCTAACAGTGAGTCATTATTACAGGACACATGGTGACGAAGGCTGTAAAAGCAAAGAATTTGACTTTGGGAAAGTAATTCAATCAAGTCACACACAGAACAATACAACATGTTTCTGTGTATTAGCACAAACCAAAACACAGACAAAAGCAGACGTGGAATTAACGAAGTAGAAGTACTTCATTACTGTACTTAAAGTAGATTTTTTTAGGTATCTGTACTTTACTTGAGTATTTATTTTTCTGGCAACTTTGTACTTTTACTCCCTATATTTTAGTATAAATATCTGTACTTTATACTCTTTATATTCTCAGAATAGACACATTACTTTTTTACACTAGACAAATATGACAGTATGAAAAATATGCCGTAAAATGAGAAATTATATATACTATATCACAATTTTTAACTTTTTATCTCAAAAATGATCTATTTCTTATCTCATAATTAGGACTTTTTTTTCTCATAATTTTGACTTTAGTCTTATTATTTTGACTTCTTAACTGTTTTAACTCAACTGTTTTTCATGATTTAGATTATATTTAATCTCATACTTATGCTTTTTTTTTTTTTTTTTTAATCTATTTATGAGTTTGAAATTTTTCCTAAATGCCTTGTCCGTACCCACTAAACTGAGTACCATGACCCAATAAAACACATCATCTACACACTAACTCAATTTTAAAGGCTTTATTTTTTGATTTTTTTTTTCAGTTTTATTTTTTTACTTTATTACAAATGAGAAGTTGTATTTTTTTTTTTTTTAACTTAAATAAAGGAGTTGAATCAGTACTTCTACTTTTACCAGAGTATTTTTCCACATAAGTAGCTGTACTTCTACTTTAGTACAGAATGTGAGTACTCTTACCATCTCTGGACAAAAGACTCTGTCTGACTAGATTAAAAAAGTCTTTAGTCATGTGTTTATTATTGTCTTTGGTCCAATATGTTCTGGTAAAAGCAGCAGCTGTGACGACACTGTTTCACACCTGAGAGTCTGAACAAAGACTGATTTTTTTTTCTTACTTTGTGTATGTTTGGTCTGGTTGGTTTTGCTTCAACACTGCACATTTTAGAGTGGAATTACCTCCTCTGCATGTTATGACTATATTCTCCAGTCACCTACACCTGCAGTGTCTCCATATTAGCAGACAGTTGCTAGTAGTTATCCACGTATTTTCAAGTTGTTACATCAAAATTGAGAATTTTATGCACTTCCATAAACTGAATGGATCATTCAAGCTGTGATGTGTCCCACCAGATAGTATTTCAGGCTACATTATATTGAACAAGCAGAGCATTTCATTGTTTTCCCTTTTTTTTCTCAGACAAAGCAAAAATTACTTTTACACAGAGGTTCACAAACCAAAGGTGTAACATAGGAGACACAGACTGGACTTTTACACAGTGAACCTCGTCTCGTCTCATCGTCTGAACCCACTTTATCCTCACTAGGTTCACAGGGGTCACTGAGGGTCTAATCCAGCTACAGTGGGTGAAGGCGGGGTACACCCTGTATGAGTCTCCAGTTCATCTCAGGGTTGAACATATATAGACAAACAATCACTGTCACATTCACACCTATGGACAATTTAGATTAACTAATTAACCTATCAGTGCATGTGTTGGCACAAGTCATCACTAGTCGTTATTATTATTAACCTTTATTTGTTGTAGAGGGACAATGTACATTAATAAACATTTTATAAAGAAGGAAAAATTTAAATGCAGCCATTTTTAGCTAAAAGGCTAATTTCCAATGCTAGTCCCCCTGCCAGAAAGATCCTGGCAATAAATGAAAACATAAAAATAAAAACATAAAACATACAATTCAGTATGTAAAACATGACCATAAAGACATATAGCATAAAATTCAACTTGACGTGTGAACATCACTAGTGCTGACAGATTTGATTGTGTAGCAGCCATTTTTTGAGTTGTGTTTTAAATCATCTGTATGAAGTGGACTCTCTTAAATTTTATGGGATAGTATTCCACTCACCAGCTGCCTCGGAAGTGAAGACTAGTTGAGTTTACTAGTTTAACGTATCTTTTGGTAGAGTATACAGGTTGAAACATCCTATCGGCTCAATCTTTGATCGATAGTGATCCTTATGGGTCTTGGAAGCATAGTCAGAAAAACTAGAATACAATGATAGAGCGCTGGGTGTTCTTATCGTCCAATGTGGCAGCACAATTGAATCATGGGATTGCGTAACGTCACGTGCATTACTTCTATTGAAGGCATTAGGTGACCAACTGCAGATCTTTATCAGCACTAGGGTAAAAGGCACTACCAGGTGAATTAACCTACAGTATATGTTGGTTTTTATGGCTCTGGAAAAATATAGCACTGGATCAAATTCACTTACTAGTCAATTTTTCATGTCTAATATAATAATTACAAATGACAGATTCTCACACACGCTTTGCTCCATAATTAAAAAAAAAAAAAAGTTTGCCCAAAGCCTGGCTGTGTTATCTCCATCATGGCCTAGGGGAGGTTTTACATGTTAAATGTGATAAGACAGAATTTCTGCACTAAATGGAATAAGTTTGAATGTGCATTAAGATTAATTTATTTTAATACAACCTAGTATAATACAAGTAAATGTTTTGTTTTCCCCATTTCATACCACTACAACTGGTGGGGATAGCTCATGGGTGTAAAATTGCATATGGACGCTATGGACGTGTCCATACCAATATTTGAATGTGAAATTACATGACATTTATGAAACAAAAGATTACTGTATTTTCTGGACTGCACCTTATATATGGATTAATTCTGGTTGTGCTTAGTGACTGTGAATTATGACTTTTATCTGATAATTTTGACTTTTTTCTCATAATTTTGACAATTTTTCTCATAAATTGGAATTTTTATCTGATCATTTTGACTTTTTGTCTCATAATTTAGATTTTTTACCTAACAATTTTGACTTCACTTAATGCACTTTATAATCCAATGCACCTTATATATGAAGAACCTAAAAAATAAACCATTCATTGACAATCCACCTTAAAGCGACTAAATATCGTCATCAATGAACCTTTATCACGTGACAAAAATGACACAAAAGTAGATGTAAATGTGGGTCTTGTGACGATAACTATATTTAAATATATAATGCAGTTATAGATGACCAATAAAAACTACACAAAATGTGACTTAAGAAATAAAAAACATTCCTAAAACATAAGTTAGTTCTTGTTGACTAAAACAAAATGAGATGTTATTTAAATTTTTTTAGCCATGTATTTATTATTTATTTATTTATTGTTGCTGTCTCTCGTGAGGAAGTTGTCAAATTATGTCCCCACCAATGTCAACATCATGATTACTCCCATGTGATAGTTACATTTGTGTCTGCACCCCACCCCCACCCACCACCACCCCCTTATTTTTAATGAAATGCCAGTGATTCCTGGACATAAACAGGACATTTAAAACGACAGCGAAGAACAGACTTGGGACAAATTTCATCAAAAACTACCTTAGTGATGGCACATTTTACTGGTTAATTTGATTTTGTGAAACATCTCTTAAGAAGATTTATTCCACCTTTAGGAGCGCAGCAGGACACTGAAGGGGAAATTAATTATAATGAAGAGAGGGTGGCCTCCTGAGCTGATGAGGTTTATTATTACACTCCTGCTTGTGTGTCTGCTGCTGATAACTGTGGCAGAAGACAATGACGAGTCACATCAACACAGATACACAGCAGCTTCTGTACCTGAAAATGACAGTAGATAGTGTTTAAATGGCTGTGAGACAATCAGCAACAGCTACATTTATATGAGCCAATCATCTTTAGAAGGGGTTCAGTTTTGTTTTTTTTCTTACTTCCTGTTTAAAGTGGTATTGTTTGTGAGTTCAACAATTAGCTTTTTTTTTTTTAATCCATTCATCTTCACGGGCAAATTCAATTTGGCTTCAAGGGTACGTCTGTTTAAATTATTTCTATCAACATTTGCTTAAATCATTTCAATCAGCCTAGTTTCAGGCAATTGAATAGACGTAGTCACTGGAAAGTTTCCACTCAGCAAATGTGAATCACACTGAAGTTCTCACTGTCTGCCAATCAAACCAGGGTCTGGCATGACCCAGTGCTACTTTTATAACAAAAAAACATTATATTTCTCTGTTTTGAACCTCCCTATAAGTGTTTTATCACCATGTATTATAATATAATATTCTACATTTTCTGTTTTTAAAATGAAAGTCACAATTTTCTCCTAATTTAACCCTTTCAGACCTGAATTATGTTCCTAGGTTGTGGAAAAATATAGTAATTACCTTTTCCCCATCCCTATGCAACCAGAAATGAGAATCAATCTTTCATTGTTAAATATTTTGTCCATTGTGATGGACATTGGGACCCAACAGTTGTTAAAACATTGTCACATTGACATCACATGGCAGAGACATATAATGCTATAACTCAATGGATACTTGAGATTTCACCATGAAATTACACAGGCATATATATATATATATATATATATATATATATATATATATATATATATATATATATATGTATATGTATATATATATGTATATGTATATATATATACATATACATACATACATACATACATATAGCTAATGAGATATAATGATCCATTTGAGTAAAGGTCAAAGGTCAAAATTGTATTTAGCAGAAAGATTTATTGGCTCTAATATGAGAAGAGGTTGTCAGAGAAATTTGAAAATGGCACAAAACAGGGGTGAGATTAGACATTCTCTAAATATTAGTGTTGTTTTTTGTTTTGTTACAACCCCCCCCCCCCTCAAAAAAAAAAACATGAAATGTCTAAATTCAGTCACTTTAGTCTTATTTTCTGTGGGCATCTTTGAAACAATTTCTCTGTGACACAAAACATAAGTCCACTTTACTCTTGTCACAGTACACATGCATTTTTCCTGAACATTCTGGACATTTACACCTTATTGTTTCCAACTCTTGTAAATCTATCTTCATCTCCATCTTCCTCATCACTTCCAAAAATGTCAATATCAGAGATATTTCCGTCTCCAATCAGTTCAAGGGCTGTATATTCTGCATATGGAATATTTTCAGCTGATTATCAACTGATTATCTTGTTCTGAAGTACTGTTTTTATAGTAATAAGGTCATTCATTAATACTGGATCATTCAGTTCAACAACATGGTTTCAGACCCACTGTCCATTGGAATGAACAACAGTGTTTGAAAACATCCTGTGTACAAACTTGTACTAATACATTTGATATTACACATTAATTCATATGTTCCACCTTTCAATATTATATCAAAACTATTAAAACATGGCACAAATATCTATAAAAGTGATTAAAACTGTGATTAAATCCTTACTTTGAAGCCCTGCCATGCCTCTCTTCAGTGTAGTGGGTTTATTTCTTCAGGGTTCAAGTGTTAAATGTTGTAAAAGTAAAGAAAACAGCAGCTGTCATGTGACGTCCATTGTAATGGACACAGAGTGTGAAAGGGTTAAACTTTTAGATTTTAATAAAAAAAAATATCTAAAAAAATCATCATAAAATTTAAGGGATGTTATAACACAAATGAAAAAAAAAAACCTAAAAAGGTGATTTCATCAATTACCTGCACATAAAACAAGTGTCTCCATCCACTCATGTATAAAATGTTGTACAAGATGATGATGTTTTCACATTCACTACTGAGGCTCTGAACGTCCAAATGGGTCATATTTGATGATCATGAAAACATTACAAACTCCATCATATGCCAATTATTGATAGAAGATAATGGATCAGAAGTTTTTAAACATTTTAGCTCAGTAGATAACTTTAGCTGCAACTGGTTGTTTGGGTCTTTATGGGTTAAGTTTACTTTAATAAAGAAAAATCTGATGTTTTAACTATAATCAGAAACAAGATGAAGCCTTTTATTCTCCTCAAACTTTGAAGATGACACCTCAGAAAAAGACTCTTAGACCTTTATATGCTGCTCTTTTTAAACTTTTCAGCAGCAAAAATGTTTTACTTTTTAGGTAATTAGCCCTGTGTAGCCTCTGTCTGAGACTCTGAGTTGAAAATCAAACAAAAGCAAATTGTAACCTTATTTCCTTTTTATTCAAGAGCCCTCCACAACTTAATGAGAAAATTTTTTTCTGGGCTGAGCTCCCTGCAGAGCGTCAGTACCATTTATAGAAATGTCCTTTAAAATGTTCCTTTAGTCTGTGGTGATGCATGATGTTGTCTAAAGCAGTCAGATAGTTACAGCCTAATTGTGTCTGTGCCCCAGACTATCAAACCACCTCCTTTTTTAAGCCCCAAATCCAACTTCCTTGACTGACACGGAGAGATTGACTGCAGATAAAGTGTCATGTGTTCCTATTGCAGCAGCAAGTCTTTGTTAACCCTTTGTTGGTCAGCTCAACCGTTTGGTAGAGGTAACTTTGGACCCTAATATCTAATGTAAATTAAAATCCTTTGACACCAAACTTCTTGGGCAGTCAATGCTATATTCAGTCATGCTAGTATATATACCACCAAGGAGGAAGATCATAAATGTGACATGTGACAACGCCTCTGCTGTGATCTTTTCTTTTGGACACACAATTGCTGGCAATTTCAATTTCAATTTTTAATTTTTTTATTAACTTTTAGAGAGTCTATTTTACATAAATAATCCTCATGTTTCAGAAATAATTTGTATTCATGTAATAATTTTTTTTTAAACATGCTGAACGAAACGGAAGAGATGATGGTAAAGGGTCATGAAATGCTAATGAATAGAATAGAATAGAATAGAGTAGAATAGAATAGAATAGCATAGAGTAGAATAGACCTTTATTAGTCCCTTACAGAGAAATTAATTTGTTACAACAGCAGAAAAAATGGTGCACTAAAACAGGCTGCCCCCTACAGGCACCAGGTAAAATCTTTGTGAAGGACAACGGTAAATGAAACAATGGCAGTGGGGGCACACTTAGCAGTTAGCGTCACATTTAGCATAAAAACAAATACATTATTCAAGGTTCACGTGATGGTATTTTTTCCTAGGACACAAAAATGAACACACGTGGTATAAACAAAGATAAACTTTGCAATGCAATGCTAATGCTAATGCTAATGCTAGTCACTAATGATACAAACACAAAGAATTAATACATCTAATTTGAAACAAATGGCCTGATGAAGGCCATTTGTGCCGAAACGCATTGGGGTTTTTATATGTTTTTATATGATTTTATAGGTTTTTTTTTAACCAAGCCAGTTTAATAAAGGCTTTTTATCCTTCACTTTTAAGAGAGTGCCTTGGAATTTTTCTTTGTTTTATGCTGTTCTCTCCTATCCAATAGAGCACCTCTAATTTTTATTACTTATTTTGAGTCCAGGTAGCGCTCCTTAAGCAAACTTTTTTTTAAGTCACAAATAATGTTTGAGTTTAAAAATTTTTTAATAAATCTATAGTCCCTGTGAGATGGAAAAACCAAATTTATTTTTATATTTTTTAATTGTGATTTTTGTCGTGTGACCAACAATGGGTTAAACATTTTAAATTAATTCAGATGAGACCAACATACAGCCCTCACCTCAGCATCTGGGGGGGGGTGGGGGGCTAAATACTCATAGCCAATCAGTGCTAATCTTTGAAGCAAGGACCTCAAACACAACATATTTGGACCCTGCCCCCTGAGCTGCTTTTCCAGCTGGGTGGCTCCGATCCACGTGAAGCCATTTCAGCTTGGTGGGGCAGACAGACTCAGACAGACTCAAAGGCAGATGGAGAAAAGAAACATACATTCACAGAAAACACACAAGAATTACAACAGAATCCTTCACATAAAGCTCTGACAACAGCAGCCGCAGCACTGACCACACACAGGCAAGTCTACTGCCCTGCCCCGGGTCAGAGGGGCATTTATGGACTCACAAATAGAAGACATGAGGTTGAAGGCTTTGTTTAACATCTGGTCACTGTCTGGATGTGCATCTAATTTAAGTGTGCAGTGTTCCACATGACACAAATTTCCAGGAAAAGACGGCACAGTTACAACAATAAACAAAGGAGAACCACACAGTAACAGTTATATTAAGGTGAGGCCTAACAAGAACCTTAGAGTGAACCTGAAAGTCCTGCTTCCATTCTGAAAGGTACGGCCTCTACACTGGTAGAGCAGACTAAGTATTTATTTATGAGTCTATAAGAACCAAAAGCATTGTTTTCTGTACAGCAGATACAGTGTAAAATAAAAATAAAACATCTTTAAAAACAGTTGTGAATTAAAAAAGGTGAGTGTTCTGGTGATGAACAAATAACATTTGTTACTTAAATAAATTCATTTGTATTGAAGGTATTTAAGGCTATTTTGTTCATATTTCAACTTCAAAATTAACATCTTTCATGCACAAAAGTGAATAGATTTAGCATTTGGGGAAATTACGATGTCAGTTTAAAAAAAAATAAAAATTCACTCCAATAATCAATTCTATATGTGGTTTAAACCAGTCAAGTTAAGTTATATTGCTTTTTTAATTTTCCTGTTTCTGCAGCATATTTAATATCATATTTACAAAAACAATAGTCATGGCCTTTACTTTGCAGAACTCCACATGGTGTCAGATTTAAAAGACACTTGCGTTAGATTTTAATGTTTAATAATAATAATGGTTTGGATTTCTATAACACTTCTGAAGGCATTTCACTCAAACCACTTTACATTTTTGATCCATTATTCATTCGTTCTCATTCACTGGTGCTACAGTAGAAGTGTAGCTGCCAATCTACATCAGCTGCTCGTCTACAGTAACCATCACCAAACATTCATCACCAGTGTAAGTGACACTGGACGTAAGGAGGGTGAAGCTTCTTGCCCAAAGACACTTTGATCCAGACAGAGCAGGATTTGACCCACTGGTAACTGGATGACCTACTCTACCTCCTAAGCCACAGGCGTTTGAGCCCTAGAGTCCACTGTTTAAGAAGAGCACTTGTTCATTTTGATCTGCCCTTACTTTCATTGTTAAAGTTTCTGCATCTGCAGCGTTTCAGTAAAAACCACATGGTTTAAAATTACTTCAGCGATGGTTATAAGGTATTAAAAAACTGGAGATTGGGTGAGTTATAACCTGGGTGCGATGGGAATAAGGTGGGTTCACCCCCCCTCTCTGGTTTTTAACATCACCATTATTGTTCGTTAGGGTTAGGGTCCACTGCCTGCGTGCACCTGAGGCCGGGATCCCACCTAAACCGGCGTCACCTTCATTGCACCCTGGGGTTTCCGGGAGATTGCATGCATTAGATTCCTGTGTTTCAAGATAGATGCAGATGACCCCTGGCCCTTTTGTACGTCCCCACCCTGACGATGTGATGCAGTTGGCGCACTGAAGGTAAAGGGGTTCTGGCTCCCGTCCCTCCTGAGGTTTTGCGTCCAGAGGAGGGGCAGCAAGTCTACAGTCCCGGGAAGTGGCGAAGTCCGGATGGAGGGCGTTGTAAAACTCGCTGCCAGAGCCTCGAGCCACCTTCACCCCATGAGCCTTCATGACTGACCCAGAGCTGCGGAGAAAGTGAGCCCGGGACACGAGTTAGGCTCGGGGGGAGGTGGACTGCGTGGACTCCACCTGTTTACCTCTCAACAGTTTCATGTCCTCTTGAAGTTATTTTCAACTTATCGTTCTAGTGTCAGTATTTATCCTCAGGATAGTTTATCACCCACTGCTGCATTCACTAACAGTCCCACCCCAAGAAGATACGGCACATTTCCCACACATGCCAGTGGGACTAGACTAGGATTCCATGCGTGGCCTACTGAGAGAATCCTGGTAGAGTTTCTTTTCCTCCTTTCCTTCTTAGGAATATGTTTACAATAGGGAATGAGGGTCAGCACATCCAATGCAAACTTTTTTCTGTGGAAGCCCCCCCCCCCTCTGTTTTGCAAATATGTACAGTATGTAGTACGACAAGCTAAATCGTAACATCCCATTTGTTTCTACTCAGATTTTAAAACTTGCAATAGAAAAATGATCTGCAAAAATCTAAGTATTCTTGTACAGCAGGTGCCCAGTTGCTGCAGCATTTTGAAAATTATTAAATGCTACAATTATAACACGTGTGTGCAATTCAGCTCAATTTTACCTCTCCAGACGATAAGCCATTCTCCAAAACTACTGTTTGGTTTAATTTCCAATTTTAGAGGTAAAGTCACTGAGACAATGTCTAGCAAATTTCTTCAGTTTTTAAACATTATGTTGTTGTTTTTTTGACAAATTTCTGAAATATTAAACATTTGGATTTACTTCTAATCTGCCTTATTTTTGATTTTCTATAATATAAAAAGGGTCAATATAATTACTATTGAACACTGACAGGAAGTCGTATATGGACTTGTTGAATTATCCACTACTCACTCCTACAGGGACAGTGATCTTCTGGATAAAGACTACAGGACTATAGCTGCAGAATCTGACAATCTGACAATTTTAAGTTGTTATTGACACTTGATAGAAGACAAAGTGCCATTGGTCCTATTTTTTTCTATTGAAACCATCAGCTTGTCTGGTTATCCTAAAAGCATTAGCTCACTGTTTTAGCACAACCACTAGAAAAAAAGCTACCCGGGGCGGCCATAGCTTAGTTGACAATTAACTGAAGGGTTGGTGGTTCAAATCCTCAAGTCGTAGTCAGTCCGTTGTGTCCTTGGGCAAGAAACTTCACCCTCCTGGCCTCCAGTGCCACTCAGACTGGTGTATGAATGTTTGATGGTGCCTGCAGGGACCATAGCTGTGAATTGGCAGCCATGTTTCTGTCTGTATAAATGTAGTTTACCACCACCAGAGGAAGAATGTGAGAGTGAATGAATGATGGATCAATAATGTAAAGTGCCTTGAAAAGCACTATAGAAATGTAATCCCTTATTATTACCCAGATAAACAGTACTTGACCCTAGACTGTGCAGTAAAGTTTGGGTAAAAGTTTGCTCCAACTTTCTCCAAATCTTCTGATAATGTTAAAAAAAGGCAAAATTTAGTCTTTAATACTCCTATTTTCATCCTGTTGTCAGAGTCACAGTATTCCACAGGAGTGTCGTCCTTGTGTCATGTAGAATAAAAACTCATTCCTCCGCTGTTTCCCCATTTCTGACTGTCACTCCTCCTTACCCACTGCTTCACTACTTCACCGTACTTCAAAGAAGTCTCACCTCTTCTTCTCTGTACTAAGGTTGCACAACAAGTGTCTCTTTCTTCCTCAGACTTACACAAAGACCCACATTCATGAAGCCAGAAAAGAAGGAGAGAGCTGGTGCCTTCCACTCACACTGCGTTTCCTAAGTGATAAACGATCGACAAATCCAAATGTACTGTACAAGTGCATGAGTTAAAGCCAATGGTAAATGTTAGAGTGTGTATCTGTGCTTATGTATGTGCAGGATTGTGAACCGTCACCCTCTATTACAAACACACAATACTTGGGCTCAGACTATAAACCAGTGTGACACTCAGTGGTAGTGACTACACAGACAGCCCGAGGGGATTGTAGAGAGAGGAGAGTGGGCGTGGGGCTTTTCCTGTGACATGCTCCTCTTTGGACTCGCTAAGTGGTAACTAAAAACACATGCTTAAAAACAATTAGTGTAAAGTCCTGAATTAGTTGTAGAGGAGGACGGAGCTTGTGGACTCCTCGACTGTGAGGAGGGACGTGTATGGACTAGTAAACGGGGCTGTCGCCTCCCATCAGCCCTGCTGTGACCCTGGATGACTCTGTGAGGCTGCCAGCACCAGCTCCAGCAGGGTGGCAATGGAAAAGATTAACAGCAAGGAGGTCCCACGAACAAACAAGTAAACACAGAGGATCAGATTAGATTCTAAATGACTCCGGAAAATCTGAGGGATGACAACAGGCCATTGGGACCATGGTAAGAGGTATCCAGACTGTAAATATTATTAGTAATAAAACTAATTTAACAATAAAAAGTGAAGAATTAAAAAATAAAAAAGGTAATATGAAACTGCATTCTGTGCGCAAAATAGCCAAAACACACTGAAATAATAAAGAAAATTAAAAGGTTTTTTTTGTCTTTTTAGCATTTAAAAAAAAATAAATTCTACAGTATATATGGGGCTGGATGTTATAGGCAACAGGTGTCAAACATAAGGCCCAGGGTCCAAATCCGGTCTGCCAAAGTGTGGCCCATAGGATGAATAACAAGGAAGATATTAATGGTGTAAAAAGTATTGTAATTTAGGTTCTACATACAGAATAATTAAATATCAATTGAGTCAAACCAGTAAAATAGGATCATAATTACCTATAAATAATAAAAACAGCAGATTTCAACAAAAAAAATCAAATTATATGGAAATATTTATATTAACAAACCATCATTTTACAAAAACCTGAATAAATATGAACCAGCTGAAATATCTCAAGAGATGTAAGTGTAATTTTACAAATAATCTGCCTGTTACTAATTATTTAGTATATTTGTAATTGAAATGTAAGTTGTTCTGCACATGTGCAAATGACAAACTGATAGACTGAGTCAGAAAATGGTTCAAATGTCACTTGTTTTTCTTAAAACGTGTCAAGTTGTTGATGTTATTCACATTTGGAGGGAAACATTATAGATGTAAACATTATCATAATGTAATTTGACTCTTTTCATTGTTATTATTTTTATTTTTTATTATTTGACTGGTCTGGTCCTTTTCAGATCAAATTGGGCTGAATGTGGAACTGAACTAAAGTGAGTTTGACACCCCTGTTCTGTAATAACGGTGCATTTTGTAATAAACTGCCGCATGTTGTAATGAATGTTGCCACATTATGTAATAATTTATTCCATTTTGCAGCAGCAGGTGCTTTGGTGGTGTGGTATTAAAACTCAAGGAGCTGTTTGGGAAACATTCCAAATGGTTTATGTCTTGGCAGGTAATTAGACATATTAGACATTAGGACAATTTGAAATTACAGATATATTTTGGAAATAGAAATGTTGTTGTTTGTTTAACCTTTTGAGGCAATTTTATATTTGTTTAAAATTAATGTTAGTGGATAAATTATCTGGTCACAGCAGCTCTGTAAACAAGCAGAAGACACTTATATTGTTTAACCTCTTAAGCCCCAAACAGGTTTTTCTGGCAATTAACAAACAAATAAACTATGCTTTAGAATTATTATTACGTAATGCACCATGTTATTAAATAAAAAAGTTGCAAGTGCATTTTGTAATACTCTTCTCAAAATGTAATAACTTATTACATAATACAGCAAAATGTATCACAAAATGCGGCTTTATTACAAAATGAAATGAAAAAGTTATTACCTTTTGGATGTTTATTACAAAATGCGGCTCAACAGCCCTGATACAGACAATTATATCCAGGTAATTTTGTAAGTACAATGATAAATAGAATATATTGCATGTTTTTTTTTTTCCTAAAAAATATTAACTGTAACAAAAACCATATATGATAAGTATATAAAGATGAAACTTTATGTAAATAACAATTGACTACTTAATGTAACATGAATATCATATAGACCTACTATAATGACCTATAATGTTGTGTCAATTAGGCTACACAAATAAGGACAAAAATATATATCAATTTAATATAATGTTTAAATGTTAACAAAGCTGGCTTAATACATGTAGGTTAAAGGAAAATGTTGCTTATATAAATATGTTAAATAATAAAAGTATATCAATAAATAATGAGATGTTTTAGACATACTCTGTACTGGCTACAGTATCGAGCCATGTCAGGAACATTTTGGTTTTCATTAACTAAATATTGCACAAAAGTGCACAGTGGAACTGCACTTTCTACTTTCTCAACTCATCACCTTTAGTGTTAAATTGCCATGAAATGACTATAATAAACTCAATAGCCTCAGAATATTAAAGCTACAAATCCTATAGTGCAAAGCTCTGTGTAAAATACACTGGTACTGTGTCCTGCAGAAGAGAGATAAAAGACAAAATTTTATCCCAGCACTTTAAAAATGATGTGTTAATACATATTCCCTCATTTATCTAGCCAATAAATCTGTACACACTGGAAGATGACAAAAAAAAATCAACCATATATATTAAATAATATTGCATGGATAGTTGGATTTTTCTTGTCATTGCCTTTTGTGGATGCTGTAGTGTCCAAAGTGAAAAGATTTTCTTTAAAGGTAAGATGTTTTATTGAGTTTGTACTTCATTATTCCCTTTCCATTATGACAGATACCCTGTATTAGACAAAAAGGCTCAAATTAATCCTGAAAACATACCAAAAAAAAACATTGACTACAACTACACTATACCAAACATTTAGGTTGTTTACACATTATACTTATATTATACACATTGTCTATTCAGTTCTGTTTTATGCAGAATTTATTATGTATATTTAGTATTATTTATTATGTTATTACGCTTGCTCTTTATTGCATTGCATGTTGATGATGTCCATCCATCCATCTATCTATCTATCTATCTATCTATCTATCTATCTATCTATGTTGACAGTAGAAATGTTATATAACATGAACTTTTTCCCACATTATGCTTGTCTTTAATTTATATTCTAGTAGTTATTACTCTCCCAAGGAACAGTGGAGTTCTGTTTTTGCCAGCATTTATCAATTTGTCTGTCTGGTTGTTTGTTTGACTTTTAGCAAGAAAACTTAAAGGGTCATGGGCAGATTTGGCTGAAATTTTCAGGACAAATAATTCAATTTTGATGGTGATCAGTGGTGGTGTGTTGGGGGGTGGGGGGTGGGGAGAGATGTGTGTGTTTCCTTTCCTCAATCGGGGGAGAGGTCGAAAGGCTGACCTGTCTTGGCAGAGTCTGCATTCAGTGAGTGCTTTTCTAGTGTAGTGTCTGAAAGATCCAAAGTGGTTTGAAATGTTTGAAAAGAAGGTCTTGAATTTGTATATTTGAAGGAAGGACTCTTGGAGATAGAGTGGTACCTCTACTTACGAAATTAATTCATACCAGAAGTGTTTCCCTACCATGAATTTTTTGTTAATAGTCACATATTACATGGAAAAGGTCTAATTCGTTCCAAGGCCCCCAATACTACCCCTCGAACCCTTTAAAAAATAGAAAAAAATTACTGATTTTGTATGAAATATGTGTTAAAAGAAAATGTAGATTAAGATTTTAATCCATCCAGGCTAATGGCGGTGTCCGGGACAGGAGAATTAAGCCACGTCTGGTTGAGAATGAGGATGCATCAGTCTGGTGGTTTATGTTTGGTGTTTAAATCCATCTTCAGGTCCAGTTTGTTTTCCAGTAAGCGTACGTTGGCGAGCAGGACTGATGGAAGCGTTGGTTGGAACGGGTTAGCTCTTAGTTTAGCTGTAAATCCACCACGACAGCTGCACTTCTACTTCCTCTTGCGTCGCTTCCGATGTTTCCAGAGGCGGACTCCAAGTTTTTAACAATTTTTCTTCAGCTGATGATAGTCTGCCGGTCATATATTCTTCTTGCACCGTTCGGCTGAACTTTTGATACTAAAAGCGTTGGTCTACTGTAGGTGTAAAAATGACCATTAAAGTGTCTGTGTTACTGGGAGCCACAGCAGCCACACCTAACAGGGCGCCACCATCGCCCTGTTTAATGTAATTTTCAAATATGCACTGTAATAAAATTTAAATGAGCACACTGGGAAAAACTCGGGAATCAACAGTAACCGATGAATGAGGGTCAAAGCGTAACAAAAAGTATCATTGATAGCTCCCTCATAACCGATGCGATGCTACGTACAATACGTATGTTATGTATAGTAATCTTCATACAGTACTATATTTATGTCTTGGAGGTTTCAGTTTCTTTTCGTAAAAATAATTTTCTTTCGTATTCAGAGATGAAAAATTGAGGCAAAGTTTTTTCGTTACTTGGATCATATCGGATCATACTTGGATCCAGCTATTTTAGCTGGATCTTTCGTAAGTAGAGGTACCACTGTATATGGTTGAAGACAAGGCCCTTGCTAGGCATGTTTTTAATGGGTCTGAGGAGTCTGTGAAGCTGTGAAGGAACAAATGGTCTTTGTGTGGATATCAAATGTTTATGGTAAACAACCAAACCTTTATAAGGGAAAAGTTATAGATGGTTGGGGAACTTCATATTGGTAGAAGTTCACCACACTGACCATGGTGCCTGTATGATACTGATCTTTTTGTTAATAAATTATGTTCTAAAATGAAGACAGTGTTAGCGAAGCCTTCTTCATCATCCACTCATCACCCTCATCTGAAGAGACACTACACTAGTTTAGAAAAATGTTATTGTTTTCATTCATTTAACTATAGATTTTTGTCCATCTGTATACCAAGACATTTAATTTAGTCTTTGCCAGATTTTTGACAAATAACAAAATTACAAAAAAATGAAAGTACTTCTTAGTTGTTGCTACTCTGTTAATTGTAGATGATGAGGATGATGTGAGTGTCAGTGGTACGGTGACTCTCAGCTGCCTTTCCCCTGCCCTCATTGAGGCCCACTCTGGCCGACACAAAGCCTCTTTGTGAGTGGACTGCATACCACAGCTTTACTGTCCAATCTGACAGAGGTACAGTATGGAAATGTTAGGCAGCAGAGATAGTCAACCAAGGATGATTCATGGGAAGACAGAAATAATGGAATGATTTCTCCTATTCCTGATAATAAGCAGCTGCCTATCTGACCACATGTGTCCTTAGTGATAAAACTGAAATCCATGACAACCTTAGTGTCTTCGAAGAGCCCACACTGGCTGATGGCAGACGATCTGGACAAACATGAGAGACAAATGTCACAACAGATGTTCTGTTCTTCACAGAGGCCACACTGCTCATCTCCTCTCTCTGAATATGCATTTACACAGAGCATTTGAATTTACAGCGTCATATACTTTTCACAAGATCTTTGAATTTAGCATGCCCTGTAAAATTGGACAAACACTCCAAATGTAATACTGCATCTGCATTTTTCACACCATGCTGAATCTACAGCAACAGATACAGTTTAGTCCACACACATTTTCTGACTGATTAAAAAGTGTGCAAAATGTTACATCTGTGTTCTTATGACTGATAAAAACTGCACAAACAGTACATTCTCTGTAAACTTTCAATACAAGTTACATTTGTTTTGGAGCCTGTGGGACATTAAAGTTACTACATTTCAGAACATTGCACTTTTTTTTTACAGCAGTAGGAAAGAAAAGAAAGAGGTTAAAAGAAGAATACAAGAAATAGTGGTTTATGCATAAAATCATACTTGACACTTTTTACCTCGGTGTTGCGAAAGGGTTCATTTTTACATTCCATCCAATTTTTTCATAAGACATTCCATGCACGCCAAATGTATTGAGCTTTTGAGTATATTTAGGGGGTTAAGTTAGAGTTCATTGCATCCTGGTATAATAGTAAAAAACAAACAAAATATGGGCCCAAAGAGCAAAGGCCCTTTCCCCTGTGGGGCAGGGCCTCTCTTGTCCTTAATAATAATGATTTGACTTTTATTACTTTTCCTATTGCAGACACTTGAAGGGGTGGCTGATCCTGGTCCTGAAGAACACTACCCTGCATGTTTTAGATTTTTCCCTCTTCCAACACACCTGATTCAAATGATAAGCCCATCATGTAGCTCTGCAGAAGACTGATAACAACTGTCAGGTGTGTTGGATGAGGGAAACCTCTCAAACATGCAGGATAGTAACTCTTGCAGACCAGGACTGGGCACCCTTGGCTTACACTGAATCCATTATTCATTCACATCACTGTGGACGATAAAGTACATCTGTAGCTACAGCTGCCCTGAGGCACAGACATGGTTACTAATCCATGCAAACACCCTCTCTGACCAAATATTCATTCATTCACTGGAAGCAGGATGTATGTCGTTTCTTGCCCAGTGACACAACAGCACCTGGATGGAGCAGGATTCAAACTACTAACCCTCTGGTTACTTGATAACCTGTTCTAATAGTTAACCTTTAACCTTTTTTTAAAGTAAATACATGTGTTACATGTGATATTTCTATAATGGGCAGCACGGTGATGCAGTGGTTAGCACTCGTGCCTTGAAGCAACAAGGTCCCTGGTTCGATTCCCACACCAGACCTTTCTGTGTGGAGTTTGCATGATCTCCCTGTGTCTACATAGGTTTCCTCCCACCATCCAAAGACAACACTGATAAGTTAATTGGTTAATCTAAATTTCCCATATGTGTGAGAGTGATTGTTTGTCTCTATATGTTCAGCCCTGACGACTTGTCCAGGGTGAACCCCCCCTTCACCCGTTGTAGCTGGAATAGACCCCCAGTGAGGATAAAGTGTGTTTAGAAGATGAGTATTTCAGTTGCAGAACTGAATTAAATCCATATTTGTTTAGCATAATATTAAGTTAAACCATCTTTACTCTGGACTAAAAATGCAACCCAGTGAGTTCCAGCCGGTTACCCGTTGCTGGCAGTAACTTTTGTTTATGTTGTCCAAAATCCCTCAGGACAAAATTAGGTATTTGGATTTTTGGAAAGGCATTTAGAAAAAATGGGACCCTTTTGAAAGGGCTGGTGTGTTGAGCTGATTGTTCCAGTGCAACTGTCCAAAAGAGGTCTTTGATATGGACGAGCGATGCTGCAGTAGTCATGGCTACAGGTTGCTTCAACAGTCTGCAGTAGGTTCACATCACATAACTTGGCAGCTTTACCCTACACAACTCTTATAATGGAAATATCTAACAAGCAGACTATCTCCAAAATACCAGCAGCCTACGTCCTGCCTTCACAAAAGCAAATGTCACAGCTGTGAGTTTGTCTCCACTCCAGTTAGTATTGGCTCAATTGTTGACTAGTTAGTCAAACATGTTTGACTAGTTAGTCAAACATGTTTGAAAACAGTTACAGGAAAAACATTGTGACTATAAAATGCAGCTCCATGGTAATTCACTCAGATCTAGTCCCAAGACCCCCACAGCTGCAATCAACTTCTATCTGTCCCTCCCTATTATCATGCTTTAGGAAGTGAGGCAGCGTTCATTCATTGCCTGCTCTGTGTTTACCACATCACTCCTGCATCACCTCCCTACACATCTGAAACTCACTCCACCCCCACCACAGAGATTCCTCCTGTATTAGCCAAACAGTTGAGTGTGTTGTCATTGTGTTCATTCAGAGGTTGTGACTCTCACAGACTGATAGTGTCATGTGTGCTCCAGAGCATTACTCTACAATAGGTCAAAGTACTCACATTCTCTATTTAAGTACAAGTGCAGCTACTTGGTAAAAGTAGAAGTACTGATTCAACTCCTTTACTGAAGTCTCGTCTCGTCATCTGAACCCACTTTATCCTCACTAGGGTCACAGGGGTCATAATCCAGCGACAATGGGTGAAGGCGGGGTACACCCTGTATGAGTCTCCAGTTCATCTCAGGACTGAACATATATAGACAAACAATCACTGTCACATTCACACCTATGGACAATTTAGATTAACCAGTTAACCTATCAGTGCATGTGTTTGGATGGTGGGAGGAAACTGGAGAAAACCCACGCAGACATGAGGAGAACATGCAAACTCCACACAGAAAGGTCTGGTGTGGGAATCAAACCACGGTCCTTCTTGCTGTGAGGCACTAACCACTGCACCACTGTACCTCCTTTACTGAAGTAAAAGTAGAAAAGAACAACTTCTCAATTGTAATAAAGTAAAAAGTAAAAGTGCATTTTTTGCTACAGATGAAATAATACTTATTTAAGCAGGAAAAAACAGAAACGTTTTAAGAATATCCAAAAATTAAGCGTTTAAAGGTGAGTTACTGTGTTTTATTGGGTCATGGTACTCAGTTTTGTGGATATGGACAGTCATTACTAGGAGGTCTACTACTAGGTCAAAATTCTGAGAGAAAAAAGTCATGATTATGTAAGTCACAACTTTTGATTTATCACTTATTTTATACTGTAAAACGTGTCTAGTTTGAAAAAAGTAATGAATCTATTCTGAGAATGTAAAGAGTATAAAGTACAGATATTTATAGAAAAATGTAGGGAGTCAAAGTCAAAAGTTGCCAGAAAATTAAATACTCAAGTAAAGTACAGATACCTAAAAACTGTACTTAACTCTAGTACAGGAAGTACTTCTACTTGTTTTTTTTATACTTCCACCTCTTTTTGAAATAGCCCAACTTTGATGAAGGTGTCCTGCTTAAAATGTGGCGGAAACAGGTGGATTGGGGTGGCACCAGCAGCTATGCGGGTGCTAAACCGATCCATTGTGGTGAAGAGGGAGCTAAGCCAGAAGGTGAATTTATGTTCTGAGCCTCACCTATGGTCATGAGCTTTGGGTCATGACCAAAAGAGTACAAGCGGCCGAAATGAGTTTCCTTCGCAGGGTGGCCACGCTCAGCCTTAGAAATAGAGTGAGAAGCTCGGACATCCGGGAGGGACTCGGGGTAGAGCCGCTGCTCCTCCATGTCCAGAGGAGCCAGGTGAGGTGGCATCGAGTGAGGATGCCTCCTGGACGCCTCCCTGGGGCATGTCCATCCACAAGGAGACCTCGGGGTCGACCCAGGACACGCTGGAGGGATTATATCTCTCGGCTGGCCTGGGAACGCCTCGGGATTCCGCTGGAGGAGCTGGCTCAGGTGGCTGGGGTGCTTTGCTGAGGCTGATGCCCCCGGATAAAGGGGACGACAACGACGGCTATGATTAATTGTAAATGTATCAGTTGTAACAGTTTGTCATTCTGACTAAATAAACATCAAAATAAAAACTGGGACCCCAGGAAGACTAGCAACTACTACGGTTTTTACATGCTATGATTTTGTTCTCAGCTAATTTATTGCATCACAAGCTGGACCATGGTGGGATCTACTACACTCAAGCCAGTAGAGATTTTGTATAAAAAAATCACTAAAAGTTTAAGATAAAAAAACCCCTCTTTCATACCATCACTATAATATCTTGAACACAAACAATCTATTGAGTTTTGACAGTTTCTGTACATATTTTATAAAACTGTATGGCCTGGCATCACCTTGTTTACAAGAATATTTTAAATGTCGTCAGACACATTTTACTGGAGCAATGGTTAAAAAAGACGTGGAGGTTCCTTTTAGGAAAACCTCCTTTAGAGTTGGAACACAACACCAGTGCACATTAGGGACTGTCCCTCTTTAACCACTTTCAAAAGCCAGTTTAAAATATGGCTCAGAGCTCATCAAACATGTACGCACCTCGAGTTTACACACACACACACACACACACACACACACAGTCCTATTCTACGCCTTTTTTTCTTTTTACTAACATGATTATTATAATTACTTTTATATTTGTACATTCTTTACACATGGTTTTGTATAAATGTGTATATATATGTGCTTTTATTTTCTTACCTTGTAAGTATTTAGCCTGCCTATTACATTTTCATATATATACACATATACACACACACACATATATATATATATATATATATATATATATATATATATATATATATATATATATATATGTGTATGTGTGTGTGTGTGTGTGTGTGTGTGTGTGTGTGTGTGTGTTCATTAATGTGCAATGTCCTGAAAAATAAAATATAAAAATAAAAAATAAATGTGGATCCCCAATAAACAAATAAATAAATCGAGCTGAAATTCTTATTATGAATAAATAAGGATTAATGGAGGATTAGCTCATCTTTTTTTCTAAGGTTTATGTCCTGCACACCTCCGTGCCCCCACAGGGTGTTAACAAGGTGTGGTGACATTTTTCCTTGGGTGTTGTAGACTCATAGTGACAGACCTTATCACCATCTTTCCAGGCCCAGTCCCCTGCAATGCCCTCTGTAAACACACGTGTTCTCAAAGACACTGTCCAGACTCCCTGCACACCCTCAACCTCACCTCATCGCTCACATCGGTCCTGAACTAAAGGGCACATCATGCTCCCACAGAGATGGAAACTTACTTTCTTGTGATAACAAAGTATTCTGTATGAAGATCTGGAAAGAGAGATAAATGTGAATGCCAACTGAGAAAGACAGATGTCTCACTGCCTTATTTATTCACCAACATGCTAATGGAAGCTGTAAGTGTTAGCTGCAGTAGAGGAGAGGAACACAAGCTGTACTTAAAGCAGCAGCCAAACTTACACCCACAATCTCAACAATGTTTTTAATACGACCTTGTCTTTATAATGATCCGCCACGCTGACCGTGCACGCCGAGTGTCTCAAAAAACAAAACAAGAAAACAACAGAGCTTTTTGTGTTTGCAGAAGTTATATGTAATAGGGCTGCACGATATTAGAAAAAAAATAACATTGCAATTTTCTTTAACCCTCTGATATATATTCTGGTATTAAAAAAAAATACTCAGGAGTGTATAACAGCTGTGTGGTGCAGACACAAATGGTCAAATAGATTAGTGGTCGACACAGAATATATCTTTCAGTGTCATCCTGCTTGTAGACAAAATAATCAAATAAAATTAAAAAAAAATTATGAATAAATACAAATTTAAAATGAAATAAGTAAACTAAATTAACATGAATAAATAAATAAAGACAAATGACAAAAATGAAAATAGATGAATAAAAATAAATTAATAAATAAATTATTTAAACAGAACATACATTTCAGTGTCATCCTTCGTGTAGCTAAAATAATTCAATAAAATCAATAATAATGAAAAAATAATAAAATAAAATAATAGAACTAAAAATTAATAAATAATTAAATAAAAATACATAAATAGAAATATTAATAATACTACATAACTGATGTTTCTTTTTGGTACCGAGCATTGGTTTTGGGAGATTTTCTCTTGTTGGTTTCGGGAGATTTTCTCTTGTTGGTTTTGGGAGATTTTCTCTTGTTGGTTTTGGTTGATTTTTTTGTTGGATTTGGGAGATTTTCTCTTGTTGGTTTTGCATTTTTTTCCTGTTGGTTTTGGGTGATTTTCTCTTGTTGGTTTTGGGTGATTTTCTCTTGTTGGTTTTGGGTGATTTTTTTGTTGGATTTGGGAGATTTTCTCTTGTTGGTTTTGCATTTTTTTCTCTTGTTGGTTTTGGGTGATTTTCTCTTGTTGGTTGTTCATTTTTCAGTCTAGTTCCCAGTGACTCAGTCCAAACAGGTTCAGAATGACTGTATTATGTTCAGTGTGTCTCAGGTTCTATTGAAATAACATTAGAAAACGTTGAGCTCATTCGTTTCCTACATTACAGAACTTGCGACGCTAACATTACACACACGTACATTGCGAAATATCGATGCTCAAACAATATATTGTGCAGCTGTATTATTCTAGTAGTCATTCAAATTTCATGAGAAAAAGGCATATTATATGTAAAACGATCTGAGGTATCACCCTGGGATGTAAGAACTCTTGATCTCAACTCCTCAGTGATGAAACAACAGGACAGATAAGTGCAATCAGTACCCTGGAAACTAGGAGCACACAGAGTAGATTTATTTGTAATGACTCACCACCAGCCAGTGTAATACAGCTCATAAATTATGCCAGTGGTTATCACCCCGATACAACTACAAAAAAGGGGGGGATGTATATTTCAAAAGTAAAAACAAGCATGTTTTTAATAATACATGAATGCTCTTGCCTTAATGGCTCACAGCAGAGCAGTTCAAAGTTCCATTCAAGGAGTAGCGGGATCCAACATGCCTGCAGGCCTACCTTCAGGAGGAGACATGCCGAGTGAAAATCAAATGTAAAATCGCCACACTTGTTCTATATTTGTTCCAAAGTGGTGCGTTAAGAAACAGAGCAAAGGGTGCAAATGTTAGATTACCACCCTGGTTTAGGTGGCATGAACTGCAGAACAAAGTTTACAGCTCAGAATTAGAACATCTAAAGGTTAACTGTTTTTGGTATTGTATTGCTTATTAAAAGAAAAAAAGAGAAAAAAAAATCTGTCAATTGCTAAAAGAAAAACAAATTCAGTGTGTAGTGTTTTTTTTGTTTGTTTTTTTTTACAATTACTGGGGACAGTTGGAACATGTTGGAACAGCTGATTGACCCTATAATGCCTGAATTTAAATATCAGTGTGTGTGTCTTTATATATATATATATATATATTATATATATAAACCTCTGTCAAAATGAATGCATTAACATGGATTAAACCATCATTAACCAATTAATCTGATAAAACATTTTAACCCAATCAAATGGAACAATTGTTGTTTTGTTGAGAAACTGTTGAATAAACACATTTTATATATATATATATATATATATATATATATATATATATATATATATATATATATATATATATATATATATATATATATATATATAGAGAGAGAGAGAGAGAGAGAGAGAGAGAGAGAGAGAGAGAGAGAGAGAGAGAGAGAGAGAGAGAGAGAGAGAGAGAGAGAGAGAGAGAGAGAGAGAGAGAGAAGGTTTTCTGAATAAGTTTGGAATTTTTCATAGCTTTTTTTCTGTCTTTTTTTTGGTAATTTTAAAGGATTTTAGCATGTTTTGTAGTTTTTTCTCAACATTCTTTGTTTCTTTGTGTATTTTTGTGAAATGTCAGAACAAAAAAGAAAAAAAAGGGTTTTGATCATGATTAATCAAAATGAATTCAAAGCAACTGTGATTAATCTGATTAAAAATTTGACAGCCCTAAAAAGTAAATGCTAAGTAGACGTAATTAATTTGAGTACAGTGCATACAATAGATAGTTTTGTTTTGTATGTTGCATATTTGCAACAGTAGGCATTAAGGGGTTAAAACTCTCAACTAAGACACTTAACGGGTGCAATAATTATGGCCTGGTGAGTAACAGAATAGAATAATCTAGATTCACTAGTGATGTAAATAAAATATAATATTCCTAATTAGTGTTAAGCTTTAAAAACATGAAAATTCTTCTGTTTTCGTTACCTTGGAATGAGTTGTTTTTGTCTCCAAGGAGAAGGGCTGGTGTTCACTTGAGCTTTTATGTTTCGGTAACTTTTATTTCTTCTGTTTTATAGTGGGTGCATGGAGAATTTTCATTTGTATTCATTATTCACTAATACAAATGTGGTTATGAAGAGACGATCAGATCCTCTTAAATATCTGCACTCACACAGACTGAACCTTTACTTCAGGCATGTTTTAAACCTGACACTATCTTTATGAAGTGACGTAAATCCTATATGAACTTATAATGACTCCACTACAACTAAACAACCACATATTTCCACATGAGAAGCTGAGCACATCCTGCTGACTGCTGCTTCAGTTTTACCTTTCCGGGTGCTTTGATCTTGTTGTTGTTGTTGTGGGAGGACAGATTGACATCTTCATGGACACGGTCCAGCAGCCACAGGAGGAACTCCAAGGCATCATGTTGGGAATTACCTCGAAACTGGGATCCATATTTGGATACTATAGTCTGGAAAAGAGAAAGAGGACGGGATGAGTGTGTAGTTTACTTTGTTTTAATAGTTGGGTAAATAAAGTGTATTTTGTGATCAGTGGAAATGATTCATTGGTGTAAAAGACATTAATGTTAATTAATGTTTAATTACACGTTCAGTTTATTTCAAATGTGTCGCAGAGAAAAGAAAAGAAACAGACAAACAACCAAGGAAGAAAAACAACCAGAGAAATAATAAATAAATAAATAAATAAATAAATAAATAAATAAATAAATAAATAAATAAATAAATAAATAAATAAATAAATAAATAAATAAATAAATGTTTTTGAACAAGTATGTCTGTTAGTTAGTTAGTTAACTCATAAACGTATGGATGGATCGTGATGACAATTTCAGGATGTGTTGGGAGTGTTACAAGGAACAAATGATTTTTGGTGATGATCCAGAAGAGTTCCTGAATTCTGAACCACTGTGAAATTTATTCTCCATCAACAGCGATGTAAAATTTCATAGTAATCCAGAACCCATCATTTGTTCCTTGTGACACCCTCAATACATCCTGAAAATCTGAGATATCACCACTTATGTGTTTTAGATGTTGACCTTCACTGTGACCTTGACCTTTGACCTTTATAACTCAACATGTAATGGGTTCTTCCTCGACACATTATCAATCATCTGTCCATCCATTCATAACTTTTTGAGTTCTCTTGCTGACTAACAGACAGACAAACAAACAGACAGACAGACAGACAGACAGACAGACAGACAGACAGACAGGTAGACAGACAGACAGACAGACAGGTAGACAGACAAACTGGCAAAAACATAACCTCCCTGGCAGATGTTATGTTCACACACAAATTCATAAATTCATAAATTTGGTTCTTTTATGAATTTATTATGGATCTATTGAAAATGTGACCAAATCTTCTGGGTCAAAAGTATACATACAGCAGAGCTAATATTTGGTCACATGTCCTTTGACCATTTTCGCTGCAGTAGGATGTTTTCAGTATCCATCCACGAGCTTCTGATTGAATCTTTAACTATTGCTCTTGACAGGATCAATGCAGTTCAACAAATGTAATCATTTTTATTGATGTATGTATATTTTTGACCCAGTACATTTGGTCACATTTTTAGTAGATCCATAATAAATTCATAAAAGAACCAAACTTCACTTTTCATGACTATTAATTAATTAATTAATTAACTATTTTGGTTGGGATGAGGTGTGGGTTTGAGAATGGTCACCAGCGTGTTCGGCTTCTTGGGCGGCTTGTTTTATTTTTCCCTGTCACCGATCGGGCAGTATTTGGGCAGTATTGGCTGATTATGATCGGCAGCCACTTTATGGGTGCAACACGAATGTGAATTAACTTTGTGGTTTTGTTTATGTATCTATTTGGATGTATCTTATATATACCATTTGCCTACTGATGTGTGTGTGTGTGTGTGTAGGCTTTTGTTTGTTTTTGTTTGTTATTTCTGTTTGGATTTGGGAAAATTGTATTTCATTTAATTTTTATTTAATTTAAAATTTTTATAGAAATTTTTTGTGAAAAAAAGTACATAATTGAGAAAACATCTGAAATATTTTTGTTTAATAAACTAAGTTAAGAAACAAAACAAAGAACCAAACTTTATGGATGTTTTTGTGACAAAAACATTTATTTCTGTTTGGGATTGAGAAGATTGTATTTTATTTTATTTTATTTATTATTATTTTTTAATATATTTATTAAAAATAAATTGTGATATAAAAGTACATTATTGAGAAAACATCTGAAATATATTTGTTTAATAAACAAATGAATGAATGTTGTATTTCAATCAGTCTATCACAGAAAAACAACAATTGTACTAATTATTGGAAATTCAAGACGGGCCATGACATTATGTTCTTTACAGCTGTATGTAAACTTTTGACCACAACTGTATTATAATAACAAGATTCTTAATTTCTGGAACCTTTTTTAACAATAACGCCATCTATTTTTTACCTCTACTAGTGTATTGCTACTACAATTACCAAATAACATAATTAAATACTATGTAAAATATGTTTTTCCAAAACATTTTCATCACAAACAGTAGTGGATCACTACTTTTAACTCCCCTAAACAAACAGATTTAACAAACAAACAAAAAAAATGTCCTGAATTTTGTCACAATTAAACGTATCTCCATGTGTTTACCATCGATGCACAATGTTTTTACTGCTTCTGACAACTCTGTACAATTGAAGTCCCTGAACGGGCAGCGTTCCACGGCCTCTGCAAAACGCTGATCAGAGAAATTCAAGAACTGCATATTTGCACTGATGCACTGCCCTCCCTTCCTCCTACTCCACATTTGATGTAGAGGCATTCCAGGTTTCAAGCAAAATCTACCTTAAAGGTTAAAAAACACATTACTCTTCATAAAGGTTTTACTGCCTGCCCTCTTTTTTTTGTGACAGCAGAAGATGAATAACATTCTTCTTTAAAGTGGGTTGATATCTACTTAAAGTGTGTAGTGTGATTTCAGATGTGAATGGCACCAACTCAATTAGTCTCGAATTAACTGCTTGAACTGCAGCTGCAGCTGGAGAAGCACAGGCAGTGATGAGAGAGATTATAATAGACGGCCATAATCATAGCTTCATAATCCACCAATCTGTGATACGCCTCTTATAGCTACTGCACCATCATGTGATGTACCATGTTGTGTGAAAAAGTCAGAGAAGACAGACACTAGGGCTGCACGATGTTCGAATAAACTGACATTACACCTTTTTTTTTTTTTTAAACCAGGTGACATTGTGTATTGCGCTATGACAAAAATCCTCAGGAGTTTATAACAGCTGTGTGGTGGTGACGACAAAGGGTCAAACAGATTAGCAGTCGACACAGAACATATGTTTCAATGTCATCCTTCTTATAGTCGAAATAATTAAATACAATTTTAAATCTAAAATAAATAAATGTTTTTAATAACATGAAATAGGTAAATGAATGAGTGAAAAACAAATAAATAAAGACAAATAAAAAATAAATAAAAATACATGAAAATTCTAATAATAATAATAATATATATATATATATATATATATATAAATGAATAAATAAATAAAGACAAATAAAAAATAAATAAAAAAATAAAAAATAAATAAAAATACATGAATAACATAAATAAAATTACATAAAAACTATATATATATATATATATATATATATATATATATATATATATATATATATATATATATATATATATATGCACACAAATAAAATAAATAAATAAAACATGTATAATAACTACAAAAGCACTCACACAGCGCAAACCTCCACCAAGGCAGACCCCCCCTCTGAAGAGAGGTCCACAAAGGACGTTATGTTTTTGCAGGAGTTTGTTTGTCTGTCCTTCTGTTAGTTCACTGGATCACTTGTATTCTCCATTTACCGTAATGTAAAATTTTAAAGTCATCCAGAACCCAGGATGTCTTCCAAAACCTAATCATGAAATCCCAAAACTTCATGAAATTTTCATCAAGATCCGTCCATAACTAATCTCGCTAACTACCAGACAGACAAACAAACTCTGGCAAAAACATAACGTCTTTGCCTTGGTTAAAAATAACTTCAGTACTATTACACACATTGAGTACTTTGAATTTCCCCATTGGGATTAATAAAGTATATTTTATCTTATGTACGTACATGTTGATACTTAAACAATATAGTGTGCAGCTCTAACAGACACTAGTACTGAATTAAAACATATATGAAGTGTTGTTGAACCTTCAATAATAAAATAATATATGATGTTTGTGTGTAGCTGCTACAAACTTGGATTATTAAGAAAAAAAACCATGTATTGGGGTCAAGTGTGATTGAAAATATTTAAAAGTCTGTTCTGTAAGAGTGACAAACCCCTTTGGTAGTGGAGTCAGAACTGTATCTTCAAAGTCAGGACTGCAACGTAATTACCGACAAAAGCAAAAGGAGTGAACATAAAAATTCATAATCTGACTTGGCAGAGAAAATAAACTTCTCTAATGTGCCCTTCTGATCTCATCTTGAAAGTGAAAGTCTTTCTTTGCCTCCCCAATTTTAAAGTCAAAAAGTGATGAGTGTTGTTATTCAACACTGGATCCTTACGAGAAGCGACAGAAAGATTTAAACGAGAGTGTGTTTTATTACCTGAAGAGGATGTAATGTTTAAACATAACACACTAACTTCTAACACTATGGGTATATTTGACAAACAGTGGATGGATATTCATAGGGTTTGTATCATATGTTCTTCCTTCCATACTGCTAATGTAATATAATATTACCTCTGCACTGTGAAACCAAAGAAGAATCTCATTTTACCCCTACCCCAATGTTGGAACAAATATTCTATTTTATGGGTGCAATGGGGTCGTGCAGAGGTTTTCAAGCAATGTGGTAAAAAAAAATTTAAAAAAGAAATAAAATGCTGCAGAAACTGTCTCCTATCTTATTTTTTAACTCACACCCATCTTTGACATTATTATCTTCACAGCTAGATCTCTTAAATACATGCTCCTGTAATATACAGATACCGTAATATTACCCCTACAAACCTGGAACACATACTAAGCTACATCTGTTGTGCAGCTACTCATTAGATGAATGTAATAACAGTAATTACCAGCAGACTTTTCAAGGTGCCAATTGTCTCAATGATACAATAAAGGTTGTAAAATAGGCTGTGTATTTTTACTGTAGCATGTCGTGTAATGGCCAAATGTGTTTTACTGGTAATGTCTGTGTTTCCTGTTAATTATTCAGTACGTTAACTAGAGGAGAGAATTCAGGAAACACTTGACATGTTCTCTGAGCTGTACAACTGGCTGCAACCAGTAACATGGATAATCATTAAAGACTCAACTCACAGACGGCAAATATTGACGCATACCTGCGAGCGAGGCTGTCGCCGCCATGAGGTAATCACAACCGCAGATTTAACTGTTCTAAAGCCAGAACACGGGGAGGACGACATTCCACTGCTGTCATCTAGTCTGCTGATCTAACTCCCTTCTTTCTCAGGCCTCTCATGTTATGTAAACCAATACACGGCTGTTGAGTAAGTGTTTGAGTTTCAGGCGTTTATCTCTATCCAGGCCCCTTGTGAAAACACACCTTCCTGCCAGGGGGCATCCGAAAAAATGTAAAAGAGCTGTCCACTTCAAAAGGACACATGTGCCTGCCGCTCCACGCCCCCCACCACCCCCCACCACCCCAGAGCAGAAAGGCCACCCTTTTAAAGTCTGCTTCAGTGACACATCTGTACGGGTGGCACACATCCAAAAATACGACGACGCAGGACATTAAAGGGGACATATCATGACCATTTTCACCCTGGTGTCTCAGTGACATGTGTGTCACATGCTTTGGTAAAACAAAAAACAAAAAACATTGATGCAGAGATAAAACAGCCTCTTTAACCTGGAGAAACACTTTTTAAAACACTTGGTTTTAGTGCCTCATGCTTTAAACCATTTAACCAGCGTTGATGCATTCTGTATGGATCGATTACAAGTTTTTTTTAATGTTATTTTAATGATAATTTTGTTGATGGAACTGATGTACAAGTGTCAAAAAGCAAATGATTTAGAAAAAGAGAAAAGCTAAAACTACTGGAACCAAATTACAACACTAGTCATTTAATTATTTTAGTTTTTTTTTTACTTAATTTTGTTTTTGTTTTGTTTGGTTTTTGAATTTGTTATTTTGTGAATATTTATTAGTTTCTGTTGAGGTCGTTGCTTATTTATTTATTAATTTTTTTACGTTTCCCTTTTTTCTTTGATTATTTTTCTTCAATTGTGTTCTGTTAGTGTCTTACTTTGCTCATGTTACATATTATTTTTAGTTTATTTTTCGTTTTTGTTCATTTTACTGATCACTTTGGCAGACTTTGTTGCTTATTTTATCTTTTTTTTTTTATTGTGGAATTACTTAAAGATGTCATTCCGCTAAAAACCACTTTTCCACTTTTCTCCTTTTGGAATCTGATGGGTCACCCCGACTTACCAACACATGCTGCCTTTGACAGTAGGTTGTCACCTGCACTTGTTACATTCTGGACATTTCTATGTGTTGTTTTGTTGGTTTTCTGTTTGTCTTCATGTCATTTCTGTCATTGTGTTTGTGTTGACCTTTCACCTATTTTCCACCTGGCCACAGTGTGAGTCTCCACCCATTAATGTAATTAATCCCCATTATATCTCACCTGTTTAATTCCTTGTATAAGCTCTTCCTGTTTCTTGGTCAAATCGTTAACTTGTTGTTTTTCTACACATCAAATCTTGTCTTGGATTTTCTGGTTCTGTTCCCTGGATTGTGTTTGTTGTCTACCCCTTGTCTGTTTGTTTCCCTGTTTTCTCCCATCTGGTACCTGACCTGGATTCCACCCCTGACCAAGAGACAGCTAACTCCCTATCGGCACCTCTGCAAACTCTGGACTCCTGATCTGACCCCTGCTTGTCATCTGGTAACAGTTTTTGGTTCACCTAAGCTGATTGATGTGTGTTCTGGTTCTGGTTCTGAGCTTTTGTCCCCTGACCGTGGTTTTGCCTTGTCCCCTAGTTTCTGCTCTGGCAGTTATCTCCGAATGATCGCCTCTGCAGCTGCCTACTTAATTCAGAAACATTTGAAGAAAACTGTTAAAATCGTATTTGTGTCTGGGAGTCTTGTATTCGGGTCCAAATTGTTCTTGGTCTCGTATCTCATACCGCATTCACAGAAAACGAGAGGAACGAGGGACCCAGAAAATAAGGACGACCATGGCTCAGTTGGGAGAGCGGGTCGTCCGTTGACTGAAGAGTTGGCAGTTCGATTCCTGCTCTGACCTAGTCAGTCTGTTGTGTCCTTGGGCAAGACACTTTACCCTCCTTGCCTCCAGTGTCAGTGTCCAGTGTATGAATGTTTGGTGGTGGTCAGAGGGGCCGTAGGCGCGAAATGGCAGCCACGCTTCTGTCAGTCTGCCCCAGGGCAACTGTGACTACATATGTAGTTTACCACCACCAGAGGAAATATGTGAGAGTGAATGAAGTATGAGTGTATGTGTGTGTGTGTGAATGGATGAATGTGGGGCTAATGTAAAGTGCTTTGAACACCATGAAGGTGGAAAAGCACTATATATAAATACAGTCCAAAAAGCCGGTTCATCTGACATCAAATGGACTTTAGCGTTACCCACGTGGGGTTAAACCCATCTCCCATTGCAGCGAATCTGAAGTAGCATTAGCATCTGCAAGAGAAGATAGCGCCACAGCTCTCTGTGGAAATAAAGCCTGTTTTTTTTTTTTTTTTTCCCTGCATGTTTTCAGAACAAGCGACGGCACGAAACCTAGCTGGATGTTACTCTGGTAAACACACAGGGAGAGGGGAGGGGGAGTCTTCCTTCGTGCATTCTGAGCCAATCAGACGCCTTGTCACCGCGTCATGGACATGTATGAGGAAGTACTGGTAAACGATAACAATAACAATAACAAACAATAACAATGGAGAACACAGTAATACTAATGAAATAACCATGGAATGACAGCTTAAAGTCTCAGGAGTGAAAGGATTAATGCAAATGAGCCACAGCTGACTCCGCCCCTCTCTTCTACATTCTGCCGAGAGGAAGAGGAGAAAGAAATGAAACCTGAAAAAGTTGAGGCAAAGACACTGATGATATAAAATCAGCTGGAGAAAATCAAAGTGGAGTGAGTCCTGAGTTTTACAGCCCCGATGCCTTCAAGTCCAGTTCCACCCATGGACCAGCCTGTCTGATCAACCCGGGTCAGACCAACCCACGCACAGCGACTAGGACTCAGACCTCAACGCACCGGACACATACCAGGACTACGATAGAGAATAATAACAGGTCTGAGAGCCTGAGCAGAGGTGTGTGTGACCAGTAGGTGGGTTAGGGTGGGGTATTTAAATTAATCGATGCATGTGGTGTATGAAGCACAGAAAATCCAAAACAGAGCGTTTTCATCCCCCTCCAACAACAAATGGATCATGAGAAAAGGAGCGTGGATGTTTTTTTTGTTCATAATTTAAGGGTCTCCTTCCACATGTAATTTTATTTTACTAAACATATAACTACATCAACCAGGAACAAAGTCATGTACTGAGCAATGCAAGAATGGAAGTCACTGCTGAGTCATATTGAACAATTGAATAGTATATATGCTTTCAAAAAGGTTCTAAAAGAATATTATTTAAAAATTAACTTTCATTAATAATAATTAGGTACTTGATAGAAAATAGGGGTTAGTGTATTATTATTATTATTATTATTATTATTATTATTATTATTATTATTATTATTATTATTATTATTATTATTATTATTATTATTATTATTATTATTATTATTATTGTTGTTGTTATTATTATTATTATTATTATTATTATTATTATTATTATTATTATTATTATTATTGTTGTTGTTATTATTATTATTATTATTATTATCCACTTATATAGATAGTCATTGTTATAGTAAAATCAATTAAATATTTGCAGGTTTTATAATGAAACCCGGGTTGGGTCTGTCTTGTCTAGTTATTCCGTAGTGGTGTCGCCATATATGTAGTGAATGGATCTTGTTAAGGGATACTGTATATGGTTTTGTATTTGTCTATGTGGTTGATTGTTTTTACTGTTTGTGTTGTTTTATGTCTATATTGTTCAAAGTGAATGTCTATTCTTTTATTGTCTCCGTGTATATGGACCCCAGGATGCTATCCACATGCTAATGGAGATCTTAATAAACAAACAAACAAACAAACACAGACAACACATATTTGTGTTGGAAAAACATAAAAAAAGTGCATTTTGCAGGATATGTCCCCTTTAAAACCTAATTTGAAGTGTTCCCTTCACCTCTCGTGTCCTGCAGACCAGGTGGTTCTGGACAGGAATGTGGACGAGCGCCAGGAATTCAGCAGGACTTTATGTTTGTTTGTTTTTTTTCCCTCTTTCCTGGGACTCTGCGGCCAACTGACCTGTGCAAAGAGGCCACTGCTGATTCACTAAGTTTGGAGAACTTTTTTTTCTTTTGATCCGACACAAGAGCAGCAGCAAAAAAAAAACCAACTGCACAGTGAACTTCCTGTCGCAAGCGTAATTGTCAAAAGACGAGATCCCTTTTAAAACTTGCTCTTTTATCATTTCTTATCAAAATTCATCTGATGTAAAGGTGGACTAGGTTTCAGTCTCTTTAATCTGCTGGCTTTAGCTGTACTTTTCCAATCCCTTTTGGACCAAACACCTGACTTGCAGAAGCCTGCGTAGACTGATAATCAATTTCCAATAACCATAGATTATAACCGAGGCTATTTTAAATGAAGGCCGACCTTTTTCTGGTGGATTGTTTTATTGGGTTGTGCTGTCTGGGGTTCCCGCAACTGGGAGCTAAATACTGCCTCTCACACATAAGCCTCGGAGCTATCTGATTATTTTATATGCTTCCCTGCAAGCAGCTGTGGTATTACTCAACAGGCAATTTCAGGAGGCCGAGGCCACATGAACTCTGGACCTCCTGTGATCACAGACCACAGCCAAGAGCCAAAGCTGAGAGAGAGAGAGAGAGAGAGAGAGACAGTGAGAGAGAGAGACAGTGAGAAAGAGAGAGAGACAGTGAGAAAGAGAGACACTGAGAAAGAGAGAGAGAGAGAGAGAGAGACACTGAGAAAGAGAGAGAGAGAGAGAGAAAGAGAGAGAGAGTGAGAGAGAGAGAGAGAGAGAGAGAGAGAGAGAGACAGTGAGAGAGAGAGAGAGAGAGAGAGAGAGGCCTAACACAGGAAACATCTCATCACATACAAAGGCGAGTGCTTAGTGCTTTTCATTCACTCTACCTTTTAATCTTGCCAACATGTTTCCATTCTTCCCCTTTGATTGTTGTCCTGAAAATATTTGCTATGAAAGTCCCAAGAGATAAGAGGAGCTAGAACTGTGCGACTGAGGACGTATTTGTAGTAAGAGTTCTGGTTGATAGGATTTTTAATTTTTTTTTTATGCAATAAAAACTGATCATTGATATTACCGACTGTCAAGGTTAAGTGGAACACAGAGAACCAATGTCTTCTTCAGTTACAGTGTGGGGAAAAAAAACTAACAAAAAAAAAACATGAAGGTGATTTTACATTTAATGACCAATGTTTTTTTTTTTTTTTTTTATAGAGCAATTAGCATTTCCCAGAATAGATCCGTTGTGGCCTTCCTTTGTACACTGCTCCATATTATCTACTACTTGCCTTGAACTATAGCTCAGACAAATCCAGAGCAAAAAAGCTGGAGGCAGATAAAGTACGGTAGCTTTTTCCCCCGTATCTTCAGCGTGGGCAGAGTAGGAAAGCCTGAGGGTCTTCTGATAGGGCTCTGTCACAGCCCCTGATTCTCAGAGTACGATTCTTAAGCAGGAAGCGTTCCAGTAAATCACCCAGACTCCACAACTTCCTATACTAACAACTGCAATAGAGCAGCAATGCAACGTCTAAAAGCAACAAAACGAACAAAAATCTATAATAAACTAACAAAATAATTGGTAACATGAACAAAGTAAGACATAAATGGACCAAAATCAAAGAAAAATAATAAAATAAAATTTTAAAAAAATTAGAAAAATAAACAAAATGAGCAACAAAATGAACAAAAAATGATAAATATTTACAAAATTACAAATAATGTGGAAAAATTTGCCAAAGAAATTACTAAAACAGAAAACTAGCATTGAAATTTGGTCCCAGCAGTTTTGATTTTGCCTTTAAAAAAAAGGTGCCTTTTGACACCTGTTCTATGAACAAACCTCAGGAAAAATGTGGTAAAAATAAAATAAAAGGAAAATGGTTGAATTTTTCTGAATATTTCAACTAAATCATCCATTCAGAATGCATCAGCGCTGACACTTACGAGTTAATAATCATCTCTGCAGGAGATGATTATTAACTAGAAATAGAAGAGGGAAACATCTAAAACATGCAGGACACCGGCCCTCAAGGACCGCAGTTTAACAACGCTGTTATTGTGCCATGGAGAAACTCTACTGTATGAACATAGGTACAGTAACACACACACATTTGTTAGTTGTGTTTTTCGACATGTCCTGAGGTCTGCTCAAACTGTCCGTTCATTTAAATCATTTAAAACATTATTGTTCACTGGAGCTTTTACTTAGATTCTCATTTGCTTTTAAATGTTTTTATGTCTCTATTTTAATTGTCTTTTAATGCATCTTTATCGTTTTAATTTTCTTATGTTTTATGTAAAGCACCTATAATTGTCCAGTACGGTGGCCAGTGGCGGATCGAGACGGCCAGTTTTAGATGCGCCTAAGTGAAGGCCCATATGGGGGGGGGGGGGGGTAACGTGGGTAACGTAATAGCATTTCCAGAATTGAAACTGAAACACAAATAATTAAATATACATAGTTTATTTCCATTGACATTTACAAATAAATAACTATATTAAGGAAAATGATCAACATTTTAGTTTGATGAGGCAACGAAAATCTGTCTGGAATTCTGTTTCTGAGCTTGTGATTGGTTGAGCACAGCTGTCAATCAGGGTGGGGCCTACCCACCCATAGATCTGCCCCTGCATGCATGGGCGTCACACCCGTGGAGGATGGGGGTGTTGTGACACCCCCACTTCTCCACCCAGATGATTTCATACCCTCCACTTTTTCCTGAGTTTATATATTGTATCGTTACTGGATCCAGGAAACAGACAGAGTTGGTCTCACCTACTTTTTATTTCAGGATAAACAGTTACTGTCGTCACAATCACACCAAACAAACATCAATAACATTTCGGGGCTGTTACAATATCTATGGTTTAAACTGTTTACCCACCCGGGCGGCACAACAGCATATGTAAATGAAGCGCACCTCAGTTCAGCGGTAATGTAAACAGTTCTTCTTCGTGGTGTTAACAAACAGTCATTAACCAGTAAGTAATGAGAAATGTTACTGTTGTTAAACTAAGTTAAATAAACTATGTCTTGTTCTGTGACATTTACCCTAAGACAGTGGTTCTAGAACTTTTTTCACTGATGTTCCCCCTGAGGAACATATTTTTAGTCGTCTCCACTGACATGGACAAAACATTTTTGTAAGAAAAAAGAGGAACAGTGTCTGTAAAATCAGTGTCTGATTTTTAAAATCAAATTTATATCATTTTTTTTGTCTCATAATTTGGACTTTTTAGCAGAAAATTTGGACTTTTTATCTCATAATTTTGAGACTTATAAATTGAATAAATGTTTAATGGAGGAAAAACACATTTTTGTTATTATTTTCAGCCATATATTACTTTTTAATATAAAACATTGAATCATTAACAGATAATTGTTCATTAATTTTCCGGTGATAGACAACCTAGAACACCCCCACATTTTAAATGGCTGTGACGCCCTTGCCTGCATGAAATGTGCTGTACAAATGAATGTGTTTTGCCTTGCATTGTTCTTCAGTCAGACACCTGCTGACCCTGTGGCCTCAGACTCCAGTGACATTACACACTCATTATCAGCTGGCAGGAAAACAGTGAAGTCACAGGACAAGGTGCTAATGCTTGTTATAGCCTGTGGGAAGAGAATGGCTGCAGTCCTACTGCTACAGTAGTCAGATGATGTCAGACCTGTGGCAGACTGCTGTTACAGTAGGATACTCTGGCCACTTCACAGTCATCATTTTGGCCTAAAGGGCTACAAAACATCTTATTATGTTTGACTGAAAGCTTATTCTGAACCCTGCATGACTTACTATTAAGCAACTGATCATGAGAGAAACAAAGACACCATTTTAACATTGTTTACTAGCTTACTCTGCGCTTCAACTCATATTTATGTACAAACCAAACACTGGTGGAATCATTTTGGAAATATGCAGAACCATTTACACTGCTAATGAGGGAACGTCACTACATATCATTGTTCTGAACTTAAATTTTACTTAAATATTATCAGCAAAATGTACTTTAAGTAAATAAAAGTAGTTATTGTACAATTTGTGTTTTACTGCTGCTGCATTAATGTGTATGTTACATTTTATTACAGTGCATTTTTAAGGCTCAGTTCATTTAACAATTGTATACACAGTTGATAGTGTCATTATTACCCCCCCCCCCCCCCCCAAAAAAAAAGGGAAGAAGTGTATTGTTTTTGCTTCTTTGTTTGTTTGTAATCAGCTTTCCGCAAAAACTACTGGACCAATTTCCGTGACATTTGCAGGACGACTGAAAATTTAGTTTAGTTTAGTTTAGTCATTTTATTTTGAATATGTCAAACACAAAAACATTTGATCGTTCAAAAGCCAATAATTGATAACATAACAAGACAAAGATAATATAGCATAAATAAAAAATAAGAAGGCAAGTAACATATTCGAAAGGGAGTGGGAAGAAGTAAAAAAAATATTATCTCCCACCACTATTGTACCAAACAATAATAGAAATGTCATAAAAACAAACTCTACATACATGGTATATTGCACAGTGATATACTATGTGTATAGACATGTACATATATACTTTTTATTTTCATAATTTAGATCTGTATATTGTACTTTTGTGTTTAGTACTTCTTTAATGTTCTGTATTTGTATGTTTTTTAGATTTTATATATATATTTTTTATTCCTTATTTCTTGAACTGAAAGTCCTGCACCTTACCCTTTTGTTGTACTTGTTGCATTGACAATAAACTGAATGTGAATCTGAGGAAAGGTGCAAGGTGGTCAAGAATAAATCCCATTAAATTTTGGTGAAAGTAGGTCAAAGGTCAAAGTCACAGTTACTAAAAATTTATTTTCACAATGATAAGAGATGTGTGCAAGGGGGGCGGGGTTTATTGTGCCAAACACCATTTGTATTATTTTTAACTCCATTAGTGGTGTGTCTTGGATTCATCTGTTCTGTTTTCATCTGTTTTTCTTTTGCTTTCTTTAATTTTTTCTTTGTTTTTGACTGTTGTCTTGCTAGGTCATAATTGTAAATGAAAAACTGGTCTTAAATTGATTTTACCTGATAAAATAAAGTACTAATAAATATTCTATGAGATCATATATTTGTGGTGTCACTGGCCTCAGATGTGTTTTTAAAAAAATTCAACTTCCTATGGGTTCAATAAAACAGTCAATGTATTTTCTACCTGGTCCAAGAAGATTTTAAAGAGTTTATTTGACTAAAGTAGAAGCATCCCATTATAGCAGTGTCAAAAATACCACTATGGAGTTTCTGATCATTTAACAAATATCACTATGAACTTCTATCATATTCACTTATTGTACAAAAAAGGTTTGTTTTAATGTTCTGGGCAAAAAAGGGAGAATTCATATCAGTTAAATTATGGCTGTAATCAGTTCAAGACCTGGTATCACCCTTATATTGTGTCAAATGCTTTTTAGTTCAGTTCCATATTTGGGTCAATATGATCTGAACAGGACCAGAACAGTCAAATAATAACAGTAAAAAGAGTAAAATTACATTATGATAATGTTTACATCTATAATGTTTCCCTCAAAATGTGAATAACATCAACAACTCGACATGTCTTAAGAAAAATAAGTTACATTTTAAACATTTTCTGCCTCAGTTTATCAGTTTGTCATTTGCTCATGTGCAGAACAACTTACATTTCAATTACAAATACACTAAACATTTAGTAACAGGCAGATTATTTGTAAAATTACACTTACATCTCTTGAGATATTTCAGCTGGTTCATATTTATTCAGTTGTTTATTCAGATTTTTGTAAAAGGATGGTTTGTTAATATAAGGATTTTCATGTAATTTGACTTTTTTACACTAAAATCTGCATTTTTTTCAATTATTTCTAAGTAATTATAATCATATTTTACTGGTCTGACCCAATTAAGATCTAATTATTTGGTATGTAGAACCTGAATTAAGTACATTTTTACACCGTTATTATCTTCACCTACGGGCCAGATTGGACCTTTTGGCGGGTCAGATTTGGACCCCAGGCCTTATGTTTGACACCTGTATCTTAATGTGACTAATGTTTCAAAATGTGTCCTTCCTTATCATGACAAGATGCAAGTCCTGGGAAGAGGGATGTGGGAATTTGTGTTCGTGTTTTTGTTTGTATTTCTTTTTGGTTGTGTTGCCAACAAGTAAATGATTATTTTTACTTTTTATTTACCCTTTCTTAAGTGATTTATCACTATTTATAATATAGTACCTTCTGTCAATCTGTGAAAATCTGTTATTTTCCTATATTTAATTCACTGATGATATAGATGTTCGTAAAACCTCAAATTAAAGTTAAGAAGGAAACGGCAAAAACTGAAGAAAATGTGATTTTTTTTTTTTAAAACACGTGTCTCTATTCACTCTATTCTATTTATCAAACTCCATGTGGTTTTAGTGGTGAATCAATGCCATAGAAGATGACTGTGTTTCCACGTTCACTAAGGAACTAATTATTTCAACATATTGATAATGTTATTGATTCAGAAGTTATTAAACAGTTTAGATCAGTAGATGCTTTAGGATTTTTATGGGTTAATTCCTCAATAATGTGATTAGTGAGGAAAAACACTTCTAGTTTATGAACAATTAATGCATGAAGGGGTTAAAGCATTTCACCACTGATAGTGTTTAATATATACATATCATTTTATTTATTTTTAATTTGAATTTTACTCTGTCTGACATGATGCTGTTTTATTCTTTTCCATTCTGTCATTTTGCATGGATCTAACTCTATCATGTTCAGTTATTTCTTCCTCTTTACATCATCTCACTCAACCTCAGTTCTACAGGTTGCACCATAACTCTCCATAGGAGACATAATACATTCCATACATATATATATATATATATATATATATATATATATATATATATATATATATATATATATATATATATATATATATATATATATATATATATATATATATATATATATATATAGTTCTAACACATATTTCTTTATATTTCAGGTAACCCAAAGAATGCATTTGAATAAAGAGCAAGAAATTGAAATGTCAGTCATATAGAGCATATTATATAAAAACATTTATTTTCCTATGTATGGACACTTATGTGAACACCCTGTACTTTGTGTTGCTGTTCTTATTTCTTGTGTTGTGTTTAATTCTGCTGTTGTCCCCTTCTGTTTGGTTGTCAAAGCACTTTGTAAACTCTGTTTTTAACTCTTTGATGCATCCTGGTCACTACAGTGGACACTTATTGTCCAGTTTTTCTCTTGTATATTCATGGGTTTAGTTGTTTTAGTTCCATATCAGTCAGTTCATATCATTACTGTAACTTGTCTCAGTTGCTCGTTGTTATTAAACTGTAATTAAAAGTCTGTTCTTAAACAAAAACTGCATTAAAAGTTTTAGTTCATAGTGTTCTGACATTTAAATACACGTTTCCTTGGTTCAGAGCTTCATTAGTTTAGTCATTTTATATCAAATATGTCAAGCACAAAAACATTTGATCTTTCAAAAGCCAATAATTGATAAAATAACAAGACAAAGACAATACAGCTGAAATAAAAAAAATAAAAAGGCAAGTAACCCTTTAACTCCTGAGACTTTAACAGTTCCAGTCAAAAATGAATAAAATAAGTAATAAAATGGACAATAACAGCCACAAATGTAGAATAAACCAACAAAAATAAGAAGTAGCATTAACAAAAATAAGACATAAATGGCACAAAAGTGAAATACAATATTAAATGTAGAAATATAAACCAAATAAGGAACAAAATGAACAAAAGCTAATAAAGATTTACAAAATAATAACTTAACTTAGTTAAAATAAACTATAATGAAGTATTTGCTGTAGTTTCAGTTTAGTTTTTAGTTGCTTTTTGACACCTGTTTATTTCCATATATCAAATCTATGAACAAAAACTCAGTAAAATCACAGTAAAAAAAAAAAGCTGTATTTTTTTTCTGAATATTGAAACTAAACCATTCCATCCATCACATGTTGTCCAGTTGAGTGGACATTTTTATAACTCC
>CM035790.1:10302361-10338453 GCA_020466265.1 Siphamia tubifer
TATATTATATATATATATATATATATATATAATTGAAATGATACGACGAGAAAAAAACACTCCGCATCCCATTTTCCTTTTCCTGCAACTAATCCAACGAATGTCATCTTTCCTTGACGTCTTTCTTTTCCCTCGTTCTTCCTTCTCCAACTCCAGACCCAAAGCAATGGACACAAGCAAAACACTAGTAATACTAGCCTGTGTTTGCTTCTAGTTGTCTATTAAAATGTAAATATGTGGAATACAGTGTTGAACCTTTCTATCTGCTTACCTTTTATATTCCCTTCCTCTTTTTACTGCATTGTTTTCCTTACTCCTTGTGCATGAGGTTACTGTAAACACCAAGGGATGCAAGGAGAGTGTGTCATGCATCCATAAAACATGATCGCAAGGGTGGACACCCCTTCTATATGCCCCTCCCCTCTCCTGGCTGCTTTTACGTCCCTCCATAGACAAATTAAAAGCATGTATGTCATGTGTTGCAAGAGCAATACAACAGAAAATGTACTGTGATCTGGTATGTCCTGATAGTCGCAGTAAAATGTGTTTATTTTTAGTATTCTTGTTGTCGCTGTGTAATTTTTTTTTTCTTCTATCAAGGTCAAACAACATCAGTAATAAATGACATCACATGCAAAACACAAATAACCAGGAATGACCTGAACATTTATAACCGTGATTAGGAAAAAACACATTTAGGTGTACTGGCTCCATTTACCTGATGAGATCTCATTTTATGTCTCCACATACAAGGTTACATTTGGTTCTAATCATTTCAAAGCATCCTGAAATCCACACAGCAGACTCTCTGTTGAAAATGGAAAACAATCAGGGTATTTGCTTTTTGCAAATATCATGTAACAATAAACCGTGCTCATTTTCATCTCACAAGTTATCTGATAACCTGTTATGATTAAGATTCAGCCAACTGCACAGTCAAATAATGTTAACATATTAGACTTTAAACACTACATCTAAGGCTTTTTTAGGTTGCCTAATAAATGACACAAAATACATGATAAAATACAAAATACATGAACCCACTGTAACACATTAGTTGTATTATCAGAAAGACCTGTTATTAAATTAAAACCACTAATAACATATAAAAATGACCCATTACATTTTAAAGTGTGTGTTATCTGCCGGATAGAACAGTCAGTCTTTGATTATTATCATCCTCAGAGCATAATTGGTTATATTATACTTTTGGCCAAATTGTGATTCCTTTATTAGTTCCACTGATTTCTGCTCTACATCAATGACAATGTCCTGGAAAAAAATACGACTTATGCTATGATGCTAACAATTTTAGGGTTTTACATGCATTAGTCTATGTGTTGCATTTTACTGGCAAACATTTATATCACAAAATAATAACAATAAAAAAAAGAATAGAATTACCAACTAATGACCCTTCCTTGGACAGCAGTGGTGTATTCAAAGAGGGGGCGGCAGTGGTGCAGTGGTTAGCACCCGTACCTCACAGCAAAAAGGACCCTGGTTCTATTCCCACACCAGACATTTCTGTGTGGAGTTTACATGTTCTCCTCGTGTCTGTGTGGTTTTCTCCAGTTTCCTCCCACCATCCAAACACATGCACTGATAGGTTAACTGGTTAATCTAAATTGTCCATAGGTGTGAATGTGACAGTGATTGTTTGTTTATATATGTTCAGCCCTGAGATGAACTGGAGACTCATACAGGGTGTACCCCGCCTTCACCCATTGTTGGGGCCTAATCCAGTGACCCTAATGAGGATAAAGTGGGTTCAGATGATGAGTACGAGTATTCAAAGAGGATTGATATGAACTGAACTGATGATGTAAATCAGATTGTGTGAGGAGACAATGTGTTGATAAATGATTATGAATGTTTATGTTGATGGAAGATAAGAGGTGTGTTATGGGAAATACAGTAGGAAGCAGAATCTATTGGGAGTATTGGTTTGTAAAAGAGGGGTGGGAGTTTATAAGTTCACTTCTTACCACTGCTTTTTCAGTACGTCATTTAAAAAATGTATTTATTTTTTTACTATGTTGATTGATGTGTTGATGATTTTGTGTGCTCGAAATGAACTGAACTGAACTGAACTGAACTGAACTGAACTGAACTGAACTGAACTGAACTGAACTGAACTGAACTGAACTGAACTGAATAGAATAGAATAGAATAGAATAGAATAGAATAGAATAGAATAGAATAGAATAGAATAGAATAGAATAGAATAGAGTTGGTCTCTCACCACTGTTGCCAATTTTAAAATAATCAAACCATTGTATAAAAAATATCTTTGACTAGAGATAAGATTGAGATAAGATAGACTTTATTGCAGAGGTGTTCAAAGTACTCACATTCTGTACTTAAGTAAAAGTACGCCACTTGTGTGAAAAAATACTCTGATAAAAGTAGAAGTACTAATTCAACTCCTCTACTTAAGTAAAAGTAAAAAAAAGTACAACTTCTGAATTGTAATAAAGTAAAAAGTAAAACAATTTTTTTTGTCATGAACACAATAATACTTTTTTAACCAGGAAAAATACCTCAAAAGTACCTAAAATAAATCTTTTAAAAGTGAGTTACTGTGTAGAAAATGTGTTTGATCAGGTCACAAAGTTACTTAGTATTGTGAATATGGGCAGGAGATTTAAGAGGGGGGGGGGGGGTCATAATTGAGATTAAAAGTCATCATGAGATTTTTAAAAAGTTATAGAAATATGAGTTTTAAACAAACAAATGCATAATTTTAAGAGAACAAGTTTAGATCAAATGTTAAAATTGTGAAATTAAAAGCCTACCAGCATAGATGTCAGACAGAGGGGGTAATGTGGTTCCTATCACCCTCTCAGTTGTTTTCACCACCCTCTGCAGACTTTATATATATATATCATGATATGGATTTTAATTTATAGCATTTACTACTACTCCCCCTTTGATTTTTTGGGGTCACCACAGCCAATCATCTGCTTCCATCTGAACCTGTCCTCTGTATATTCTTTATTCTTCCTCCTGGTTGCTCCATTTTCTCATCCTTTTACAATTATATTGATTATTCCTTCTCTGCATACGTCTGAACTAGTCTCAGTTTACAGCAGTTAATCCGACTCTATGACATCATCATGTTGGCGGCATATATAGAATATATTTTAATGAATTCAGGAAGGAGGTATAGGGTCCCACTCTGCAAAACAAATAGATATAAGCACTCGTTCATCCCACTGTCAATCATACAAATGAATAAATAAACGGTACAGAAGGGACAGGAGCATTAGAGACATAGTGGAGCATAGACTACATGTGTTATGTTTTATGTGGCTGTCGAATTCTTATTATTGTTATCATGATTGTTTTATTTTTATTATGTTTTTAGGCTTTTATTAAGTGTATATGTTTTTGTTAATGTATCTTAATTCATGTATTTATTATGGGTATGAATGTAATGAGTGGAATGTTCTGTCCAAAACTAATTTCTCCCTAGGGAAATAAATAAAGATACTTTAACTTTGACTTTGGTTATGGTTAACAGTTAAGGACCTTGACAACTGTATGTTAAAGTCAAACACCGTTAATGGCCACTAGGTGATGCTCCAAAATCCTCCCTGTAGACCACAGGTATCAAACTCCAGTCCTCAAGGGCTGGTGTCCTGCATGTTTTAAATATTTCCCTCTTCCACGTGAGTCACTTAACCCTTTAACTCCTGAGACTTTATCAGTCCCACAGTAAAAAAAAAAAAAAAAAGAAGAAGAAACTAACAAAATAATTAGTAACATGAATAAAGTAAGACACAAACGGAACAAAATCAATGAAAAATCATAAAATAAAATTTCAAAATGTAGAAAAATAAACAAAATGAGCAACAAAATGACTAATAAATATTTACAAAATTCTAAATAAGATGGATAGATTTCCAAAAAATTACTAAAAAAGAAAACTAATATTGATATTTGGTCCCAGCAGTTTTAATGTACCCTTTTGACACCTGTTCCATGAACAAAAATCAGTAAACCCACAGTAAAAAAAATAAAAATAAAATCAAAGGAAAACAGTTGAATTTGTCTGAATATTTAAACTAAATCAACCATTCAGAATGCATCAGCACTGTAAATATATTAAAGGTGTGTTGAGCTGAATTTGGTAATAAACGTCCAAAATTTAATAACTTTTTCATTTCATTTTGTAATAAACTGCCGCATTTTGTTATACATTTTACCACATGATGTAATAAGTTATTCCATTTTGCAGCAGCAGGGCACTTTGGTGGTGTGGTATTAAAACTCAAGGAGCTGTTCCAAGTGGTTTATGTCTTAGCTGGTAATTAGACATATAAGACATTAGGACAGTTTGAAATTACAGATATATTTTGAAAGTATAATTTTTTTTTTGCTTGTTGAGCCTTTTGAGGCAATTTTATATTTGTTTAAAATGAATGAATGCCCAAATTAAAACAAAACACAATTAACAAACAAACTATGCTTTTGAATTGTCATTACGTAATGCACCATGTTAATACATTTTGTAGAAAATAAAAAAGTTGGCAAGTGCATTTTGTAATAATCTTCTTTTATTATGACAAAATCAAACAAAAATGTTATTACATTTTGGACATTTATTTACAAGGTGGCGTAAGTAGGATTGTGGATAAAACTGCTCCTGTAATTACATCCAAAATACTGTAGGGTGTGGTATCCCCTTCCCAGGTCCAGCATGAGCATCTACTATAAAGACCTACTATAGCAATGACAAGTACTGCAGCAGTGTTTTCTCCCATGGTCTCTTCACCCGGGCCTGTGTTGGGGGAGGAGACCCCAGCCTGGGCCTACAGTCTCACCACCGCTGGGGAAGACCACCACAGGAGAGCTGGTGTCAGGCTACAGATTCTGCTCCATAAATAGAGCAGAATAAATAAATAGAATCATCGTTAAACATCTGTTGGTGACCCACGTCATTCACTGATATAAAAAGTTAAATATTTCTTGATCTATTAATTCCATCATTCCATTGATAACACAATTTTTTTATTAGAAAGTATCTCCTTCAGACGTTAAATATGTTAAATCTTACAGAAAATAAATGACTATAGTGTTGGTTAGTTCATGTTTTAATATATATGATGGTGTGTTATTCCACATATATGCTGGTTTATGTACATGTATATAATGGATTTATAAATATTCCACTAGAAAGAACCTGTAAAGTGAGTGGATCATAATATGCAGACAGTGTTTAAGTAGATCTGGTCCCTTTGGACTAAAACCTATTCTCTTGTTCATTCTAACAATTTCAGATAATGACCCCAGATTTAGTAAGGGATAATGTATTACAAACGTGTTCCGCCTCGAAGGCAAATATTTTTCAAGAGTCACATGTGGGCAATACACTATCCCACTTATTCTGTGGGTTATTACATCTTATTATTGTTTATTTTGAGAAAAGACAGACAATTATTTACCAAGATGATTAAGAATTTATTCATATAAACCAGGGGTCCCCAACCTTTTTCTTGTCAGGGTCACATAACTTTTCTCTTCTCTGATGAGGGGCTGGGGTCAGTTTGTAACAGAAAAAGTGTGACGATTGCAGGAGTGGATAAATGTAAAAATGTATTGTTTTTCAGAAAGACACAATCAAATAACCCTCTCTGGGTTCTTCACAGAAATAAAGTCCATTGAACATAAACTTCTTGGTCTTAACAGGTCAAAGTTCAGCTCAGTTGTCAGAGCAGAATCTGTGACTTAAATGACTCATATGAGCATCTGTCAAAGTTAAACTAGTCACTAACTAATAGTTAATAATGAAAATAGTTCAAAACTAAGGAACATTTTATTGCAAAAGTCCAACTTTATTATCAAATACAAATAAACATATATGAAAAAAAATCTGTATGCTCTCTGGTATTGTTCAGGGGGCCACAGTTTGGGGACCACTGATATAGACGATGGCGTCTGTCGAGAAAAAGTAGTCCAGTTGGAATGTTATTGTTGTTCCTAAGCAACACTCCACTGGCACTGTATAGACTACTTTGTTGTGTTGCTGCTGCCTCTGATCTGTTAGCCATGTTTGTTGCCAGAGCCGGGACTTGAACCAACAACCTTTAGGTCATTGGACGAACCACTCTACCAACTGAGCCACATCCACAGGTGCTGTAATCAACAGGTTAATATTAGCCTAGAAATACTTCAAATATTTAGAAACAATATTTTCCAATATTGCTATTTAGACAGTTATGGAGTTTATTTTAAATAAATGACATAAGGAATCAGGCTAAAGAAAGTTTGACACTGACTCCATAAACAAGCCCATATCTTCTGGGAGCATCCTTCAACACTTCAGTGATGACACGACAGACTCTGTTCATACAGGTTTCCTTCCAACTGTCACTGACACAGAAAACATGTGAAACTGTTCCGGAAAAAAATTCGATGAATGACGTCAAACTAGAATACCTCTGGTCCCGAGAAGAACAAAACATCTGGGAGCTACTGGACCTGCAGACGTGTGTGTTCATATCCTGCAACTAATACACTCGGTAGTGGAATCCTGTTAGAGGGATGTTAGAGTAGAGTGAAGTTACAGACGTCAGGAACACACCTTATTAAAGTGTGTGCATGTGCTGACATGAGTGGAGAGGTTCTGTATGGGCTTGTGTAGGACAATAGTCAAACGTCGTGTATTCTCCACATAGCGTAATTCTCCCCTTTGGCTAACTTCATCACTTTAAACATGTTATTGTTGCTACAGTATTTCTGTAACCATGGTGACGGCTCTACTGACTCACCTTCCTTCCAGTTTACATGATTAGGTGTGTGTGTTAAACCAGTCCAGACACTCCAGTTGATCCAGATTCAAACACACCTTATCTGGAACCAGGACCAGGAACCATCTTCATAAGAAGTTGGAATCAAAATTAGGGAGGAGTCAACTACCCTGTGTGTGTGTGTGTGTGTGTGTGTGTGTGTGTGTGTGTGTGTATGTATTCCTATCTTTATGAAGACATTCATCTGTTTACACAGTCACACCATGGGGAACAAAATTCAGGTTTCCACAAAGGTTACATATAAATGTAGGTCCCCACTAGTAAAACATAAATCTGTGTGCAGTATGGAAATTTGTGCAAATGATGTGGCCCTATAAATACATTCATTAGGTTTTCTGGAAGTCCCCAGAAATCCTGGGGCGGGAAGATGTCAAATGAAACATGTATTTTTCAATAATTATTATTTTTTTAAATTTTCTTGATTTAATTTTTTGTCATTTTTTATTTAAATTATTTAATTCGATTTTATTAATTTTTAGTTTTGTATTTATTTAAGAAAAGATGTATTTACTTTTTAAAAATGTACTTTTGTATCTTTTTAAATAACATTGTTTAAATTATTTTATGTTTATAATAATAATAATAATAATAATAATAATAATAATAATAATAATAATAATAATAATAATAATAATAATAATAATAATAATAATAATAATAATAATAAACCCTTTATCCCCTGGTGCGGCAGTGTTCATGTTACATATTTTGTTAGTTTAATATACATTTTTCTTCATTTTACTGATCACTTTGTCAGTTTTGGTTCATTTTGTTGCTTATTTTATTTTATCTTATTTTTTACTGCAGCAGAAGTTAACAGGTTAAAGTGTTTATGTTCACCACCCAATAACTACTTTACCTACAAGTGATGACTACAAACTTGGTCCTCATTAGACATGGAAACTAGTATGTGTGTATTTGTGTGTGTGTATCATCACCTCCAGGTGTGTGTGCCCCACCTAAACTGTGAGGGAGGGGACAACAAACAGAGACAGGAGGGGAAAATGTGAGTCCAGGTGTGAGGTTTGAGTCCTTCCCAGTCGTCTCAGTGGATCTAAGCGTGTCTTCCTGTTACCTGCGGCAGACGTTCACATGGACTCATCCTCAGGATAGAATCTGCATGGCCGCCGCTAAACACCAGCACAGACGTCCTTACAACACTGCCACCAAAAAACACAAATCAACACTTTTGGACAGTGATCAGCAGGTAGAATCTAGAGACTATTAAGACTCAGATCTGAAGGATTAAAAGGTGAGTTCATTTATTTTCAGTCCAAACACATATGAAGACGTTAAATCATTCAAATATTTAATCTCCATATTTTTTTATGTATTTATTGTTTCAGTAATTTCTGGAATTACAGTATGAGATATTTGACCTTAAACTATAGAAGTCTGAGCTTCTTCTCCCATGGTTGCGTCAAATGCTTTTCCTTTTAAATCTGTATATTTTTAAATATATATATATATATATATATATATATATATATATATATATATATATATATATATATATATATATAATTCTTTCTGCTTTTATTGACCTGTACACCTTCCATCTGTATGCTAAACATCTCCCCTGTTCTTTTCTGTGTCTGAGTCTAAACTCTCTATCTTTATCTGACTACACCTTTTGGGAAATCACCATACTTGTCATTGTTTTCGTACATTTTATTGACTGATATATGAATCACTCATCCAAAATAATCCCCTGTTACACCTTTCAGAATACTCCGACACCTCCTCAGGATATGTCTATTGTTCAACTCTTCATATCCACGCTCCAAATCTCAGTTGAAGAAAGATAAAACAGAGGAAAAAAGCTATTAACTTGGCACATTTATCCACCAATATGTTCCCATGCATTGTCAGGTGTGTAATACTAGGCTACGAAAGGTCATATTTGAATCTCTGACATGGAAACAAAGGCTCTGCTATGACTTAAAGGAAGTCAATCCAATATCATGTGTAAATATCTCCCTCTGATACACACTGGAGTGAATGCTCCATATGTACTTTCCTCTTTGTCTGATGCAACAGAATATTTACGTCTTTCCTGCTGCCTGTTTCTCAGTTTCACCTCTCAGTTGGATTTCTTCTCGTCCCGTGTTCTGGCATGTTTCTGCACTCCCTCTTCCTGCTCTTTTCACTCTTACTGTTAATCCTCTCTCCTGTTTTTTTTTTTCTTATCAGTGTGGTGACCTCTGTGTTATCTTACCTTCCTTATCTTTGCCCCATCAGATCTGATGGCGATGTAGTCAAATCGTGTGCATGTGAGACTCTTTTCACTGACATGTTCTGTTTGTTTCAGGAGGAAACACAACAGAAGAGATTTAAAACTGGATCCCTTTGTGGATTTACTCAAATAAATATGGCCTTTTCTTCCCAGAAGCACAGATCTTTGCTCCCACTCCTCCTCCTTTTTTACGTACCACTCATCTGTCTGTGCCAATCCACATCTAACAACAACTCAGCCATTCCCTCAAACAACCCCCCCTCCCCTAACAACACAACCCGAAAGGGTATTCCAGGCTGCAGGACTGGCTTGGACCCAGTTTACAGGTACCTGTGTGACCGCCGCGCGGCGTGGGGCATCGTACTGGAGACCCTAGCCTCTGCAGGTTTCCTGTTGAGCATTGGTCTCCTGGTAGGTCTGCTGGTCTGGTCCCTCTGGATCTGCGCCTCAGTAAAGACCCAGCGCAGCAGCATCGGAGGAACCGTGACCTGCATGTTCATGTTCTTATTGGCCACTGCCGGGATCTTCGCCATCACATTCGCCTTCATCATCCGACTCACCCCCCAGATCTGCCCCACCAGACTCTTCCTTTTCGGCGTGCTCTTCGCCCTGGCCTTCTCCTGCCTCTTGGCTCGCTGTCTGGCCTTGATGGGCTTCGCCGCTGCTCGAGGCTGGGGGGAGCCTGCCCTGGCTCTGGGGCTTTTCGTGGTACAGGTTATCATTTCTACTCAGTGGCTGATTATTGTGCTGGTGAGGGACAAGAACCAGTGCCAGTACAGTCAGGCGGAGTTTGTGATGCTGCTCATCTACGTCCTCTGCCTCCTGTCCATCAGCCTCATCCTGTCCCTTCACTTCCTGTGCCGGTCTTGCTTCACCTACAGCTACAGCTACACTGGGGGTGTCAACCAGCAGGGCCGCATCCAGGCCACGCTGCTCCACCTTACGCTGCTGCTCTCCTCCTCCATCTGGGTGGTGTGGATCGTCATGCTCACCAGGGGAAACGCCAAGGTCGGCCGCCGGCCTCAGTGGGACGACCCACTGCTCAGCATCACCTTGGTGGCCAACGGTTGGGTGCTCCTCATGGGACACGGCTTGTCCCAGGTCGCCTTCCTCTGCCGGGGCGAGGCCAAGTCCAAGGATCTACCGCTGAGCTTCGCTGGTTGGACAAGCCCCTGCGCTGACATCCCAGGACTCAACAGCCCCAAGGAAGGAAAAGAAAACGGAAGCTTCGAGAATGAGGGTGAGAAAAGGAGAGGTGAGAAGTTGACGTCATTGGTAGAAAACAAAAAGCATCTGAAACAGGCGTAGAGTCAAACAGGTACAAAGAAACGATAACAGTCGTAAATACCTCAGCAGTGATGTTACTGGGGTTGTGTTGGGGGGGCTATAAAAGTAGCATGATTTTAATACTGCTCATAAGGAACATGTGTGAACAAACAAAACACTGCATCACCTCTGCATGAACTGCATTACACCTGTTTCAAAGGTTGCAATGAGTTATATCTAATAGATTTTAAGACGTCATGAAGAAGACATTTAAACAGACTTCATGACCCTCAATAGAATTTAAATGAAGCCCCACAACCACATTAGCACTGACGGGACCACTGTCAGTCCTGGTAGGTTTTGGAAAATGTGATATTCTACTGCTGCTTTTTCATTATTCATTCATTCATTCATTATAAACTAAACTAGTTATATTAAATTGTTATTTTGTTTATGTAACGTTCTCTCTGTCTTATAGCCCTCTGGTCAGGATGGTTTTTTCTCAGACATCAGTGACCTTGAGATACATATATTTTATTTATACTGACTATTGGTGTGTTTAGGATGATAGTATATGATGGTAAATATTAGACTATCAACCAAAAATACCTAATTTAATGGAAATAATCACTTCAGTGTCAGATAATCTATGTTTTTATTGATCTCTGTTTTCATGAACTAAAGACAAAACATGATTCATAATATTATTTCTTTTTAAAAATTAAACCAGTTATGTATTGAATTTAATTTGACCGGAAAAATAATCTTCATTTTGAGGTTGAAGATTTTTTCATGATTTGTAGAAAGCAAACTTTGATTGAATTAATTTCATTATTACTGAACTTCAGCTTGAACACAGATTGTCAATATTTTGATGTTCAGTTCAACAGTTCTAATGGCATACAACAGTTTATGTCTGACAATTTTTATAGTGGTGAGAGGAGGTGAATTTCCCTGTTATTATACCAGATCAGTTAACATCTACTCTAACAAGTGTTTTACCAGGACATAAAGTAAGGCTGGGTGGGTTGTCCAATAACTGAAGGGTTGGCGGTTCTAAACCTGACCGTGACTGTCCAAATGTTCTTGGGCCCTAAATTGCTTCCAGTCGGTCTGGTACCACCTGCATAACAGCAGCTGCCTGTATGTGTGGGAATATGAGGTTAATGCAAAGCACTTTGAGCACCTCGAAGGTTCACTTCAGTTCAATTTATTTCAAATATGCAACAAACAAAACAATCACACTCAAAAAAACATGTACATAAAAAAAGGCTTAATTTGCATATTCAAAAAGCACTATATAAATGCAGTCTATTTATATAAACCATATGCGACATTATTTAACAAAAAAGTCTCATAATTATTGGTTTTAACCTCCTAGGACCTGGCATCCACATACTGTATGTTCTGTTGTCTAGAGTCCAGACCATGATACATGTTCTACAAGGGCCTGGTGTCCATTTACGAGGACATTATACTGACACCACATGATGTCAGAAGAGTAGAATACTAGATATATTATATATATTATAGCTAGTATATATATATATATATATATATATATATATACATATATATTTCAGATGGTTACTCCTGATAATTATTTGTTTTTAAACTCACCAGGTCCTAAATATTTAACGTGACTGTCTCACAATACCATCTGGGACCCTTCCATAACCACTCTGTTTTCAAAGGAGGGGTCTTATCTAAAATCCTTGCTCGTGATTAGATTAAATATCTGTCCATCGTCTGATTGACGCACTGCTTCAGACACTCATGTTGAAGTCAAGCCGCTTAACCTGTGAAAATAGTTTTCATCACGTATATACGCATCAACAGAAGGGGTTTAAACTTTTACCATTTATACCTGATGTTTATTTATAACCTCGTCTACTACCAGGGGCGTCACAGCCATTTAAAATGTGGGGGTGTTCTAGGTTGTAGTCAATATTCTGAGATAAAAAAAACTGATATAAATTTGAATTTAAAAATCAGACACTGATTTTACAGACACTGTTCCTCTTTTTTCTTACAAAAATGTTTTGTCCATGTCAGTGGAGACGACTAAAAATATGTTCCTCAGGGGGAACATCAGTGAAAAAAGTTGTAGAACCACTGTCTTAGAGTAAATGTCACAGAACAAGACATAGTTTATTTAACTTAGTTTAACAACAGTAACATTTCTCATTACTTACTGGTTAATGACTGTTTGTTAACACCACGAAGAAGAGCTGTTTACATTAATGGTGAACTGAGGTGCGCTTCATTTACATATGCTGTTGTGCCGCCCGGGCGGGTAAACAGTTTAAACCATAGATATTGTAACAGCCCCGAAATGTTATTGATGTTTGTTTGGTGTGATTGTGACAACAGTAACTGTTTATCCTGAAATAAAAAGTAGGTGAGACCAACTCTCCGTCCATTTCCTGGATCCAGTAACGATACAATATATAAACTCAGGAAAAAGTGGAGGGTATGAAATCATCTGGTTGGAGAAGTGGGCGTGTCACAACACCCCCATCCCCCACGGCGACACCCATGTCTACTACGATGCCCACCCAGTTCTTCTGGTAAACATCGTAGGAAAGCATGGTTCTACATTTATCCTTCAGTCATGATTCAGGGCTAATGAACACTAGCTGCTAACATCTGTTGCAGATGTGGTTGTCATTTCTTCCTACCAATTCCATTACTGTCAGCACTAGTTTACCAGCCTCTACCAACACAACCGGGGGGGGGGTACCGCAATAACCAATAACCAATAACCAATAACCAATAACCAATAACCAATAACCGAATGCACGCTGCTGTTGTTGTGTTGCTTCTGCTTAACGTCACACCAACCCTTCAGAATAGTCCCACCCTGCGACACTGATTGGCTCCTTTGTTGTGAAGTAGATTTGATCCTCATGCTACTCAGATGGTTGTGTGAGCGTAGCGTAACGCAGCCAGATGATGTCAGTCAGGTTCCCAAATACACGCTATGTAAGGGTTCAGGTCTTAGGAGGATAAATATTCAAACCCTACATTTCACTTAACTGTAAAACTCTTTCTTGCTAAGTTAGTGTGTTTTATCTCCAAATAACACAAATTCTACGACATTTGTAAAGCATGACTAATGACCATGGTCGAGTGGAAAAAGAAATACCATTTTGTTTCAGAGATATGCCTTATGTTGAATTTTATCTACAAGTCTTAGTGAGTATGGCTCCTGTCTCCATCATTATTACAAAATGATTCCACTATCAGTCAGTTCAGCTCAGTGTGGGCTTTTATGATGAACAGTATATAATGAAGCGATAATTAGCTAACTGTATCATGTGTCCCCTTTAGGCAGAAGAGCTGATCCGACGCTGCGTTCACCCTATGAGTCTGGATTCTCCATGACAGTGAGTAATAAACCATTAGGATTAACAATCTGACTTCACATAGTCTGTAATTAAACACTTTGACCTTTTCCTACTGCAGGCGATTATGGTTAAATCGTATTGTGAGGTTAATGAAAGCACAGTTTATCATGGGTATTAATTGCTCTGATATGATGAATGTGTGATTTTTTTGTGTCTGTGTGTGTTTCAGGAAATCGACCCTGCCAAAGATTACTCCATTCCTCGCCCTCAGACCACCAACTACAATGAACCATATGATGAATATTATGGAAACAATTAAAGCCAGAGCTTGTCTTTCTCTAAACGACAGGCCTGCCTGCACATAAACTGAGTCGCCCCAACTCATGCACTGATAATTCATGGCACAAAACCGTGTACTGCTGTTCCATTTCTCTGTGCAAATGTAAATATTTCAGTGTCGTGTTATAAAAAATGTTATTTCAAACCTGCCAATAGGATGTACAATCCTCTGTCCTGAAAAGAAGAAATGCACCGTGAATCATCTGCCTGAGTTTCATCATCATCCAAACTGAATGGGTTCAGATAGTCCAGCTTTCTTCCTGACGGGAAATCCACATCACAAATGCTTGGTGGAATTATGTCTTTAGTGTGTGAGTGTGCATGTGTGTGCACATGTGTGCATGTGTGTGCATGTGAGTGTGCATGTGTGTGCATGTGTGTATTGTGTACACATTGTGTGCAACCCTGAGATGGTATATAATAACCCTGAGGTGATAGAGGAGGCGTGAAAGTGTCACTCTGAATGTGCCAAAGTGCTGAGCAGAACAGACACATCTGAGGGCTGTAGAGGAGGAGAGGGAGAGAAGAGGAGGAGAGGGATGAAAGGAGGAGAGGGATGAAAGGAGGAGAGGGAGAGAAGAGGAGGAGAGGGATGAAAGGAGGAGAGGGAGAGAAGAGGAGGAGAGGGATGAAAGGAGGAGAGGGAGAGAAGAGGAGAGGGATGAAAGGAGGAGAGGGAGAGAAGAGGAGAGGGATGAAAGGAGGAGAGGGAGAGAAGAGGAGAGGGATGAAAGGAGGAGAGGGAGAGAAGAGGAGGAGAGGGATGAAAGGAGGAGAGGGAGAGAAGAGGAGAGGGATGAAAGGAGGAGATGGATGAAAGGAGGAGAGGGAGAGAAGAGGAGGAGATGGATGAAAGGAGGAGAGGGAGAGAAGAGGAGGAGAGGGAGAGAAGAGGAGGAGAGGGATGAAAGGAGGAGATGGATGAAAGGAGGAGAGGGAGAGAAGGGGAGGAGAGGGATGAAAGGAGGACAGGGAGAGAAGAGGAGGAGAGGGAGAGAAGAGGAGAGGGATGAAAGGAGGAGAGGGAGAGAAGAGGAGGAGAGGGAGAGAAGAGGAGAGGGATGAAAGGAGGACAGGGAGAGAAGAGGAGGAGAGGGAGAGAAGAGGAGGAGAGGGATGAAAGGAGGACAGGGAGAGAAGAGGAGGAGAGGGAGAGAAGAGGAGAGGGATGAAAGGAGGAGAGGGAGAGAAGAGGAGGAGAGCAGAGGAGATGAGATGAGACAAGACAGGAGGAGGACGGGACAGGAGACCTGTCAGCGCTGTGGGAAGCTTGTGCCACCACAGATTAACATCTTTATATTCAAAGTTACAGTTCAGACACTGGGCTCATCCATGCTGAGCCATAAACAACAGTCGTCCATAAAAGATAAGAGGTGTGTTCAGGAATGTATGTTCAAAGGTGTTTTATTCTTCCAAAGGATGTCATCAATAAAAGGTTTAATCTAAAATAGTCTCAGAGCTCACAGTTTGCTTCCCTCACTCACACAGATGGTAACACCAAAGGCCAATTACCGGTGCCATGATGCCTTCAGGCAAATACTGTAAACTGGAGCTTCAACACAACAGGAGGCACACAGTAGTAACACACTGAAGCCACCAGGGGGCAATGTTCAAGCACAGCTGAACACAGTCAGCTCACAGAAACTTTACAGAAAGTGTGTGGATGAACCATAACTTCAGATAATAACAGTGGAAGAGGTCAAAGCTGAGTCACAGAACCCACACACCTCTGCAGTCACATGGACGTAACATTTACAGTCAACTGTGTCAGTACATAAGACATTCAGATTGAAACTTTCATACACAGTATTTAAATATTACATGTGAGCATAAGAGGTCAATGTAATTTTTAACGCTTTATCTGGTACAACAGAAATACATTTGTAAAAAATATATATTTTTTTTTAATTAATTTTTAGAAATAGTAGTGGTGGACCTCATGTTTAACACCTTTTCACAGTTTGAGTGACAAAGACAATCGGCTTCATATCCTATCCTGAACATCCTGCAGTTGCTCATTTTCCACAGATAACACAGATAAACTATTTATTGTCGCAATAAATGGAATAAAAATGATGTTGTTGTTAATGCTGAGCCATTGTATGAAAGTTGTACTCATGCCAGGTAATTTCACTTCTAGTTTTTCCTGCTTTTCTGAGTGAATAACTTTGACATGTGGCCAAACAAAACAACCAGACAAAAGTGTGTTTCACTTACTTTGACTTTAATGCAACATTTGACCATAGAATAAAGGTCAGTCAGGGGGTGGTTATGTTATTAAACAATGAACTTATCCTGCTCAGACCCAACAATGTGTTTTTGTTCTTTATGATTCACAGCTTTAGTAAAAAAATAAATAAATAAAATCCACTACAGAGGATATCCCAGGAAAAAATAAAATAATAATAAAAAAAAATATCTGGAAATCTTGTTTCATGCTCTTTCTCAAACAGAGCAATTACTTAAAATAACAAATATTCAGAGAATGACTAATGTCTTCTGCCAATGTATAGTTTCTACAGTATGACCTGTTCTTGAATTAGACCAGTGGTCCCCAAACTGTGGCCCCCTGAACAATACCAGAGAGCATTTAGATGTTTTTTTCATATATGTTTATTTGTATTTGATAATAAAGTTGGACTTTTGCAATAAAATATTCCTTAGTTTTGAACTATTTTCATTATTAACTATTAGTTAGTGACTAGTTTAACTTTGACAGACGCTCATATGAGTCATTTAAGTCACAGATGCTGCTCTGACAACTGAGCTGAACTTTGACCTCTTAAGACCAAGAAGTTTATTTTCAATGGACTTTTTTTCTGTGAAGAACCCAGAGAGGGTTATTTGATTGTGTCTTTCTGAAAAACAATACATTTTTATATTTATCCACTTCTACAATCGTCACACTTTTTCTGTTACAAACTGACCCCAGCCCCTCATCAGAGAAGAGGAAAGTTATGTGACCCTGACAGGAAAAAGGTTGGGGACCCCTGGTTTATATGAATAAATTCTTAATGTATATGTATATGTGTGTGTATATATATATATATATATATATATATATATATATATATATATATATATATATATATATATATGTGTGTGTGTGTGTGTGTGTGTTGATGGGATGGACATGACAGTTCTATTTTAGATCAGTTGCATATTTCAGATGACTATTATCAATGGAAATAAAAGATAAAGATCACTGGTCAAAACTACACTTATTCTACTTTTATATATTAACTGTTTTCCATAATGACTCTAGTAATGGCCAACAATTTCTTTAACCTTCCTCTTGTGTTAGGGTCAACACCGACCCATTTTAAGTTTAAAGCGCATTAATGAACCATTTAAAAACATTTTAGGTTTTTGGACTTTGTCAGGAACCTCTATTTCAATAAGAGAATAGAAAAAATACAATGTTTTTTCACTACCATTAAATGCTTTGGTTGGAAGTATGACCTTTTTGTTCGGGTCACTTTGGATCCGGTTATAAAAATAAGATTAAAGTTAAAAAATAAATCCTCAGTGTTCTGTCAGCCAACACACTGACACTTCCTTTAATAATCATCTGAGATTTTCCTCATTTTACCTTTTTATCTAATATATCTGCACACAGACAGACAGGCATGTCCACACAGACAGGCATGTCCACACATAATGTCAGTTCAGTGTAGAGCAGTGCTTTTCAAACCCGGTCCTCGTGGCCCAGTGTCCTGCATGTTTTACATATCTTTCCTTTTTTTTAAATTTTAAATAAATACTAATTAAAAATGTAAAATGTAATAATTAAAAAATATTACCAAAAAAATTAATGAAAACAAATTCAATAAAAAATGAAGCATTTGGGTTAAAGTGAAGTGAGTATAGAACATACACTGCTGCTTATAAAGATGGAATCATTTTAGTTTTCAGACACATTCCTCCTTTTATTCCTATTTAGACACATCAGTAAGTGTCCAGTGATTAAATACTTGGTGTCAGTTACATTTTATCTGTCAAATCAGAATCATTTCATGGGATGAGATTAAAAAAATATTTAATTTCATCTTTATGGATAACAGTCCAATCAAATTAAATGTCAATAGTTTGAGTGCATTAAGATAGTTATTAGAATGAATATATTAATTATATAATACAAGTAATATTTATTAGCTATAATTGTTTATAATATATACTAATGTAATAAATCCTTTTCTCATTACATTCAACTCTAATGACATTAATTAAAGAACAGACCAGTACAAAATAATACAGCTGTATTTGTTTAAACACTGATGTTACTGTTGTGGATTTAATTACTTTGTACTTTTCCTCATTCTTCTTTTTAGTCAAAGTGTGTGTTTTTATATATTTTTTCAAACTGATTTAAGTTTTTACTTTTTCCATATTTGAACCCATAATTGAAACACTTTTCCATTTCCTTCTTAAATTATAAGAAGAATCCACATTTGAAAAATAGTTCATTTACATACAGTATATGGTGTCTATCTATCTATCTATCTATCTATCTATCTATCTATCTATCTATCTATCTATCTATCTATCTATCTATCTATCTATCTATCTATCTATCTATCTATCTATCTATCTATCTATCTATCTATCTATCTAGGGTTAAATTAAACCTGCAGATAAAACAGTATTATTTGTTTAAAATGCTTCATTATACATTGTTGAAGATTTTTTCTTCTTCTTCACTTCTTTTCCCTCCCGCTGACCTGCGGTGACCCCACCATCCACAAAGGTCAACTTCAATCCCCGACATGTCCTCTTCTTATCAGGCAGCCTTCAATCTATTCTTCCAATTAGCCCGACTTCATTTAGTCAGACACAGAGAACAGGCCGTCAAATTGCCAATTGCCTCTTGTGCATTAGAGTAATTAGTAGGATATGAGGGTTCCCACCACATCCAACCCATTTACGGCCATTAACTCCAGATGCAATTAAAGATTGTTCCACATTGTTCCCTTCGGCAGCGAAGGAGGAGAGGGGCAAAAGTTATTGGGAGTTGCTTTGGCGTTATCTTCCAGTAGATTTGGTTTGGAGGAATAAAAGTCAAAGAGTTAACACCAGTAAGTCCAGCCGAGCAAGATTAATCATGTGCAATTGTTGCCTCCATCAATCATCTGAGTCACACAGGCTTAATGCACCATCGTCTGTGTTACAACATTTCTGTTTTTCTTCTACTCCACATTTAACCAATGAAGATCTAAACCTCCACCACTGACCACAAGGATCATAGACATAGTTTATTGATTGACCATCAACAATCAATACATTTCATAGTGATGATAATTTCATAAATGTACATGTACGATACATTATTAGTTTTTATAAGTGATGGTCGAGGAGCCCAGATAAAGGCATGATGGTCTCATCTGATTGTTTACTATTTAACAATGTTATACAAGGTACTTAAATATACTGTATGCCTTTAGGATTATTGTTGATTATTTACATTGCATGTTTATATATATATATATATATATATATATATATATATATATATATATATATATATATATATATATATATATATATATATATATATATATATATATATATATATATATATACACACATATATACATATTAATGTATTGTGATGAAGCACAGTGTGGATGGAACAAATATGAATAAGTAAATAATATATATATACCTAGATATATATATATATATAAAAAAAAATGTTCCTCTCGCCCCACGTGGGCGGTGTCTCCTTCAGGCTCGGGTCCTCTACCAGAGGCCTGGGAGCCTGAGGGTTCTGCGCAGGATCTTAGCTGTTCCTAGCAATGCGCTCTTTTGTACAGAGATTTCTGATGTTGTTCCTGGTATCTGCTGGAGCCATTCTCCCAGCTTGGGGGTCACTGCCCCTAATGCTCCGATCACTACTGGTACCACCGTTGCCTTCACACTCCACATTTTTTCTAACTCCTCTTTCAGCCCTTGGTATTTCTCAAGCTTCTCATGTTCTTTCTTTCTGATGTTGCTATCACTGGGGACTGCTACATCTATCACCACCACTGTCTTCTCATGTTTATCCACCACCACTATGTCAGGCTGATTGGCCATCACCATCTTGTCAGTCTGGATCTGGAAGTCCCACAGGATCTTGGCCTGTTTGTTCTCTGTCACCTTTGGGGGGTTCTCCCACCTTGATCCTGGGACCTCCAGTCCATACTCTTTACAGATGTTCCTGTACAGTATGCCCGCTACCTGGTTATGCCTCTCCATGTATGCCTTGCCTGCCAGCATCTTACACCCTGCTGTGATGTGCTGGACTGTTTCAGGGGCTTCTCTACACAGCCTACACCTGGGGTCCTGTCTGATGTGGTAGACCCCGGCCTCTATTGCTCTGGTGTTCAGGGCTTGTTCTTGTGCAGCCATGAGTAGCGCCTCTGTGCTGTCCTTTAGTCCAGCCTTTTCCAGCCACTGGTATGTCTTTTCCATATCAGCCACTTCCTCAATTTGTCGATGGTACACGCCATGCAAGGGTTTGTCCCTCCATGATAGCCCCTCTGGTTCCTCGACCTTACTGGGCTTTTGTTGCCTGAGGCATTCACTTAGCAGTTGGTCATTGGGGGCCATTTTCTTGATGTATTCCTGGAGGTTCGCCGTTTCCTCCTGGACAGTAGTTCTGACACTTACTAGTCCTCGGCCCCCTTCCTTTCGCTTAGTGTACAGCCTCAGGACACTGGACTTGGGGTGGAACCCTCCATGCATGGTAAGGAGTTTCTTTGTCTTGATATCAGTGGCTTGTATCTCTTCCAGTGGCCAGGATATTATCCCAGCTGGGTATCTGATTACTGGCAGGGCATAGGTGTTAATGGCCTGGATCTTATTTTTGCCGTTCAGCTGACTTTTCAGGACCTGTCTTATCCTCTGTAGGTATTTGGCTGTGGCTGACTTCCGAGCTGCCTCCTCATGATTACCATTTGTCTGTGGGATCCCTAGGTATTTGTAACTTTCCTGCACATCTGTGATATTCCCTTCAGGTAGGTCAACCCCTTCAGTTGTGATCACCTTTCCTCTTCTAGATATCATCCGCCCACATTTATCTAGTCCGAATGACATCCCAATGTCTTTGCTGTAGATCCGGGTGAGGTGAATTAGGGAATCAATGTCACGCTCATTCTTGGCATACAGCTTGATGTCATCCATGTAGAGGAGGTGGTTGATGGATGTTCCACTTCGGAACTGGTATCCGAAGCCACTCTTTGAGATGATCTGGCTGAGGGGGTTTAGGCCTATGCAGAACAGCAGGGGGGACAGAGCATCTCCTTGGTAAATGCCGCATCTGATGTTCACCTGTGCAATTGGCTTTGAGTTGGCCTCCAGAGTTGTCTTCCACAGCCTCATTGAGTTCTGGATGAACTCTCTTAGTGTCCTGTTGATGTTATACAGTTTTAAGCATTCCAGTATCCATGTATGTGGCATTGAGTCATAGGCTTTCTTGTAATCAATCCAGGCAGTGCACAGGTTGGTGTTCCTCGTCTTGCAATCTCGGGCAATTGCCCTGTCAACCAGTAGCTGGTGTTTGGCTCCCCTGGTGTTGTTGCCTATTCCTTTCTGTGCTCTGCTCATGTATTGCTCCATGTGCCTACTCATCTTAGTCGCTATGATGCCTGATAGAGATGCTTGGCTACAAGATATATATATATATATATATATATATATATATATATATATATATATATATATTATTTGAGTGAATAAATTATACATAGATTCTAGCTTTGCGTTTTCATGTTGGCAGGATGGTTTTCATTATTGATTGATTTGGGAGAATGGTTATAGGTTGTACTGTACTCTGGCTCATGGGTGTCGCACCTGTGGGGGATGGGGGTGTTGTGATACCCCCACTTCTCCACCCAGATGATTTCATACCCTCCACTTTTTCCTGAGTTTATATATTGTATCGTTACTGGATCCAGGAAACAGACAGAGTTGGTCTCACCTACTTTTTATTTCAGGATAAACAGTTACTGTCGTCACAATCACACCAAACAAACATCAATAACATTTTGGGGCTGTTACAATATCTATGGTTTAAACTGTTTACCCGCCCGGGCGGCACAACAGCATATTTAAATGAAGCGCACCTCAGTTCAGCGGTAATGTAAACAGCTCTTCTTCATGGTGTTAACAAACAGTTATTAACCAGTAAGTAATGAGAAATGTTACTGTTGTTAAACTAAATTAAATAAACTATGTCTTGTTCTGTGACATTTACCCTAAGACAGTGGTTCTAGAACTTTTTTCACTGATGTTCCCCCTGAGGAACATATTTTTAGTCGTCTCCCCTGACATGGACAAAACATTTTTGTAAGAAAAAAGAGGAACAGTGTCTGATTTTTAAATCCTTTTTATCACATAATTTTGAATTGAATTGAGGAAAAACACATTTTTGTTATTATTTTTGGCCATATATTACTTTTTGTAATCTTTAATGAATAATTGTTCATTAATTTTCCTGCTCTGGCTGTTTATTTATCAAACTATTTTGACAGATGTAACAACTTGATATGATATCAACATTTAAATAACCATCTTTTTATGGTCATCAGATATGACCTATTTGGAGGTTCAGAGGCCTCTACTGTAGACACTAGGCATGATGGGTAATCTGGAACAGGGTCAGTCTGGTTCACAGGTGTCGAGGGCCAGTGTCCTGCAAATTTTTGGATATTTCCCTGTTCCATATGATTCAGTTAAACCTTTAACTCCTGAGACGTCAGCAGTTCTGCTGTAAAAAGACAAAAAAAGTTAAAATAAGGAACAAAATGAACAAAAATGAATAATAAACCATCAAAATAATTAGTAACGTGAACAAAGTAAGACACAAATGGAACAAAATGAAAAAAAAGTGGAAAAACTAAATGTAGAAAAACGCGACTCCAACTTTCTTGACAGATAAGTCGACTTGAAAAAAACTGAAGTGGTTAATGCCCTCGTCCACAGGTGTCAAACTCCAGTCCTCAAGGGCCGGTGTCCTGTATGTTTTAGATATTACCCTTGTCAACATGATTCAGTTTAACTCTTTAACTCCTGAGACTTTAGCAGTTCCACAGAATAAAAAAAGTTTAAAAAAATAAAATAAAATAAGCAACAAAATGAACAAAAATGGCCAAAGTCAACAATAAAATGAAGAAAAACGAATACTAACAACTAACAAAATAATTCACAACATGAACAAAGTAAGACACACATGGAACAAAATAAAAGAAAAGATAATAAAATAAAATGTAGAAAAATAAACAAAATGAGCAACAAAATTAAGAAAAAATAATAAACATTTACAAAATTATGAATAATATGGAAAAATGTGCCAAGAACTGACTAAAAAAGAAAAAAGAGAGAGAACTAGTTTTGAAATTTGGTCCTAGCAGTTTTAATTTAGCCTTTTGTAAACTAGTTGCCTTTTGACACCAGTAAAAACACAGTATTAAAAAAAAAGGAAAAAGGTAGAATTTTTCTGAATATTTAAACTAAACCATCCATTCAGAACGCATCAGTGCTGACACTTAAAGAGTTAATAATCAGCTCCTCATCATCTCTGCAGAAGACTGACAATGATGTAAAGGTTTCCAGGTGTGATTGCAAGGGAAATGTCTAAAACATGTAGGATGCTGGCCCTCGAGGACTGGAGTTTGACACCCCTGCCCTAGTCTATAGTCTATGTAGTTAGTCTGTATAAAAATCTATATCTATATTTAGTTCATTTTTAATATATGAAAAATCAACTCCCTAGGATCAGTTAGGTTAAATCTCATTTCACCCCTACCCCCCTGAACCCCTTCAAAAGGTGTAGGGCTTGAAAAGGAACCCCTATAAAACATGCAGGACACCGGCCCTCGAGGACCAGGACTGGACACCCCTGATATAGAGACAGACACTAAATGAAGATACAGTAAAGTAACCAAAGGGACAAAGTGAACAAAAGCAAACAAACAAAAACAGACAAATAGACACATCAAACAAATAAATAAAACTAAAAACTACTACTACTACTAATAATAATAATAAAAAGCAAAAACAGTCCCATGTGTTCATACTCATCTTTAGTTTTATATCCTATATTGATCATGTCTTTAAACCTCTGACAACCTACTGCCTCACTTACACAAACATATTAATCACTGCAGATGTTGTTGCAAAGGAAGATTCTTCACTAGTGTCGAATCCTAGAAGACTGTGTTCAGCAGAGTGTGATGTGTTCCTGCATCTGAGTCCATATATTTATATATTATTTATCCTGATGTCATTTATATTCTCTAACATCTGTGTTTGATGCATGGAATTATTTTGCAAGATAATTAATTTAACCCATGAAGACCCAAACATCCACCGCTGACTAAAATAATCTACTGATCTTAAATATTTAATACACAGGTGTCAAACATAAGGCCCAGGGGCCAAATCTGGGACGCCAAAGGGTCCAATCTGGCCATAGGATGAATAACAATGAAGATATTAACAGTGTAAAAATTATTTGAATTCAGGTTCTATATATAGAATAATTAGATCAACTGGGTCAGAGCAGTGAAATATGATCATAATTTCCTATAAATAATGAAAACAGCTGATTTTAATGTAAAAAAAAAGTTGAATTACATGAAAATCTTTACATTAACAAATTTTTAACAAATAACAAATTTTTACAAAAACCTGAATAAATACCTGAACAACTATGAACCAACTGAAATATCTGAGAAGTAATTGTAATTTTACAAATATTCTGCCTGTTACTAAATGTTTTGTGTATTTTTGTGATTGAAATGTAAGTTGTTTTGCACATGTGCCAAAGACAAACTGATAGACTAAAGAAAATGAAATAAAGAAAACTTCATATTTTATATAGTTTTGTTAGTGTCAGATTATTTACAATAATGATTATTGATAGTCCTGGAATTTCAGTGACAACTTCACATTCAGAACAAAACTAATAAATTTTTTCAGTATTTATCTCATATTTCCCACAAATTGTGCAATAACATTTTTTTTTTTGCAGCATGTGCAGGTGGGGTGGGGCCCCCAGGGATTTCTTGCTTGGAGCCCCAAGAGACCCTAGTAACGCCCCTGGGATCAATGACAATGAATGGAGAAACTTTATTTTAATTTGTTAATATATTTGGTGAAATATATTTAAATATATTTATTATTATTTTTAAATATATAATATTTTTCTTCAGATTTCTCTGTTTCTGAAATATTAACTGTCAACTTCAATCTGAGCTTTTATAAATATACATGAGCAGTGAATTAAATACAACAAAAAAACACTGAAAAACCACAGAATACAGAGGATAATATAAGGCAGTGAGAGACAGCAGACCTCCACCAAGGCTTGATATGGCGTCATATGATGTTAAAGGTGTCATTCCGCTGAACACCACTTTTCCACGCTCCTTTTGGAATCTGATGGGTCACCCCAACTTACCAACACATGCTCCTTTGACAGTGGTTCATCACCTCCACTGGCTGCATACTGCATTCACACAAAACAACAAGAGGAACCAGGGACCCAGAACTGATGTCAGATGGACCTAAACCTGAAGTAGCATTAGCATTAGCATCTACAAGAGAAGACGGCGCCACAGTAGCTGCTGCACAAACTGGAAAAAAATGGCGGATCAAACTGGTTCATGTGCTCTCTGTGGAAATAAAGCCTGTTTTTTTTCCCCTGCATGTTTTCAGAACAAGCAACGGCACAAAACCTAGCTGCATGTTACTTGGGTAAAGGTAAACACACACATACAGTGCGAGGGAGGGGGGAGTGTTCCTTCAAGCATTCTGAGCCAATCAGAGACGCCTCGTCACCATGTCATGGACATATATGTGGAAGTACCGGTAAACTCTGTTGTTCGACCTCAAGTCATTTTTCTACTGTGAAAAAACAGCTGGAAACAAAACAATCCGGACTTTTTTTTAAATAGAACCAACACACAATGTATTCAATAACAATGGAGAACACAGTAATATTAATAAAATAACCATGGAATGACAGATTTAAAACATGACGTAATGGAGCCATAGGTGTTCTGATATCTGAAGGAGAGACTACTGTCAACCACTGATGTGTTTTAGCTGTTGACCTTTAGTGTGAACTTGACCTTTGACCTTCATTGCTCAAAATCTAATGGGTTCTTCCTTGACCCATTAAATTATTATTCCTGAATATTTCATCAAAATCTGTTCAGAAGTTTTTGCATAATCCTGCAGACAGACAGACAGACAGACAGACAGACAGACAGACAGACAGACAGACAGACTTAAATATATTATTAAAGTAGAATTAAATAAATGGTCTTTATGGGTTAATTAACACTCATGTTTCTTTATCTCCTTTTCTACAGTAAAGCGTTTGGACTATGTAGTCTCTCTTTCCTGATTGAATAACCCAAGTCTAGTGCAAATTCTGAAGAAAAAAAAAAGATAAGGTTGAGACAATCATAGGAAGGAAATAACATCATAGTGACCAGAAAAAAAAGAGCTTTTTATCTCAACGTGCTCCACTGCAGAGGAACTGATTATGTGTGCATGTGCAGCCGCTAAATGAAAAGTAGCCAGTTCAGAAAATCAGAGGACACTGAAGTACACAACGTACACTGTAGGCAAGAGCAGGTGAAGTAAAAGTGAAAAAGTACAAGCTGTGTAAAGTACACATGTAGAAAAGTCAACCTTTAAAGGACACAGTGTTCCTGTGTGAAGTTAAAAGAACCACATATCAGCTAATGTCCAGGGTGGGGACATATGTTCTTATCAGTCCATACTGATAATTATCATAATAAATGTCAAATCCATATTTCTGAGTAAGAGTTCAAGAAGGTTAAAGGTCATTTGTGTTTTTAAAATATTCACAAAATACATAAAGAGGGAAAATATGTAAATGAAAACCATACACACAACTGTTGCCAGGCACAACAAACCCCGCCCACTTTTCACATACTTTAACTCTTAATGAACATCTCCCTCTCAAAATGTGAAATTATGGGTTTGAACTTTTAAGGTCGCTCAAGGTCAAAGGTCATGGTGCCATTCTGGAGCCTAAATGTAGTTTCCTATCTGTCTATAATAGTAACTGAGTAGTATTTACCACCTCTCTGTTTGCAGTTATAGTACCACCATTTAAAATCAGGTGACCTTGATTTTGACCTTTCAAGGTCACCTAAAGTCAAAGGTGATGACATCATTTTGAAGCCCATGCAAGGTTTCCTATCTGTCAACAATAGTAACTAAGTCTATCTGTTTGAGTCACTTTGAGGTTTGTAGGTATTGGCCCAGTGACCTTTGACCTCTTGGGTTGACAATAGGTCAAAATTTATACAGATAAGATGCTAAACTTAAAGACCAACATTCTGGTGCTGATTGGAAGACTGTAAAATGAATACTTCAAATGTTATATACATAATTTAATGTTAACCTTTAACCTAGACTCTTCAAATTTGTTCTGATGTTAAAGGGATAGTTTGGTTTGTGATTCTTCTCAAAACAGTATGTGTTCGAATGAGTGATTTATTTGTATAACAAAACCATCACAGAACAAAAACTTGTAATTGCTTGGAGCTACTTTCTCTCAATAGTGATCAATACGTGTTGTCACTGCTAACAGCTGTGCACCTGCACATAGCAGCTGTAAACACTGCCGAACAACTGATGAAAGTAGTTTGCTAAGTAGTTTTTTGTTCCATGATGGTTTTGTTATGTGAATAAATCACTAATTCGAACACATACTGTTTTGAGAAGAAACACGTTTTATTTTGTTGACTCCCTGAAACCTGCCGGGACTACTTTCCCTTCTACCAAAACCCAACCAAAACTGGGCTCACAGGACACCGTTGGGGGTAAGTCACTGTGGGTGCACAGATGATGAACTAATACAGATTCATGTGAAAAATAGTGAACTGTCCCTTTAATAAACATCAACAGTGAGAGGGAAAACAAGCTATAAGTAAAACTGAATATACAGGAATGAAAAGGAAATTCCTATCTGTCATCATTGTAAAAACACATTTTTGGTGACTGTGTGTGACCTTTGACCCACATTTACCAACATTTAATGGGGTCTATTCTGGACCACCTTGCACCTTTCCTGAAAATTTATTGGAAATTGGTCCAATAGTTTTCGCGTAAAACTGCTTACAAATAAACAGACAAACAAACAAAATGACTCAAACACAATAAAAATGTGCATTGACCTCTGAGAGGTCAGAGATTAAAATAACCAATAATCACCAAACACATCCTGCTGCTACACACCACTGACAACATCACAGTTCTTATTTTATCTATTTATTTATTTATTTATTGTATTTTGCACTTAGTTTGTATGTGTTTGTTTTTTTACCTGTTGCTTTATTTATGGCGTCACTGCACTGTGTTGTTCTTTAGCATCGGTGCTAATGCTAGTTTTGTTGTTATCACTGTTGGTCTGTGGTTATGATGTGAGTTTAACTGTTGAATGTGTGAATGTGTTTGTTTCTGTTTTCTATTCACATTTATTCTCATTGGTTTAGACACTGTTGAATGAATTGATTCTGAATTAGTTTGGACCTGTTTATTTATTTTTTTATTATTTTATGGTTAAGGGACAGGAGTGAATGTTTACAACTTGAGTCTTTTTTTAAGTTATTGATGAGAACGAGGGTGGGATTAAATAAGTATTTCTTCTTCCCACTCCTTTTCGGGTGTAAATATTATTCTATCTTTTCTTATGTGTGTGTATATTGTGTGAATTGCTCGAAATAAACAAATCAAATCACTTTAAATTTTTTATTTTACATAGTATTTTTTTTGCATCGTACCTTTAGTTTTAGTCTCGTCCCACTATATCTGAACCGCACTAACTGTTACTACTTTTCTCACATTGATGGGAAGCGTCACCGCATGGCATCAAGCCTGTGTTTTTACTGTGTATGTGGTGACAAACGTCTTTAATCTTGAAGATGAAGGTGACTTAAAAGATATAAAATAAATGAGGAACAAATGTGAAGTCACCATTTTCATTAAATTTGTGCTTTTCAGTGGTTTAAAAAAAATCTTCATTGGACATTTTAAGACTCCATAATAAATATGTTTAGGCTGAAACATTGTAAATAACAGTTCCTTTATATGTAGACAATAATCAGAGGTGTTCAAAGTACTCACATTCTGTACTTAAGTAGAAGTACTGCTACTTGTGTGAAAAATTACTCTGATAAAAGTAGAAGTACTGATTTAACTCCTTTACTGAAGTAAGAGTAAAAAAGTACAACTTCTGAATTGTAATAAAGTAAAAAGTAAAACAATTTTTTTTGTCATGAACACAATAATACTTATTTAACCAGTAAAAATACCTCAAAAATAAAAATAAAAATAAATATTTTAAAAGTGAGCTACTGTGTAGAAAATGTGTTTGATCAGGTCACAAAGTTACTTAGTGTTGTGGATATGGGCAGAAAATGTAGGGGGGGGGGGTCATAATTGAGATTAAAAGTCAAGAGATGAGATAATAGTCAGATGAGATAATAGTCATATAACTATAATATATAAAGGCACAGTTTCTCTCCTTCACTGATTTTCCATCTGAACACTTAGTTTAAAAAAAAAAACCCCATTATGGTCACATCACAAAACTATTCTGAGAATGTAAAGAGTATAAAGTACAGATATATATGAAAAAATGCAGGGAGTAAAAGTAAAAAGTTGGCATAAAAATAAATACTCAAGTAAAATACAGATACCTGAAATATCTACTTAAGTACAGTAATGAAGTACTTGTACTTAGTTACTTTCCACCTCTAACAATAATTCAATAACAGCTGTATTTAAGTCTCTAGATCAAGAATTTGAATTGATCAGATTCTGTCTGTAGTTGTTTTTACAGCAGGGGTCTCAAACTCATTACTTTAAGGGGCCACATTCAGCCCAGTTTGATCTCCAGTGGCCGGACCAGTAAAATAATAGCATAATAATAACCTTGAAAAATTGACAATGAGACATTTTTGTGTTAGTTTTAGTGCAAACAAACCTCATTACCTTTTTTTTTTTAAAATACTTTTTTAAGATAAACTATCCAACAACACAGATGTGAATAACCTGAAAAAAACTGAAATGTCACATGTAATTCTAACAATACTATAACATTTATCATTTATTCATTATGGATCAGATCTGCTACAAAGACACTAAATTGTTAAAATTGTGCTTAATTTTTTTAAAATAAATTTCAGGTTGTTCATATTTATTCAGGTTTTTCACATATAAATATTTATCAAGTGTAAATATTTTCCTAATTTAATGTTATGTTTTGCACTATAACAAGGACAAAGATTTGAAGTTATCATTATTTATGGGCATAATTTTCATTATTTTCACATCGAAATGAGAAGAAAATATGAAGTCATTCTTTTTTTTGGAGGTTATTCTGCTATATTTTGACTTGGTCTGTATGTGGAACCTGAACTAAAATCAGTTCCAAAGTCTTAACTGTGGTATTTTTGCACTGAGTAAATTCATCCCACATTTGGCGGCCCGCATTTGGCCCCCGGGCTGCATGTTTGAGACCCCTGTGTTACAGGAATATTTCACCTTTATTACCAAACAATGTCTGTTTATATGAAATGGTGAATCACTGGATCCCATCTTTAGAACAGTTTTATAATGTCTCTGGAGTTATAATGACAAAGCTGTGATTCACATTCACATTCACTAACTCTATGATCCTCATGAGGGGCAATTTGTTAAACAGCCAACAGTGAAGCATAAAAAAAAAACCCCACAGCAATACATACAACATACAATTATATTAAAACAACTGCACATGATTTCATGGAGGCCGATCATAACAGGCCAATGGATGCATTTTTAATCATTATTCTGCAAAACCTCCTGTTCCACAAACAAGGTTTAATTTTGATGATGTATAATATGTTCAAACACACACACCAGGGGGGGGGGGGTTAAAAATGACTGTGGGTCATTTACAGTAACACACACACACACACCAACGAGACCAGATCTGACGCTGTTATCACTGCTATACATGATAACATTAGTGGAAACTGTGTTTGGGTTTTTACAACATGGAGGTGTACAGTAACTAAGTAAAAGTACTTCACTACTGTACTTAAGTACTTTATTGAGGTATCTGTACTTTACTTGAGAATTTATTTTCATGCCAACTTTTTACTTTTACTCCCTAGATTTCTTCATAAATATTACTCTTTACATTTATACGAATATCTGTACTTTATACTCTTAACATTTATATGAATATCTGTACTTTATACTCTTTACATTTATATAAATATCTGTACTTTATACTCTTTACATTTATATGAATATCTGTACTTTATACTCTTTACATTTATATAAATATATGTATTTTATACTCTTTACATTTATATAAATATCTGTACTTTATACTCTTTACATTTATATAAATATCTGTACTTTATACTCTTTACATTCTCAGAATATTCTCTTTACTTTTTCAAACTAAACAGATGTTACAGTAGGAAAAATAAGTCACTTCAGAGGGAAAACTGTGACTTTATATTTTATAATTATAGAAGAATAGTCTCATAATTTTAACATCTTATCTCACAACCTTTTCTCTTAAAATGATGCATTTTTATCTCATATTTATAACTTTTTTTTTAATCTCATGATTATTTATCTCAATTGTGAGATAAATCTAATTTCCTGCAAACATCCACAAAACTGAGTAACTGTGACTTTATTTTAAATACTTTTGAAACTTTACTGATTTTCCTGGTTAAATAAGTATTACTGCATTCATGACAAAAAAAGCAGTTTTACTTTTGTACTTTATTACAATTGAGAAGTTGTACTTCAGTAGGAGTAGAATCAGTACTTCTACTTTTACCAGAGTATTTTTTCACACCAGTAGCTGTACTTCTACTTAAGTACAGAATGTGAGTACTTTTTACCACCTCTGATTTTTGCTGCTCTACGTCACCACCCCTTTGATTCCAGAATACAGGTTGACTGTGTAAAAGTTCAGTCTGTCACTACTGGTCCTGCTTTAGCTTTTCTGTGGAAAATTGTCAATGGTGGAAGAAAAAAAACCATACAATAGTGATCACTATTAACCACACAAACCCACAATAATATCATAATAACTCCCACAAATGTAATAATCTGCACATGTCATACAAATCTGCAGCTTTTAACGTCATAATCCCATAAATGTAATAACAGTTGACGAACAATTTATTACATTTGTGGGGTGGTAAAAATTACCTTTAACTTTCCACAAATGTAATAAACTGATAAGTGACTGATATTACATTTATGGGAAATGTATTATATTTGTGGGGTTATTATATTAAAAACAATTAATTATTACATTTGTAAGGTTATTATATTAAAAACAAATAATTGTTATTACATTTGTAAGGTTATTATATTAAAAACAATTAATTGTTATTACATTTGTAAGGTTATTATATTAAAAACAAATAATTGTTATTACATTTGTAAAGTTATTATATTAAAAACAACAAATAATTATTACATTTGTTAGGTGAGTTTGTGCCGTTACTTATCCATTGTTCATTCGCTCTCACATTGAGACTCTGATGGTGGTAAACTAAGTATTGTTTCAATCATGGTGAAAAATGTAATGTTAAAAAAAATGTTTTTTTTTTTTTACTTTTAAACAAAGAAGTAGAATCAATACCTGGACTTTTAAGAGTATTTTTTTCACACCAGTTGTACTTCTACTCCAGTTCCCTCAGTAGTCGAACAAACTCCCAGAATCCACAACACTAGCATCATCTCCCTCAACCTTGAAGAAACACATGAAGTCTCTCGTGTCTAATGAGTATTTGCTGCACATGAATATCTACTAGAGGGGGGAGGGGGGGTCTTACTAACCCCAGAGAACATGTTTATTGTTCTGTATATTTCCTGTCGTCCTTGTAACTGCTAGTTCTACAGACTATATATTATGTCTATTGTAAGTTGCTTTGGATAAAATCCAAGTGTCATGTAATGCATGGGCGTAAATATGCGTATGGACGTGTTTATACCAATATTTGGATGTTTATAAAATGTCTATATCAATATTTGAATAGGAAATTACATGACATTTGGGAAACAAAAGGTTACTATATTTTCTGGACTATAAGGTGACACTGAAAAGACTTTAATTTTCTCCAAAAACCACAGTGCACCTTATATATGGAATGATTCTGGTTGTGCTTAGTGACTTCTTTTTCCCTCATTTTCACTTTTTATCAAATAATTTTCGCCTTTTATCAAATGATTTTGACTTATCTCATAATTTTCACTTTTTATCTAATTATTTTGACTTCACTTAATGCTCTTTATAATCCAGTATATGAAGAACCTAAAAAATAATCCATTCATTGACAGTGCGCCTTATAGTGACTAAATATTATCAACGAACCTTTATCCCATGACAAAAATGAGACCAAACTAGACATAAATGTATAAAATATATAATGCAGTTACAGATGACCAATAAAAAAACAGACAAAATGTGGCTTAAAAACATTTAGAAATTTTTGCAATTTTTGACAAAGATAAAATGTGATGTTATTTTAATTGTTTCAGCCGTGTTGCTAATTATTTATTTATTGTTGCCGTCCTCAAATTATGTCCCCACCAATGTCAACATCATGATTAAAACTGTAAGCAGTCTCAAAGACCTTCGCCTCCTCAAGCGATGCCCGAGTCAAATTTCAGCCAAATGGGCATTTGTATGCTTGATCTACAGACATTTTAGTAAAGACAATTTTGTAGGGGGGCGCTATAGAGCAAAATCGCAATTTCTATTGATAAACTGGTGTAGGACAGAGATAGACGTCTGAGTAAAATTTCAGCCAAATCTGGGTTTGATCTACTGTCTACATTTTACTAACGGTGTATTTGGTGAATCTGTAGGGGGCGCTATAGTGCGAAATAACAATTTCCATTGACAAACGGGTGTAGACCCGGGAGATAGACGTCTGTGTCAAATTTCAGCCAAATCTGTGTTCATATGTCCGAGCTGAAGCAATTTATATAATGGTAATTTTTCCCGAAAACTTTGCAAACTTGGCGACAGCGTAGCACAAAAGCGATGCAACTTTAAAAAAAAAAATTGGATAACTTTTGATGTCCCACTTGTCTAGATCATGTTCACCGATTTTGAGCTCATTTCACCAAACGGCCAAGGAAGACTTCGTTAAATTCCAATGACAGCGAAAATCCACGACTCAACATTTTTCAAATTTCAATCCAAGATGGCGGACTTCCTGTTGGTTTATGGGCGTGGTCTCCATTGGGTTTTTTGTTCATCATCACATGACGAACACGTGTACCGATTTTCACAGTTCTAACTTCACTAGAGCCTTCTCTAGGGGGCGCTGTAGACACATTTCTTTACCGACTTTTACGAAACCTATAAATACTTTTCACACTTCTGACGTGTGCAAAATTTGGTATGTTTTCGTGCATGTTCAGGGGGTAAAACTAGAGGTCAAAGGGCAGAATCAGATAAACCTGCAAGCAGTATCAATAGGCTTCGTGCTCGACGTGGGACGCGGCGAAGGCCTAATTACCATGATGTAAATGTAAACACCTCTGAAGAACGGTAACTAACGTCTGTAGTTAATAAATATTCATAGACGGGTTTAAAAACCAAACAGTTTATTTAGTATATACATTCAATAATAATGAAGGGAATAAACAGAAGGCAGACACAAGGATGGCAAAAGAAAACATTGTGAGGAAATACATGTCACTTGTTGGAAAAAAAACAAAAAAAAAAAAATCACTTGGATAATCTGGGTTTTTGGAGCATGTGACGTCAAAAATCCACATGCAATTCAAACCCACTTATTAAATCCCTGTACAAAAACTCCCACTGGGTCGACTGGAGGGTCCCACAGTGGGGAGAGTCAGGACGGGCCACAGCAGCAGCAGCAGCCGCCGAGGAGGACGACCTCTAACCTCTGCGGTTATTTCTCCGCCTCCCAAATCCTCCGGTTAGAGACACGACGAAAACAAGCGAGGACGACCCAGGGCCGCTGCTCGCCCGTGACGGTTCTGTCGGGTGAGTGGGGTGGAAACGCTGCTAAGTGACGACCTCCGTGGGCAGTTTTAGGCAAATACTGGGTAAAATCTCAGCTGCTGTCTAGTTTTGCACCCCCCCCCCCCCTCCCCGCCCCCCCACACACCTTATCTTTCTTTTTGTTGTTGTTTTTTTTTTAAAGGCCTCTTTCTTCCAAGTGCTGATTTTTACTTTCATTATAAAACAAATCTGCAGACGTTCGTACGTATCAAATTAAACTTTATGCATCTGCTACGACCGCAGCGGCACAGAGCGCACATAAGACGGTTATTGAAACGGCGAGATGTGTGTGTGTGTGTGAGGGGGGGCCCATAAACAAACTGCCCCCCCCACCCCCACCCCGGACCCCTCAGCATGTTGGACCTTCCCTGTCGCTCGTGTCACTTGGAATCCACTGTTTTGTTTTTCTCGTCTTTCCTCCTGCTTTGTAAACACACACACATCCGTCCTCCACCGTCCACCTTTCTTTTCCAGCACTGTGATTTCTTTTAAATTCATGCACAAATGACCCCCCCCCCCCCTCCTCCCCCACCCACACCCCCGCTTTGTCCTCTCTCTCTCTCGCTCACACACACAAAAGCATGCATAGCAACACTTCTGATAATACTTGTAAGGAATAAAAAGAAAAAGAGGTATACGTGTCAAAAAAAACAAAAAAACAAAACCATAACACACTCATTGGACCTACTGCACACAGTTTCACAATCGTACAAAACACCCCCCCCCCCCCTCTTCTTGTCCGCTCCACCCTGAGCGCACTGTACCCTCCCATAATAAAAAAAAAAGAAAAAAAAAAAGAAGACAGCGGTTAGTGTGTGTGTGTGTGTGTGTGTGTGGTGGGGGGGGTATATAGTGTTGTCCTGCCAGCTAATGATTAATGGCTCAGCTTCTCACCTTCACCGTCTCAACGTCCCCTGACAAACCACCCACACTTTGCTTCATTGTTCAAAAGGTGGACACTGCTGGGCCAGAGCGTCCTCTGTCCACATTCAGGTGGA
>CM035790.1:10338553-10386053 GCA_020466265.1 Siphamia tubifer
AATTTCAAATAAAGTTACTGCCTGGTTTATTTTGATCTTAATTCTGAATCTGTTCATTTCATTTGACATGTAAACAGTTCATTCCACTTTAACATTAATCCTGTCATTCTGCACATGCTCCTGGTCTCGTCGCAATGATGCACATATTTCCTGTTGATGACAAAACATCCTGATGAAAACATCCGTCCAATGTTTTTGTTGTTTGTTTGTTTGTTTTTTCAGTGTATAGTTTATACACTTATACACAACTTTTCATGGTCATCATTAGTTCAGAGGCTCTGTAGTGAATATAGAAACACTGTACAGAAGCAGTTTGATTCCTATGTTAAACCTCATCAACACTAAAAAAGCTAATTAGCTCATTAGCATTCCTGCCTATTCAGGTAACCATACATAACCTATATGACAAATGCATTATTCACAGTTACACACAGTTTACAACATTACACAGGTTACAGTTAAATAACTTTATTAAGGTACAGACGACTCACCTTGGCTGAAATGTAAAATTGCAGAGTCCTCCTCAGGGAAAAATACTAAAATCTACCTTGAGTTCTGTGATTGGCTAGAGCTGCTGGGGGGAGGGGCGTACCTTCCAGGCACAGCTTGCCTTGGAGGCTTGGTTCGGGGGCTCAAAACCCATGAGGCACAGGAAGTTCACAGGAAGTTCCAGATGCTTCTATATGCTACAGGTGTTAAATACATTTACATTTAAAGGCTGGAATACGACTGATGTAATGAAGCACTTGGAGACAAGGTGTTTATTCAAGCCTCTGTGAAGAGCTAAGTAGCCTAGCATTGTGCTAATAGCACTAGCCTAGCACCTGTGCTAATATTACAGTTGGAAATGACAGACTCAAGAGATAAATGTTCAGACCAGTTACTGGACCATGATCATGTATGTGAATGATGACATGATGTGGTCCTAGCTTAATAATAATAGGTTAATAATAATAATAATAATAATGATAATATTAATAGTTTATTGGAAAGGGGCAGGGGTAATTATTGCCCCAACTAATTATTATATACTGCTTTCTGCTCCTTTCAACTCATTTCATTCACTTCCACAACACATTAGTAGCAAACGATCTCACATTTTCTACAGGCTCTGCACTAGCGTAAATAATGTAGGCAAAATGCAGTTTGTCATCTTTTCATGTTCTGTTGTGAACATGGAAAGACTAATGTTGACTCACAAGTGAAACCCATGTAGTTTGACAAAGGACATTGCATGGACACTCTTGTTTTTTCATTCAGTTATTTATATCTTTGTTGAAAAAGTCACTTTTTCTTTGGTTTTCTCTGTTTCTGGTATGAAAACACTCAACTGTAATGTTTTTTTTTTTAAATGAAAATCTACCATTGTTCTGTAAATTAAATACAGGAAAATACCTGAAATGAAAAATACAGAGGATAATATTACAAATAAATGGTGATAAATTACTTAAGAAAGGTCAAACGGAGTGAAAAATAATTTGGGCACTGCCACAAAATTGGATGTTTATGGGTACCAGTCCCCAATAGGAGAGGTGACAGATGATAATATGTGTCTTCCTCTTTTTTTTGCACTAATGAAGGATTCTGCCAGTTCACGGTAAAGAAAAGGCAATAGGACATCTCCAGCAGCCAATGCAGAAAACTCATTAGGTAAGCTTTTAGGAAGGTATTTATCACAGGTAACAGCATCCTGGATTATTACAACCAAAGGCCATGAAGTAGCTGAGCAGCACCGCTTATCTTCTGTACTCACTGCACGGTTAGTTTTAATCATGCACACTGTCTTAGTAATACTAAAACTGTAGATACATTGCAAAAAAATGCGAAAAAAAAAACAAAACAGTATTATGAAAGACTCTCCTCACTGCTAATGCAACTCAGCCAAGTGTTTGCTCTGGAGGAAAGCCTCCTACTCTGTCCTCTCAGATAATGCAGTACCTGTTGTAAGCCTACCAGCAGGCTTCATTTCAAGAGTTGAGAGCTAAGAGCAGTTTTGAGAATACTTGAGACTGAAAGCTTGAGGCAGCCTTAAGAGCTCACTGCAACAGGGCATGACCTCAGAATATTTCAATGTGAATCACAGCACAGAAAATCCTCACCAAAGGCCTCCCTTTACCAACAATATAAAGTAGTTTAGTTGAATGTAAGAGGATGTAACCTGTGTGTTACTGTGTGTAGAAATTAACTTCTACACAAATGATTAGAATTAATATACTGCAGACTATATTTCGGAATGAACTTTTTATACACTAGCTACACCCAGTCCTTTGTTAAGTCAACTGGTCACTGATAATCACAGGTGTGTAAACATGAATGCTTGTGCATCTCTACAGTACGTCATTGGTTCGTTCATCGTCTCCCGCTTTATCCAGGTCTGGGTCATGTGGGCAGCAGCCTCAGCAAGGCAGCCCAGACTTCCCTCACGCCAGCTCCTCCAGGGGAATCTCAAGGCGTTCCCAGGCCAGCTGAGAGATATAGTCCCTCCAGCGTGTCCTGGGTTGACCCCGAGGTCTCCTCCTGGATGGACATGCCCAGAAAACCTCCCCAGGGAGGCGTCCAGGAGGCATCATCACTAGATGCCACCTCAGCTGGCTCCTCTGGACATGGAGGACATGGAGTCCCTCCTGGATGTCCGAGCTTCTCTAAGGCTAAGGTCACCCTGCGAAGGAAACTCATTTGGGCCACTTGTACCCGAGACCTCATTCTTTCAGTCATGACCATAGGTGAGGGTTGGAACATAGATCAACTGGTAAATTGGGAGCTTCGCCCTATCAGCCCTATGTTGAATTAATAACAGGTCCAGGTTGTGCTCGAACATTCACCTCTTTAACCTCAGAAATGTTCCCTTCCCAGATTCTTACAGAAACTGAACAGTAAATAAAGGTAAAGTACTTTATTTGTTATTATACATTGTACAATGACACTTGTCCTCTGCATTTAACACATCCTTCATGCCGTTGGGGCACCTGTAAGGAGCAGTGGGCACCCATGTGCGGCACCCGGGGACCCACCTCCAGGTGTAGAACCAGGCTAATGATCAGAATCACCTGGATGGAGGATTTTACCCTAACAAACATATTTTTGGGTGATGGGGGAAACCGGAGCACCCGGAGGAAACCCATCCAGACACGGGGAAAGAAACATGCAAACTCCACACAGAAAGGCCCACACAGTCTGTGAATCAAAACTGGGCCTTCTTGCTGTGAGGCAAGAGCGCTAACCGCTCAACCACTGTGTCGCCTTTCAAATCAATCAATCAATCTTTATACAGCACTTTTCATACATGGTGCATGTAGCACAAAGTGTTGTACATGAGGCCTCCAGCAGTTGTCGGTACAGTTAAGAGATGAAAAAAATTCTATATATATGAGCAGTAAAGGTGCAGTGAGAGGCAGAGAGCCTAGACATGCTTGTTTTAAAGCCTCCACTTAAACATTTTGAATGTTGTGAGACTTCCATAATCAGTACAGATTAAGATATGACTAATCAGCTGATGGTTCTGGTTCAGTTGGTAAAGCAGGTTGTACAGATACCATTGGGTTGGCAGTTCAAATCCTACGTCTGATTTTACTTTTTACATTGAATGTTAAATGTGCATATTTAAAATGTTAAATCCGTGTTATTCTTGTAAATCTTTATGTGGTTTGATGTGTTTTTAAAGGATTGTTCTGGCAACCACAACTGCCAGCTTTTATCACATCAAATATATATATTTTTTTGTTGTTTTTTTTTACAGTGCAGACAAAAATCCAGGATAAATGAAACCTTCTCATGTGTTGAGGTAATTCCATAACTGCTGTAGTGCTAAACATGTATTTAAATAGTCATGTAATAACAGGAAGTTACACCAAGGGTCTGTGATACAGTGACATTATGTTGATATTATTTTGTAATAATCACTTTGTTTGTGTCTGTTTGTGAGCAGGATTACACAAAAACTGCTGCACTGATTTACATATGAACAATCAGACCAAGGACACATTAATTACATTTCCGGGCACATGCATAAATATGAACTCTTTGATAATTGTGAGTATTAAACTGCAGACTTATGGGACCTTGCCGGAGGTATGCACTCCACTGATTGCTCTACTAGTTAAATCTGTGTTGTTGCATTGTGGCCAAATAGTTTAATAATGTTCTGCCTATAAATGGAGACACAATTTGCCTGTGAAGCTCTTCTCATGTCATCTCCAAAGATGAAGTAGGCAACAGAGACCATCTGGTCGCCTGAGTCATATATGCCGTCTGCTCCAGGAACAAACACTGCCTCAGCTGAAAGAACAATACACTATCACTATCACACTGCCCTGCTGCACTACAGTATATATGAGCAAAAGCAAACAGTGCACAAAAATGCACGGCTAAGGTTTGTATAAAAGATGAACCGTGCACAACAAATCTAAAATACAAAGAACTAACTTCCTTTAGTTTCTATTCATGGTTAATGTTGCACGGTATTAGAAAACAACTGACATTGCATTTCTTTAAAAACTGCGATATACTATATTATGATATGAAACAAAACTTAGGAGTATAGTTAATGGTCGACACAGAACATGTGTTACAGACAGGTTTAAAAAAATTAATAACAAATTAATAAATTCATTCCTTCATTACATGCCTCAATGATGAGATGCAATAAATTGGAGTGGAATATATATATATATATATATATATATATATATATATATATATATATATATATATATATCAGTATCTCCAAAACAAACCCAAACCCAACTGAAAATCACAGTGCAAAATCACTGGAAAAGCTGCCAAACAGATTTATTCAGAATTTAAACAGAACCAAAACACTCAGATCTCCTCAGAGATAATCAGGTTTGTCAATTGGATGATTCTTTGTTTGCTTTAAACAGGAGTCAGAGAGTCAGCTTTGACTGGTCGACAATATAGCAAGGACTGAGTGGGCTCCTGCAGTTTATAAGCCCTTCATCTGGCTAATGAGAAATGGAGAGCAGGTGAGTAGCAAAAGAAACAAAGAAAGAACTGTGACATAAAGTCTTTTATCATGAGACACTTCTGAGGGGCAAAAAAAACAACTTATGTTTCAGTATCATCCTTCTTGTAGCTGAAATAATTAAATAAAATTAATAATTAAAACATAAGAAAAAGAATAAATAAATGAAAAAGGCAAATAAATAAAAAAATTAAATAAACAAATAGTTTAAAACAAAACAGAAAAAGAATTAATTCCACATAACTGATGTTGCTTTTCTTTCTGTCATCGAGTCTTAGTTTTAGGTGATTTTCTTTTGTTCGTTGCTCATTTTTCAGTCGTGTTACCAGTGACTCACTCCAAACTGCTTCAGAATGATTGTGATGTGCTCAGTGTGTGTCAGCTTCTAGAAAATGTTGAGCTCATTCATCTCCTACACTGCAGGACCTGACATATGACTACAGACATACATTGGCACCAGGGCCAGTGTTTGGCAAAGACAGAGACAGAGACATAGAAAGAGACAGAGACAGAGACAGAGACAGAGACAGAGACATAGACAAAGACAGAGACAGAGACAGAGACTAAGACAGAGACAGAGACATGGACATAGACAAAGACAGAGACAGAGACAGAGACAGAGACAGAGACAGAGACAGAGACATAGACATAGACATAGACATAGACATAGACAAAGACAAAGACAGAGACAGAGACAGAGACAGAGACATAGACATAGACATAGACAGAGACAGAGACAGAGACAGAGACATAGACAGAGACAGAGACATAGACATAGACATAGACATAGACATAGACATAGACATAGACAGAGACAGAGACATGGACATAGACATAGACAGAGACAGAGACATAGACATAGACATAGACATAGACATAGACATAGACATAGACATAGACAGAGACATAGACATAGACAGAGACAGAGACAGAGACATGGACATAGACATAGACATAGACATAGACATAGACATAGACATAGACAGAGACATAGACATACACATAGACATAGACAGAGACATAGACATAGACAGAGACAGAGACAGAGACATGGACATAGACAAAGACATAGACATAGACATAGACATGGACATAGACATAGACCAGATGACTTGGGTGCACACAGAATTAGAATATTAAGCTACTGGACTTTCCAGACTATAAGGTGCACTTAAAAGACTTACATTTTTTCACAGTGCACTTTATATATGGATTAATTCTTTTTGTGCTTAGTGACTGAGAATTTTGAGTTTTTATCTAATAATTTTGGCTTTTTATATGATAATTTTGACATTTATCGCATCATTTTGACTTTTTATTTGATAATTTTGACATTTTTCTCATAATTTTGAATCTATCACATTAGTTTGACTTTTGATCTCATAACTTGGCGTTTTTATCACATAATTTGGCCATTTTATTACATAATTTGGCCTTTTTAATCACAACTTGGTCTTTTCATCACACAATTTTGACTCTTTATCGCATCATTTGGCCTTTTTATCGCATCATTTTGACTTTTTTCACAGAATTTGGACTTTTTAATCTCATAATTTGGCTTTTTTATTGCATAATTTTGACTTTTTATCACATAATTTGGCCTTTTTATCACATCATTTGGACTTTTTATTTCATAATTTAGACTTTTTATTACATCATTTTGCCAGATGCTAATTTCGAATTCCACAAAAACCTTAGAGGGGTGCTCGCCTAGGGCACCAAATTGACCAGAACCGGCCCTGATTGCAACATCTATGCTCAGACAGTATATTGTGCAGCTCCGGTTGTGACCAATGCATTTCCAGTAATGTAATGCTTTTCATGTGAGAGAGGAAGAGCAGTGGACAGTGCTGATTAGCGTGATCCAGAACCTTCCGACTCCTCACAAAATGCCTACATCAACATCCAGGGTGAGGAAACAGCACGCCTCAGGAGGAAATCGATACCGCTCCTTGTATTTTTACAGCCCTGGACTAAATACAATGTGTATGAAAAGTTAGTCAGACGTACACCTTCATCAGAACTAAAGACATTTAACTATTAGTGTGACATGAATTAGTTTTAACAGAAAGGAAACAGAAGGGTCTGAGTGGGCGGGTTCTGGTACCAGATTATGCAGGCCCCATCTGAGCTGGCAATAACACATTCCTTGTCAATGCCTTTAATCTTAATGCAGTTGGCAGAGGCCTTATGCTTTCTCATGGATTCCAGGAGCTTGTGAACACTGGGCAGGATCTCCCACACACGAGCAAACACACACACACACACACACACACACACACACACACACACGCACCTGGATGGAGAATAGACAACCATTGGCTTAACAGCATACAGGAGCAACTGACACAGCACTCCTCCCTCCAGAGACCATGGAGCCCAGGCTACAGTTCTATTTCTATTCATGCCCTATTTCATCCACAACCAGTTCTATTTCCACAGTATCTGAACTATTATCAGTTACAGCAGGAAACTCGACACACATATCCAGCCCTGAACTAAACCAGAACACATTCAGCACAACAGCACAAATGCATTTTTATTCTTGTCACAATGTCCTGAAGTCAAATCATGAATGTTAAATGTTTGTCCCCCCCCCCTCTCCCTAAATCCCTCTGGTGGGTTTATCTCTCCTGCACTCCCTCATTATTCTTTTGCTATCTCAGGTAGTGGCAAAAGCTCAAGCTGTGGGCTCTGTGAAGTGGAAACATCCTCTGTCCCATCCAGAAGTAAACACACTTTTTTCATCCATCATGGGTGTCACACCTGTGGGGGATGGGGGTGTTGTGGCACCCCCACTTCTCCACCCAGATGATTTCATAGCCTCCACTTTTTCCTGAGTTTATATATTGTATCGTTACTGGATCCAGGAAACAGACAGAGTTGGTCTCACCTACTTTTTATTTCAGGATAAACAGTTACTGTCGTCACAATCACACCAAACAAACATCAATAACATTTTGGGGCTGTTACAATATCTATGGTTTAAACTGTTTACCCGCCCGGGCGGCACAACAGCATATGTAAATGAAGCGCACCTCAGTTCACCAGTAATGTAAACAGCTCTTCTTCGTGGTGTTAACAAACAGTCATTAACCAGTAAGTAATGACAAATGTTACTGTTGTTAAACTAAGTTAAATAAACTATGTGTTGTTCTGTGACATTTACCCTAAGACAGTGGTTCTACAACTTTTTTCACTGATGTTCCCCCTGAGGAACATATTTTTAGTCGTCTCCCCTGACATGGACAAAACATTTTTGTAAGAAAAAAGAGGAACAGTGTCTGATTTGGTAAATCCAAACTTATGTCAGTTTTTTTATCACATATTTTTGACTTTTTATCTCATAATTTTGACTTATGAATTGAATAAATGTTTAATTGAGGAAAAACACATTTTTGTTATTATTTTCGCCATATATTACTTTTTTAAATATAAAAATCTAACCATTAATGGATAATTGTTCGTTAATTTTCCGACGATAGATGCAGAAAATGTTGCTCATGTGCTATAACCTAGAACACCCCCACATTTTAAATGGCTGTGACGCCCCTGTCCTCAGTAAGTCCAAAAGAGACAGATGTTGTTTTTTTTATTAACATAGGAATTGATGAGATAATAACATTTAGCACTAAGGAGGTATTGTGTAAGTTGTAATGATGAGTTTAATCTACATGGAAAGAAGTAAGTGATGATGTCATTGAGTTGTTACTGGAGCAAAATGACTCCATCTGTCAGAGAGTCCCCAGAAGTACAGGTATTAGTTTATAAAGAGTGGAAAATGACTGAATGACTGAAAGAATAAATAAATAAATACACACAGGTTTACAGTCACTTAGTAGAGTACAGATGGTGTTCTCATGTACACAATGAAACTTTAATTTTGTTGTGTTTTGGCTCCCTCTGTTGGATAGTTTTAACATGACACAGTCTGTTTGAAAAATGAGCAAAATGATTCAGATTCAGATTCAGATTCAGATTCAGATGTCTTTATTTATCCCAGGGGTGTCCAAATCCAGTCCTTGAGGGCCAGTGTCCTGCATGTTTTAGATATTTCCCTCTTCCACATGATTCAGTTTAACCTTTTAACTCCTCAAATGTTAGCAGTTCCACAGTAAAAAGAATTAAAATAAGCAACAAAATGAACAAAAATGGTCAAAGTCATCAATAAAATTAAGAAAAATAACAAAATAATTAATAATATGAAGAAAGTTAGAAACATTTTTTTTGTTTATTTTGTTGCTCATTGTCTATTTTTCTACATTTTATTTTTTATTTTATTCTTTTTTTCTTCGTAGTTTCTTCATGTTACTAATTATTTTGTCAGTTTATTATTCATTTTTGTTCATAAAATGAACAAAAATGAACTTTCAGATTGGTACCAAATAATGCCGAATGAAAATTTCTACAATTGTCATAATTGGTGTTGTCACCTACGACCAATAGTTTTTGAGATCTCTGGAGGTCAAAGGTGACAAAGGTGAAATTCACTTGTCTAACAGTGTTTGTGTGTGTCAAACATACACATATCACACTATAACTTAATACTGGATATATTATCATAATATAACACACACTGTTGCATATATACATATCACACAATTATCAATATTACAAAAGGTTGCATTTAGCAGAAATGTTAGAATCACATTATTGCTTCTAATTCAACAACAGGTTGTCATAGAAGCTTGAGATTGGCACAAAATAGGTGTGAGATTAGACATTCTCTGAATACTTGTTTATATTGGGTTAGGGTTGTCCTGTTTGCTGATGTGAGTGGAGGAATTGGATGAGGTTACCATGTCTCCTGGGTCAGGTCCCATCAGTCTGGGAGATTATCCATGGGGAACATGCTTCAGGTGCTCTAGTGCAGCTCCACAGGTGCATGCAGAGAAAGTTTGGGTTAGAGGTCACACACACACACACACACACACACACACACACACACACACACACACACCTTATCTCAAAAATGGTTGAACCCACCTTTCCCTAAGCACCTGAGCCATGTGCAGCCTTCCACATTTGGTGAGATACAGTCACTGGCTTAAACCAGGATGTGACACATTTCTTTTACTTGGATCATTCTAGACCAACACATTATTATCATCCACAGCCTTTATTTTGCTGCATTGAAATATAGTTCACTGTTCAGATAAAATTCAACTTTATTGTCATTGACCATTTACAAATACAGAGCAACAAGATACAATTATCATCCAAATGGAAATACATAACAGTATATATATATATATATATATATGGTGCGATTTATCAAAAAAAGAGAGGGGTTTCATGTGGCCTTTACTGCTCTTCCTAGATGGGGGGTATATTGCTGTGACTACATAAAATACAAATAAAAATTGTATATATATATATATATATATATATATATATATATATATATATATATATATATATATATATATATATATATATATATATATATATATATATATATATTGTGTGATTACTGAAAGACATAAGGTTCATATTACTTTTTTATTATTTATAAATCACTCTGTACAGTCATATGTTTTGTCACATAATGATATCAGAAATTAGTATGAAGGTAATGGGAAAAAAATGACAAAAAATGACAAAGAACAGGCTTCTTCTGAACAGGAAAAGTCACTATATACACTTATAATGAAACTGATACTGTGATATGAACTTACATATTTGTATATCACATAAAGATTGATATTGATTTATCATATTATGTAACATTATTTAATGATATATATCCATATTGTTTAGGTTCATTTTTACCATTTAGTATCTTTAATTGTAACATAATGTTGTCAGTTTTGTTATGAAGGGGTGGGATAAAACATATCAAATGTTTTACTTCCTTCCACTCCCTTTCAAATGTGTTATGGAATTGTACAGGTATTAAGTTTCACTACTGATTACTTAACCTTGAGCTGCATTATCAAATACAATGTGTTCAGAAAAGCAGCATACCTACTACAGATGGACCACTAACTTTACTTGCACTTTAGTACCAGAAGAGGGAGTACCTTGTAACAAAAATCTAACATTATAACAACATATATATATATAAATATACACTGGCTGTATGAGGAAACGATGTGTATTTTGTTTTCCCAGGTGATAAGAAAACCAGTGCCAGTAAGTCCCACCCATTTTTCCAGTCTGTTGAGCAGTATGTTTTAGTCTAACTGTGGCACTGAAGTCATTTAATACCAGGACAGAGGATCTGGATACATTATTATTCAGATATATATATAATTTAAAAGTTTAATAAGTGTGGTCTCAGTGCTGTGGTGAGTTCAAAACCTACACTGAAATTCAGTAAGAAGATTGTTATGGACCAATAATAAAAACAAATACTGAAAAACAACCCTTTCAGTGATGGTTTTTTTCCATAAATGGAAGGTTTAATATGGGCCTGTAGTTACTTTTTGCCAAAACATACAGATTAGAATTTGTTTTTAGAAGAGGTTTAATTACTACAGTTTTCAAGGCCTGGGGAAAGTGCCCTGACTGAAGAGATTTGTTTTTTTTTATTATTATCTGCAATACATCTGCAGCTATGTAGTTAAAAGCATTTTTTCTTTTTAATTAGATTATCAAGGTGGCATGTTGTGGACTTTAACTGTTTAATAGTTTCTGTTAGTGCTGTACACTTTAGGAAATTAAAATGGGCCAGATTTACTGGTGAATAGAAAGACACAAGTAACAAACATTTGGCCTGGTATTGAAAAAACAAACTGTCTGTTTTATCTGTGACAGTTTATCTGTAAATAAATCAAAAAAAAAAATCTTCAAAGTCAGTGCAGGTTTGTCAGTGTGTCTACAACAGAAAACTAATGGTGCCAGGCACAACAAACCCTGCCTCCCTCTTGTACAAATTGTACCTTATATACCCTATCTCTTATTGCACAAACACATTTTTGGTGACTGTGACCTTGACCCTTGACCTACATTCACCAAAATTTTATGAGATCTATTCTGGACCACCTCACACATTTCCTGAAATTTTCATAGAAATTAGTTTGGTAGTTTTTGCGGAAATCTGCTTAAAATCAAACAGACAGACAGTTTTCCCAGATAGATAGATAGATAGATAGATAGATAGAGAGAGAGAGAGAGAGAGAGAGAGAGAGAGAAAGAGAGAGAGAGAGAGAGATAGATAGATAGATAGATAGATAGATAGATAGATAGATAGATAGATAGATAGATAGATAGATAGATAGATAGATAGATAGATAGATAGATAGATAGATAGATAGACCAACTCAAGTAAAATACCCCTCTCCCCTTCAGGGGGTGGGGTAACATGATGTGCATGTATTATTACTGTGTCTATTTATCATATGTGGTAAAATGAACTGCCTCACATTTCAATTTTTTTTTTTACTTACTGTAAAGGTGTCATTCAGTTGAAAACCACTTTTCCACTTTTCTCCTTTTGGAATCTGATGAGTCACCCTTAGTTACCAACACATGCTCCTTTGACAGTGGTTCATCACCTCCACTGGCTGCATACTGCATTCACACAAAACAACAAGAGGAACCAGGGACCCAGAAAAAGGCGGTCCATCTGACATCAGAGGGACTTTAATGTCACCCATGTGGGGTTAAACTCATCCCTGGTAGCGAATCTGAAGTAGCATTAGCGTTAGCATCTACAAGAGAAGACCCCGCCACAGTAGCTGCAGCACAAACTGGAAAAGATGGCGGATCAAACTGGTTCATATGCTCTCTGTGGAGTTTTCAGAACAAGCAATGGCATGAAACCTAGCTGGATGATACTCTGATAAAGATAAACACATACAGAGAGTGAGAGGGGAGGGAGGAGTGTTCCTTCACGCATTCTGAGCCAATCAGAGGTGCCTTATCACACCATCATGGACATGTATGAGGAAGTACTCTGTTGTTCGACCTCAAAAAACTAAGAAATCTGGATGTTTGTTTTCTTTTAAATAGAATCAACACACAATGTATTCAATAAGAATGGAGAACACAGTAATATTAATGACATAACCATGGAGTGACAGCTTTAACAGGGACAACACATACATACAACACTGTCACCAAAGGATGCATATAAGACGTCTAGCTTCAGCTAATTTGCAGTCTCTGTCCCTGGTCAGGCTTTTAAACACTATAGAAAAATATACTGAACACTATAAAACAATATAGCTATGAAGACTTTCTTTGTAGATGTGATAATTAACATGGAGTTTGACTTTATGTCACTGTCTGCATAGTCTTTTTTTGCTTTACCTGCTTTTTATTTACTAATAAAGCTTTGGTCCAAATCAGGGCAATGGAATTAATTACAATTATTATAACTTTGAAACTGAAACTATTTCTAAGGTCTTCAACAGGAGCAGCATTAGTGATGGAACAAAACCTTATGCAGGTGTGTTGAGTCGAAATTTGTAATAAACATCCAAAATGTAATAATTTTTTTCATTTCATTTTTTGTAATAAACTACCCCAACGCATTTTGTTATAAATTTTGTCGCATTTTGTAATGAGTTTTTACATTTTGCAGCAGCAGGGCGCTTAGGTGGTGTAGCATTAAAACTCAAGTAGCTGTTTTGGGAAACATTTTAAGTGGTTTATGTCTTGGCTGGTAATTAGAAATATTAAGACAATCGGAAATATTTAAGAAAACACTAAAATATTTGATAGATATTTTGGAAATAGAAATGTGTCAAGATTTATTATAAAACGCATTGTGGAGGTTGATTACAAAATTAAATGAAAAATTTATTACATTTTGTGGATGTTTATTACAAAATGTGGCTCAACAAGGTGTTATGAATAGAATAGATGTTTATTTGCCATTTGTAAAAGACACATAGGAACATTTGTGTGGACGCTCCCATAATGAAATCACATAAAAACACAAGACAAACATAATATTAACCTGCACACACGTGTAAAATAACTATATGTATAAAAGTGCATTAAAACTTTTATACGAACCCCACAATAACTGTTTAAAAACCAGGAGACAATAAATAATAATAATAATAAATACAGTCAAATAAACTAAAATCCACTGCAAGGAGGAAGAGGTAAACATTTTCACATTAGTACATATACAAACACACATAACTTATTACACTTGTCGTCTTATTAAATACTCACCAACAGTCAAACTGTGACAGAGAAGAAGCTGTTAAAAAAAATCATGTGTGTAATAATCCTGTCTACTGTGTCTGACGTTATATGTTCTGTGTTTGTGTAACACGACAGACAAACTGATGGATCCAAATGCAGGACTCAGAGACTTATCATCTGGTCTAATGTGACGTCATCAGGCAGCGTAACTGAATCAGAGGTCAGAGGTCAGACGGGCAAAGTTCATCCATAGAGGAATGAATCAGGGCAAAGGGGAAGTCTCGAAAACTCCACCAGTGTGAAGAAACAGGAAGAGGATCAGAGTCAGAGGTGGGTTCTGTTGAGGGTCACGCAGGCTCGTAGTCAGGGACAGGCAAAAAGATCGATACACGAAACCCCCCAGAAAGCAGAGAGAGGCAAGACAAAGACTATGGTCCAGGAAACCAGGTTTAGTTCTTTTAGTTCTTTCATTATTGTTGTACTGATTGGTTAGTACTTTTACATTTCATTGTACGTGTTACAATGACAATCTATCTATCTATCTATCTATCTATCTATCTATCTATCTATCTATCTATCTATCTATCTATCTATCTATCTATCTATCTATCTATCTATCTATCTATCTATCTATCTATCTATCTATCTATCTATCTATCTATCTATCTATCTATCTATCTATCTATCTATCTATCTATCTATCTATCTATCCATCCATCCATCCATCCATCCATCCATCCATCCATCCATCCATCCATCCATCCATCCATCCATCCATCCATCCGTCCGTCCATCTCTTGTTATGTGTTGAACCTGTTACATGCTGAGAAAGTCCAAAATTATCCAGGGTGTTCAAAAATTCTTAAGCGATCATTATTATTATTGCAGTTGTCAACATGAATATTAAAGTCATGGTTGTAATTTATCAAACACATCAAAAAAACTGACAGGAAGATTTTAACTGAAGAGCCACATATTCAAGAGTCAAACGTTCCATAGGTTATCTGGAGGCGGTCCTTAAATAAAGTGGCACCCTCTCCTTCCTTATACTGTATAAATGAGCTTCTAACTAAATGTAATGTTTTAACACGTATGTGCTTTTCCATGTTATGGTGGACATGGAATGAATGATAATGGGAAGAAGGAAGTGATTCCGTTTTATAAGAACAGAAATACTAATGGTTTAGTGATAATTAGGTTAACTAATACAAAAAAAAAAGAAGTGTGATGAAAGTCATACATTCCTTTAACTTCCTGTTAAACAGCATCATTCATATATTTATCTTAAGGGTAAACTCAAAACCTGCCTCTTTAGCTTAGCTGTTAATTACATTTTTACTTTTAACATTATTTCATTCTGTTGTTTTATGTATTTATTTTTTTATTTTATTGCTATTATTTAATTAGTTATTTTATGTATTAAAAGTGCTCTATAAATAATGTTTGATAGATATATACATTAGCTACTTCTGTATGTCAAAATGTTATTTTTGGAAAGAAGAACTATTCTATTCTATTCTATTCTATTCTATTCTATTCTATTCTATTCTATTCTATTCTATTCTGTTAAACTCACAGCTAAAGGCAACGGTATCAAAATGCCCCATCATGCACTAGGGCACATGTGTATAAATGTATTGACAATATAATTATTGTAATTTTTAGATGATAATTTATTTACTGAATATTTTTGACTCATGAATTGAACATTCACTCTCTGTGTGTTTTTGTGTATGCATGGACTGGGTGTGTTTTATGTAGTGGTTTAATAAAGTCTGCTGTCAATGTGATCTAATGCCTACTACATACCACTGGATAAAAAAAATAAATGGTAACACTTTATAATACCTACAAACAATCAACTATGTATTAACCATTTATTACCTATTTGTTAATGTCTTGTAAAGGTTCATACTAGTGTAAATGTAAAAATTAGATTATTTTTAACCAACAGGTGCAGTGTTTACAACTGTTTCTTTGTTTACCTGTAAAGCAGATATACAAACACTGCACCTGTTGGTTAAAAATAATATAATTTTACATTTATCTTTGGAAGACACTAGTATGAATCTTTACAAGACATTAACAAATAGGTAACAAATGGTTAATACATAATGAACAACCCATTTATAAATGGCTAATAAATGGTTAATACATATTATAAAGTGTTACCAAATAAATTGCTGTTGTGAAGCAAATCTAGTGACAGAATATACAATATAATCTAGAAATATATGAAACTATCTGTAGTTAAAATGCACAGTTATGTCAATACAATGAGGTTTACTTATATTTAGATTACTGAAAGGAAATCCAAAGATGTTTTCCATCTTAATTTAATTTAATTTGGTGCTAAAAGATAAATGATATTTAATTTGACAAGATAAAAGTCAGCTGATGTCTTTATGAGTCATTTCAAATAGCTAACAGGCCCCTCTGGTTGTTCCTTTGTGGTTTTGCATAATGTGTCGTGATTCAGTACCCCCTGACACTTCAACAAAAGTGGGGTTCATGCCAGAGCAGCTGCTGTTCACAGCCAATCTGCACAAAGGTCTTTATTGGGGTCACATTCAGACCATCAGACCACCCAGCTGCGTGGGTGGAGACCTTTTCATGACTATGCATCCTAAGCTTTTGCACGATGACAAATGAGGAAAAAATAGTCATAATTCTCTTTTGGACATAAATGACCTGTGGCACCTTTGAAGAAAGAGGCTTCAGTTACACTCTATAGTCGACCTCCAGGGTGGCATCGTAGCCTGGGTGAATTATGCTGCACATGAAACGCACAAAACTACAATTCATACTGTCTTTAGAGAGACCCTGTATGTAACATTCATTTGTGAGTAGGAAGCATGAAAAACACTGTCTGTCTTTATATGCACTTTTACTTTGAAGCGCCTTTATTGTTCCTCATCTTAAAATCGATGCCTTATAATTCCTGTAGATGGCAGTATTTATCAGATAATGATGAAGGAGCAGCTCATACAGATAAAAGTGTCAGCCTGTGTGTGTGGGATCTGGGAGTGAAAACCACAGAGGTGGCCCAGGAGGGATCATAATGTCATGAGCTTTGGTAGCTGATACTTTAATTATCAGAGACGCCAGGTATATTCTCTTATAATTTGTGCTGCCAGTACGTCAGAGGATATCCAACATGGTGGTTTTCCTTGAATTGGAGGATGATTTATTGTGACTCCTTCCTTCTTTATCATAAAATGTTAGTGAAAAACGCAGTTAGTGCAGGTACTGTCTGAGTTTGGTGTGTTCTTTGGAATGCTGTTTTTTTTTTTTTTCTTATTAATGCCATGGAATTCTTTATATATCTTCAAGATAAGTTTCAATAAGTAATATTTGGACATTCAAAGAGGTAATAAAACTTTTCCTCCTACTCCTTCAGAATTACACCCACCTTTTTTTGTGTTTGAAAAGGTTAAAGACACAGTGTGGGGTCTTTCCACACTTCAGTAATAATACTCATGCATGAATTATCTAAGCTTTAATAAGATCTAAACCTATTTGGAAACAGCACCTTAAAAGATTATTAGTCCATAGAAGAAAGCAGCTCATTTTCACTCAGTGTTGAACCATCTGTGGCTCCACTGATCCATAGCAGCACCGTAGTGCTTCATTGCCGCTGTGCCCTTTAGATGCATCCACGCTTGGCTCAGCAGGTTTTAACATCCAACTAAATGGATAAACTTCTAATCTTAAAAACACCGCTTCACTGCATCGTCTTAGGTGAGAGATTACTTACAATCCCCCTGGTCAAATAGATTCCTGCATGTAAATTAACCTCAGTCAGAACATATTTTGAACTGCAACAGGTGGCTCATAGAGGGATTTATTTATAGCATTGTCTTTTTTTGGTTAAAACTAATGTGAAAAATTAAGATGAAATGTGTACACTAGACTTCTGTAAATCCATCTTTCCCACTATTCCTTGGAATTTTTTTTTTTACCCCCCCCCCCCCCCCCTTTCTCATTGGATTAAGTCATTTTTACACCGTTGTGGCAGGATAAAAAGCAGATGCAGTATGTGCTGAAAACTCTGGTATGCGTTTGGATCACCTCTGTTTACAATGAATCTAACATGATATAGTAGCAGCGCAGCAGCTATGTTTTTGCAAAACCACAAAATAAGGTCTTTCTCATTTCAGTTCATTGGCTCTGCTCCTTAAAACGAACATTCACCAGCAATCACTGACAAAACACAGAGCTGTTTATGCAGTGAAATCCATGCATGTGCAGCGCTGTGATCCATAACTGCATCCTAACTATGTCTACAGTCTGTTGAAATATTAACACACTCCAATTCTCCAAATATTATTAGTCAGATGTGTTTAAACTGAAACACTATGTAAGTAATTGCTCAGTGAATGTCGTATTTTAGTAATTTCATATATATTGTATATATGCTATATACTGCCCAGACCTGGCATGTGGACTGGTTATATTCCTAAAGTTTGAATGTGTTTGTGTACATTAGTAAAAAAAATAATCACTTTTATGGTGGTTTAAGCCAAGCTACAACAAAGGTTTTGACCACAGAGACTGATACTGAAGAATAGAATAGAATAGAATAGAATAGAATAGAAGAGACCTTCATTGCCACTCACAGAAACAATGAAAATCTGAAAATATGGGGAAAAAAACTATGCAAAAAAGACTATAAACGATGCAAAATACTGAAAATGTAGACAATATGCAAATCTATAGGATAAAATATGATGTATACATATACTAGTATACTAAAACTACTGAAATATACAAAAAGCAAACTATATTATACTGTCCTACAAAGCAAAAAGGCAGTAACTGCTTTTTTTTGACGAAAAATAGTTGTTGTGTTTTTTGCAAAATTCAAAACATTCTTTGTCATGTAATAAAATATCTCATCTCAAATGTCTGTCGTTTTGGAGAAAATTGGTGAGTGTTTGTACAGTAACTGCAAAAAGTACTAGTAAAGAAAAGTAAAAAGGCAGTAAAGACCATTACTGTGTTCTTACTAATGTCCATGTAGGACCCTGCACCAATAGTTTGTGAATCACTGTATTAGACTGAAACAGATTATGGAATTATTAGATTTTCTGCACTATAAGGTGAACTGTCAATGAATGGCTTTTATGATGGTTTTTCATATATAATGTGCATTAAGTGAAGCCAAAATCATGAGATAAAAAGTGAAATTTATGAGATAAAAATGTCAAATTATCAGATAAAAAGTCAAAATTCCCAGTCACTAAGCACTACCAGAGTGAACCCATATATAAGGTACACTGTGGTTTATGTAGAACTAGTTAATATACAGTAACAATAACTGCCTTATGTACAATAATCCACCTACAACTACTGGGGCTGAACAACAAGAGAACTTTCAGTTTTGTCAGTTTGGTGTCTGTGCAGTTACTGCCTTTTTACTTTGTAGGACAGAATAGATGAGAAATATGTATAAATAAATATATACAAACATAAATAAGTAAGTAAATAAATAAATAAATAAGGATAAGTATAGACGGTACTGGAATGAAGGTGCAATTGAGAAAAACAAGGTGCTACACACACACACACACACACACACACATACATATACATATACACACACACACACACACACACACACACACACACACATATACACACACACACACACACACACATATACACACACACACATATACACACACACACACACACACACACATATACACACACACACACACATACACACACACACACACACACACACACACACATACACACACACATACACACATACACACACATATACACACATATACGGTACACACACACACATATACACACACACTCACACACTCACACACACATATACACACACACACACACACATACACACACATATACACACATATACACACATACACACACATATACACACATATACACACACACACATACACACACACACACACACACACACACACTTAAGTATAACTGCTGAATGTGTAGTTTATGATGAAGCCACAGTATAAAAACTCAAAAGTTTCTCAGGAGAAAATGAAGCTGCAGATCAGGTGATGAAGGTTCACACTTTTTTTTATTGTTCTAGAAGTACAGTTACTGGTGTAAAAATATCTAAAAGTAGAAATGCTTGAATATATGCTGGTCGTCATCATGTTGAATGTTTTGTGATGTTTGTAAAATAAGTTTTTCAAGTTGTCTTTGGGTGTTTGGGTATTTTTGGCAGGTTGTTATACTTCTGCTTAGAATGATATAAAGTTGTATATCATGGCTTTCACAGGATTGGAATAAACACTAAATCACCAACCCAGAGACTGCAAATGTATTGTTTAATTTAATCTGTCATTTCCATCTGTCATGTGACATCTTTTCATGTTTTATGCTTTTGTATTATTTTCCATCTTATTACTTTTCTCATTTTCTTCTTTTGTCACCTTTCACGCTTTGGTTTTATAACATTATTATATTATTGTGTTAGTTCTTGTCACTTTCATCAATTAATTCATGTTACTTTCATTGTTTTTAATTGATTTAATGTCATATATGTTAACTTTAACATGAACACGATATGCACTAAGTCACAAAAACATAACATCTTATTATGTCAATCAGTCAATCAATCAATCAATTAATTAATCAATCAATTTTTTGTCACCTTGTTAAAACTGTCATTATTTCTGTCTTATTACTTCAACTTCATCTTGTTTCAACATTTTTATCTTATTATTATTATTACTACCATTATTTTTTGTGGTTTTTGTTAAATATATGATCAGATTGCAATCATTTTATTTTAATACAATGTTGTAAAATAATCATTGAATAAAAAAATCTGACAACTGAGTTTTCATTCATTCATTATCTGAAGCCGCTTTATCCACACTAGGGTCGCGGGGGTCACTGGGGGCCTAATCCAGCTACAATGGGCGAAGGCAGGTGTTATGACCTTTGGTCATTTGTGTAAATATTTTGTGTATCCTCCTGGACACAGGGTGGAGTTGTTTCCCCCTCTCTCCACTTTGTCTGTGAGTGTGTGTGTGTGTGTGTGTGTGTGTCCCATTTCCTCTTATCCAGGTGGCTGAAGGTGATTGGCTGCAGACACCTTTTTAAAGAGGAAGCTGAGGAGGCTCTGGGCTCTTCACCTTCTCCATGCTGCTGGATGGGTCACTTGGAGGACAACTTAAGTCTTTTGAAAATTTAGTGCAAACAGACGATTGATTGTTTAGTTTTCATGTTCAATCCTTTTATCTGTAGGGGAGGGAAGCCATTTTGTTTTCAGCATTTTCTCCTGTTTTTTTTGGTTAAGAAGTTTAGAGATTGTAATTCTTTTGTTTATTAGATAAGATGATTTTCTGTTGAAGAACCTTTTTGTTTGTTGTTTTGGCCTCACCCTCCCTGACACTTTTTGTTAAAATAATAAATATTGAAAGTATTGGATTGAATATTAGTGTATGACCCTTTCATTTGTGGAAGGTGGGGAGCCACTTTATGTTGCGCTCTGGTTCCCCTAGTCTGGGACGTAACAGCGGGGTACACCCTGTATGAGTCTCCAGTTCATCGCAGGGCTGAACATATATAGACAAACAATCACTCTCACATTCACACCTATGGACAATTTTAGATTAACCAATTAACCTATCAGTGCATGTGTTTGGATGGTGGGAGGAAACCGGAGTGCCCGGCGAAAACCCACACGGACATGGGGAGGACATGCAAACTCCACACAGAAAGGTCTGGTATGGGATTCGAACCAGGGTCCTTCTTGCTGTGAGGCACGAGTGCTAACCACTGCACCACCGTGCCGCCCCAATTTTAAGCTGTGTTCAACTTGTTTTAGTGTTTTACACAATCTTTTTATCCATATAAGTTTAAACCTTACCTCTGGATGATTGATGATTGTTGATGTATGATGAACAATAGACAAAAAAAACACATTTCCCCTCACATACAGCCAAACTAACATAATGAACCTGATCTGAAAGTGAGACAAGAGGAAGTGACAGGACAGATATTGGGGTTAAAATCTGGGGAAAAAAAGCTATGAATAAAATACAGATTGACCAAAATGATACATAAAATAGTCATGGGAAACAAGAACCACTTCCTGTTGAGCATCAGTTCCATGTTTATCAATTCCATGGAATTGTTTTGACAGTTTATCTAACGATTCTCTCTCTCTTTTTTTTTTTTTTACTTTATTTGAAGTTTACAAGTACAAATATCAATGAACATTCAGTCATTCCAATTCCAGAGTATATTCAAAATATATGGACATATTCTGTTTGTAAAAAGAAGGAAAAAATAAATAAATAAATAAAAAATAATAAAAAATAATAATAATAATATTATGACAGTACATTACCAGAGAGTTCAGAGTAGATATCAACCATTGACATACATTTCTTATTTTTACTCAATTTCAGAGACTCAACATAATAATTAACTCCAATTAAAAATAATTTAAATAAGGGAGTTGAGTTTTGAAATGTGCTTTTATGAATATGACATTTCCCTAATAATCTGTAAAGATTTACAATAGTGTCTATTTTCTTATCTCTAAATTCAAAATAACAAAAAATATTATTTTCTTCTAAATTAATCTTATATGTAGTTTTGCACAATATATACTTATCCAATTTTTTTCCCCAAAATATGCTACTAAATGAACATCCATAGAACAAGTAAATTAGACTTTCGGGTTCAGTTTTACAGAAACATCACTTATTTTCAATGTCACAGAATCTTGTAATATAAGTGTTAGTCGGATATATGTTATCTAACAATAGGGAGACTAAGTGACTCAAAAACTTATGGACAGATTTTGATGAAACTTTCAGGATGTGTTGGAAGTGTCACAAGGAACAAATGATAAAACGTTGGTGGTGATCCGGAAGAGATCCTGGATTCTGGATCACATTGAAATGTCTTCTCCATTTACCGCAATGTAAAATTTCAAAGTGATCCAGAATCCATGATCTCTTCTAGATCACCACCAACGTTTTATCATTTGTTCCTTGTGACACTCTCCACACATCCTGAAAATTTCATCAAAATCCCTCCATAAGTGTTTGAGTTATTTTGCTAACTAACAGATGAACAAACTGGCAAAAACATAACCTCCTTCGTGGACCTCTCTTCATTTGAAAGGGCCTCCCCCCTGCCTTGGCGGAGGTTTGTACTTTCAGATTGCTTTTCTAGTTAGAATATTTTTTAGCTGAAAGTCAAGGTGCTTGTGTTTGTCTAATTTGTCCAGAGACCACTGTTTTAACGAATTCAATGTAAACACTATCAGACAAAACATGCTAACGTACCACAAGCTAACAGGGAGTGCGTCCCGAGCCCATCACCATGGCAACCTAGGAAGATTCCCTGCTAATTGCCAATAACTGCTTGTGTTATGTATTTTACTTCCATATTACTTTATGAATAATTTTGTAAAAGACAAGAGTCATATGTTTTAATGTTAAATGTGAACAGACTTTGCATTAGTGACACCTCAGATAAATCATATTTAACATGAAAATTGTGTTCAGATTTGTATCAACCTCCACAGTTTGTTATGTTACTGATTCTAGAGGAGAGAGAAAGGCAGATTAAAAAAAAAAAAAGCTTTACATTTGAGTGGCTTAGATTTCCATCACCATTTTAAACACTTATGTTGTAATAATGAAAATAAAATTATTATAGAACCGTGCATTTATATGTACTTTATATGTACTGTTTAAAAAATGTCAAAAGAGACTACTGGACCCCGGTAATATTCTACATTATTAGATATGGTCCTCTGTAAAAAAACAAAAATAAAAAAAAAACCCCTGACTTAGGTTCTTCTGACCTGATTCCACCTCCAACCAATAAGATTCTTATAACCACGTTGTGTGTGTCTGCATGTGTGTATCTGTGTGTGTGTTGATGATAGACATATCATCAATGAGTACTTGAGATATCAACATGAAATTACATGGACATATACATATAACTAATGCACATCAGATACAATGATCCATTTGAGTAAAGGTCAAAGGTCAAGGTCACAATTAAATAAAAGTTCAAAATCACATTATCAGTTATAACCCAATAACGGAGGGTCACAGAACTTTTAGATTGATACCAAACACTGTGGAATGAAGATTTCAACAATTCTCATAATTGGTGTTATCACCGACAACCAATAGTTTTTCAGATCTCTGGAGGTCAAAGGCCACATGTCGTAAAATGTATTTCTGTAACGGTGTTTGTGTGTCAAGCATAGACATATCACACTATAACTTAATCAATACTGGATATATTATACTATTACACACACTGATGCATATATACATATAACAAAATTATCAATATTGCAAAAGGTCAAAGGTCAAAGTCGCATTTAGCAGAAAAGTTGGCTCTAATTCAAGAACATGTTGTCATAGAAACTTGAGATTCAGAATAGGAGCGAGATTAGGCATTGTCTGAATACTTGTTTTTAAAGTAATAATTATAGATATAGACAACAGAGACTGTGTCAAAACTTAAAAAAAAATGCTAAAACAAATCCAAAGCTCCTGACAGTTGACACTTCCACATAACATGTCTCTTTTGTTCATATAATCTCACTGCGTTGAAACAATCTGAACACATAAAAACATGTGTGACACCATGTTTCCATTTGTGTATGTACGCTGTGTGCGGTGCCCTTTGAGGAATTTGAGCAACATAAACCTGTCATTAATGAACTCCATTAGTGATGATCATTTAGGGCTCACCACCAGCACAAAGAATGCAAGATGTAAGCCCAAGTTAATCAGTTCCTCCAGTGCTTTTCTTGGCGTTTGCCAGGTCCCACCACACGGCCACGGCTCTGGAGGACGCCGTAATTACAAGCTGCTATCTCAGTAAACAGAGCTTTTGCTCCTATGCCGAACATTGATGACATGATTGGTGTTTTCTTGCTCATCCAGGCCTCGTGAACAGGGACGATGACAGCTGTATGCGGTCGAGGAAGTAGCACTAGATTATTCCTCTGTGCCTTTAAACATAACAACACCTACCACAGTGAATGCTTCATAGGTGACCTGTCGAAATGAGTGTTACCAGAACAGCACTCTGTCTGCATTCCTCTGTGCATTATTATTATTATTATTATTAAAGTGAATTTGCAGTGTTTGGTATCAAAGCAAACATGATTTTAAGGGCAAATGAAGACAAATTGTGCTGTCTTGTGCAGTAAATGGGAGGGTTTCTTTGCCACACACTGTGTAGACAACGTTTATCCTTATACAATACAGGAGAGATGTTTTTGAAATGTACTTTTACAGAAACAAAAATAAGATATGCTGAGATCATGAGTACAGTAACAGATTAGGGCTGCATGATATTAGAAAAAAACTGACATTGCTATTTAGTTTTAATCCTGATATATATATATATATTGCGAAGTATATATCAGGAGTATATAACAGCTGTGTGATGACGACACAAACTGTCAAACAGATCAGTGGTCGACACAGAACATGCGTTTCAGTATCATCCTTCTTGTAGCCGAAATAATTAAACCAAATTAATAATTAAAAATAAATGAATAGGAGGTGATTAGATATAGATTGTTGAACAATATAGACACAAAAACCTGGTCCTCTTATGGTCTATATGAAGAAAAAGAGAGGCTCAACCTAAGTTTAGTTTTTTTTTTTTGGTCTGATCTAATGTATTATTGACTGCTGGAACTGTACTGGATCTACTATTGACATGTGGGCATTCTTCTCATTTCATTTTTCATGTGGGCACTGGCAAAGTAGGTGTGTGTTCTGTTTTTGTCTGTTGTTAAGAATGGAAAGCGTGAATAAAAAGCATTTAACAACAACAACAAAAAGAATAAAAATAAAGAAATAAATCAAAAAATGTCTAATAAATAAGATTTTAAAAAATCCAAAAATATATACAAATAAATGAAAAATAATAAAAAATAATGACTATTTTGCACACGTACATTGTGATGTTGATGCTCAAACAATATATTGTGCAGCTTTACAACAGATGAAGCTAAAATTATATAATGAAATATAAAGATGTAGAAAACGTGCCTCGAAAACTACCTCAACTCTGAACATAAAAGTAATGTTCCACCACACTGTACATTATGTCAGGCTTTACTTGGTTTATAGCCATCTTTAAGAAGTTATAATCTCACTTTTCTCTATGTTTTACATCTCCTGTCCTTTCAAAACGGAGCCATTTGAGGAATTTTATGAGGCTTTCCATTAAAAGAAGACGTCTATGCTACAGTATCCCTGTCCCTGACACCTGTAGAAATATTAAAGGGAACTTTGCACTCCATTAAACATGAGGCCCGGTAAGGAAGTGGTGCTTTCTGACATCAGAGTAAATCCTCAATCTGTGTGAAGGCCTGCAACCCTGAAAGATCTGAGCAGGGATTTGCCATGGTGTGAATTACTGGCACTGTCTTCTGTCTTGCAGGTGCTGGTTTGTGTGCTGTGGAACTGGCTGTGACGAGTGGGTGAAGTTAGTGGTTGATCTAAACAGCTTCTACAAAGATGTAGGAAATGGTTTTGGCCTGACTGGTGAGGAAAGAGGCTGTTAACAGTATGCTCCAATAATATTTCCATTAACGACTTCTCATTAAAGTCCCTCTGTTTTCAGCAGCTAAAAGAGCCTATAAGCTCCCTGCATTACACTGGCTGCTTTTCACTCTTTTATTAATATATATACGGGCCGGAGGGGGGTCTTTTATAATATATAACCCACTCTATGGCATAACTCAACCAATTTTTCTACTTCGTGCTTTCCTGTTGAGTGGATGAAATGTCTTTAAAGTGGTTTTACAGTATCAGTGCAGTGCAGTGCAGAGGTATTCCATCCCAGGCGAGATTTGCTCTTGTTATTTTTAAACTCCAGAGGTTACATCGATCCATAAATCACCTGGCCCACAGTGTCTAAACGTTCCGGCTCAGCTTGCCTGTCTGATGGTGGATTTATGATCCGCGGGTGTAGCGCTGCGCTCTATAGTCTCCTCTGGGCTGGCTGCTTCTCCCCTGCACACTTGTGTACATATTTAGAAAAGTGCGGGGTGGCTGAGTGCTGTTTGGTTGTGGGTCACACCACCTGGGCCATCTGTTGTGATGCTGCTGTGCCTCCCTCTGGCTGCTTAATGAGATGCAACACAAAGTGGGCGCGCAGTCCTGCAGGAATCCTTTATAGGTGGGAAGAATCAACACAAAGAGATGTGGGTTCAGGACAATTAAATGCACACAAGATAAAAGGCAGAGCTAAAAACCTGAGTGAGGAACTGTGCTGTAGGGTCTTTTTTTCAGTTTCACATTCATCTTGTGAAACTATGTGCTTTCGACAAAGCTTGGCAAAGAGGTAAATAGCAATAAAAGGGGATGTTTCCCTTGCCAAGTGTTGGAAAAAAAGATCTTCTCTACACTGAGTGTCTGGCAACAGAGCTTTGGTGGGTGATGTCATCTCCAGGTCCACAGTTTCTGTTTGTTTCACCTCCATTATATGTGAACAGACCTGAATCTCTTGTGGCTTCAACCCTGAAACACATTTTCCCTTGTTTGGTGTCCAGTTTACGCTTTGCAAGGCTTCAAAGCTGATCTATGGAAAAAAAAAAAAAAAAGAGCACATAAAAATTCATGCTTCTCTGTAACATGTTTTTGATATTCCATTAGTAGTAATACTTCCTTGCTATTGCCATTCATGCCTCAGGAAATTTGCAATACTTGGACAAATTGTGGTATTTTTACTGAGCTGTCAGATAACATGCCACACTTTGTTTTTGCACTGGAACTAAAGCCTTGTGCTAAAGTAAAGTAGTGTTTTAGGCCAGAGATTTCCTCACATTATAACTGTACACTCAAATAGACTCTAGTTATATGAATATGATGGATGGATGGATGGATGGATGGATGGATGGATGGATGGATGGATGGATGGATGGATGGATGGATGGATGGATGGATGGATGGATGGATGGATGGATGGATGGATGGATGGATAGATAGATAGATAGATAGATAGATAGATAGATAGATAGATAGATAGATAGATAGATAGATAGATAGATAGATAGATAGATAGATAGATAGATAGATAGATAGATAGATAGATAGATAGATAGATAGATAGATAGATCTAAAAATGATCTAAAAATGAAAGCAAATTTCTACTCCTCTTGATTCAGCTCTGGCATTATTTGCATTTCTGTTACAAGAAAAACCACCAGTTATTCTGTTCCTTACTAACAAACTCGATGTTAGATGTAATGTAAAATCCTGCAGATCACAGATGGGTTGTTTTTGTATCAATACATGTACTGTATGTGTCATCACCATTGACTATACTGTATACCACAGGTGTCAAACATAAGGCCTTAGGGCTAAATCCGGCCCATGAAATAGGGTCCAATCTGACCCGTAGGATGAATTACACTTAATATAATAACAATAAATGATGTAAAAATGTTCATCCATGAGGGTGGATCTCTCCTTCAGTGTGGTTCTTCTTTTTTCTCCTCTGGGTTTTGGAGTTTTTTTTCTTGCTGAGAAGGAGGATTGGAGATGAGGGGTGGGGGACACCGGAGCACCCGGAGGAAACCCATCCAGACATGGTGAGAGAACCATGCAACCGCCACACAGAAAGGCCTGCACGGTCCGGGAATCGAACCTTGCTGTGAGGTAAGAGCCTATTTCAGAATCTGTTTCAGAATCAGAATCACTTTATGGTCATTTAGCAAAAATTACACCAAGGAAAAATACGATGGACAGGTCACATAGTTAAAAACACCTCTGATAAAATAAGTTATAAAATATCAGTGAGGAAAACGATGAATAAATAAATAAATAAATAAATACATCTACAAGTAAGATAAATAACCATCTACTTAATTTCTTGCTAATAAAAAAAAAATAAAAAATTGCATGATGTTATTTAAAAGACGAATGGCGGAAGGAAAAAAAACTGTTTCTGAACCTGGCAGTTTTGCACTTGAGAGAAAACAGTCCACAGGCAGGGTGGGAATTTACTAATTCAGGGTATCGGGGTATTTGATAACGTCACCATGGCCCTGTCACATACAGTATATGGTAAAGACCTTAAAACCTAAAATCCTGGCTCTAAACATGTAATAACCCACATACTGTACATGCTGAATTACATTTGTGACAATGCACACAACTGGCACAAACAGGAATGACCCAGGAGGCAAGAAAAGTCACGGTTTAATGTACATGAATGCAGCTCTAATGGAAAGGAACATGATGATGTCATTTTAAAGGTTCAATACCAGAGGCCATTTCTGTCAGACTGTAAGAGAAGCTCAGTTTCCCCTAAAATGTCATGCATTAAATTGATCAAATATGTATAGTTGTGTTAACATTCCATTGACGTCAAATGGCTTAGAACATATTGATCTCGAAAAACAGTCAATTCAGAATCGGCTACTTATCACAAATGGACTGAGTTGTTGTTGTTCACTTCTCATACGTTTTCATATCACTGTTTTCCTCATTCCTTTTCTCTGTAGAAGTTCAGTGTTTCTGCACATTTTTTTTTCATTGCCTTGAAAACTCAACAGTCATTGGATAAATGCCAGGACTATGTCCCGCCCCCAGACGCTCAGCATCTCAGGGTGTGAATGGAGCTGTGGGCGGGGCCTCACATAGCCTGGACGCTGAGATTCTGCATGATGATTGGTGGATCAGGATCCTATTTAGATTAGCAGGTATTTTGAGGTTTACAGCGTCGCCAGTGGAGATGCTCACTGTTGATTGGCTTCCAACAAAGAGGGTGGAGTTCACGATTACGCATGATTTTAATTCTGTAGATAGCCTGCATGGCCAGACTAGTGGTAGCAACACAAGTCAATGTTGCATCAAACTAGGATGGGCAGGCCCCTGTTAGCAAAATTAACCTTTTAATGTTTTTTATAACACACATATGTGTTGTCTGTGTGTGAGGAGACTCTGAAATTATGAAAAAAAAAAAAAAACATCCACTCTCCTTTTCTCCTGATCCGTTTCTTGTTGAAGGGGGATGAAAACACTCCTTTTTTGGATTGTCTGTGCTTCATACATCACATGCATAGATTCATTTGATTTCCCCACCCCATCCCACCCTACCAGCTCAGGTAAACCCACCTACTGGCCACAGACACCTCTGCTCAGACTCAGATCCTCCATTATTATCTATCGTGGTCTGTCTGTGTAACTGGTGCATTGAAGTCTGAGCCCTGGTCATTGTGCGTCTGCAGTTGGTCTGACCTGGGTTGATAAGATGGGCTGGTCCATGGGTGGCACCATGACTGTGGTGTCGTGGCTCCTCTGGCTGACCCAGATCCAGATGAACCAGACCCGAACGGACCAGGACCTGAAGGTACCAGGGCTGTAAAACTCAGCACTCGGTCCACTTTGATTCTCTCCAGTTCATTTTATTTAATCTTTCTCTTTTCTTTCACCCTCAACTTTTTCAGGTTCCATTTCTTTCTGTTCTTCCTCTCAATAAAATGCAGAAAAGGGGGCGGAGTCAGCTGTGGCTCATTTGCATGAAAGCATGAGGCACTAAAACCAAGTGTGCCAAAAGGTCTGTTTCTCCAGGTTGAAGAAGCTCCTGTATCTGCATTAATGTGGTGTTTTGACCAAAGCATATGACGGACATGTCACTGGTGGAAAATGGACACGATATGTCATGGGTGTCACACCTGTGGGGGATAGGGGTGTTGTGACACCCCCACTTCTCCAACCACATGATTTCATAGCCTCCACTTTTTCCTGAGTTTATATATTGTATCGTTACTGGATCCAGGAAACAGACAGAGTTGGTCTCACCTACTTTTTATTTCAGGATAAACAGTTACTGTCGTCACAATCACACCAAACAAACATCAATAACATTTCGGGGCTGTTACAATATCTATGGTTTAAACTGTTTACCCGCCCGGGCGGCACAACAGCATATGTAAATGAAGCGCACCTCAGTTCAGCAGTAATGTAAACAGTTCTTCTTCGTGGTGTTAACAAACAGTCATTAACCAGTAAGTAATGACAAATGTTACTGTTGTTAAATAAGTTAAATAAACTATGTCTTGTTCTGTGACATTTACCCTAAGACAGTGGTTCTAGAACTTTTTTCACTGATGTTCCCCCTGAGGAACATATTTTTAGTCGTCTCCCCTGACATGGACAAAACATTTTTGTAAGAAAAAAGAGGAACAGTGTCTGTAAAATCAGTGTCTGATTTTTTCAATCCTTTTTTGTCATAATTTTTACTTATGAATTGAAAACATTTTTAATTGAGGAAAAACACATTTTTGTTATTATTTTCGACCATATATTACTTTTTTAATATAAAAACTGTAATCATTCATGCAATCAATCATGACTGTGACGCCCTTACCATATGTCCCCTTTAACAGCTCCGCTCAGTTCCATCGTGGACTTTCCAAGAGAAGTTGAAACAAACTGTGACCCATTTGTTGGTATTTCCTTGTTTACGTCCCTGGAAAAGATGCCTATTTGGTTCGACAGGATCCCAGACCATTTTCATGAAAAGTAACAGAGGCAGAATATATATTAAAAATAAACTGACAAATTTTATGATGCAAGCTGACAATGAGCTTCCCCTGTGTGAAAGACCAGCAGCTACTGTTCAATATAGAACACATGTGAAATATATTAAGCATGTTTTAATTTCCAACGTGTGAATGGATCACAGCATCTCCTAAAAATAACCACATATATCACCCGTCTCAACTTCCTCCATCCGTGAAAACAGCCTGAACATTAATTCCTATGTAACACATGAGCGCACAAGTCTGATCTGCTGTTGCACATTATACCTTTAAGTGATAATATTCCACATTTAAATGCAATATGTTTTTCTTGGAGATGAATAACCTTTCCTTTCACATATGGATTGAACTGATGTATGTGCTGACAAGTTTAACAGAAAATAAATGGGACTAAATGTTCACTGCAACGGATTAAATCTGTATGTTTCATGTAAACCGATGGATTTTAAGAAGCACTGGCATGAGCTGAAACTATTTGGTCACATTAGGTTTCAATATCCAGACTGAGATAAAAAGAAAACAGTGGGAGCTTACACGGCGATGGGATCTGGTTGTTCAATCAGTGCACTGCGATGTGTAAAGATTTCAACAGCTAGTGCTGCCTTTGTGACATTTAATTCCTATGTTGGAACTACAGCACGTTTACAACTGTCTCCTACCCACAGTGACGGGAAGAATTTGTCCTTTGCTGCATCTGTGTAATGTGTGTAAAGGGATGTATGTTTCCTGTCAATGAAGAGTAGCCCTCTTATTTCCTGTGTGGATGTTTTAAAACTTTTCTACACAAACATTTTCATTGGCCCCAGAGCTGATTTTCACCACAAAACGCTCAGAGCTGCCAGCCGCCTTGTTTCCTCAGCTGGTGGATAACCTCCATTCCTCACGCATCTTTCTCTCTGCCATCAGTTTCCTCTTCTCTGCCTCCTACTGTCCCATCTTTCAGCACTTGAATGGGTTTTCAGTGTGACTGGCTGTGGCACACAGTCCTGTCGAACAAAATCAAATTCATCTTTAACTCGAAATTAATTCTAATCAAAGAAATAGAGCGGTTGTTGCCTGTCTTCACTATAGTTATAAAAGACGATGTCAAATATGCGGCCAAATCTGGCCCACGAAAGGGTCCAGTGCGGCCCCTCGGATAACTTTGTAAAATACAAAATTGACAGTGAATATACTGATAATTTAATTTCAGGTTCCACATACTAAACAAAATGGGTCAGATCAGTAAAATACTTTCATAATAATAACGTATAAATACTCTACCTTATGCTCTTTTTTAATGCAAACATTTTCATGTAATTTTACTGTATTTACTATAAAACAAACTATTATTTCACAAAAAACATGAATAACCTAAACAAATATGAACATTTTGAACTAACTTTAATAATGTTCTGCCTGTTATTAAATGTTTTGTGTATTTCTAGATCCACTAATAAATCATCTGAACATTGTAAATGATAAACTGAGACTTGTTAAAATTGCATTTAGTTTTCTGTAGTAGTGTTGGTTTATTCATATTATTCACATTGTTTTAAAAGATAGTTGGTATATGTGAACATTTTCATCACATAATTTAACTTTTTTTTTTTTTGCTCCAAAACACAGAGGAAAATTTGGAGTTGACATTATTTATATATTATTTTATTATTTTAGTGGTTCGGCCCAATTCAGAGCAAATTTGGTTTAATGAAACAAAATGAGTTTGACACCCCTAATTTACGTACAGTGTTGTTATATAGCAACTACTTAGTTTAAATTAGTGTAAACATTGAAAATAGCTGCAAACAGCTTGTTTAGTTTGTAACCCTATATAACCACATGTCTAAAGAGCACAAAAAAATTTAACTTTATAGTTTGATCTGGCATGTCTTTAGTTTGTTTGACTATTTTTAGTTGGGGATTTTACCAAACTAACAATAAAGTTAACATATTGACTGAAAAACACACAATAGAATAGATTATTGTAATTACGTGTATAATAAAATAGAAATTAGGTCATGGAAAATCAGTGCATCAGCATCATTTAGTGGTGTTATTATATCTGTTGTTCATGTCCACTATCACCTGTCATCACTCTGCAGGGCTTGGGTTTAGCCATTAGAGACATTTTCATCACAGGTATAGAACTCCCTCAGTGCATCTGGGGTTATCATAGCAAAGTAATGTGAGCGCAGTTATGACTGATTGAATGATGGAGTGAGAAAACATTATATTGACTTTTTTTCAGGAGAGTGCACAATTCTTCACACTTGCGATCTAATTTTTCACTATATATCCAACTTGAACATTTAAAGTTTTGGACATTTAGTTGGGCTCAATGTGCTACATCATGACAAGGTTGATACTAGACAGAACCTGACAGGACCTGCTGTCATACAGTGGAAATATACATGTAAAACTGATAGTTTTTACAGTACTATTTAGTGAAGAAAAGTGTTTTATTCAATAAACAAAAGCTCTGAACGTTTGACTAATTGGGTAATTTTAATGTTCACACCTGACAATCAAACTTAAAATTAATATTAATGCCTTCTACTAGCCATAAAACACTGAAATACTTCACAGAATTAATCCACACACTTATAAAAAATAATGCAAATGAAAGCAGAATAACTCCTGAAAAAATGACTTTGTATTTGAATTGACACCAGCTGAAAACTAGCATCTACTGGTTGTCTCTGCTCATACACTGACACAGCGTCAGCTTTAAGCAGCAGTTATCGTTGCTCAGTAAGATAGAATTCAACACCAACAAAACTCACTTCTACTGTCAATGTCCATTTACAGTGTTGGTAACAGCCTCCTGTTGACACACGATGATGAGTGAAATTAATAAAAGATAATGTGTATATCCAACTTCATGAATCCCACAAAAATAATACACTCACATATTTTTGCTTGCGTATGCACATAGTTTTACTCATGACTCTGCAGATTCTCCAGGAGGTTAATGTGCTCGGCTTAGAAACTACAACATGTTATTTTTATGATACTGCTAATAGCAGGTTTTTCTTATCTTGGACAACACATGGTTAGCTTGATCCCAGAAACATGTCTATGTCTTAGTTTTATATTTCCATCACAGGAATGATGGCATTCACTTTCTCACTGGCGTTTTGGCAGCTACAGTAGGTAACGTCTAATATTTCCCAAATCAGTGAACTCATCCTTTATATTACTGTATGATTTAATCACACAGTATCAACATGTTAGTTTGATTGGAAGTTGATTTACAGTGTTTTGAATTGGACTTGCTTCTGCTGCAAGAAAGTAAAAAAAAAGAGTCATTTTTTAATTTCTTTCCTGCTGTATAGTGTCTATGAACACACTCTGAAAAGTCACAGCTTCAAAGCACACCTAGACACCCACCTCAGTGACCTGACTGTGTGTGTGCCTCACTGTGCTACAGCCAAGAATCCAACTACGTGGCAGGTTAAAGATGAGGAAGCCAAGGGTGAGAACAATGGTCTGAGTGTGAGACTTTGAAGTTGCTGCATGCTTTGGAAACAGGGCAAGGAATCACCTGCCATAAAGACGTGTGCGTAAGCTCTGAGCTATTTGTTCTGGTGCCTGGGTGGTTATGGGTCCCCAGGGAGGGCTGGCCCGGGCCCCTGTGAGATCACATCAGTATGGATCGGGCGGGAGTCCACCCGGAGGTGGAACTAATGGGCCCATGTGTTCACAGACACTTCTAAGAGCCAGATGCTGGAGAGAGAGACGTCCATCGAGTTTTTCACAACACCTCCCCTGGAGAGAAGAGGAGAACCGAGTCAAGCTTCACACGCATAGACACACAAATCTGTGTGTCCACGTACCGTGTTCATTTGGTCTTCAGCGAGCAGGAAGACTGTGTGTCGTCCACATGCTTTGTTTTGTTGAGTCTACACCAAGGCTGTTTTCACTCTTTCTATCACTGATGCAGCACGAAAGGTGAAACAGTCTAATAAAGAGGATTTGAGGCTCACATCTATTTATTCCATATGATCTTCCTGCCCCAGTAAAAGTCACGTACACACCCTGGTGTCTGTGGTTCACCATGTTATTGATGCAGTCATGACCTCTCTGATCTGACGTCTTATTTAAAGTGCTTAATGATTACCATCTTTCAATGTGTTTCAGCTCTTGCTCTGGTAATCCCACCCTCCTCCATCCTCTGGATGTTGAGATCTGGACCTTGTTTTGGCCTCACGCCTTCCTCCAGATTAACACAGAATGTTCTGTCATTATCGGTTCAATCTACAACTTTTGTCAGTTGAAATTAGGTTCTGTTGTTATTCAGATCTGCTACAATGAGATACATGTGAAGCTTAGATTACAAGATAATAAGACAAAGTGAAACACGGTGATAGAATGGAACCATAGTTTGACTTAACAACTGCACTACAGTGTATTTGAAGTACACTGTATATATATACTTTACTTGAGTAGTTTCCATTCATGCAGTTTTATATTTTAACTAGACTGTAGCAGAAACTGAAGTACTTTTTCAGATGTGGGAAATATTTTAGTACAGGTTTTTTTTTCTGTACTTAAATAGTGTTTTAACTCAATTTGTTTGACCGCGTATTACTGTAACACTACACCTTAATTCCTTACAGTTTCAAAAAAGACTTTGAATCTAATTTGGATGCATTTGAGGACACTTATTAATTATTATTTTACATTATTCTGTGCTTTCCCAACATTCATAAACTCCCTATCAAAACAGTAACAAATGGAAAAGATGATCCCAAAGTGAATCGAGTGATGAATCCAAGAGGAAAAAAAACACACTAAAAAATTGACAGATGCAACATAGTCAAATATATTCTACACATTGTTACCCATAAGGTTATAATTAAATTATATTTTTACAGATTCTCAGGAAACATCTCATGAAAAGAAAACACAATATAAAAAAGTATCTCCAAGTAATTGTGATAAAATAAAATTTAAAATAAATCGTTTTTCTTATTAAGTATACTTCAAGATGGTGGATAAAAGACATGTCTTACAACTGGCATAAATATGAGACTGATCCAGAAAGATTAAAAGGGGAAGAATAAAGACTTTTGTAAACTTTGGCCAACCTTTATTCATTTTTATTATGGACTCGTCTATATGGAAGCATTATGGGTTCTTTATTTGGCTGGAGGAGAGGATTAGAAGGGTTGTCTAATGAGTGATATTTATTTTATATGATTTAAAAATCAATAAATATACTTTTCCAACTAGACTCAGAGGGAAAAGTGTTGCCAAAAAATAGAAACCAGGCCTGTTTTTCTGAAAAGTTTTTTTTTTTTTTTTTGTTACAGGACAGTGGTTCTACAAACACAACCTCAATAGAGCAGTAATAGGAATGCAAGATCATATGTTAAAGTATATTACTGTCATCTTTAATGCCCAGTACTTTCAATTTCCCTTTCCTTGGAAAAAAAAAATTCATTCTTCTCATAATACTTGCATTCTTTCACATATTTTCACTTTCATTCAAGTGAAGGATATGAGCAGTTGTTCCAGCGTCGAAGAAAAATAATGAAAAGCTTGTGTGACTGTCTCTATTGGGTCATTACTTTTATCTGTTTTGATGGTGTCAAGAGAAAACAGTCATATTCTAATTGCTAACATTAGCCTACTCCAGTGTCTTTTATTATGGCTTTTTTTTTTTTTTTTTAATTCAGGATAATGAGAAGGAAACCTTAATAAAGACACAAAGAACTCAAATGAATTCATAGTTTTTCAGCAACTACGTAATAAAACAATGATTAAAAACATTATAATTTAACAAGTGTCAGCCCCCTCTTCCTTTTATAATATCATCGTCTTAAGCGGTGAGAAAAATCAGTGTGGAATGTGTCCGTCACCAATCCCTATACAACTCCATCCAGTCCAAACCGGAAGACTGGCACAGTCCAGAAAACACAGATAATGTGCCACCGCCCTTTTTCCTTGGTTGTCTATAACATCCTCGACTCATATCTGGATCAAAGCACAGACGAATCCCACACATCCTCAGTAAACCCTGGAGAACGACCGTGTGCTGCGGACGCCACCTTAGCAACAGAAACCCAGGTTCCTCTGCAGGCTGACTACAGAGACTTTTGTGCACAGGGAAACTCAAACAAAAGGGAAGGAAGAGGTCAGTAAGGCCTGTGTAATAATTGCTTAATAACAAAGACAGAGGTGAGAATGAGTCAGGGAATGAGAACAAAATAGGAAATGAAATGTGACCCAAAGTTGATCCAGTGTTTGGAGAAAAAGCCATAAAACTTCATGTGAAAGCAGTTATACACACGTCTGATGAGTTTCAAATAACATAAGCAGCGTATGTCCAACGCCGATTGTTTTTTTTTTTTTTTTTTTTCTTTCCTTTTTGCATTCCCCTTTTCATGTAACCCTAACAGTAAAAGCATGAGGCCAACACGGAGGCATTAAGGCTCCATTTAACACAACATGGTTCAAAAGGAACCCTGAAACAGTTCACTAGTTGTAGCATGTTCAGCTTGATAGATAAGATGAAAAGCTCTTTTTGTCACTGGGATAGTGTCATTAATTGTGGCTAATTTGCAGGATTACACGTTTCTCGACATTGCTTATTAAGGTGCTGACAGATTCACACCTTCTCTCCTGAGATGTGCAGACACATGCATGCATTGAGATGCACTGACACACTCTGGTAATGGATCCGTGTCATTAGAAGTACTTCATTTATCAACGTTTCCCTCAACCGCATGAGGAAGGCTTAGCTGGTAAATTAGTCTGAACACAGAGTGCTTGTTTTCACAAGCAAAACAAATTTGGTACCTGTTGATTTACAGGCATGGTTGGTTAATGTTGTGAGTGCATGTGCCAACCTTTAGATGTAGTATTTCACACACTAGTATTTTTATTTTTTTCTTATTTTTGGATGGAAACAACATTCATTTTTATCACATACTGTCCTCTCTGTCATCATGGAAAAAGGAGCTGTTGTCCAGATGGGAGCAGACAGCACACCAGACATGACTGAGGAATCTTAAACATGATTGGATGAGCAGAGAAGTGTGACTCAAGAGCATTGAGCTGTTTTCCTTTCCCGGCCACAGAGGACAAATATAATGCTTAAGGCTGGACGCTCTTTGCCTCTGGTCAGTGACTCACAGCAGGATTACAGGGTTTTCCCTTAGATTTAACTGCAGGAATCTGTGATGTACAAGTAAACATGACCCTCTACCACAGGTGTGTACCTGCTCTACAACTGGATGGGTCCAACTGTGACACTAACTGGGTCATTACCAGTGACGGGCCATGCATTTCAACATTAGTCCTTCAGTGACGCCTCATATATTAACTTCACCTCAGTATAGACTAGTCAGGCAGCACTTTATTTCAGGAGCATTTATAACCATCATGCAGGACACTGGACCCATGAGGATCGGATTTGAGAACCACTGGTATATCTTAATCCTAGTGGTGTTATGAGGTTATAGTGCAGCCTCCACTGGTAACCTGATGTTAAAGCAACATATAAATGACCATTAATGGCTATTGTTAGGTAAAAAAAAATGAGGTTGTGTGATGTGTATTTATTCTACTGTCCATTATTATTTATTAATAAATCTATCCAAAGCCTTTCTAAGTGAAATATTGAGCAATGAAGAGAAATGAAATTTTAGAGATGCACTAAAGATATGAAAACTCAATTTAAATCAAGCATGAAATTAAATATAAATCCAACTATAGTGGATTCCCAATCGTGACCCCTCCTGGCGCCCATAGTGATGGTCTACCCTCCCTCTACCCTCATGTAATCAGAAGCGAAAATTCCTAATTTAGTTGTAAATTATTCTTAGATCAGTTCTGATGTAACTGTGTTTAGTCAAATATTAGTTCAGCTTTATTTTTGTTTGTTTTTTACAAATGTATCCCTAGTTTAGCCTCAATATTCACAGCAATACACTTTAAAGATATCTATGCTAAATAGGTTTTCCATTTCAACAATGACATAATTTTGATAATACAGCATATATTTTAGTACTTTTTAAGTACAATCCTAATGAGGTAATTTTCCACATGTCAGTAGTAGTTTATCCACTCAGTGTGCTACAGTTTTCACAGCAGATTTCCTGTCACTACTGACTAGACTGGATCAGGCTAATGCTAATGTTAGCTAGTGCACACAAACCTGCTAGATTTGTTTGATAACAGAAAATTTATACATTTTACACCAACGCCAAACTATACAGTATTTGACAGACAACCACTTTTTTCTCTTTGTTGTTTCTTTTGGGATACGATATAAGTCTATTTCCTTAGCAGTTTTGATTGTATCCAACTGTACATCAATGCTCAGACATTGTTGGTTTGTTGCTGTTTATGGAGGAGCCAGTTCAGTAATTAGCATTAGCATTAGCACCGTCAAAATGGAGGCGCTCTATGATGTGACGACAAGTGGGAATCCCCTTTAGACAATAATTTAACAGAAAAAAATAACAAAGCATTATTTACTATCATTTCAGTTCTTTTGCAAACTAATTATTTTTTTTCTGCTAAAAAAAAAAAACTTTTTTTTTTTTACATGTGAAACCAGGAAGTCCAAGGTCATGGTTCTGAAGGTGAATGTGAGTGTGTGATGGGATTTCCTGTGACCCAGGTCCTCCTCCTGTGACCCTGTGGATGATTGCGGTGGCTGAGACCTGTTTGATCCCTGTGCTGATGCTGGGCTTTTGATGAACAACCTGCTTTGATGCAGCAACAAGATTGAATCCAACTACCTGCTGTGAAACACACACAGTAGATATTAACACACACACACACACACACACACACACACACACACACACACACACACACACACAGGTAGACATTAACACACACACACACAGTAGACATTAACACACACACACAGGTAGACATTAACACACACACACACAAACACACAGGTAGACATTAACACACACACACACACACACACACACAGTAGACATTAACACACACACACACACAGGTAGACATTAACACACACACACACACACAGTAGACATTAACACACACACACAGGTAGACATTAACACACACACACACACACACACACACACAGTAGACATTAACACACACACACAGTAGACATTAACACACACACACACACACACACACACACACACACACACAGGTAGACATTAACACACACAGACACACACACACACACACACATACTCATTTACATGTCTCATGAGGACCAAGGTTGTAATCAAGGAGCCTTGATTTGCTGTGTAAGTCTTTATTTTTATGTTTTTTAAAAAAATATTAATTCTAAAAAAATTTTTTAATCAAATTAATAAAATAAAAATGAATGAACAAATACAATAACAATAATTGTTCAACTAAAATAAATAAATAAATAAAAATAAATAAAATAATAATCATAAAAATGTTAAATTCAATTAAATAAAAGCATTGAATTGAATAATTGAATACACTTTATTGTCATTGCAGACATTACAATGAAATAATAAATTAAAAATGAATGAATAAATACAAGAACACTCATTTAAAAATCAATCAATCAATCAATTCTATTTTAAAGTAATAATAAATAAATTTAAAAAATATATTTAAAAAAATACAGAAAAATTAATCCTTTTTTTGTTTTCTGAGTAAACACATCTTCAAACCTTTGAAAAACACATGTTTGTCTTTACACCTGTTTCCTTCATGTATTACAGGGTCTTCCGAAAAAAAACGTAATTTATAGGGCCACATCATTTCTATTTTACTAGTGGGGACCTTTATTTATATTTAACACTCGTGGCGACCCGAATTTTAGTCCCCATTGTGTCAGAGGTCCCCATTGTGTGACTATAAATACATTAATGTCCCTCTAAAGATAGGAATACACACACCCACACACACACACACACACACACACACACACACACACAGTACATCTAAACAGCACTTTCGACCTTTTCTCTTTTATCCTGACCACTGATATTTGTCATCTAACTGACATTCTACATCTTCTATTTAATACTCTGTAAGGAAAGATTTACACTATAACCTCAAGTATTAAACATATAACATTTTATGACATACCTATGTGTTTTATTTATCATGCTGATTTGTTTTCCAGTGGGACACATAGATAGACAGTCTTTACTTTTTGTTACTAACAGGAAATACAGAAAAGTCATGGCCTTGTAGTAAAAAGTGTTTCTTTCTAATCGCTCTCCAATGGTTTTTATACAACAGTTCTGTTTCCTGACTGTTTGAAGTCTTCCTGTATTAATCTGCAAAAGCGAGGAGCCTGAATTTACTAGCAACCCTGGGCCACTTTAGTTTTACTCAGCTTTTATGTCCGATTCTGTAGGATGGAATAACGTACTGACTAATGGTAAAAGCAGATGCATAAAGCTTGATGAAATGAAGTTTTAACAGTCGTGCAGTCACTGCTCATTAAGACTTACTGAATATGATTTATCAGTAATAGATCTTCTGTGTACGCAGGTCTGGAAATTTCATTGACTATTGATCAAAGTTTCATCATACCTTGGCCAGTCAAATATAGATTTTAAAAGGAGAACTACTACAAATTTATGGGAGAAAAGTTTTACATTTATTTCACAGCCGCTCTGGAAACATCCTCACTTCAGTTCGGGGGCCACGTACAACCGAATAGAAGCTCAAATGGGCCCGATCGGTAAAAAAAAACAAAAATGACATAATGAAAATGTTTTACATCTATAAAGTAACCATTAAAAAATGTGAATAATATGAACAACCTTAAAGGGATATGCCACCCCCAGGCCAAATTAAGCGTTCCCCCACTGTTCCCAGACCTAAATAAGTGTGTGGAAGCATTTTCCTGGCGATCCAGCCAATGTCCAAATCTATGACAACTGACCACAGGTTGGATTCCTACACTAACTGCATTGTTGCGTCGCCAACTAAGTATCTTGTCTAAAGTGAATTAATGTACTTGATTTTGTCTCCTCATTACTTTCTGCATCCTGGGCATTTACTTCAAAGGTGAATGATGACGCAATTCACGGGGCAAGGGCTCGTCTTTCTCATTTGTGTATGGGAACTATTTTTCGTTGCGGAGAAACACAACCGACTTACACCAAGGACTGTCAGTGAGAGTTACCCCAGTCTAGCCTAGGATCTAGACTGTCCCCAGTGGCCGCAAATGGTATTTGCTACGGGGGAAAGTCTAGAAAGTCTAGGCGAATTTGTGGGCGGGATAACCGCTGTCTGTCAAGTTTTCTCTTTACGCAACGCCACGCCATTGGATGGGTAACCAGTCAGAGCCAACCAATCAGAGCGATGAACATGGATTTCGTAGACAGTGTCACCGGAAGAACACACCAGAATGTAGTCTCAAAACGAGTGCAGCAGCTTAGCTAGGACTCCCGTACACTATTTGGCACCGGCCGCTTTGGATCTCCTCCGGGTCGCCTTTGCCGAGTTGTGCTGCTCGTATTCCCAGTTTTTCTGCCTCTTGCAACTGGTCATCCATTAGGGCTAAAAGGGGTGACACAACGATCACCAGCGGGTTGTGCAGACCCATGCGACGTCCCACTAGTGGAGCCAGCTGATAAATCAAACTTTTGCCATACCCGGTGGGCAAAACTCCGACATCGTCCCTTTTTTCCAAAAACAGCTTAAGTGCCGTTTTCTGCTCCTCTCGCAGGGAAAACTGTCATTTTAAATCACCTAGCGTTGCTGCCAAAGCCAGCTCGAATGGTTGTTCCTGGTGATGAGTCATGTTGTCTAGCAGCTAGCAACTGGTGTTACGGTAATGTGTGCTAGCTGCTTGCTAGATCCGAGGCTGTCTAGTCTGTCTCCCTGTAGCAAATACCATTTGCGGCCACTGGGGACAGACTAGATCCTAGGCTAACCCCAGTCAGCACAACACAAACTTTCAATTTCAGTTGGCATTGGTTGGATCTGGATCGCTTGGAGTAACAGGATCTTCCAGTGTCCTCGCAACTCCTCCTCTGTAAATACGGGTTCAAAAACGTAGGGTCTGGGGTTGTGGAAGTCAAAGGCATCATCTTTGTCCATAGTGAAATCTTCTGTAGAGGATAGTCGCGTTTGTGTAACTACAAATGAGGCTCTCACTCACAGTCCTTGGTGTGTCGGCTGTGTTTCTCCGCACCAAAAAAATAGTTCCCATACACAAATGAGTAAGACGAGCCCTTTGCGACGTAAACTGCGCCATCATTCACCCTCGACCTAAATTCCCAGTACGCAGAAAGTAATGAAGAGACAAAATCGATTACATTAATTCACTTCAGATGAGATACTTAGTTGGCATCACAAGAATGTAGTTACTGTCGGAATCCAACCTGTGGTCAGTTCTCATAGATTCGGACATTGGCTGGTCACCAGGAAAATGCTTCCACACACTTATTTAGGTCTGGGAACAGTGGGAGAATGCTTAATTTGGCCTGGGGGTGGCGTATCCCTTTAAAGTTGTCATTCCATGGTAATTTCATTAATATTACTGTGTTCTCCATTGTTATTAAATACACTGTGTGTTGGTTCTATTTTTAAAAAAAACCCTATCAGGATTGCTTTTTTTCCAGCTGTTTTTTCACGGTAGAAAAATGACTTGAGGTCAAACAACAGAGTTTACCGGTACTTCCTCATACATGTCCATGACGTAGTGACGAGGCGTCTCTGATTGGCTCAGAATACGTGAAGGAACACTCCCCCCCGCCACTCTGGCTTGCTATGTGTGTTTACCTTTATCAGAGTAACATTCAGCTAGGTTTTGTACCGTTGCTTGTTTTCCAAAAATGTGCAGGAAAAAAAAACAGGTTTTATTTTCACAGAGAGCACATGAACCAGTTTGATCCGCCATTTTTTTCAAGTTTATGCAGTAGCTACTGCGGCACCATCTTCTCTTGTAAATGCTAATGCTAATGCTACTTCAGATTCGCTGCAATGGAGGACGGGCTTAACCCCATGTGGGTGACACTAAGTCCAACTGACATCAGACGGACCGGCTTTTTCTGGGTCCCTTGTTCCTCTTGTTGTTTTCTGTGAAAGCAGTATGCAGCCAGTGCAGGTGATGAACCACTGTCAAAGAAGTTTTCAGTGGAATGACACCTTTAATGATATTTGGGTTACAGTCGATTGGGTTATTTGTCATTTGAGATAAACATTAAAATAACCTGGTAAATATGCTTCATTAACTGAATTTCTGTGAAGGTCACGTACAACAGTGTGGAGGGAGCAAGAGAAAAAGTGAAATTAGGAGAGTGGAAGCTCGGTAAACATACAAACAAAAAAGTAAGGTTTGGGACACATTCGCAGAGATTTTTAAAGATGATGAGCGGTGGTTCCCAGTGTTTTCTTTTCCGTTTGAAACTGGGTTCAAATGTCTCTGTGGGTGTTACAGGTTGTCGACCCCAATGACATTGGATTTTAACACAGAAATAAATGCTGGAATGTGATGTTCATAAACACCTTTGACTACTGTTTAAAAATGCGGGTCCAGAAGCGGGTCGGGTCCGTCCTTTTCAAGTATATTTCTTGCAGTCTGAGTTGTAGGCAGGCTAATTAAAAAAGCGCTCGGTTGCGGGTCGCACATCACTGGTAGACACTGATTGGTGGAGTTGTCTCTGTCATTGTCTTATCAACCTGCAATCCACCATTGACAGTTATTATGTCCTGAGTATTTTTTTTCATATCACAATATATCATCGTCCCTCTCTCATCATCTGAACCTGTTTTATTCCAATTGGAGTAGCGGGGGTCTGTGGGGGTCTAATCTAGCTACAATAGGCAAAGGCAGGATACACCCTGTATGAGTCACCCACACCTATGGGTAATTTAGATGAACCAGTTAACCTATCAGTGCATGTGTTTGGATGGTGGGAGGAAACTGGAGAAAACCCATGTGGACCCGGGGAGAACATGCAAACTCCACACAGAAAGGTCTGGTGTGGGAGTCAAACCAGGGTCCTTCTTGCTCACCACTGCCCTATCACAGTTTTTTTTTTTTTTAAATCACAATGTTATTTTTTTACAATATCATGCAGCCCTACTTCAGTGTAATTTTCACACTTGACAAAACCGTCCCACGGGGTAGACCGGACCCTTTGGCGGGCCGGTATGAGCCTGCGGACTGTATATTTGACACCCCTGGGCTACACGGTTGATGTGAATAGCTTTCCTAACTCTAAATCTCGGCGTAGGTCAGTGCTTTGTTTTTCCCTCTACATTTCTGTCGACCTAGAACTGTCTGGTATCTCCTCAGAAGCAAAGAGGGGAAAAATGGCGATAGAATAAGTGATTGTGAAATGTGGGAGCGAGAAGTGTTTGGCAGGGCTCATCTTGTTTGCTCAGTAAACCCCCGAGGCCTGTGTTTTTGCGGAGGGAAATGCCCACATTGTTGGGCCCGGAGACCGTGGTTACAGGCCAGCCCGGGGCCCAGCCAGCCAGAGTGGGACAAACAACAAGATGAAGGTCAGCTAATATAGCAGTTAATTCCACTTCCTGGTCCCCATGACACCCAGGCAGGGTTTATTTGAAGATCCCAGACCCTGAAGTCACTCTGCACTTTTGTTTAAGTCCATGAGTATTTTTGGTCGGAGCCAACACTTTCAGATATTAATGTATTCAGATGACAGGGAAGGGAGGGTGGAAAGGAGGAGGCGAAGGGAAGAGAGGAGGAAAACTACAGATTTACACACTTTATTATTCTGCCTTTTTCTCTTAAATTCATTTGTCATAATGTTATAATGGACTTCAAGACTTTTAGGAGTGCATTCAACTCTTCTCATCTTATTCATCACCATTCAGGTCTTCGGCATCTTGACAAAAATGAAAAGAGCGGCAGAGTTTTTGAAGTTGCTGCTGAACCATTAGATTCATTAGTTTCTTATGACATCAGCTTTAAATGGAGTCAGGCTTTATAAGGACGGAGGACGTCTGTTTGACCAGATTAGTTTCTTAGATAGATTCTGTTCAGGATCTCTGGACGTTAGGGATCGAGTAAACTACAGGTTTTGAGTGGAACCATTTTAATATTTTATTTTTATTTTTTTGTAATTATCTTTTTATTTGGAAAAGGCAGCAATTCAGCATACAGGTGTATTCTTTTTCTTTTTTTCAACAATGTTTTAAACACACTTTTTCCAGATTTTCTTTTTGCAATCTTTAGTGCGTTCACTGAAATAGAAAAAAAAAAAAACAACAACAAAAAAAACAAACATATTTTTTACATAAAATTGCTGTTTTACTGTTGAAACTCACTTCTTTTACCTTGTAGCTCTTTGATGAGTGTGTTCCTAAATCATCAAAGTCCTAAAACAACTTCCCTCTCATACTTATGTCCAATTCTTTTTTCAGGGAACAATAACTATATATAATTGAACTGAAGGGAGTTTACACTTCTACATTTTCCTCAGCAGTATGAGAGAGAAGGAGTTAAAAATATTTGAGGAGTTACACGAAGTCTGCTGTCATTGAGTTTATAAATTCCACCCATTTGAGCCAAATTACATCAAATTTGTTTTTTTGTGCCCTCAAAAAGGTCAATTTTTCCATTTTAAAAATTTCCAAATTTCTACCATACCTCCACCACTCCTCTACTGTTGGTGGAGTTGTACTTAGCCACCTTCGGGTAATTGATTTTTTTTTCTTGCATCTAGAAGAGGCTGCAGCAGCTTCGTGTCCAGTGGAACCATTTTAATATACAATATACAATGACATGAAGAGCAGCAGCTATATCAAAAATGGCTGCTACACAATCAAATCTGTCAGTGATGTTCACACGTCAAGTTTTATATAATGATTTTTTTAATGTATTATGTCTTCACTGTCATGTTATATTATTCTGAATTCTATGTTTTATGTCTTTATTGTTA
>CM035790.1:10391053-10393208 GCA_020466265.1 Siphamia tubifer
AAAGTGTGAAAAGTTTCAAAAATATCCAAAAATAAAGTCTTTAAAAGTGAGTTAGTGAGTAGTGTGTATGTGAGTAGTGAGTATGGACAGAAAATTTAGGAAAATGGGTAAAAAAAAAAAACAAGTCACAATTGTAAAGTAGAAAAAAAGTAGAAGTACTGATTCAACTCCTCTACTTAAGTAAAAATTAAAAAGTACAACTTCTCAATTGTAATAAAGTACAAAAGTAAAAAGTTTTGTTTTGGTCATTAATGCAAAACTTCAGAAAATAAAATCAGAAAAGTTTCAAAAGTATCTAAAATAAAGTCTTTAAAAGTGAGTTACTGTGTAGATAATGTGTAGTAACAGTATAGATATGGGCAGGAAATTTAGGAAAAATGCAGGAAGAAAAATCATGAGAAAAAAAGTCATGAGATTAAAAAAAAAGGTAAAAATATGAGATAAAAATGCATAATTTTAAGCTAAAAATGAAAAATTGTGAAATAAAACATTAAAATTAGGAGATAATAGTCATATAACCATAATATATAAAGTCACAGTTCCTTTTCTCCACTGATTTTCTCTCTGAAGCGACTGATTTTTCATACTGGTTTGTAAAAGTAATGAATCTATTCTGAGAATGTAAAGAGTATAAAGTACTGATATTTCTATAAATGTAAAGAGTATAAAGTACTGATATTTCTATAAATGTAAAGAGTATAAAGTACTGATATTTTTATAAATGTAAAGAGTATAAAGTACTGATATTTCTATAAATGTAAAGAGTATAAAGTACATATATTTCTATAAATGTAAAGAGTATAAAGTACTGATATTTCTATAAATGTAAAGAGTATAAAGTACATATATTTCTATAAATGTAAAGAGTATAAAGTACATATATTTCTATAAATGTAAAGAGTATAAAGTACATATATTTATATAAATGTAAAGAGTATAAAGTACATATATTTATATAAATGTAAAGAGTATAAAGTACTGATATTTATATAAATGTAAAGAGTATAAAGTACATATATTTCTATAAATGTAAAGAGTATAAAGTACATATATTTATATAAATGTAAAGAGTATAAAGTACTGATATTTATATTAAAATGTAGGGAGTAAAAGTAAAAAGTTGCCAGAAAAATAAGTCCTCAAGTAAAGTACAGATACCTAAAAAATCTACTTAAGTACAGTAATGAAGTACTTTTACTTAGTTACATTACACCTCTGTATATATATTAACTTTAATTTAACCAGAAAAGTCCCATTGAGATTAAAAGCCGCTTTATCAAAGGAGTCCTGGAAAAGAGGCAGCAAAAAGTTACAGACATAGACAATATATACAATTACATGTAATTATATATTTAAAAAAAAACAGTAAAGGAGTTGACCTCAAGTGTTCTGTCTGGATTTAAATGCAATTAAAAGAGATAAGTTGGGGCAGCGTCCAGGCATTTTGTTCCATGTAATGAGAGCAACGTAAGAGAACGCCCTTTTTTCCCCAGTTCTGAAATAAAACACACAGCAAACATTGATTGTTTCAACACTTCTCCAGCTCTGTCCTACAAAAACAAAAAGGTAGGTCAATGCATTTTCTTTTGGTAAAAATGAGTTATTGTGTTTTTTTGCAACATTTAAATCATTCTTTGTCATGTAATAAAATATCTCATCTCAAATGTCTGTCATTTTGTATATAGTAACTGTTAAAAGTACAAGTAAAATAAAACTAAAACAAAGTGAAGACCATTACTGTGTTCTTATCGATGTCCATTTAGGATCCTGCACTAATAGTTTACAATTAATCACTGTATTAGACTGAAACTGATGATGGAATTCATGTATTTTCTGCCCTATAAGAGTGCACTGTCAATGAATGGTTTTTCATATATAAGGTGGTTTAAGTGAAGTCGAAATCGTGAGATAAAAAGTGCAAATTATTTGATAAAAAGTAAAAATGAGGAGATAAAAAAATGAAAGATATTGAGAAGCAGTTTATAATAATAATAATAATAATAATAATAATAATAATAATAATAATAATAATAATAAATAATGATAATAATAATAATAATAATAATAATAATAATAATAATAATAATAATAATATAATAATAATAATAATAATAATAATAATAATAATAATAATAATAATAATAATAACAATAAC
>CM035790.1:10395808-10478308 GCA_020466265.1 Siphamia tubifer
TGAAGTAATGTGTTAAAGTTATCCCAGCTTTCTATTATACTGCCAGAAGTTGAGTTTTACGTATGAAGTTTATTGTTCTTGAGTATTTCCTCTTGTGGATCCACTCAGGTGTGGGCGCACACATCCCTGCTGAATTATAAAACATTTTGCTAAACGCATGGAATCCCTGATGTGATGCTGTTTCAACATGTCAGAGCGTCACAGTGGCCTCGTAACACTTACTACTTACCTTTGAGGGAAAAACAAGGGGGTAAGAACAATAAGGAAGTGGCAGTAAATTAAAACCTTTTATGGTTTCAATCTGATAAAGAAATCACAATCTATACTTAAGTAGAAGTACAGTTACTGGTGTGAAAACATACTCAGGTAGAAGTAGAAGTACTGAGTCAACCATTTTACTGAAGTAAAAGTAAAAAAAAGTACAGTTTCTCAATTGGAATAAAGTAAAAAGTAAAACTGCATTTTTTTTTTTGCTATGGATGAAATAATTATTTAAGCAGGAAAAAGCAGAAAATCTTCAAAAATATATAAATAAAAAACATTTAAAAGTGAGTTACTGTGTAGATGATGTGTTTTATTGGGTCATGGTACTCATGGTACATAATTATGAGATTTAAAAAAACAATCTAACTCCTGAGATAAAAAGACACAATTATGAGATAAAATGATTTTTTAAAAATTAATTATTATATATATATTATTATTAGAAATTTTATAAATTTTTAGAAATTATTATATATTTCTGATTTACAACTTATTTTTCATACTGTCACATTTGTCTCGTTTGAAAAAGTAATGAGTCTATTCTGAGAATGTAAAGAGTATAAAGTACAGATATTTATATAAATGTAAAGAATATAAAGTACAGATATTTATATAAATGTAAAGAGTATAAAGTACAGATATTTATATAAATGTAAAGAGTATAAAGTACAGATATTTATATAAATGTAAAGAGTATAAAGTACAGATATTTATATAAATGTAAAGAGTATAAAGTACAGATATTTATATAAATGTAAAGAGTATAAAGTACAGATATTTATATAAATGTAAAGAGTATAAAGTACAGATATTTATATAAATGTAAAGAGTATAAAGTACATATATTTATATAAATGTAAAGAGTATAAAGTACATATATTTATATAAATAAATATTTATACAAAAATGTAGGGAGTAAAAGTACGAAGTTGCCAGAAAAATAAATAGTTGAGTAAAGTACAGATACCTAAAAAATATACTTAAGTACAGTAAAGGAAGTACTTCTACTCAGTTACAGTTCATTCAACCACTGGCTGTTTTTATTTCCTAACAACTGTCAGCAAAACGTACAATCGAAGGGCGGAGCGGGTCACCCTAACCCACCGACCCTACGACACCCGCAGTGCGACACCCCGCCTAACCAGAGGAACGCTTTATTTTCCGAGGAGTACCCTACGAAAGACAATGGCAACGGCGCAACGAGGGGATTCATCTGTGTGGAAAGTTCCGAGTGGTTTCTGTTCTGACCCCTTCATCCAGTTCACTGCGTTTAGCACCGGCGCTGGTTCTGTGGTGTCCATGCCAAAAGCTACGCTCACATCAGGCCTTGTGCGATTGTTGTTCCAGCTTCGTCTTTACTCGTACTGAGAGGGAAGTTCACACACACCCAGATCTCTTTTCACTGCTCCTATCCCACCCAAATCATGAGAGAAATCACAGTCCCATAGTGATGTTGCGCAACAACCGGGCCTCATAAGCCGAGGGGAAATTGCTCCCTTCATTGTTTCTTTCCTCCTTTTTGACCAATACTTGGAGTGTTTTTACAACTACTAATCCTGGTGGCCTTATATTAATGGCAAACACAGCTTAAACTTTCAGCAGTGGCTGTATAATTGCTTGGCCCCTTTGGAGTATTTTGCACGGGGCATTCTAGGGGCCATATATCAGTACCCTGTCCACAAGCCAAGACAGATGGACTCTCGTTTGGAGCACGTTCAGAATGTTGTGTTTTTGTGTTAAATTCCCAAAAGGAATAAGTTAAGGGCTTCCAGTGATGCCAGAACCTCCCAGCTACAACAATAACATCTGCGGTTTGGATTAGAGACGTTGGTGATATCACCCCTTTAGTAATATGCCTGCATTATAACAGTCTTACAGCCAGGACTTATTGTCTGTGAAGTTTATGGGGGCACGGGATCCAACACAAATGATGATTTACGCTGCAGGACATGGAGAAAGTTTGTTGGCAGTGGATGACGTATTAATTCATGGATTCATTCTACTTATTGGAATTGAGGGGTTTTTTTCGGACACACTAGACCACAGGTGTCAAACATAAGGCCCGGGGGCCAAAATCTGGCCCGCCAAAGGGATGAATTTGTGAATGCAGAAATAGATATTATCATGAATGCAGTACTTTGTGTCCTGGAGGTGTTTTATTTTTGTCAGTCTTATGTGGTTTCTGTCGTTAGCGTCTGGGCTTTTATTTTGTCATGTGGTCCATCGTCACTCATTCTGATTTTGCTTCCTGTCACCAGTGTTGTCCCGCCCCTTGTTGATTTTTCCTCATGTGGGACACCTGTCTCTTTGTATATATTTCCTTGTGTGTCTTCACTCTGTACGAGTACACCTGCTGTCGTCCATGAATCTACGAGCGTTCATTTCTCTTTGGTATTCTGGTCTAGACTGTGTTTTTCTGTGTTTTGGAAACGTTCGGTCTATGACCTCTGACCTGGATCTCGGACCTGGATTCCAGAGTTGGAAGTAACTAAGTAGAAGTACTTCCTTTACTGTACTTAAGTACATTTTTTAGGTATCTGTACTTTACTTGAGTATTTATTTTTCTGGCAACTTTTTACTTTTACTCCCTACATATTTATATAATATTTATTTATATGAATATGTGTACTTTATACTCTTTACATTTAAATAAATATCTGTACTTTATCATCTTTACATTTATGTATTTTTAATGAATTTATTACCTCCACCAAGGTTATATTTTTACCAGAGTTTGTTTGTTTGTCTGTTAGTTAGCAAGATAACTCAAAAAGTTATGGATGGATCTTGATGAAAATTACACAGTAGGTTAGTAATGGGGAGTCCTGGAAAGTATTAGATTTTGGTGTGTGTGTGTGTGTGTGTGTGTGTGTGTGTGTGTGGGGTGTCTACCTTGGTGCAGGTCTTTTCTAGTTCTTAATGTATTTGTACATCCTTCCATTCAGACACCTCTAGTGTAACGTCTGAACACTCAGGATGTATTTTAGGACACATTCCTATCTGATTGCACAGGATGCATTCGGTGGTGGTCCGAGACACATTTGTCAACATCTCTTAGTGATTTGGACAAGAATGTGTCCTGGGGATTCAGCTGATGTGCTCTTTGGAGTTTACTAGTGCTGAAAATGTTAAAATATATTCAAGCAGGTCCCATAGATGTCATATAAATGGTTAATAGCTGTGGTGTTGCCTGAGCTCATCTGAAGACGCTTTACTCCATGAGGAAATGGTGCGTCCACAGTTCATATAATCCAGCAGGAATTCATAAACATGTTTTAACCTCAGTCAGAGAAAGAAAACAAACAATATGCTCAAATTAGTGAAGATATCGGCTTATGTTCTTGAGTAACAGGCAGAAAATAATGAATAGCAATACAATTGATAACTATTACTGGTCATTTTTAAGCAGCACAATGAATGGGATTTTCAAAAAACAGCCTGTTTAACTTTCAATGAATTTTAAATTAAACTTTTAAATTAAAGTTTTAAAGCAGGTTTTTTTTTTTATTTGCATTTAAAGCAGGAAAATCAGATCTAATCAAAGGGGATTCTTCTAGACACACGTGATGATAGTTTCTAATGCCAGGTGTCAATACATAGCTTCCTGTGACCTCACTGCATTGCCTAATAATGCGTACCGCCATTTTAAGAGGGGAAAACAACAGCGTAGCAACACTAGACCGATAGCTCTGTCATGGTGACCTACGACTATTTTGATAACCTTCTACTCTCTGCAAAAGACCAGTATGAACGGAAATTAGCAGGGATCAACTGGAGAGCTGTCTGTATAAATTACCAGCAGGTTCTTGGTGAAATGACCCCACGACGTGGCCTAATATCGAGTAGCCAGCCATCTACGACTATCTCGTTGAAAGTCTTGTCATATATACACGAGAAAAAATGTGAACTTATAAGATCCTGGAAACATATGTTTTGTTTGAGGTAGGTTACATACATTTATTTGAAATACTTCTCTATTTTAGATTTACTTAATTTTTTATTTTTTTTTTAAGTTCATTAGCCTTTCTTTTATCATGTTTATTATTTTGTTTATTATCGCAGGCTCTCCAGTCTTTTCTCACTCTCATTTTATCATCTCCTATGATGGGCCTATGTTTATATAGGCCTATATAATTTATATTAATAACAAGCTATCATTTATGTCGCTTTTTTTTTCAGGATGGGTTAATATAAATATATGATATAAAATATAAATAGGAAATAAATAAATAAATAAATAAATAAATAAAAATCAAATAAAGATGAAAAAACCTTTAGTAAATAGTTTTGCTATTCATTTTAGTTTAGGCCCAGCAGGTAACTTTTTAGCTGGTGTTAGAAGAAATAGACTACTAGCTAGCCTACAAAAAACTACTAAAATCTCAATTTTATGAAAAACATCATTATTTTTAAGCACTAAAATAGTCATATAACTAGACCCACCACTGTTCCGAGCAAACATAGGTCCAGTTTGATTTCAGACTCCAGGGTTTGCCATCTTCCGTTGATATTCTTCTCAGCGCGTGAAGCCATGCTGCATGTTTTTCACCCTTTTCTGTCGGTACACAGATACGGATCCATCCAAGCATGGTTATTGTACCTGAAGGCTGCAAAAGATTTGAGCATTTTACACAAAGTTTTAAGTGTGCAGGACGGTGCAGCGCAGTTCACGCAGTGGTTGCTACGCTGTTGTTTTCCCCTCTCAAAATGGCGGCGCATTACTAGGCGAAGTGACATCGCCCCGAAGCTGTGTATATAGATACTACTTGTATTTATTTCACTACAGTTTACAGTTTTGAGCTCATGCATTTGTTTTTGTTTCTTTTTGTTTTTATTATCTATAAATGACAGTGTGTAGACTGAGAAACTCTTGTGAAAGGGGAATACTTTTATTTATTGGTTTCTTTCACTGTCACAATCACATGAGCCCAGCTAGCTTTGCCCTTTTAACCATATGCTAAATGTGGGAAAAAAATAAATAAATCCAAAACCTACTGTTGTAATTTAATCCATGGTTTTTCCAGTTACATCAGGTAAATGACATGTCTACTCTTCAGGAACTTTTGTTGATAAACTTTCAGCTCATTTCTATCATACATTTCTTTTCATTTTGTAATGGAATGTCCACGCTGTTAATCATACAAACCTAACACTGTGGAACCTACTTTATCAGAGTGGAATTTTTCTAATCAGATTAGTCACAGCTCTGTGTGGCAGCCGTTTTCAGACAACTACCTCTACATACAAACAATATTTTAGTGTCAAACATGCTTGTTATTTCAAAATGTTGCTTACTTTCTTCACAATTTAGCATAACAGGTCAGTTATGAGTCAGACATATAGGTTGATGTTATGAAACTTGTAAATAAAAAAAAGCACAGTTGGTGTTTATCTCTCTTTTTCTTTAAAAAAAAAGGAGAGATAAACGTTTCACACTTCCTGAGTGTGGCATCATGGGAATTTCAGATGCTTTGTTTAGAAGTTCAAAAACATCAAACTACTAACAGGGTGGATCACCATTTTGAGGACAGTTTATAAATGCAAAAAAATATATATAATCCCGTTTTAAAATTTATTTACATCTATTTATAGAAGGGTTAGAGTTAAAATCAAAAAGGCTATTGTATTTATTTTTATCACAAATATGTCCATTTGAAACTGAAATATTGCTTTGGGGACATGGGGAATATAAATGTATGTTTGTTTGTTTTTTAAAGGGATTGAAAATAAAATGAATATATTTTGCATTAATTTATGTGTTGATCCCATTTAAAAGACTTCAAACTATAATCATAGATATTTCATTTATTTTAGATAAGACATGGGGTTGGTCAGGACAGACCACTGTTCATAGAAATTAAAAGTGTGTGTGTGTGTGTGTGTGTGTGTGTGTGTGTGGGGGGGGGGGGGGGGGGGGGTGGGTTAGGGTTAGGGGGGCTGATCTGCCTTGGTGGAGTCTACACTCTGATTGCTTTTCTAGTTTGGTTGTCCTTTCATTTATTTATTCATCATCTGAACCTGCTTCATTCTCACTAGAGTTCAATCAGGTGTTGGATTGTACCCAGTATAGTATAGTAAAGTATAGTACAGTATAGTACAGTATAGTACAGTATGTACAGTATAGTACAGTATGTACATGTACTAGGGCATTAACAGACACGCTGACTAGTCGACACGTTGACTCCCATAGTACAAGTTGACTTAAGTTTGGAGGAGTCGACAAGTTGCCTGTTGTTCTCTCTTTCTCCATCTCTCTCTCTCTCTCTCTCTCTCTCTCTCTCTCTCTCTCTCTCTCTCTCGCTCATGGGCAATTTTGTTTTGGCTTAATCAATCAGTGAATGTCTTTGGATGATGGTGATTGTACTTTATACGCCTTATATTTTCAGAATAAACTCATTACTTTTTCAAACTAAACAGATGTAAAAGTATGAAAAATATGTTTTTTATTTTCAGGATGAAAATCAGTGAAGGATTTTTTTTTTTTTAAACTTTTTAAAAATTCTCATAATGATGACTTTTTCACTCAATTGTGTCAATTGTTTTTTTTTTTTTTTTTTTTACCCTTTTTCCTAAATTTCCTGCCCATACTCACTAAACTAAGTTCCATGACCCAATCAAACACACCAATCTACACACTAACTCACTTTTAAAGGCTTTATTTTTGAAACTTTTCACACTTTTCCTGGTTAAACAAATATTATTTTATCACCAAAATAAATGAATAAAAGATGCAGTTTAACTTTTTAACTTTATTACAGTTGAGAAGTTGTACTTTTTTTTTTTTTTTTTACTTTTACTTTAGTAAATGAGTTGAATCAGCACTTCTACTTTTATCAGAGTTTTTTTTCACACAAGTAGCTGTACTTCTACTTAAGTACAGAATGTGAGTACTTTGACCACACAAACATGAGGAGAACATGGAAACTTCACACACCTTCCCTGGTTGGAATTGAACCCCCACCAACTGCCTGTTACAAATACTTTGTTATCAGACCACTTTAATTTTTTATTTTTTTTTATGCAGAAAATCTTTTGAGTATGTAATGCAAATAAGATGAAAGATGTGTATTGGAATATGTATTACTCTTAAATTATGTTAAATTGGGGAAATTACTTTTTAAAAATGTTTACGGAACAGTATTGGAGCCAAGGTATTAATTCCAGTATCAATACCCCTGTCCAGCATTCCCACTATTGCACTATTATGAAAACAATGACTCATACTGATTTAAAAGGAGAGCGAAAAAAGAACTAACAATGTAATTTCAGCTATGGATCATCCTCATTTTTTTTTTTTTAAAACACAACTTTATTTCAGATTAATTAATTTTCATTTCTATTAGGCTGCTCAATAGCCAAACACTTATCAATACTTTTCATTACAGCCATCTACAATTCAATGCAAAAAATGTCACCAAAATAATAATAATGAAAAAAAAAGCCAAAAGTAAAAACCACAAAAGCCACACAGTTTCACGTGTCATTAAATATATTCATTTGTGATAAACATAATATATTAGTATTACAAGACATTACACACCCATTTGCAATGGACACTGCTAAACAACATTTACAAGCAGATGTATAAACATGAGCGGAAACTTATTCCAATGGGATATTTGTTGAAGAGGAGAAGTCTGGTCATACGTACCAGTCCGTAAAAACCTAGAAAGTAAATGTTTTCATGTTCCATTACATACAGTATGATGCACAAGTAAAGAAGTGCATCTGTGTATCTGTATATGTGTGTGTGTGTGTGTGTGTGTGTGTTTAGGTTTGTCTCTGTATTAATGTGCAGTGTATTTTTTGTGTAAACTCTCTTTGTGTGATGTCCTGTATGAACATACTCAGGTAAACATGAGAAGTTTATCTGTCATTCATTTACTTATCTTTCCCATAATTAAGCCTCTAATATTTAAAACTCTGGTTAAATTCACATGGACATAGAGCTAGTTAATGTTTAACAAATTTAAAATAAAAAATAAAAGTAATACCATACAACTATATAACATGTAGACAGTTGGTCATGCCTTTTTTTTTTTTTTTTGTCGAGTACCAGGTCTTCAGTATGAACTCCAGTCCTCAAAAAGTTGCTTTGAGGTGATGAACTCACTGTACAATAAACAACTGTGATATTTAAATCACTCCACAGGTTATTCCCCCCACCCCCCCACAACATTGAGTACTGTATACAAATAAAATGTGTACATAATTCACAATCGTTGTTAGCAATCAGTCAGCTACAGTAAACAGTGAGCATGCATTATGTCAGTGGTACTGGATGAGGATTGCTTGATAGGTCACAAGTCTTTCTTGGATGAAACGTTGTTCATACGGTAAATAAAGCAATCGCTTCATCGGTTATGTCCTTTATTAGTGCATGAACACTTGTCTGAGTCATTTGTAGCTTTGACGAGTTTGTCCATACATCATTCTACATGGAGCAGTCATCAGTGACACAAACAGAATCAAAACTTTACAGCTTTTTTTTTTTGTTTTTTTTTTTTTGCATCATATATATATGACACAGGATGGGATTTTTAGTAACACTTTACATTACGGATCACTAATAAGGTGGTAAATCTGTGGTAATTTTTATGTAATTTATGACAAGATAGTGAAATTGTATGAAATTTACCTGTTGTACCACCTATCTTTAACACACTGTATGCTAATATAGCTGCTAATGCAAGCTAAGTCCGCTAGGTTGAAATGTAAAAGCTAACTTGAAAAGGCTGGCTAACTATTATTGGTTACCATGGTTGCTGTCTACTTTTCCATTGTTTAAGCACAAACTGTATATTTTACAGACATGTTTCTGTGGGTTTCAGCTCCTTCAATGTTCTAAGACAGAACACAAACACAAATATTTAGCCCAATTACAAAGCTTCTTATCCATACTTTGTAGAAACTTTTCCTCCTTACCTTTTTTGGAGATTCACTAAAGAATTACCACCTTATTAGCAATCCGTTACTTGTAGTAAGTGGTTAGAAAGGCATTATTACCATGATATTACATCAAAATTACCACCTTATTAGTGATCCGTAATGTAAAGCGGTACGGGATTTTCTTCTTTTTTGGGATGCCACTCTAAAAACATGAACATATCTCATATGTTCTAAAATGTTTGACTAGTAAATAAGTGCATGGTTGACATGTCTATTCTACACCTAGCTGATGCTACGGCACCATCTACTCAAAAAAGCCTATGTATGCACATATGGTTTACATTGCAGAGGTCACAACCACAACATATTATTGATATATCGATAAGAGCTAATCAAAGACATTCTTGTAATGAGAAGTATGATCATTATAGAAAATGAGGGATCAGTATGGCATTTTGTTTCACTGAGGTAAGAGGCGCATATGAGCAGGGAGCTCTCTGGCAAAATGGTACGGATGGGTTTTACACTTAAAGGTTCAGTGTGTGATAATTAATGACATCTGGTTGATGATTGCATCCAATCCCACAGACTCATCTGTGGTAGATGAGATGCACAAACATGGAAGTCCTACATTACAGCCAGTATTTGTTTTGCCTGTTCCTAAGGGGATATTAACTCTGCTCCACACAGTAATACCTTCCCATTTGGAGTTGCTGTAGAAACATGGCGGCGCAACATGTTCGACTCCATCAATAGGGACCCACGCCCTCGACAGACATCCCTCGCTACATTTATATGATGTTTTTTAATTCTTAATTATTTATTTGGAATAAAATAATTCGGAATTAAAGCTATTTCCTGTGTTTTTACATGGACATGTTGATTCTGAATAAAGGTTTCCATGGAAATGGGTGTATTATGCTCTAGTTAATAGGGCTGGAGGTAAAGAGGGTTCTGATTGGACAGAACGGCCGCTTAAAGTCTGGATGCCTACCTGAACAAAACAATCATGTTTTGTGTTCATTTCAACATAGGAGAACAGACACTACATGATATATTTATTTTTGTGATAATTATGAAGCAGAAGCTCGATCGAATCAATCATAGTGAATCAGCGTACTAGTGTCGGCAGTGTGGAATATGTGAATCCGTGTATGATTTGTTCATTTGATGTCCAAAATAAAAAAAAAATAAGACAACGAAAAAAAATAAGACAACGAAAAAAAAATAAATTAAAAAATAGATAACAATGTGTTTTTTTCAGTTTTCATTTTTGTGTTTAAATGAATAATAGAAAAAACAGATAATGGTTGTTTTCTGTTTTATCTAATTTTGACCTGAAGCAAACCGGAAATGACCTTTGACCCGCAGTGACAAAGATGTAAACCCATAGACATAGTATATACTATGTCTATGTGTAACCTACGTCCTATTTGGGGAAACTAAGAGGGTCACCCGAAGACCTGAAGTTATGACCACAGAGAAAATTGGTGTCATATCATACATACCATAATGATCTTAGAAGCCGGATTAATTTCCGGTTTACTTAATTTGCTTCAGGTCAAAATTGGATAAAATGGGAAATGGCCGTTATCTGTTTTTTCTTTTATTCATTTAAACACAAAAAGGAAAACTGAAAAAAATGCATCATTATCCATTTTTTCATTTTGGTTTTGGAAACAAATAATGAAGAAACTAGTTGTTTTTTAGTTGTCTTATTTTTGGTTTTATTTTGAAAAAAAGAATGAACGAATGTGAGTCATCAACGCGAAATATGTGAGACTAGGAGCATGTGCAGAGTGACAGGAATTATGTTAAAGCAGAATTAACTGTTTACATGGCAGAAGAATGAACAAATTCAGAATTAACATTGGAATAAACCACTGACTTTAAGTTTACGTTGGAATTCATTATTTTCAACTGGAATTAGGTGTTTACTGTACATGGTCATCTGAAAGCAGAATTAACCTTTATTCGGAATTAAACTTTCATGTAAACAGAACAAATGACCCATTCTAAAGCAAGGAAAACTGTTCTTATTTTCACGTTATTATAAAAGAAATAAAATATAATGATGAATATTATATTCCATTTCTTCAGCTGGATCCATCCACACTTTCACATGGACCTTTAACCTTTGAACATTCACCCTTTTCCTGAAATCCTTAAGTTAACAAGTGTAAGGTTCATATTATATATTAGACATAATTGGAGCAAGAACACCTTATAGTTTCTGTATTTAACATGAAACACAACCCAAACTACTCAGCTCAAATGTAACCCTGGCCTTAGTTTAGCTTTGGATTCTGTAAAGAAAGTAACATTAAAAGGTTGAAAACTCGACTCTTGTTCATGGAATCTCTCATTCCTGAACTAATAATAAACCAGGTGATACAGTAGATGCAATGTTCCCCAAAAAAAAAAAAAAAACTACGTAAAGGACTTTCAAATAAAATGGCATGATGGGTAACAAAGTCAGAATGTGACATATCTGTAACATTAGGTGCAAACTCTGCAATTACAAAACAAACCTTGAAAGACAAACAGAACAAGTGTAGAATGAACTCCTTCACAAAAGTTCCTAAAAAAAAAAAACAACACTAATCTCTTCGCTCCAGCTCAGAGCAGCAGCACTCAGTCTTTCCTCTACTTTATCGCCTCTATCTTAAATTCTTCCAGTTTATGTATTTTTTTTTCTCTCGTTCGTTCCCTCCTCTTCCCCGCGCTCAGTTCTTTATTCCATTATTTCACACCCACCTCTCCCTCATAACCCCCTCCCCCTCCCCCCCTCTCTCTTCTTTCCTCCTCTCCTGCTACTTTTAGCACTTTCCTCTCTTGTCACGTTGTTGGAACTTCCTGAGCCGACGTCCCCACAGGTCCTTCCAGGGGATGAGCAGGCTTCCCTTGTCCGCCACCACGCCGCTCTGTCCAGGGGAGTCATCGTCTGTTCCCAGGAGCAGGTATTTCCTCCCAGGTTTTATCTTGGGACATTTGCAGGCCACGTCTTTGGCGCGTACCCACAACAGCTGGTCCCCACGACGGATGCGATGCTCACCTTGTTTGTAGACAGAAATGATGTTGACGGTGAACTTCCACCACTCGCCGGCTTTGTCTCCTTTCAGGACGTGCACTTGGACAGCTGGGAGACGACAAGAGAAAGACGTCACTGAGTAATAAGGACAAATTATTCACTTTATCCTCCTGAGACACAGGAGGATTATTGTAACGTGTGTAAATAGATGAGAATAGTTTTTTTTTTTTTAATACATACAACCAATAACATGTCTCACATCCTGACTGGACTTGAATGATAAAATAATTACAGATGTTTTAAAAGTTAAAACAACAACAGTATCATAAATTACAATCTTAAATCACATCCATATAGTCTGTCTTTCTCTGAGTCTGGTAAACCACGTTAGACATTCTGTCATCTACGGACCAATCAGGATCAGGATGATTTTAACAGTTATGGGGAGGTTAAGTCGCATCCTTCTACTTCCAGTCCATGGGTGGTTAGCTGGCAAAAAAAATTGAATGGAAGTGAATGGAGCGAGTCAAGCTAAATTCTGATTCCATTTGACAAGTGTTCTGAAATTCACATATGATAGCGGTTAATAAAAAATATGTAATGTGTCATAAACAGACCACCTGTTTTTGATGGGAAGCAAATGTGACATTAGGTTTTATGTGGGTTGAGTAAGAGACTACAATGCGTCGCATATGTGACGTCACATGTGCGCCAGGCGTGTAAGTCCAAATTATTAACGGGTTTTACTCGCAAATGAATCAACCATTCGTTAACACAAGCAGGTGAAACTCACATCAATAATTATCATTTATTATGGAAAACAAAACATGACAAACCAGATACCATTTTAGCATTTTATTTCCCATTGAATACCATTCATTAATTTTCAGATCTCAGGCCCCATGAGCCTCCAGGAAGGGGCGGAGACTTACGCTCCCCATGACGTAAGGAAGACTCTCGACAAAGTAGCTTTGAAAAACATGGCGGCTAACATGGAGGAGACTGAACTCGAACTACCGCATATTAATTCTTTAAAAGTTTAACAGAGAACAGTTTTGAAATAATTTATTGGTGGCAAGGATGTTATGGCTCTTCTCCCAACCGGGTATGGTAAGAGCTCTCATCTACGGTACATGCTGCTTTCAATGTGATTAGTTGAAGTCGTACGTCATTCAAAATGACAAGCACCTGGTTTCTCCAATCAGGGCAAAGGATTTTGATTGACAGCTCCGCCTTAACAAAAACAAGCTAATGGTGCTTTCCCAGATGTAAGATGGGATTCAATAAAGCGGTGAAGGTCTTGTCCCCAAAAGAGGACTGGGGGTCTCAGGAGGTTATAACACCCCCCTGCTGCTGTCTAAACATGAACCACAAATTGCTGAATTTGTTGACGTCCGTCCCCTCACCCCTGACCTGTTGTCCTCATGAACATACTCTGTATTAGTGGAACAGTTGCCATAGCGTTCATGGTGTGAACACAAAGGCTTCTGGAATAAAACTTCTGAAAGCACACTTCTCTGGGACCAGATATAACCTTACGCCCTTCTATACTAAAACACATGTTTTATAACTATACACATAGGCAACATTTTAAATAGAAAATAACTGTGATTTTTAAAACACTTTCTAAAATAGAGATGTTTTAAAAAACTTTTTATCTGAAAAGTTGGAAAATAATGAATAGCATCACACCTTATTTTGTGCAATGTGTAAAATGAATCTGCAAAACAAAAATAAGTATATAATTGAGTGTATGACCTGCAGTAGATTAGGATGTCATTGACAAACAAACGTGACAGACATTATTGCAAAATGCATTTAACCCATAAAAACCCAGTGCTACTTTTGTGGCCATTCCCATATCATATGTTCTCTATTTGTTTGTTTCTTAAGTTACATATCACTACTTATTGTATTATTATGCTCAGTATATTGAATATTTAACTAAAAGTCAGGTGTTTTCCTATTTATAATTGACTGATCATGTCATAAAAAAATGTGTTATTGTTGTTGTTTGTGTCCAGCGTGTGTGTCGCACCAGTAGAAAAAGGATGTGGGCATATGTGCACTACTTCTTCTATTGTTCTTTTTGGATCTGGTGGGACTGGCTTACCGTGTGCAAAGGGGTGTGGCATGTGAATTGCATTGTTTTCAGCAAACGCTTCGCCCCTATGCTGACACTGATTTTTACTGAAACACTTCAATTTTTACATAACATCTTTGACACGGTTTCAAAACTAAACTCCTATTGAACTCATCTGGACATAGTCTGAGTCGGTCGTTTCTCTGTGTTGTTTTGTATGAAGGGTAAATCCAGCCAGTGGAGGTGACACGAGATTCCAAAAAGAGGTGTAAAAGTAGTTTTCAAATTATGAAATTACTTACATTTCATCAGGAAAATAAGTGCAATTTTAACAATACTCTATTTCAATTTATCACTTGTCCATGTGTTTTATTATGGATCAGTTCTACAAAGACATTAAACTCTTAGTCACAGAAGCAGAAAATGGTTCAAATTTTGTCTAATTTTCTTTAGACATTTCAAGTTGTTCACATTTGTTCAGGTTATTCACATTTTATTATTACAAGATACATTGTAAATGTAAATATTTTCATAATTCAACATTATGTTTTACAATAAAACAATGGAAAAAAATTAAGTTGTCACCATTTATAGACAAAAGAAAAGACCAAGAAGCAAATATGGAGTCATTTAACAGGTTATTATATGCTCTTCATCTCTGCATTGGTTGCAATTGGCCCCTGGGTCGTATGTTTGAGACCCCTGGACTAGACTGTGGTTTGGATTAGAGTCCAAATGAAATGGCTAATAATGCTATTTGTCTATTTTCACACTTCCTGTAAGGGAAAACAACCACAACTTGAAAGTGAAGCCAATGTGGAAGCATCTTCGGCACCACTAAGGGCTCCTGATGTTTGGCTCCAGAAAGACCTGGTTCACACACTTACATTGAAGTTTGTCTGGAAACACTAAGCTAACATTTTTTCCCCACGAGTCATTTTAGTCTCATTTGCTTCATTTGCACCCATAATAGGTGTTCTAGTGGGTGTTTTGTGAATGATTGCTCTGTGAACAAAGGTTTAGGGCTCACACAGGCAGACGCCTCAGATGAGTCACATGGTCATTTAGTCCATTTCCATCCATCTATCCACAAAACAACCTTTTTGGATTCACGTAAGGACATTAGACAGTTCTTAAACTGAAATACTGGTGATATATAGTGAACACGTTAGTAAACTTAACCCTGTGTTGGTCACACTACAAAAATCACAATTAAAAAAAACATGTTTTTTTTTTGTTTTTTTCCACCTCACAGGGACTATTATAACATATACATATAACATATAACATATATATTTTCTTTCGCTGACCCTAAATTTAACTAAACTATTAAAACTCAAACATTACTCCTTCACCAATCTTACCAACATCATTTGTGACTTGGTTCAAATTAGATGTATTAACTCTAGTATCATTAGCGATTAGCATTAGCATTTCATGACCATTTACTATCATCTCTACCGTTTGGTTGAGCATGTTTTGACAAAAAAATATAACATGAATACCAAAGTATTTCTAAAATATGATGAGGAATATTTATGTAAAATAGACTCTGTAAAAAATTAATAACATGAAAAAAAATCGAACTTGCCTGCAATTTTGTGTCCAAATCAAAAGATCATGGTCACATTTACCATGTTCTTCCTTGGTGGTATACTAGCATGAGCTGAATATACCATTGACAGTGCCACCCAGTGGTGTTTTTGCACATTACATACTTCTACAAAAGGGGGAGACTGCCCAAGAAGTTTGGTGTCAAAGACATTTAGATTAGATATCAGGGTTCAAAGTTACCTCTACCAAACGGTTGAGCTGACCAACAAAGGGTTCTCCCCTAAATCACATAAGATAAGGTAAGATAAGATAAGATATACTATATTGTACCAGGGAGGAAATTTGTTGTACGCAATAGTGCATCCAACAAAAGACATCACAAAGTAAACACAAATAAAATCACTGCAGACAAATATAATGACGTAACATGCTAAGACAAAATACAGGACATGGCACCAATAGACAGTAAGGAAAATAAAGCTATTTCATTTCCCTTAAACTGCACTAGAATGGAATAACATTCTAGAATTAAAATCAAGTAATTAAAAATTAAAGTGCTTAAAATGTTACCAATAAAAATGAGACATGTTTCCAGACTCTCAACCATAAAATATTTAATAATTTACTTATTATTAATTACATTGCTCTTTCTTTTGGATAGAAAAAAAATGAAATGCATCGTCTGTAAACCATTTAAATTTGTGTTCATGATCAACATTACGACAACTAACATTATTAGTTATTTATGCAGCGTGGGCGACGTTACTTTTCTAACAATTTTATTTTTATATGAATATAATTTCTATGCAAGATGGAAAAAATACTTTTCTCTTCCCAGGTGGACTGACTGGATTGGTTTTATTTCGGGGAGGAAAAAAGATAAATACCACATCTGCTAACAATATAACCTGTGAACAAATCAGTTCAAATTGGTCTATCAGGCGTTAATCTGAACATCTGAACATTGACAACCTCAGGCTACATCATTGTGAACCTGGTAACTATTGGGACGCCACTTGTAACAGATATTTTCAAACCAGGAAATGAGTAAAGTTCCCCTGGCCTGCATGGGTCTGCATCACATTGAGCCATTATTACTTCATCACTCTGATTAAACAATGGTGCTTTAACATGGGCGTAACATTACATATGGACACTATGGACGTGTCCACACCAATATTTGGACGTTTCTAAAATGTCTATACCAATTTTGAATGGAGGATTACATGACATTAAGGAAACAAAAGGTCATTTTCCTCCTCAGTTCTGTCTGTCATTGTTGGGGACAGTCTCGCTATCTTTTTGTAGTGTTGCTTTCTTCAATGAAAATTTTGACTAAATATTGTTGTCTGCAAAACTTTATCATGTGACAAAAAAGGAGACGAGACGAAACGTAAATGTTGGTCTTGTGACGATAACTACACTGAAAAAAGTTAAACATTGAATCAACTTAAAAATTCTTCATCCATTTTATCTCATGATTCTGACTTTTTATTATAATTTTGATGTTTTATCTCAAAATGTTAACGTTTTATCTCATGATTTTGACATTTTATCTCATAATTTTGACATTTTAGCTCATAATTTTGACATTTTATCTCATAATTTTGATGTTTTATCTCATGATTTTGACATTTTAACTCATAATTTGGACGTTTTAGCTCATAATTTTGACATTTTATCTTACAATTTTGATGTTTTATCTCATCATTTTGACTTTGAAATCTAGTTGAGTGAACCAAATTGAATTGCATAGGGTTAGGGTCATTTTAATTTAATTTAATTCCGTTCACTCAACTAGATGTTTTTATGTGTGACCTATTGAAGAAGAATTTTTAAGTTGATTCAATGTTTTAGTTTTTTCAGTGTATAATTAAATATATAATGAAATAAAAAAGAAACATAAATAAAAATGTTCCTAAAATGTCTCTTAGTTTTTGTTAACCAAAACAAAATGAGACATTATTTCATCTGTTTTCAGCACGTTCTTATTTACTTATTTATTTATTTATTTATTTATTATTGTTGTCTCTCACAAGAAAGTCATCAAATTGCGCCCTCACCAATGTCAACATCATTATTATGCGCTTGTTCTTTACAGTGGAGTTTTAAGTCCTTTATGAAATGGATTTAACATGGAATGCATTATTAATATTTAAGTGTGAGCATGTTACAAATGTGCAAATGACTCTGATGTGGACTATAATAACACATATAATAAAACTAACCCACTCACCAGTTAAATGTTTCCAAATATCCAACCACACTTATGAATCATCTCAACATGTATTAACCAAAAATATATTTCACATCAATATTTCCCAACGACTTTGTGTCAATATTATGCTTTAACCACTCTAGTTCCTGGACATTTCAGCATATAATATAATTATACACATGAGAGAAGAACTAATGTGAGGGAAACAAGGACACGAGAGATGAAGTGAAGTTTGCAGCCATGACTTTTATAGATGTAGTTATTGTTGGATTTATTTATTTCATTACCTACAGTAATTCTTAACCATTTTTATTTATTATGTTGGCATATTTTTATATTAATTTGACTGAAATTGATTTTTTTTTTTACATTTGAAGGAAGTGGAGAAAATCTGATTAAAGTTGTATGAGATTTTTTTAACCCTATAAAAAAAAATACTCATGAGCAGAGGTGGTTAAAGTACTCACATTCTGTACTGAAGTAGAAGTATAGCTACTGGTGTGAAAAAATACTCTGGTAAAAGTACAAGTACTGATTGAACTCCTTTACTTAAGTAAAACAATTGTATTAAAGTACAAAATTCAAAAGTAAAACTGCATTTTTTTTTTGCCATGAATGCAATAATGTTTATTTAACCAGGAAAAATCTGAAAAGTTTCAAAAGTTTCTCAAATAAACCATTTAAAAGTGAGTTACTGTGTAGATAATGTGTTTAATAGGGTCACTGTATTCAGTTTTGTGGGTATGGGCAAAACTAGAAAAAAAGTCACAATTGAGATAAAAAGTCATCATGAGATTTTAAAAAATGCATCATTTTAAGAGAAAAATACAAAATTGTGAGATAATATATATAATATAGTATAATAATCATATAATTCCAGTAAAGTACAGATACCTAAAAACTTTACTTAAATACAGTAATGAAGTATTTTCCACTGCTGCTCAGGAGTATATATGATGACAGTGGTTAAAAAATAAACAAATAAAAATTTATTAATTAATTGTAATCCTTTTTGACACCTAGGATGATACATTATTATAATTTATTTATTAGAACTTATTGTAATTTTGTTAGTTTTACTTTTTGTGAGGTTTACTTATTTGTCTGATGTATTTTTGTTGTGTCATTTTGGTTTTTTTTGTATATTGTCAATTCTGTTCTGATTTCATGATTTTGTCATCCATATGTATGTATGTGGGGGGTGGGGTGTTTTGTGACAGATGTTCTTATGTTGGGGAAAAAATAGAGCTGGGTTGTATGTGCTTTGTATGTAAATGCTGAATACCCAATAAAAATACATGGAGAAAAATTATTATTATTATTATTATTATTATTATTATTATTATTATTATTATTATTATTATTATTATTATTATTATTATTATACTGCTTATCATTATTGTTACTTATATCAGTGGTTTGTAGAAATATAGAATATGTTACTTTGTTGATTAACTTGACAAGTCATAATTTTAATGTAAAAAAACAAAAGTTGTCCTTTTTCTGGTATCTCTTGCTGAGTCTGATCAGTTTCAGTGGTCATCAGTCGCGCTTTATTACTGCCAAGAATGAAAAGAACCAGCAAATGAGGTGTTCAGCAGTAAGTGAGTTGTTGAAGTGTGTGTGTGTGTGCGTGTGTGTGTATGTGTTAGTGCACAGTGTGAGCAAATTGCACACAATTTCTGAAGAAAGAAGGTTTGTTGTGCTGAGTAGAGGGAGCTCTCACAGTCCTGCCATTCACTGCAGCCCTCTCCTTCATCCAGACACATAAAGGGTGTGTGTGTGTGTGTGTGTGTGTGTGTGTGTGTATGGGGGGGGTACTATTTGTCTTCCCAGCCACAGAAAAACTTCCAGGAGAGTCGGGATGTGCTCCGACCTCATGAGCTATCCGGGTTCTGCTCCCAGAGCTCCATCCAACTTCCACAGCGTGAGAATGGAGCGAAGCAGCAGCTGAGCATCTGAGAGTCGACTCACTGACAACATCCACACACTCTGTTAGTGACACTGGTGCTTTCCCTCTCAAGTATGTTCTCAGTGTATTTAAATGCACACACACACACACACACACAAACACACACACACACTATGCTCAGACTGCAGGTAAACGTGGCCCAAACTTGACTTTTTATTCACATTAGAACCTATAACTTTTCTAGTTAGTTTTAAATTACAGATTTAAATTAATTAACTAACTAACTAACTAACTTATAAATTAACTAACTAATAAACTAACTAACTAACAAACTAAACAACTAATTAATTAACTAACTAACCAACTAACTAACTAATAAACTAACTAACTAACAAACTAAACAACTAATTAACTAACTAACTAACTAACTAACTAACGTATAAACTAACTAACTAACTAATAAACTAACTAACTTACTTACAAACTAACTAACTAACTAACTAACCAACTATTTTGTAACACAGCTTCAGTCTGAACGTCTATGTCACATTTATTTGACTTTTCCACTTACAGCTGCGATTGACACAATAAACCTAAATGCCCACAGATACAGTATTATGAGTTTACGACTAGTTTAATGTATTTACAATTCACACACATACGAGAACATGTCATTATCCACAGGTTGACCTTTGACCTTTGGCACCACAGTGTTTCCATCAGGCTGTAGATACTAAACCTTGAACCAGTCACAGTAAAACTGTTCATATCTGTTAAAGGAGCTTCTTCCATTTATGCCTAAAACCAGACAGTGAACTAACTGTAACCAGGTCCAGGGGGGCGGGGCCAGTGGGTAAAGGTCCAGGGGGGCAGGGCCAGTGGGTACCAGTGAACTCTGGTTGTTCATAGACGTATCCTTAATATCTCTGATCTTCTCCAAATCCCTTCAGTCAGTCACGTTGAGCTTCTCTCTACATGAAGCTCTTACCTTCGCCTCCACCTTATACATTTTTAAAAATCTGAAACCTTGATTTAACCTCTTTCCTGCACATTGCTGTTACCCATAGCAACTGCTAGCATCTTAACCTTCCAAGACGTACTTCCTCATTTGTCATTACGTCGGCGCCTCTTGTGCATGCCGGTCATTTCAGAGATGGGTTCCATTCACACTCAAGACTGATAGAAGTCGCATTTAATGTATAATAAAAAAATAGGATTTCACCAAAATATCCGAATTGTGCATTAAGACCAGCTGTGTGAACCTTTGACCAATTAGGGGCCATTTACATGAGGAAGATTGCGGCTAAATACGGCAACGTATTTTATCAGAAGTGCTTTTCATTTACACGAAGCCCACGCTGTCAGGGTGTGAATATGCACAAATGTTCAGACTCCTTCCAGAGAGGGACGTATTGAAGACGCACTGGGTCTTGTCTCCGTCTAAACGGTAAGAAACACACATGGTAACGTTGCGTGCGTCTTTACATCACATACACTTTTACATTAAATTCATACACTGAGCAGGTAAAGCAACAAACATGTGGGACAACCTGGATCATACTGATCTTACAGCTGCACTAGCATTAGCATTAGCAGCACTAGTTAATATACAGGAGTCATTTCAGTTATTGTACAGACATTACACACATACCATAGCCGAACAGAGACGGGTGGACAATTACATACGTCAAAAACAGAAAAGCATGACTATCCAATCATATTTCTCCTACTGTTGCGTCTTCGTATAAACAAGGATTTCCTCCTGAATATTCTGGTCTTAACGCAGATGAAAAAACTGAAGAAGAGACACCACTTTTGCGTCTGTTTTCATCGCCTTCATATAAATGTAGTCTTAGTTTGAACAAACCAGACACCAGAGAAAGAATGAGCGCTAGGGTCAGAGAATCTGTGACAAAATACTTCCTGAGCACTTCTGGTAGAGAAACACAGCAGTTTGGAAGAGGAACAAATAAGTGTCAGATGGTTTTGCGCTGGTACAACTGCCAACCAAGTCCACTAGGAAGCCAAACGTCCCACTGGGTTTATCGTCTTTAGTCAGTGTCCTGCGGCTTGACACGGCATGCCACCAACAAGCAAGGCTAATGAAATTAGAGCTTGTTTAATTACAGCGCTGAGGCCCCTGTCCCCTTAGGTTATCAGCTGAGTGAATGATCAGGGACCTGTTACCCTTGGGTGAGCGCAGAGGGGTGGCCAAAGAGGCTGGGAGGCCCTGCCTTTGAGCACTATCCCGGAGCGTCTGTAAACACGCGGCCCTTTGATTCATTGTCCCCCCAGTAGCAGAGAGAGGGAGGGAGGGTACATGTGTGCAGAGGAGGGTGTCAGGCGAGAATATAATCCCTTTGTGTCCGCCGTCTCCGTAGCTACGGCAGCGATGAAAAACAAAAATTGAATAAACAAAACATATTTCTTTCTCTCTGGGGTGGCAATCCGTCACCGTCTGCCTAATTTACCACCTGTTTGTGCCCCGTGGAATGCTCAGTGCAGGCAACTGTGTTTAAACAGAGGGCCCCTTCCCGTGACCCCCGGGGGCCGGCCTCGCAGCTCACACACGGTCTTCGTAGCCCCCCGAGAACAGAGACAGACACTAAAGCCCCACAAAAGCAAAGGGGACAGGCCTGAGAAATGAAGTAGACCGAAGCGAAGGGAGCGCTAAGCAATGATGTCTGCCTGAGCGCCGTTCACCAAGGATCATCTGCTTCCAGACGTTTTAGGGGGAACTTCAGAGAAAACCAACAGGAACCGCCTGCCTGAATGAGCCTGAGTGATTTATAGATGCCGGGCTTGTCTCAGCTATAACGATTAAGATTTAAATCAATAGAAATATGAATAATGGCTACATTTGGCCTCCAAGCAAAATGGAACAAATGGTCTGAATTACTGTCTATTCAACGATAACTACTATTTTTCTGGACAATTTTCAGTTGGATGTGGATTAAAGTATGCCAAGATGTTTTTCTAACAGACTGATGAGGCTTCAGTGATGATGACTTTGACTGAGAGACAGTTTAGTCATCACTGACGTCTGTCAACATTAGGGGGTGTATCACCTCTACCATGGAGCTTATGCGATCATTCCTACAGTATCAGTCTGTCTCTCAGCAGGATTAGGTGAAAAGTACAGCTCGGATACTCATGAAAGTTGGTGGAAGAGATGGGCATAGGCTTAAGATAAAAACCCACTGAAGGTTGGAGCAGGTTTACCGGTAAATAAAATGGAAGGACAGTTGTTTTTCCACTTTCTTGAAAAGAAAAATGGAAGAAAAAAAAACAATGGAAAGAAGTATCAGTACCTTTAATACTATCAGTCAAAGTAATAATTAATAAGCAGTGACTAAACTGGCACAAAGGTGGAAAATTTAAGTCATAATGTAAGGTTTATGTATGGGTGAACGACTGGCTTTAGTGGAAATGAATATTTATACATTATAGTTTAAAAAGAACTGACCGTGCTATGTCTATTCCAGGGGTGTCACAATTATTTTAGTTCAGGATCCACATTAAACCAAATTTGATCTGAAGTGAGCCATCCCACTGAAAAAAAAAAAAAAAAAATATAAATAACCTTTTTCATTTTCTGGAATGTCGCACCAGCTTTTCCGATGCGTATTTTGACATCGTTTTTGACGTTCCCGTCGTCACATACTCAGCTCCCCAGGTACACGAAATCATCAACTTGCTCGATCTCTTCGACATCTACTTTTATAATGTCCCGCAGCTCGAGAGTCGGTCCAACCATCATATACTTTGTCTCAGGAACATTTAATCGCAACCCAGTAACAAAAAAAAAATGTCTGGAGGGTGAAAAAGTTGTCGCTGAAGTACATATGTCAATTACAGCGTACATATTGATTATTAGTGGATCTACAAATACACAAAACATTTAACAACAAGCAGAACATTGTTAAACTTACACTTCTGACATTTTAATGTTCAGATTTGTTCATGTTTTTATGAAATTATAGTTTGTTTTACTGTAAATACAGTAAAATGACATGAAAATGTTTAAATTAACAAAGAGCAAAATATGGAGTTGTGATTATTTATAGGTTATTATAATAGTATTTTACTGATCTGACCCATGTTGATCTGTATGTGGAACCTGAAATAAAAATATCAATATATTCACTAACATTTTTGTATTTCACAAATGTATCCCATGGACCAGACTGGACCATTTCAGGGGCTGGATGTGGGGCCAGTGCTGCAAGTTTTCAGACCCTCCACGATTTCGTGAAGTTGCGATTTGCGACTTCAACGCAAATTCAGCCAATCCCTGTGAATTCACTACGATGTTTTAATTTTAACGGTAACACTTTATAACACCTACACACAATTCATTATGTATTAACTATTTATTATCCATTAATAAATGGGTTGTTCATTATGTATTAACCATTTATTACCTATTTGTTAATGTCTTGTAAAGATTCATACTAGTGTCTTCCAAAGATAAATGTAAAATTAGATTATTTTTAACCAACAGGTGCAGTGTTTGTATATCTGCTTTACAGGTAAACAAAGAAACAGTTGTAAACACTGCACCTGTTGGTTAAAAATAATCTAATTTTACATTTACACTAGTATGAACCTTTACAAGACATTAACAAATAGGTAACAAATGGTTAATACATAGTGAATTGTTTGTGAGTATTATAAAATGTTACCTACGAAGCTACATGTGATGCACTAGTACCAACAGGTGCATTTGGAAGAGTACTTTTTTGGAGCATTTTTGTCATCCAGGTTATATTTTATTTTCCATATTTGAAAGGTTGTCTTAATAATTCAGTGTCTTTGTTCTATTTTTGTCTGAAACTGCCTCTACTACACAGTACACAGTACTAGTAATAATGTTTTTTGTATTTTTGACTGGCTGAGACATTTATATTATGTTTTACAACTTCATATGAACTTTAACCTTTGAACCATTTCATTTGGAAAAAAATATTTTGTTGCATTTTTATAATCCTCAATTTATTTTCCATCTCAATAAAAGGTAGTTTTGAGGAAAATATCACAATGACTTTGAATTAATTTTCCAGCCACTAAATATTTCAAATATTATAAATAATATATAATATTTTATATATTTATTATATTTATATAATAAAATCAACTATTTATAGCAACTTTCACTTCCTTCCACAACAAAAGCCTAAAAAGCACTGTAACTTTCATCGCAATTTTTCAGAAAAGCTCATGTAACATCAGACATTTTGGGACAAAACCATCTCAAAAAAGGCTGGAGGGACTGACTATTCAGTGGACTTGACTATTTATTAAATGTCACCAAATATTTAACAATCCAAAAAAATCTATCCCTAACTTGCACAACTACCCACATGCAAAAAGTGACATTTTGTTGTACATTAGATCCCTGTTGTCTGTTCAGTGGATTCAAAACTCATGTGAGAGTGCATGAGCTTGGTAAGTTTATTCCATTCCAGTGTCTGTGCAGATGTGCTCTGTGGTTCACAACATATGGACGCACAGTAAATCTTTCATCACATGGGTGAATGTAGCTACACACTAGAGTACTATAACAAAAACATGTCTGTCTGTGTTATACCTGATAGTCGCTTAGATTGGAATTAAACCTATCATTGTCTACCACTGATATTGTTGGTTTTCATTACAGACCGTGACACCCATATTTTTTCCAACAGGATTCTGATGGTACCAAGATTTCTACATCATCAGCATCTGCACCAGTAATATGATATTTTGACTTTAATAGTTACAGCTGCACCATCATTGAATTCATTGACAACATAATGTGATTGTGGTGTGTTTTGGCTTCCTTTATCAGTTTGGGATTTGCTCTTAAACACCTAGATTTTTTTTTTTCCCCAAATGCTTCAGGCTGACTAGACAGGATGAAATGTTATGGTGTGAACTTGTGGGGTCTGTTCCTTTTCAACACATTTTCCAGTGTCTACAGGGATGCTATTAGACCTTCACTTTTAACATTCACTCTGCTCATGCTTAGGGTCAGAAATGTGTGTAAAACATGCCATAAGAAAGGAAACATGTACTTGTTTCTGTGTTTAACATACATCACAATGACGACACATTCTCAAGGGGCAGGGACTTCACCTCCGACATGAGGAAAATACATAATACATGTTAAAGCTGTAATAGACACTGGGGTTGGATCAAAAAACCCTTGGGTCCCATTAGTGCAGGGACTATATGCTTTTATGCCGATTCGATTCTTTTCAGATTTTTTTGGGTGTTGATTCGATTTAAATTGCAATTCTTAAATATTCCAGATTTTTCACTTGCCTTTTTAACACCAGACCAGGTGAAAAAGCTGAATGATGATGCCTACAGATCATATTAGGAGCCATATTTCCCCCAAAAAGATGCACATCATGTGTGAGTCAGTTCAGATTTATTTAGCAGTAATATATTTGAAACAGACTTTGGAATAAACTGCTACATTTATCTGCACATACACAAATAGGAGCCTTTAAATGAACATACTTTATAATATAGTATTATTATTGTCCACCTCTGCTCTTCCCTTCTGTTAGAAAGACCACACACTGTAATTGTTGTTGATTGTTTAACTATATTTATTCTGGAAATTCTGGAGTTGGGTCTCGCCTACTTTTATTTCAGGATAAACAGTTACTGTTTTAAACTTTTTACCCGCCCCGGAGCGGCACAGCAGCATATGTAAATGAAGCTCACCTCAGTTCACTGATAATGTAAACAGCTCTTCTTCGTGGTGTTAACAAACAGTTATTAACCAGTAAGTAATGACAAATGTTACTGTTGTTAAACTAAGTTAAATAAACTATGTCTTGTTCTGTGACATTTACCCTAAGACAGTGGTTCTACAACTTTTTTCACTGATGTTCCCTCCTGAGGAACATATTTTTAGTCGTCTCCCCTGACATGGACAAAACATTTTTGTAAGAAAAAAGAGGAACAGTGTCTGTAAAAATCAGTGTCCGATTTTGTAAATCCAATTTTTATCTCATAATTTTAAGTTTTTATCTCATAATTTTGACTTTTTATCTCATAATTTTAAGTTTTTATCTCATAATTTTGACTTATGAATTGAATAAAGTTTTTAATCGAGGAAAAATCACATTTATGTAATTTTTTTCTGCCATATATTAGTATTTTAATATAAAAATTTAACCATTAATGGATAATTGTTTGTTAATTTTCTGTTGATAAATTCACAGAAAATTTTCCTCATGTGGACAACCTAGAACCCCCCCCCACACACACACATTTTAAATGGCTGTGACGCTCCTGCAGTAATGCAATATTATCTCAAATAGCGTCTAATGTGAAAACATTAATTTCAGCCATGTGAGACTTGACTGGAAAAAGTGACTTGTGAACATGTCTGACTGCAGGAAAACTGAACCTTCAAACTCTACCAGAAATTTCTGAATATTTGTGCTCATCAAATGAGGCTTTAATTAACACGTCTACAGTCAGTGAAAACACCTGCACTGTTTGATAAAAATCGGTTTTAGTTAGAACATGTGCCATTGTAAGTGACAGAATGTTGGCCGACAGCCGCCCCATTGTAAAAAAAAAAAAAAAAAAAAAAGAAAACAGTAACAAGGGACAGAAAAAGGAAAAAAAAATCTATTTTTTCTGTCCGTACTTCAACATTACCCACACTGATGAATGTTTTGAAACCCTCTGTGTTCAGGATTTGAAATCATCCTAATGTGTGTGTTCTCAGATTAATCAGTGTTCGTGGACATGGCCTGAGGCTTTGTAAGTGATCCAGGCAGAGCAGCAGCACCACAGTGTGGAGTGGACACACTCTGGCTTTGATTAATTGAGACCATTTGACCTGTTGACTTCTGGCTGACATCAGGCAGCACACATTCCTGCACACTGGCCTCACTCACCGTAATCTTTTTTACAGTATTTCTTCATGGTGATCTTCATCTTCCCCCTTGGACGCTTTACAGTGAGAGTCACAGTCTGAGGGAACAGAGATGACAGAGGGAAAGTTAGACATGTTTGTTGTTGTTATTGTTGTTGTTATTCATGGTACAATATGTGATTTAACTGCAACCTTTGCTTTGGATAAATACCGTATTTTCTAGACTATAAGCCGCTACTTTTTTCATATGTTTTCAACCATGAGGTTTATACAAAGGTGCGACTATTTTGTGGATTTTTCTTCCACCACTAGGGGCGCTCTAACTGGAAATACAATCAAAACTACGAAGAAAAATCAATGCAAAGAAGAATATACTACTTTTTCTTTAGCAGATAAAACACGGACGATAAATTATCAACTGTTAATTATTTTTCAAATTCTCACCTTTTCATCAATGAACCCACACGAAGACCAGTAAGTTTAAGTTGAAGGTTATCGATCTTACTATCCAGTGTTTTAAGTTTGTGATTTAAAAACACTGAAGATAAATATCTGTAAATACTGGTTATTTTTCTTTCAGTTCTGTTCAGTTTTAATCAGCAAAGTTGCTGCCGTGTTCAAAGACACTGTTAAAAAATCTGTTCAGGTACAAACATGAAACTATGTTTACAGTTTTAAAATCCTTCTGTACATGCAGTTAATGTATGATTTTTCAACATAGATATCTGCGGTTTATAACCCAGAGCAGCTTGTATATTCTTTTTTATTATATTTTTTTATAGTCCAGGAAATATGGTAGTTTGATTTGGCCAGTGGTTCTCAAATCCAGTCCTCGTGGCCCAGTGTTTTAAATATCTCCCTTTTCTTCTTCTTTCTTCAATTTAAAAAAAATAAAAATAAAATATTTTGTTTACATACAAATAAAAAATTAATTAATTAATTGCATAAAAAATGAATACTAAAATAAAATAAAAATAATAAAATGAACATTTACAACAATTTACAAATAAAAATGAATACATTTAATTAAATAAAAAAAAACATAAAAATAAATAAAATGTAATTGAATTATAAATAATAATAATAATAATAATAATAATAATAATAATAATAATAATAATAATAATAATAATTTTAAATATTTACAAATAAAAAAATTAATCAATATATTTAAAAATTATAATAATAAAAAAAATATCCTCCCTCTTACATCACACTTGGAAGCCATTACATCATTATCAGCCTTCTAAAGAGCTGATCAATAATTGAACTAGGTGTGATAGGGAAACATGCAGAACCCTGGGGCCATGAGGACCGGATCTGAGAAGCACTGGATGAGTCAGATATTGAACAGTTTATTCCACTACATCTGTCAGATGGTATTCAGTCAATAATATAACAAACCTTTAAAACACAACACATGATGATACCAAGTGTTTCCCACTTTCTTACATCTGGGATTAAAAGTTGGTATGGCACCAATGAAATGCATGTTTGTGTTCACAAATAAAAAAGAAAACCCGAGCAGACATAACAACACCATCTGATCTACCCAAATATAATTTAAGGTTTATGTATTTATTTATTTGAATTAGGACAGTGCATATTCATCAACATGTTAGCAGAAAACATCAACGTAAATATGCCAGAGTTAGCAAAAAAAAAGCTCATTTACATCTGTTGTCCTAAAGCAGGTAAGAATAGTAAATAGAAAAAAGAAAAAAGACAAGAGAATGATAGACTGGACAAAGGTAACATAACAAGGAACAGTCATGAGGAGACTAGTTTTAACCACTTCTTTAGAGCGTTTTAAAAAGACGAGTAGGTGCCACAGTCCCTGACTAGAGCTGCCAGTGTGATCCATGACCTAGAGCCTCTGACTAACAAAACCATTTCACCATATTTAGTTTTTGTGTCGTCGTATGTTACAGTTTCCTCTGGTCAGAGATCTGGTGTTCACTCGCTCACCACCTTTTTAAATGATAAAATCTGTGGGCGGAGGAGGTACAAGTCCATTTAAAACTTTAAAAATTAGGCAGGTATCCATAAAGCTTTGGTGGTTCTGGAAATATTGCACTTGTGTAATATATTGATAATGATAGTGGAGGGGGCTTTGGGTCCAGAGTTTTCTTGAAGAGGGATTGGAGGAGCGTTAGATTGTTAAAAAATAATAAAGTAATAATGGAATAACAATAAGTAGTAAAGTATTGTACTTAATTACTTATCATCTCTGAATGATTTTATGTTTTATATGTTTTTCTGAGAAAAGAATACTCGGACTAAAACATGTACTAAATACACTAAAACCACCTTAAAAATACACTAAAACCACCTTAAAAACACACTAAAACCACCATAAAACCACCTTAAAAACACACTAAAAACCACCTTAAAAAGACACTAAAAACCACCTTAAAAAGACACTAAAACCACCTTAAAAACCACCTTAAAAACACACTAAAACCACCTTAAAAATACACTAAAATCACCTTAATAATACACTAAAACCACCTTAAAAACACACTAAAACCACCTTAAAAACATACTAAAACCACCTTAAAAATACACTAAAAACCACCTTAAAAACACACTAAAACCACCTTAAAAACACACTAAAACCACCTTAAAACCACCTTAAAAACACACTAAAACCACCTTAAAAACACACTAAAACCACCTTAAAACCACCTTAAAATACACTAAAACCACCTTAAAAATACACTAAAACCACCTTAAAAATACACTAAAACCACCTTAAAAATACACTAAAACCACCTTAAAACCACCTTAAAATCACACTAAAACCACCTTAAAAAGACACTAAAACCACCTTAAAAATACACTAAAACCACCTTAAAAAGACACTAAAACCACCTTAAAACCACCTTAAAACACACTAAAAAACCACCTTAAAAAGACACTACAACCACCTTAAAACCACCTTAAAAATACACTAAAACCACCTTAAAAAGACACTAAAACCACCTTAAAACCACCTTAAAAATACACTAAAACCACCTTAAAAAGACACTAAAACCACCTTAAAACCACCTTAAAAAGACACTAAAACCACCTTAAAAAGACACTAAAACCACCTTAAAAAGACACTAAAACCACCTTAAAAACACCTTAAAAACACACTAAAACCACCTTAAAAAGACACTAAAACCACCTTAAAAACCACCTTAAAAACACACTAAAACCACCTTAAAAAGACACTAAAACCACCTTAAAACCACCTTAAAAAGACACTAAAACCACCTTAAAAAGACACTAAAAACCACCTTAAAAAGACACTAAAACCACCTTAAAACCTACCTTAAAAACACCTTAAAAACACACTAAAACCACCTTTAAAAACACACTAAAACCACCGTAAAACCACCTTAAAAACACACTTAAAACCACCTTAAAAAGACCACTAAAACCACCTTAAAACCACCTTAAAAACACACTAAAACCACCTTAAAAAGACACTAAAACCACCTTAAAAAGACACTAAAACCACCTTAAAACCACCTTAAAAATACACTAAAACCACCTTAAAAATACACTAAAACCACCTTAAAAACACACTAAAACCACCTTAAAAACACACTAAAACCACCTTAAAAACACACTAAAACCACCTTAAAAAGACACTAAAACCACCTTAAAACCACCTTAAATATACTAAAATACACACCACATTTTTTTACTGATAAAATCTGTGAGGGGAGGAGGTACAAATCCATTTAAAACTTTAAAATTAGGCAGGTATTCATAAAGATTTGGCGGTTCTGGAAATCCAATATATTGTACTTGTGTAATATATTGCAGTAATGATAGTGGAGGGGCTTTGGGTCCAGAGTTTTCACTGTTTTCTTGAAGAGGGATTGGAGGGGCTTTTGATTATCGTCTGATGTGTGGGTTAAAGGTGTTGATGATGGATAAGTGAAGTTATCAGTTCTAATCAGATTATCCATGTTTTTCAGCACAATGTCAGGTAAACAGTCCCTCAGTGCTACTTTTTTTCCCCCAGATTCTTTCAGTAAAAACACTTCAGTAAATATGGTTCTGGTACTGAATGATGAACTGAGCTTTCTTCAGTTGTTCTCCCACTTTCATCTTCTCATATGTTACTAAAAGCAGTGTCTGAGTGATCTGAGGTGTTAACAGCTTCAATAAATGGGTTTTCCCCTCAAAACTTTTCACAGGGCTTCATTTTGATGAACGTTAAAATTATTCAATATGGCACCAAAAATCAAAGATTTCCTGAAAAAAAATCTAAAACTAAAAACAGATGTATGTGAAAGTATGTGTTTTTTTTCTTCTTTCTTTCCCTATTCATCATGGGATGAGCTTTATCTGCTGTCCTGGGATATAAAAGTGGATATAAAGCAGCTCCAGTAGTAATGTGTAATAGTAATAATATAATATTTAATAGTAATATGCTACAAAAACACTGACACTTGTATCCTATGTAATAATATATCTAGAAGACAAACCAATACAGTACTTTAATTCTCTATTTATTTAATTCTATTCCACTGCTACAGTAAGTAGGTACTTTATTTCATGCAGGATTTAATTATATGTTTTGCTGTGTTGCATTTTTACCTAATGATGCACTATGGAAGGTTTATCTGTGCTTGTATGCATATGTGAATTTTATGTTTTTTATTGAATTTATTATGTGATGGGAGGCAGCTCTAAGTTAATGTCTATCCCATACTGTAACAGCAAAAATGCACTAATGTTAATGCAATTCTTTAGTGATGTTTTGGTAGAACAATATTTGCAAATGTTATATACAGAGGTAGAAATACTTCCTTTACTGTACTTAAGAAGATTACTATACTATACTATACTTGAGTATTTATTTTTCTGGCAACCTTTTTAGTTTTACTCCCTACATTTTTGTATAAATATGTGTACTTTATACTCTTTACATTTATATAAATATATGTACTTTATACTCTTTACATTTATATAAATATGTGTACTTTATACTCTTTATATTTATATAAATATCTGTACTTTATACTCTTTATATTTATATAAATATGTGTACTTTATACTCTTTACATTTATATAAATATCTGTACTTTATACTCTTTACATTTATATAAATATGTGTACTTTATACTCTTTATATTTATATAAATATCTGTACTTTATACTCTTTACATTTATATAAATATTTGTACTTTATACTCTTTACATTTACATAAATATCTGTACTTTATAATCTTTACATTTACACTTTTACTCTTTACATATTTTTCAAACTAGACAAATGTGACTGTATGAAAAATAAGTCATAAATCAGAAATTGTGACTGACTATATCATAATTCTGACTTTTTTCTCATAATTTTAAGGTTAAACTCATAATTTTGACTTTTTATTCACACAATTTAGATTTTTTAAATCTGATACTTGCTTTGTATTTTTTTTTTTAAATCTCCTATTTACAACTTTTTACTTTTTCCTAAATGTCCTGTCCATACTCACTAAACTCAGTACTATGACCCAATAAAACACATCATCTACACAATCACTCACTTTTAAAGGTTTTATTTTTTGGATATATTTGACATTTTTGGGTTTTTTCCTGCTTAAATAAGTATTATTTCATCCAGTTTTACTTTTTACTTTATTACAATTAAGTTGTATTTTTTTTTTTACTTTTACTTCAGTAAAGGAGTTGAATCAGTACTTCTAATATTTTTTTTCACATAAGTTGTTGTACTTCTACTTAAGTACAGAATGGTAGTACTTTGACCACCTCAGTAAATGATCCAAATACTTCTTTCTTCACTGTTGATTTATAGATCAGATTTATTATCATTACCTTAGCCAGCAGCTAGGATATGCCGTACATGCATTATTTACACCCCATGGGGGTCTCTAAGATGCCTTTAAAGTGTCACTATGGAACTGATTTCAAGCTTACACAGATCCTCCTGTGTCTGTCAACACACTCCTGTTTTACTCCTCCTAACTTTTCCACTCCAGCCGACTCCCTCGTCAGTGTCCTGGCATGCATTGTGCAAGTTCTAGGGATGACGGAGGTCACTCTGGCACAAAGAAGGGGTCACAGAGCGAAAATTAGCTAGTGACCCTAGTGGAAATTACCAGGGATACCATGCAGTGACAAAGCCACAAGGGACAAACGAGTGAAACACTTACTGAGAATAAATATTCTATGTTCCCTGGAGAAGAGAGAGAGCGCAGAGACTTATGATTAATGTCATACGGCTGCCGTGGTAACCCTTTACACCAGTGTACGTGTGTGAGGATTTTTACAGATGGCTGTTGGTGTTGTGTCCTGTCATGGTGCCAGGTACCTTTTGTAATGAGGGGGCTGGTGGTGGGACAAGAGGCCAAACTGAAAATTGAAATCATTTGTTCCCTCCACTTTCCACTGACTGACACAAATTGGAACCAGATCATCTCCTAGTATTGCCCTCCTACCACCCACCCACCCCCCCACTCTGACTCTGCCTGAGCAATAAGCCTTGTGCTCTTTTCTGGGGTGGGGGGGGTGGGAAAGCTGGGTTGGGCAGTCTGAAGAGAATGGAGGGGGCAGTTGAGAGAGAGAGGGGACCTTTCAGGCAGCCTGAATATGGACAAACTTCATTATTTCTTCCAGCCCTCTGTCCAGTCTTCCCCTTTCTTCTCCATTATACTCTGTGTGAATGAGGTTGCCTGGGTAATGATGGAGGAAGAAAAAAACGCCCCTCTCCTCCTTCTCAAAAAGAAAAAAAAAGGAGAAAAAAGAGAGAGAGAGAGAGAGAGAGAGAGAGAGAGAGAGAGAGAGAGAGAGAGAGAGAGAGAGAGAGAGAGAGAGAGAGAGAGAGAGAGAGAGCGGTTTGGGATGTGGGATGAGGATCGAATTCATGTATGTAGAGAAAGCATTTGTGGTGAAATGCCTGGCTGTTGCTTTCTGGGGTGGCGGGAGAAATAAGAAAAGGGGAAATCCCAAAGTAAATGAATTTGACGAGTCCATATCGACATGCCTGATTTCCATGTAAATGAAGTGGCGAGGGCGGGGGCCTCTTTATCTCCTGCTGGCCCCTGGGGGCCTTCATCATACCTCCCTTTGATAGCTGACGTTGCCCATTAGCCCCTTAGCCCAATTGCCGTGCTGGGCCATTACACCCACCGCTCTCATTAAGGTCCAATCTCCTGCTGTGAAGACAAACGTCCCCTTTGTGTGTCCCTCCAGCAGTGCCATGCTCATTCTGCGGGGTCCCTGGGGACCACACCACTCCTAATTTGGAGGGTGGTGTCTGTGTGGAGTTTCTGACAGGAGTCCAAACTCCACACAGCCCGGCCAGTCACTATCGTAGGAAGTGGGACTGACAACAAAGCTCAGTGAAGTCAGTGGCGCCACTGTCGTCAGTCGCTGCCCCAAAGGCAGCGATACACAGGACAGTGATCGATGGTCGCCGCCCATTCACACACTCCTCTGTTATCGTAAAAACTAATCAGATGGCATCTTCTGGTCAAGTACGTTTAACTAACAACAGTTATTGTTCTTTTATGTCTGAAAGGACAAAGCTGCTGCAGAACCAGAACATTTTAGATCTGCAGTTAAAGCAACAATAATAATATGTCATATATTATAAGTGATATTTTTTCACACAAACAACTTCTGTCTCAACTCCATCACACTTTTCACCATAAGAATCCTGTTCATGTTTCCAGATTCCTTCAACTGTGGATCATTTTGTTGGATCCTATAAATGATACCACATAAAACAAGTCAAAACATTCTTTATAGAAACGCAGAGGTGGCAAAACATGCACGCATTCAGTGGAAGCACTGGCCCAGCTTCTTTACCAAAGTGAAAAAGTACAGACTCTGAAATATATGCAAAGACATATTTCCACTGGCTGTTTCTATGGAAACCAAAGTGAATAAACTTATTAAACTTTTACAACTCTTTATGTCTTGTCACATTGTTTTCTTTGGTGTCATCCTGTTCCATTTGACAAGACACTATGTTTTCTGTCGTATTGTTCGACACATTTAGGTTGAAGTCCAGCCTGTGTTTGTGTTTGTGTTTAAATAATTTCATTAAAACTAAACTGAAACACCTCTGTCAAAAGTGTAATGAGCAGAAGTTATGGACCTTTATGTTAAAAATAATAAAGTAATAATGTAATAACAATAAGTAGTGAAGTATTAGTACTTAGTTACTTATCATCTCTGAATGATTTTATGTGTTTTTATATATTTTCCTGAGAAAAGAATACTCTGACTAAGACATGTACAAAATACACTAAAACCACCTTAAATAAACTAAAATACACAAAAACCACCTTAAAAATACACTAAAACCATCTTAAAAATACACTAAAACCATCTCAAAAATACACCAAAACCACCTTAAATATACTAAAATACACAAAAGCCACCTTAAAAATACACCAAAACCACCTTAAATATAGTAAAATACATTAAAACCACCTTAAAAATACACTAAAACCACCTTATATATACTAAAATACACAAAAACCACTTTAAAAATACACTAAAACCACCTTAAATATACTAAAATACATAAAAACCACCTTAAAAATACACTAAAACCACCTTAAATATACACCAAAACCACCTTAAATATACTACAATACACAAAAACCACCTTAAAAATACACTAAAACCACCTTAAATATACTAAAATACATAAAAACCACCTTAGAAATACACTAAAACCACCTTAAATATACTAAAATACACTAAAACCACCTCAAATGTACTCTTCTTAGGAGGGTATTCTTTGCCCACACTGCTCAGAATGTGCCCAGTACTGTCTGTGAGGGTTAAATACTGTCATACATATCTTTAGCGTTACCACCCAGCAGTAGACGTAGCTCAGCAGCGTCTTGCGGCTGCAGGTAAACGCTGCTCATTGTGTGGCGTCAGCGGCCCAACATGACACCCAACATGACACCGTTGTCAGAGCACATGAACAACAGCCTTAACTGGCAGCACAGCCGGCCTTGATTGAAACACAAACTGGTGCAAATGAAGCATGTAATCAGATTAGGAGTGAAACCCGTGGGGAGGCTGCAGGGCAGGCTGGGAAAACAGGCAGCGGGGCCTCAGGGAGCACCCTCCAAATATCTGGACTGTCGATCAGGGGCCGAGGAGAGGAAGGAGAGCATGCTGGGATGGAGCGTGGATGGACAAATACACGTGTGGAGTATTAAGTAGTAATAGTACACTGTGAAAATACTCTACATGTAAAGGTACTGCATTTAAAACCTCAAATAAAATATAAATATAAATGACGTGAAGGCAGGAAGTGTTGCGTTGACTTTTGGAGTCGACAATGTTATTCTTTCTGTCTCTTTCTCTCTCTCATTGTCTCTCTTTGTATCTCTCTCTCTCTCTCTCACTGCCTCTCTTTGTATCTCTCTCTCTCTCTCTCACTGTCTCTGTCTCTCTCTCTCACCATCTCTCTTTGTCTCTCTCTCTCTCTCTCTCTCTCTGTCTCTCTCTCTCACTGTCCTCTGTCTGTCTCTCTATCTCCCACTATCTCTGTCTCTCTTTCTCTCTCTCTCTCTCTCTCTCTCTCTCACTGTCTCTCTCTCTCTCTCTCTTTCTCTCTCACTGTCTCTGTCTCTCTTTGTCTCTCTCTCTCTCTCTTTCTCTCTCACTGTCTTTGTCTCTCTGTCTCTCTGTCTCTCTCTCTCTTTCTCTCTCACTATTTCTGTCTCTCTTTGTCTCTCTCTCTCTCTCTCTCACTGTCTCTCTCTCTCTCTCTCTTTCTCTCTCACTGTCTCTGTCTCTCTTTGTCTCTCTCTCTCTCTCTTTCTCTCTCACTGTTTCTCTCTCATTCTCTGTCTCTCTCTCTCTCTCTCTTTCTCTGTCTCTCTCTCTCTCTCTCTCTTTCTCTCTCTCTCTCTCATACATACAAGAGAACAGCTGTGACATAACTGTCCACTGCAGTGACAGTTCATGCATTAAAGGGTTAATTGTTTACTGTGGTTGTAAATTCAAACCAGGAAGGTTTTTGAAAATCCATTTGGAGCGACACTTTTTTTCTAACTGAACAGAAAGGGGATGAAAATGATAAAGATGTGAGACCAAACTAAAGCTGTCAGAGATGTGGGGTGGAGTAAAAGGATGATATTTGTCTATGGCAGGGGTCTCCAACAGGGGTCCCATACGCAGCCCCCCAACGTTTCCAATGTGACCCCTGGGATGAATTTGTGAAGGTCAATAATTCCACAGTCAAGGCTGTGGAACTCATTTTAGTTCAGGTTCCACATACAGACTGATATTATATACAGTCAAATAACATAAAACATTTTCTTCTCGGTTTGATTTGGAAAAAAAAAACGACATTATGTTGATATTAACAACTTAATTTTTTTTTAATCTTTGTTTTAGTTTTAAAAATAACATGAAAATATGGAAATATTTACATTTACAATCTATAATGTATATGAATAAAATGTGAAAAACCTGAACAAGTATGAACAACATGAAATATCTAAAGAAAATTCAGTACAAGTTTAACAACTTTTTGCTTCTTCGTGTAAAAATCATATGTTGAAGCAAAACATAGTTAAAATTGCATTTATTTTTCCTAAGAAATTAGATTTTTTTTCTGGTTATTCCCCTCTTTTTTTGTTTGTACACACTGTAAACCTGAATAAGTTAGCAGAACAGAAAAACTTAAGGCAATCGATTGCTTCAATTATTTTAAGTTGATGAAACGTAAAAAAATATAAGTTTCCAGAACTTAAAATATAGATGTTTATTAAAATATACTTAAATTAAAACATTACTTATTAACTTAGTATTCTAAGGTTCTGTCAGTCCTACTGGGAGACTAAGACAGGGTTCAGTGTCTTTGTCCAAGGACACTTGGACATGTGGACAGACGGAGCTGGGACATTAACCTCTGACCCTTCAGTCATTGGACGACCTGCTCTACACTGTAAACCTGAATGTTCAGAATAATTAAATATATTCAGTTGTGAATACTCAAAGTTTCATAAATAGTACTACTAACTCAAATGTATTCAGTTGTTGTAACATGTTCTGCTTTTTAAATACTTACAACTAATATTTTTTTTTATTAAAGGGAACTATTGTGGATATAAATGAACATAATTTAAAAACACATGAGGTAAAACTGAGTGGAATTAAGTCATTAAATGCTGAGAATGATATTGTTCTTGTATTTCTATTAAGTTAGTATTTTCTTTTATCTCAGATATGTGTGTAAGTGTTTTTCACCTGACAAGAAAATACTAACTTAATTTAACAATAAAACATAATAAACATTCTACAGTTGTTATTTCTATTGTTTCAAATAAGGATGATTAAAAAATAAACTTAACTGATGTAGTAGATGATGAAATATAATTTCAGAACATTCCAAATAACCACCAATATCTAACACAGTAATTTTATTCAGTGTCTGTGGTTCAGTTGGTAGAGCAGGTCGACCAATGACTGAAGGGTCAGAGGTTAATGTCCCAGCTCTGTCTGTCCACATGTCCAAGTGTCCTTGGACAAAGACACTGAACCCTGTCTTAGTCTCCCAGTAGGACTGACAGAACCTTAGAATACTAAGTTAATAAGTCATGTTTTAATTTTAAGTATATTTTAATAAACATCTATATTTTAAGTTCTGGAAACTTGTATTTTTTAAGTTTCATCAACTTAAAATAAAGGAAGCAATCGATTGCCTTAAATCTTTTGAGTTGTGCTAACTTATTCAGGTTTACAGTGTACAACTGAACCACAGCTGCCCCTGAATAAAATGACTGTGTTTTGTGATTGTATTTATTGGTGATTATTTGGAGTGTTCTGAAATTATATTTCATCATCTACGGTTAAGTTTATTTTTTCAATCATTCTTATTTGAAACAATAGAAATAACAGAAAAATATCATTCTCAGTATTTAATGATTTAATTCCACTCAGTTGAACCTCAGTTATGTTCACTTATATCCACAATAGTTCCCCTTAATAAAAATATATATCTATATTAGTTGTAAGTACTTAAAAAGAAGAAGATGTTACAACTGAATACATTTGAGTTAGTAGTACTATTTATGAAACTTTGAGTATTCACAACTGAATATACAGTATTTAATTATTCTGAACATTCAGGTTTACAGTGTAGTTTGTAAAAGAAAATATTTTCATAATTTAATGGAGATGTTTTGTAAAATAAAGACAAAAGTTTGGAGTTATTATTTACATGTTGTTCTATTATTTCACTGTAAATTAAATCAGGTTGAATGTGGCCCTTGATAGAAAATGAGTTTTGAGTTCCCTGGTCTGATGTGATGAAGCAGCAGTTGTTCAAAGTCTAAAATAAACTAAAACACTATTAAATTACACAAGCGAATAGTGTATGATTCACCTGATGGCTCCTCGTAGCTGCTGTACGTAGCTGTAGGAGATGCAACTGGGATCTCTGCAACAACAAAAAAACAACACATTTCACATTATTATCAATTTAGCGACATATGGTACAATAAAAGTTTTGCTCTTTTTTTTTCTCAGACTGAACAGTTTATGCTTCTAGTCTATATATGAAAGGCACTGGGGGGATGGATTTAATAGGATGTCTTGTTAATAATGGTTTATTTTGACACACAGATGGTCTGAAAATGTGTAGCAAGTGTGTGAGTTTCCCATTAACGCTCTGCTTCCTCCTGATTGTGGTATGTTGTGGGTACAGAGAGCCAAGGCCGTCAAGCTTGTTAAAGTAAGAGTTGGCAGCAAGCTAGATATCACAAAATTTAATATCGTGCTATTAAAACCAAAAGACATTATCTTGAAAAATATACGAGAAACCAAATGTATTCTTGCTGCTTGGAGGAGAGAAAAAAAAAAAAAAGCCCATTTCCTCTACTTTTACACCACATTTGTTACCCTTTCCCAGCAAAATTAAAGAAATCCTGTTGCGGCAGGTTCATACTGTAGACTTAAATGATCGTGTGTGGATTCTAGCCAAACGTATCACCCTGATTCGTCCAGTTTCCACACACTGTTTTATCACAAATGTCAACCCCGGAGATGTACAGTAACAGGGTGGACAAATGTTAGTGTCTGCTTGTCCTCCCCAGACATTGCTGTTATCTTATCTGCTCATGCCAGCCCCACTACTCAATGCTCCCCAGATGAAGCGGCTACTAGCTACCCATCTCTGTTCCCTCCGAAAAGGTGTTGGCGTTTATTGCCGAGAGGGTCTGGAATCTGCAGGCGGCAGATACAGCCAATAAACATATCAGCCATCATTTCCTTGGACTCTTTGTGGTGGATTTATTGCAAGATGGAGCGTTAACAGCGTGGAAGGCACACAAGGCCATGTTAGGCCAGTTGTAATGGTCTGTTTATCCAAGCTCGGGTTTAAACAGCCAAATATCCATCCAGAATAATGGAGCAGGGGTGTAAAAATAACACAAGAAGAAGAGTGTGAGCCACAAATTTATGCATAACAACCATGTCCTGTCCTTTTCGGCGCTTGTCTAGAGCTGTTTATGAGGATTTATCTCACAGCTCAGACAGAAAATGAGCTGGTTTTGTTTAGGTTTTTTTCCATTTACACTGAGTTTTTAGCTTTCGGAATTAGCAGGGGCGTCACAACCATTTAAAATGTGGGGGTGGTCTAGGTTGTGGCACATGAGTAAAATATTCTGAATCTATCATCGGAAATTTAATGAACAATTATCCATTAATGGTTATATTTTTATATTAAAAAAGTAATATATGGGCGAAAAATAATAACAAAAATCTGTTTTTCCTCAATTAAACATTTATTCAATTCATAAGTCAAAATTCTAAGATATAAAAAATCACAATTATTATAATAAAAAAAAAATCCAAATTCTGAGATAAAAAGTCAAAATTATGAGATTAAAAAACTGATATAAATTTGGATTTAAAAAAATCAGACACTGATTTTACAGACACTGTTCCTCTTTTTTCTTACAAAAATGTTTTGTCCATGTCAGGGGAGACGACTAAAAATATGTTCCTCAGGGGGAACATCAGTGAAAAAAGTTCTAGAACCACTGTCTTAGGGTAAATGTCACAGAACAAGACATAGTTTATTTAACTTAGTTTAACAACAGTAACATTAATCATTACTTACTGGTTAATGACTGTTTGTTAACACCATGAAGAAGAACTGTTTACATTACTGCTGAACTGAGGTGCGCTTCATTTACATATGCTGTTGTGCCGCCCGGGCGGGTAAACAGTTTAAACCATAGATATTGTAACAGCCCCGAAATGTTATTGATGTTTGTTTGGTGTGATTGTGACGACAGTAACTGTTTATACTGAAATAAAAAGTAGGTGAGACCAACTCTGTCTGTTTCCTGGATCCAGTAACGATACAATATATAAACTCAGGAAAAAGTGGAGGGTATTTATATAGCACATTTTGTGTACAGCTTCAAATAAAGCATATAAGAAAATGAAAATGATTAAAATGCATTAAAAGACAATTAAAATAAAAGACATAAAAACATTTAAGAGACAATTAAGAATTTAAGTAAAAGCTCCAGTGAACAGTAATGTTTATGACACGTCACAGCTCTCGTCTGGGTCTTTAAAAGTTGAAATGGGATTGAAACAGAATTAGCAAAAGTCTATCACTATGATGCGACACCCCCACTTCTCCAACCAGATGATTTCATAGCCTCCACTTTTTCCTGAGTTTATGTATTGTATCGTTACTGGATCGGTCACAATCACACTAAACAAACATCAATAACATTTCAGGGCTGTTACAATATCTATGGTTTAAACTGTTTACCCGCCCGGGCGGCACAACAGCATATGTAAATGAAGGGGTGTCAAACTGTGGTCCTGCATGTTTTAGATGTTCCCCTCTTCCATTACACCTGGAGGCCATTGCATCATTATCAGTCTGATGAGAAGCTGATTATTAACTCTTTAAATGTCAGCGCTGATGCATTCTGAATGGATGATTTAGTTTAAATATTCAGAAAAATTCAATAGTTTTACTTTATTTTGTGCATGGAAAAGGTGCCAAAAAGCAAGAGGTGTTTTTATTATTATTATTATTATTATTATTATTATTATTATTATTATTATTATTATTATTATTTCATTTCACCATTTAAAAAAAAAAATTGCTGTGACCAAATGTCAATACTAGTTTTCTTCTTTAGTCATTTTTCCCCAAAAAATTTTCCACATTATTTGTCATTTTGTAAATATTTATTAGTTTTTGTTCATTTTGTTTATTTTTCTACATTTTGGTTCTTTTAATTTTGGAATTTTTCTTTGATTTTCTGCCATTTGTATCTTACTTTGCTCATGTTACCAGTTATTTTGTTAATTCTCAGGAGTTAAAGGGTTAAACTGAATCAGAAGAGGGAAATATCTAAAACATGCAGGACACCAGCCCTCGACGACTGGAGTTTGACACCTGTGTATTAACTGATTTGAACAAAATAACTGATTTAGCGTCTGCCGACTGTCGTTGTGTACCATTTTGTGGATATATTTATGTGGATATTTCTTCCAGACGAATCAAAACAGAAAGAAAGAACCCAAAACAAAAAAACCCAAAGTTGTCCTTTAAAGTGCAATTAACATTTACTTGGGATTAAACAGGAATAAACCCTCATGTAAACAGGTACTTGTGTGTCTGCAGTGGTCTGTGAGAGTCTTACTGATGCAGGGGGCGATGGGGGAGCGGCTCTGCTGGTAGCCCTTAGCACAGCGATTACAGGTGATGCCCGTCACTCCGTCTTTGCAGGGACACTGTCCTGTCGTCTGGTTACACGTCTTCCCTGCTGCTCCAACAGGATGGCAATCACACGCTGCAGGGAGTAGAATATAAGAAACAAAAAGACAACATAAAGGAAGATTATACCCCAGTAAACAACTTAAACAACACATGAGCGGTGTACACGACCAAACAAATATCCAGTGTCCAACTGTCCCAGGATGTGTCCAGCCTGTCCTCTGCTGACTTTATGTCCTCCATACAATAAAAAGGAACCTTGGCCTTAAAACCTTGTAAGGAATCATTCACATTACAGCAAGCTGTGTTTTCTTTCCAGACCATCACAGATGGGGAACTGGGCCTTGAACCAGAATAAAACCTCAATCAAATTGCGCTGCTTCCCTCCACCCATAACGACCATCGGATTCTTCATTAGGTCTGGAACACATGCAGAAGAGCAAATAACTTGATTAATTACCCTTTACCGCACAGTGTTCACATGTTGAAGAGTGACGTGTGTGAGTGTATGTGTGTGTGTCTGTGTGAATGTGTGTATGTGTGTGTGTATATGTGTATATGTATATATGTATATATGTGTGTGAGTGTATGTGTGAGAATGTGTGTGTGAATGTGTATATGTGTCTGTGTGTGTGTGTGAGAGTATGTGTATGTGTATGTGTATGTGTGTGTGTGTGTGTGTGTGTGTGTGAGAGTATGTGTATGTGTGTGTGTGTGTGTGTGTGTGTGTGTGTGTGTGTATATGTGTCTGTGTGTGTGTGTGTGTGTGTGTGTGTGAGAGTATGTGTATGTGTGTGTGTGTGTGTGTGTGTGTGTGTGTGTGTGTGTGTGTGTGTGTGTGAGTGTGTGTGTCTTTGAGATCCTTCAGTGGGCTTTATGTCGTCTCCACTGTTGTGATCAGACAGACTGTGTTCTCTTCTTCAGAGTGAGTTTCCAATGTAAAGCTTTTTGGCAAAGAGTTCCCTGCAAATACTGACTGAATAATGTTTCCCATTAATGGACGAGTGGAACGCACTTCAAAGTCTGTTTAAGCTGTTAGTTGGGAGGATCGCATGTTAAATGTGAGAAATTTGTTCTGTGTGTGTGTGTGTGTGTGTGCTCTGCCAAACATTTACCATAAAGCCAGTGTTTGAAGTAGAAGCCCAGTCATCCCATTAGGCCCCGAATGTGTTAAATGTACCAGCAGAGTAATCTCAAATTAGCTTGAAGTGGTGAAGTGGTCCAGTAGAGGCTGGAGTTGCTTTTAGTTGGAATTTATGGAGCTTCATGAAAATAACAAGATGCATATAAATTCTTTTATTTTTTTATTTATTTTTTTAAAGATGTAGGTTCTTTGTTTTTGTTCTTCTTTATAATATGAAAATGTTGGGGAAGTCTATTTGATTAAATAGAACAATATCAACAGCAATAAAAATAAATAAATAAATAAAATAATAATAATAATAATAATAATAATAATAATAATAATAATAATAATAATAATAATAATAATAATAATAATAATACACCACTGAGTTTTAAGGGAGGGGTTTGTAAAATAAATACAATAACATAATAACTGTATATCCCAGTTTACAAGGAATATTAATAATGACTAGAGTTATGATTTGCATTACACTGTACCTTTTCTGCCAGAAAAGTTTTCTTTTGGCTGCTACTGTACAGTGTTTTATGGAGATATTTATGATAATAATAATAATATGAAGGGTGTGTCTAAAAGAGCTAAATTAACTTTATAAGTCACATTTTGTTCTTCTTTATTAAGGACACTTCATTATATTTTCATATTAAGCTGTTACTCTATATTTATTAGGTCATATAACAGTGGTTCAAAGCATCACATGTTGATGACTGGTCATGACCTCCTGGCATCAGTTTAAACTCATTTTGTGTTTCCTACAGCATGTGTTTTTGACAAGAAAGGAACTCAATAGAAGTTCACTGAACTGGACTCTATTGTCTGTAAATTAGTCTGGTTTTAACTGGAAAGTACGTTATGTAAAAGTACTTAATTACTGTACTTGAGTAGATTTTTGAGGTATCTGTACTTTACTTGAGTGTTTATTTTTCTGGAAACGTTTTACTTTTACTCCCTACATTTTTGTATAAATAAAAATTTACTTTAGTTCAGTAATGGAGTACTTTTACTTAGTTACTTTCCACCTCTGGTTAATACTAATGTACATGTAGTCGTAATATAGTAATATTAATGTATTATAGTAATATAATAATATAGTATTCCAAATGTAGAAATCTAATGTGATATAATGTACAAACAAACTTACCCTATGGACCATTTTCACAACTTCCGCATTTCGCACCGGACATACGTCAGAGGAGCGTAACCCTACTTCTACACCGGCAAAACGTAAACGACAAACATGACAGCAACGACCAAAAGTTATTGTAACATACCAGGATGTTGTTGTAATGTCCAGAAGCAGTCTTATATTTCATTCCATGCCTTCCCTGTTAACGGCGAAGCGAGACGAAAATGGCGCCTGGCTATTCATCGTTATGAACACTACATCCTGGGGAAGACTGTTTGAAACCAGAGTCTGTCCCTAGCATTTTTCTTGGAATTATTATATTCCTACAGGGAAAAAAAAGTATATGAACGGTGTCAAAAACGGCAGCTATAAGGTCGGTATGGGTTGACATAAAACAAATCGCCATGGTTTTAATGTTATGGTGAAAACAAATAAGTAATGTTGGACTTAAACTGTAGTTAGGATCTTTAGCCTTTAGATGTCAGTACATCAGTGTCAGCAGTAAACAACAGTAGCACTGGAAGGAAAGAGTTGAAATAGGCATAGAACTGCAGCCAGTGAACAGTAGTAAGTCACAGTAAATGCATAAACACTGATCAAACCTGGAGTTTGTGAGGCTCCTCTTTTTTTCCTTGCGATGGGTAGCATCTAGCCCTCACAAAAACCTGCCCGTCTACTACATTTGATATTATGACAAATAATGCCAGATAAAAATGTGAACGGATTATGATAGCATTCGGCTAACGCTAACATTATGCTAACGAGACGTTGACTTGAACCAAAGACAGAACAAATATAAAATAGTGAAATAGTCCATGTCCTCTATACTATCCATACATAACCCTATAACACTAGTCCTAGGTATAAATAGATATAGTAATGATTTGTGGACGTACTTATCAGTACAGTAGCATTAGCCCCAGGGCTCTCTCTCCTTACATTTATATTTTTTCTCACTGAAAAAAATCGTAGCCTTCATCATGTTACTTTTTCGTTAGTGAATGTTCCTCCACGATTCTCCCAATATCTGCAAATGTTAAAAGTGGCAAATTTATTCAGGAATTTGAAAAGACTCTTTCAATATTACCGACTTTCTACTGTTATGACGTCTAACAGGAAGTCCGGTCACGCCCCTCTGACGTATTTCCTCTTTTTGTGAAAATGGTCCATTGGGCAAATATTTTTAGATCATATTGTACAGTTTTTTGTTTTTTTTTGCCTACATATTCATTTTCATTGATATTATGTTGATGGTGTTTTTCTAAAAACAGGGAAAGGCTTGATTAAAAAAAAAAAAAGAAGTTAACATGGGTATTTATGTCAGTTATTAGTTTTGCAGTGTAGAGTTTACATATATTTTCTAACACATATATGTTACTGTAGGTCTCAGGTACTGGAATAGATTTGGACCTGGTCCGCAGGCACCTTTGGTGACAGCCCAGTGCTTCTTGATGAGGTAAAGTTTTCCCATAGGAACAGTAAAAAAAAAAAAAAAAAATGAATAAAGTGAAGTGAACAAAAACCTTTGAAGGAAGCGTCTGGAGAAGGTTATGGTGGGACATCAAAGCTAGTCGACCCACAGGAGTTCATGCCCTGTTTTATTCTGTTCATTTTAGCATTTCTCTCTTTGACCATTTTTTCCCTTAACATTAACCAACTTGTTTTTTATGCATAAACCACAGCTGTGTCCTTGTCCAGACATCTATGGAACTTTACTGAGGAAAATATGGTGCTCTAATGCAGTGATGGAAGTAACTAAGTAGAAGTACTTCCTTTACTGTACTTAAGTAGACTTTTTAGGTATCTGTACTTTACTTGAGTATTTATTTTTCTGACAACTTTTTACTTTTACTTCTTACATTTTTGTATAAATATATGTACTTTATACTCTTTACATTTATATAAATATATGTACTTTATACTCTTTACATTTATATAAATATATGTACTTTATACTCTTTACATTTATATAAATGTATGTACTTTAAACTCTTTACATTTATATAAATATATGTACTTTAAACTCTTTACATTCTCGCTTCAGAGAGAAAATCAGTGGAGAAAACAAACTGTGACTTTATATATCATGGTTATATGACTATTATCTCCTAATTTGGACTTTTTGTTTCAGAATTTTGAATTTTTATCTAAGAATTATGCATTTTTATCTCATATTTCTAACTTTACATTTTTTTTTTTTCTTCTTCTCGGATTTTTCCTAAATTTCCTGCCCATATATATATATATATATATATATATATATATATATATATATATATATATATATATATATATATATATACTGTTACTGGATCAAACACATTATCTACACAGTTATTTTAGATACTTTTGAAAGTTTTCTGATTTTCTTTTCTGAAGTTTTGCGTTAATGACAAAAAAAAGTTTTGCGTTTTACTTTTTACATTATTACAATTGACAAGTTGTACTTTTTAATGACTTGAATCAGTACTTCTACTTTTACTGGAGTATTTTTTCACACAAGTAGCTGTACTTCTACTTCAGTACTTTAACCACCTCTGCTCTAATGTGAGAATCTAAAATGTTTTACACTTGCTACAGTATATGATGGAATGCACTCTGCAAACTCTAAGTCCCTTGTCGGTGGAAAACCATAGGTTTAAAGACCAAAGTGGGAACATTAATTAATTTCATGCGTTGCAGTGGGGGCCTGTGGAGCTGGATATTTGCTGAGGTGTTCAGGGAAGTGAAGCACAACCCTGCTTCGTCTCTGTGGACTCGGTCCGTCTGGTTAAAGCCTTGGACTGCCAAAAGGTCGAGAGGGGAAAAAACAAACTCTTATAGGGGCAGGGTTGGGGGGCAGGGGGGGGGTGCACTGTGGTGAGCCATGTTTACACAGTGCTTGATGAGGGGTGAAGTTGTTAATCTGGGAAATAAAGCATAAGGCATTCCACGCTACCACTAGAGATATAGACGTACTATAGTAGAAGGTGTTTTTTTTTTTTTTTTTTTTTTTTTTTTGCTGCCTATAAGAAAATTGTCCGGAGGTCCGTTTTGAGGGTCCTGGGGAAGAGGGAGGGGTCGAAGAATGAAAGCAGACTTCCTACTGGCAGCTTTGGCACAGTGCTGTACTGTATTTCCTGTCCAACAACAGCAGAGCGGGATGGTTGGTTGATTTGAACAATAAATACAGCGTTTTCTAACTGATGTCACGTCGCTCTGGCTTTGTCACCTGACGAGAACGGCACCAATCAGCCTGTTTGGGTTTGAGTCCAGAGCTCAGAGATGGGGAGGAGGAGGGGGAGGGGCGCTTCAGGTTACTGGTCCAGCTGTTTGGAAAGACTTCATGGAGATCTATGGATATTATTGCTACATCCTGAACCTAACCTGCTCCAAGCTCCGCCCCCTTGAACTTAACTACTCCCCAAATATAGCTTATAAAAATGTTTGGGCTGGCAGTGTGAAACAATGCTGCACCAAACCATTTGTCATTTTTAAGTGTAAATGATATATCAGGTGCTGTTCAGACGCATTGGTGTAAATCACAGGTGTCAAACATGCGGCCCGGGGGCCAAAAGCGGTCCGCCAAAGGTTCCAATCTGGGCCCTTGGGATGAATGTGTGAAATTACACTGAGGATATTAATATAACAGGTAAAGAAGTTAAAATACTTTTAGGTTAATTCAATGTAAAGTGGATGAGACTAGTAAAATACTATCATAATAGCCTATAAATAATGGAAACCAACCTAAAAATTATTTTCCTCTTTGTTTTAGTGTAAAATATCAGGTAAAAAAAAGCACTTTTCCACCTTCATAGTGCTCATTAGCTTCACACTCACACACCAGTAGGTTTCTAAGGTTCTGTCAGTCCTACTGGGAGCCTAAGTCAGGGTTCAGTGTCTTGCCCAAGGACACTACGACACGTGGACAGCCAGAGCAGGGAAGCGAACCACCAACCGCTTGGTCATTGGCCGCTCCCAAAAAGACTAGTGTTTTACAAAAAAAGGGAATAATCTGAAATGTATGTGGAATTTTACCAGTATTCAATGTGTTACTCAAAGTTGTGTATATTTGTAGATCTACTGCGATCTGTATGTTGTGATACACATGTATAAATGATAAACTAAAGCATCATATCGTTAACATTACACTTATTTTCCTTAACAATTTACAGGTTGTTTATATTCGTGTTATGTTCAAGTACAGTTTGTAGATATAAACATTTTTATTGCTTCTTTTCACTCAAAAACAGAGAAAACTTTGATGTTGTTATTGTTCATAAGTTTTTATTTCTATTATTTCTGTCATTTTATTAATGTGGCCCAATGTATATCATATTAGGCTGAATGTAGCCCCTGAACTAAAATAACTTTGAGACCCCTGGTGTAAATCAATCATTCAGTGTGTGACTGTCTGATCATAAAAGATTATTTTTTTCAGCCTCTGTTTGTTGTTTATGCATTTGATGTGAAGTGAGTTAGTCAGAGTGAATAACTAAGGAAGGACCGTTGTGGCGTGCACTAGGAAATATCATATTCCTGCTCCTGCATTTAAGCAGCCAGTGGTGTACCAAGAAAAGGGGGCACTGGAGGATAAGCATCCTGAGACACTGTCACCAGCCAATCACAGCTGAGCAGTGGATGTGGCTGAAGACCACAGTATGAGCCTGGGGCCCAGAGTCACTCATTTGTCATGAGTGTGTGGTAACAGACTGTGATGCTAACGTCCAGTGGCAGAAGGAAGAGTGTTGGATTCTTCTGCTAAACTTCAACTTTTCTAAAAACATTTGTTGCAGCCTGTGCATAAATCTGTCTCTTCCTGCATGTTTTGAAATGTTTTAAAAGTGTTGTTCAGCTGAAAAACACTTTCCCACATGTTGCCTTTGAAAGTGGTTTGTCACCTCTACTGACTGCATACCGCATTCACAGAAAACAATGAGAGGAATGAAGGACCCAGAAAAAGCCAGTCCATGTGATGTCAGATGGACTTTAGCGTCACCCATGTGGGGGTAACCCAGGGGTGTCCAAATCCAGTCCTCGAGGGCCGTAAAAAGAATTAAAATGAGCAACAAAATGAACAAAACTAGCCAAAGTCATCAATAAAATGAACAAAACTGAATAATAAACTGACAAAATAATTAGTAACATGAACAAATTACAAAGTTTTTGTTCATTTTGTTGCTCATTGTTTAATTTTCTGCATTTTACTGTTTATTTTATTGGGGGTTTTTTCTTAGATTTTGCTCCATTTGTGTCTTAATTTCTTCATGTTACTAATTATTTTGTCAGTTTATTATCCAGTTTTGTTCATTTTGTTGCTTATTTTAATTCTTTTTACTGTGGAACTGCTAAAGTTTCAGGAGCTAAAGAGTTAAACTGAATCATGTGGAAGAGGGAAATATCTAAAACATGATGGACACCGGCCCTCGAGGACTGGATTTTTACACCCCTGGGTTAAGCCCATCCCCAATTGCAGCGAATCTGCAGTAGCATTAGCATTAGCATCTACGAGAGAAGAGGGCGCCACAGTAGCTGCTGCACAAACTGGAAAAAAATGGCGGATCAAACTGGTTCGTGTGTGGAAATAATATATTTAATAATATTTTTTTCCTGCACATTTTCTGAACAAGCAATGGCACGATATGGGCTGTTACTCTTGTAAAGGTAAACACATACCGAGAGCGATATGGGAGGGGGGGAGTGTTCCTTCACCCATTCTGAGCCAATCAGAGACACCTCATGTCCGCGTCATGGACATGTATGACGAAGTACCGGTAAACTCTGTTGTTCGATAATTTTTCTACCGTGAAAAAACAGCTGGAAACAAAACAATCTGGACGTTTTTTTAAAATAGAACTAACACACAATGTATTCAATAACAATAGAGAACACAGTAATATTAATGAAATAACCATGGAATGACTCCTTTAATGCTTCCATGGGCTGTTTTGCTTGTGAGTGTGAAGACAGAGTGACTGATTGACAGCAGTTTGTTTACTCAGGGCCTGGGAGCCTAGTTTTACTCCCTGAGGTGCTCCGACACAGAAGGAGCTGAGCTTTTGTCTCCCCGCACATTAATCCTCAGCAGCTTCGTCCCAAACCTGACGTACATGCTCACACCTGTGTGTGTGTGTGTGTGTTTTTTTTGTGTGCTTGTGTGCGTTGTAAGAATGAACGGAGGCGGGGGGACGATTAGCGAGTAGTTTCCACTGCTGTGCTCAGTGAATCAGCTCACACCTCTGCTCTGTTTGTTATGTTTGTCTTGTCAGGGATCCACACAGGACCCCAAATAACTCCGGAGCTGCACGGGTCAGTTCACTGACACCGGGACAGGTGGGTGCTATTCTCCAAACTTCTTAAAGAATTCTTTCAGTACCTGAAGTGTGAAAAGGGGGCCTGGTGAATGGAGAATGCGTGCAAGGAAGGCTTATCGACGGCTTATTCCTCAGTTTCACACAAGGGGAACTCAACTCAAAGTCTTGTTTTGAAATTAAAGTCCATGTAGAAACTAAGCCAGGACTCATTATGGACCCATTAGTGTTACCTTAACGCTTCAATAAATGTGCAGGTGGTACATTTGTAAGTTATTCCTCAGTTAATTGGATTTTATGGTTGATTGAAGGCCCTCATGCCTGCTGTGTGAGCACTGATTGAGAAAAATGATTGACAGTTTGTTGAGTTAAAGTTGCAGTATTTGTGTTTATAGAAAGACAGTAGAACAATACTGACCTACAAAGTAAAAAGGCAGGAAGTGCACAGACACTAAACTGAGGAAAATGACCTTAAAGTTCTCTTGTTGTTCAGCCCCAGTAGTTGTAGGTAGATTATTGGACACGAGGCAGTTATTGTTACTGTATATTAACTAGTTCTACAAAAAAATAAATAAATACAGTGCAACTTATATTCAACGTTTTATCACATAATTTTGACTTTGTCTCGTAATTTTGTCTTTTTATCTTATGATTTTGACTTTTTATCTGATAATTTTGACTTTTTATCTGATAATTTTGACTTTTTCTCCCGCAAAAAAAAGCCTAAAAAGCACTGCAACTTTCAGTGCAATTTTTGGGAAAAGCTTATGTAACATCAGACATTTTAGGACGAAACAATGTCATAAAAGGCCCCAACATTTACTGGAGCGACTGATAATGGTTGTAACATGTTTCATTTGCTGTTACCTTTGCATGCTCTCCGGTGAGAGATTGACTTGGTCATGTCCCTGTAGTAACCCTCTTTGCAGTAGTGGCAGTGGCGTCCTGCTGTGTTGTGGCGGCAGTTGAGGCACACGCCGCCGCTTCGTCGACCCGACAGTTTATACAGCTCCATGTTGAAACGACAGCGACGGGCGTGGAGGTTACAGTGGCAGGCTGTGGAGAGAGAGAGAGAGAGAGAGAGAGAGTCAGGAGGATAAGCACTTTTCCATTTGTACATCCACTCTTATTGTGGAAGTCTTATACATGTTCATTATGCATTCCTGTCTTATTTGAGAAGCCAAAGAAGAATTACAACACCAACATGTTAGTTTTAGACAAGGGCGTCACAGCCATTTAAAATGTGGGGGTGTTCGAGGTTCTGGCACATGAGCAAAATTTTCAATTATCCATTAATGATTAGATTTTTTATGTTAAAAAAGTAATGTATGGCCTAAAATAATAACAAAAATTAAAAAAATTATGAGATAAAAAGTCAAAATTATGAGATAAAAAGTCAAAATTATGAGATAAAAAGTCAAAATTATGAGATAAAAAGGATTTTAAAAAATCAGACACTGAACAGTAACTGTTTATCCTGAAATAAAAAGTAGGTGAGACCAACTCTGTCTGTTTCCTGGATCCAGTAACAATACAATATATAAACTCAGGAAAAAGTGGAGGCTATGAAATCATCTGGGTGGAGAAGTGGGGGTGTCACAACACCCTCATCCCCCACAGGTGTGACGCCCGTGGTTTTCGACTCCATTTGAAAACAATGTGTGTAATTCCAGGTTCATCAAGTCAAAGTTCTGCCATGTATTGGTTCAAACCTGTTCATTTGACCGGCCCATTTTGATGAGCACGTGCCTCATAATTAGTGAAATCACCTGTGAACAGATTTGAACCAATACAATTTGACTGGATGAAGCTGGAATAACTCACTTCTGTGTTTCACTCCGATCATTATCTGATGTCTGAATTTATCCGATCATTTAACCCTTTAAACTTCCACTCAATTTCACCTAAATGTCTTAATAAAGTCAATTGAACCATTTTGATAACACACAGTTGGTGTTTGGTTATAATATACATGAAAATATTCAGATGAAAACTGGGATATTGGAGGCAGGTCCTGTTAAATGATGCAATAATCATTTGTGGATATTTATTGATGTTTGGTTGTGTTTTGGATGACATATGGACTACATTTGGACCTTTTTTTTTGTTTGATTTGGATGGTTTTGTTGGACTATGACTGCGTTTGTTGGAAAATTGTTCTTTTGTGGATAATTATGAGACATAATGGTTTAGATCAGCTTTTTGACATTTGTATTTTGAACAAATGAATGATTGTACCTGCTGTAGTTTATATCTTCTAATGTGCAAGAATCTCCATTTTCAAACTACATGAGGTCATGTGACATTTGGGACAGGTGGCACATTTTTGAGCAACAACTTTCCGGCCTATATGTGGACCCTTGGAAGTTTAAAGGGTTATGTGATAGTATAAACAGCATCATGTGATAGGCTTCATTAGATAAGAGCAGTAGTTTGATTATGATAAACCTGATTAATACACTTTGATTTCTCCACAATAATCAAATGTCTACTACATGTATACAACATAATCTGATTTATTTCATTCTTTAAAATCTGCATATGTGTAAAAAAATATTAAAATGATATAAAATGAAAGTTAAGTAGTCAAAAGTGAGTTAAAGGCAATGATAGCAAGTTTGAGTTGCTGCAAACTACAGTGCAAACTCTGAAAGAAATACAGTAATGGACTGAAACATGTGAGTTTTTCAATTATGACATTTCTGAAGTTCATGTAAATAAAACAACCTCACAGTACAAGTGTGTTATTGTACGAGTAATATTCTTTATGAGTTGCCTTTGAGTCATTTTGATCTTGAAAATGAGTGAAAATCTGCAGTATGAGTGAGCGTCATACTAGCCACCACTAATCAACACTGAGCTTATACATGTGAAAACAGAGGGGCTAAACATCCCAAATTAAGTTAAGTGAGAGAGAAAATACTAGAAATTGTCCATGGAAGGAGATTCACTTTCCAAACAACAATCCTCCTAATTCTCAAGTTCTGCCGTCTTCCATGTTTAAAGGTAAATAAGTTAATAAAGTGGCTGTTATTTTATTTGTCTATAACCATAGAGTTAATCAGCGCCTTCATTATATCATATGTCAACTGAAAACCTGTAACCTGTCATTGCTGCCACAGTACATATATGTACATAATGTAAAATAACCTTTGTCAAGTGAATTTTTTGCTTCATTTGTTTTAATTTAAAACCAAGACATGAACTTCTTCAATAAAATTGTATAAATGTGGTTAATTTTCATTTTTGTATATAAGAAGTACTAACTTGAATGAATATTTAGAAACACTGTGGAATCTGAGATTTGTTGTATGGAAATGTTTTAAATGTTAGGACCACAGAAAAATAAAAATGTCTTTAACGTCGATAAAATGGCGGCTGTGGCTCAGTTGGTAGAGTGGGTCGCCCAATGCCCGAGAGGTTGGCGGTTCGCATCCCAGCTCTGGCTGTCCACATGTCGAAGTGTCCTTGGGCAAGACACTAAACCCTGACTTAGGCCCCCTGTAGGACTGACCTTTGACCTTAGAAACCTACTGGTGTATGAGTGTGTGTGTGTGAATGGGTGAATGTGAAGCTAATGTAAAGCGCTTTGAGCAACATGAAGGTGGAAAAGAACTATATAAGTGCAGTCCATTTACTGTGGCAATAAGCATCCACATGCCATGTGCCGCTATGCACTATAAACCCAGAATAATTAAATATATTCAATTGTGAAAATACTCGAAGTTTCATAAATAGTACTACAATATTAACTCAAATGTATTCAGTTGTTGTGACATGTTCTTCTTTTTAAGTACTTCCAACTTTTTTATTAAGGGGAACTATTGTGGATATAAATGAACATAATTTAAAAACATAGATGAGGTACAACTGAGTGGAATTAAGTCATTAAATGCTGAGAATGATATTGTTCTGTTATTTCTATTGTTTCAAATAAGGATGATTGAAATAAATAAATATAACTGATGAAGTAGATGATGAAATATAATTTCAGAACACTGTAAATAACCACCAATAATAACAGAAATTTTATTCAGGGGCGGCTGTGGTTCAGTTGGTAGAGTGGGTCGTCCAATGACTGAAGGGTCAGAGGTCAGTGTCCACATGTCAAAGTGTCCTTGGACAAAGACACTGAACCCTGTCTTAGTCTCCCAGTAGGACTGACAGAACCTTAGAATACTAAGTTAATAAGTAATGTTTTAATTTAAGTATACTTTAATAAACATCTAAATTTTAAGTTCTAGAAACATGCATTTTTTTAGTTTCATCAAATTAAAATAATTAATCCAATCAATTGCCTTAATTTTTTTTTTTACTTCTGCTAACTTACAGTGTGGTTATGGAAAAGGCAGCGTACCAGTGACCTGGTTTATGTGACTTTTCACACTTTCAGTTTCAGCATACTGACGAACAACATGAAATATAGTGACTGTTTTTCCTCATATGAAGAATTTGCCTGGAATTTGTTTACTATAAATGAGCCACTGGGACAACATTCAGAGTGCAGAGTTCGAATCATTTGATTGGCTCTGTGGAAGTAGCCAATGTTATCATTTATTGTGTTTTTAAGATTCTTATTGTCTTTCGAGCTGCACTTTTTCTTTTTTAAAATCTTTAATAAAAGGATTTTTGGGTGATTTCTTATCTTTTCTTTGTTTTTTTGTTGTTTTTTTGGGTGGGGGTCATTATATGTCAATTTACCCTTTGATACATTAATTATGAGAACCTCAGTCAAGATATTTTTTCCCCAAGGCTTTTTATTTCTCTTTAGGCATGGAAAAGCAATGTGATTAGAATCTTTTTAATGAATCTATTTTTTATGGAGTTTTACTCAGCTGGACAACATGTGTTTAAGCTTTGAAGCAAATAAACATGTATTTAAAACACATTATGAGAACACTATAAAATTAAAAAAAAAAATTATACAGTTTTTGTCTCAGAAGAGACTGTTAATTACAGTCTAATAATAATAATAATAAATTGATTTCCAGGTAAACATGTGAGTGCAGATCATGTATTAAGAACAGACCAGTTACAGTAATGATATGAACTGACTGATATGAAACTAAAACAACAAAATTCATGAATATATAAGAGAACAACTGTAGAAGAACTGTCCACTGGAGTGACCAGTATGTGTTAAAGGGATGGATGTTTGTAAAATTGTGCAAATCTAAAAAGAGCTTTAGTCATGGAATGAATTAAACTCTAGAACTGTGAATTTCTACTGTATTACAATTATCTCCCAGTTATCAGATGTTTTCAATCATGTAAATTAACTGAGTTTTTAACATGTGGTCCAAGTCTAAACTAAGTTACATCCATTCATCCGTAGCTAAAATGTAACCCTAACCCATGTTGATATTATGAGACCACATTTAATGCACAGTTTTGTACATTTTCAAGACTCTTTTGTTGCTCAGTTTTGCTGGTGTTCATGTTTTCACTCAAGTTGCATAGATACACAGTCCCCTGTCAACTCCGAAACCCCAAAGCCCCCAATTCACAGAACCAAACGCATTGTCATCAAGCCGAAGAATGATGCTGTTTTTCTAAGCTCCCGAAAAAATGACATATTGGAAATATGAACTCGCTATATGACAGCGATGAACTCAACACACAATGTTTTGTAATTGTGGCGAGAGCCAAGTACGGTCATCGGAGATCCTGAGAAAATGCTTTGACTTTAAATACATGACAAAATCTGAGTATTATAGTTGAATTTGTCATATAAATTCAACAGGTTATTGAAACAGATGGTCTGGCTTGAGGATAATAAACTCTACAAAATACGTGTCCTGGTTAGGCTCTCCTTCACTTGGCCACCTGCTTGTGAATTTAACCTCTGACCTTTGGTAATGTCAGGCAGGAAAACTTTCTTCCGCTCTCCCACACATCTGAGGAACTGCTCTATTCTATGATTTATTGTCGTTGCTATTGTCTGTCGTTAAAATTGACCTCCAAGTCTTCACACACTAATGCATTTTCTGTTTTTTTTTATACTCTTACCATCTTTGTGTAAAAGTGTTTTAGTTTTTGCATCTTGGTCACTTTTTTTTCTAGCGGTCTCTGTTCAGTCCTAGCTACTTCTCACATTTAGTTAATCTCTCCATCTTAATGTTATTACAGACAGATGCAGGCGATAAGACTGTCACATATGCTCCATGTTCATCAGCCGTCTGAATCACGTACAAACTGACTCACACCTGCCAGGGGACCAGAGAAGGCAGGTGGCTGGGATTCAGAAACACTCCTACTGAATGGGGGGGCCCACGAACACACACACACACACACACACACACACACACACACACACTGGTATCCATGAAGTGTTTCTTCTTCCCCCTCCTTTCCAAGTGCAAATCATATTATTGTATATCTTTTCATATGTATTGTGTGAATTGCTCAAAATAAACAAAATCAATCAATCAATTAATCAATCAATCAAGCCTCTATCTATCTATCTATCTATCTATCTATCTATCTATCTATCTATCTATCTATCTATCTATCTATCTATCTATCTATCTATCTATCTATCTATCTATCTATCTATCTATCTATCTATCTATCTATCTATCTATCTATCTATTTATCTATCTATCTATCTATCTATCTATCTATCTATCTATCTATCTATCTATCTACCTATCTATCTATCTATCTATCTATCTATGAAATTAATGAATGAATGAATGAATTAATTAATTACAAACCATTTTTAAAATTGAAAAAAATTAAAAAAAAAAATATGTTCAAAAATAAAATAAGACAATTCAATTCAATGAAAAATAAAATAAAATAAAATAGAATTAAAAGTTAATATAGAAAAATATAATACATGGAAAAAGTTAACATCTTTTTAAAAATAAATAAATACAATATAAATACAGTTAAATAATACAATTAAATTACATTTAATTACAAATTTTCAATAAAAATAATAATAGTTTTGAAACCTTTGAAAAATACATGTTTTGCTTTACACCTGTTTCCCACATGCTTTATGGGGACGTCCAGAAAAAGCAATTTAATGTATTTATAGGGGACGTCATTTACATACATTTACATACTTCTCACAGATTTCATCTATATTTTTATTTGATCCTCGTGGGAACATGCATTTTGATCCCTATAGTGTCAGAGGTCCCCATGGCGTGACTGAGTAAACATATCAATGTCCCCATAAAGACAGGAATACAAATACACACACACACACATACACACGTAAACAGAGGTGTTTGGCAGCTGTCACAGGCTTATCTCCCACACATCCCTCCCCAGGGCTGATCAGACACACTCAACTAACAACACACACACACACACACACACACACACACACACACACACACACACACATACCCTCCTCCTTTTTCCCTCTTAACTCTTTCCTTCTTTCTTATCCCAGATGTTATCTCCACTTATGGGAAGTGTGAGGGGAAAATGCAGCGGGGTCTTTTTCATGAATAGAAAATGGAATGTGCTTCGTTTTCGGCGCTAAAGAAACTCAATGCTGGTACCACACTTTCATCTTCCAAAATGTTCACAGACAGGTGTGTGTTTGCTGCAACAATGCACTTCAAAGAACACAAGTGTTTTATTTAAATAACCAGCTTTTTGGTCTATTTTCAGGTTCATAAAGAAAATTGAATAACTTTGGTGACTCTTTACTGTATATTAGCGGCTAATTCTGGCTAAAAATAATTAAATATTTTATCAGAAGTGCCTATAACCCTTTTTTGGTCAGCTCAACCATTTGGTAGAGGTAACTTTGAACCCTGATATCTAATCTAAATGTAAGTTATTTTACACATATATTCAACTCATGCTAGTATACCACCAAGGAAGAAGATCATATCTGTGACAACACCTCTGCTATGATCTTTTCTAAGTTACTTTTTTTTTTTATTTTATTAACTTTTTTACATGAATAATCTTCATCATTTTTCAGAAATAATTTGGCATTCATGCAATGATTTTTTAAAAACATGCTCAATCAAACAGTAGAGATTAAAGGGTCAGGACATGCTAAAGCTAATCGCTAATGCTAATCATTAATGATACAAACACAAAGAGTTAATTCATAATTTTGAATCATTTGAACCAGGTCACAAATTATGTCGTTAAGATTGGTGAAGGAATAATGTTTGAGTTTGAATACTTTACTGTAATTAAATTTAGGGTCAGTAAAAAAAAAAAAATCTATGTTTTATGTTATAATAGTCCTTGTGAGGTGGAAAAAGCAACAAAAAATAACGTTTTTGTAATGGTGATTTTTGTAGTGTGACCAACAAAGTGTTAATTTATACAAGATTTTAATATTTACAAGTTGAAAATGTGAAATAAAAAATCTAAAGAGTTGAAATCTTGAAAACTATCCACTGTTGCATTTCCATCTAATGGTCAAAAACAAAACGATATTACTGTGACAGTGTTCTATCACAACACCATCTACAGCCTGGCATGCATGTCCATATACAGTCCACACACTGTTACGTCCCTGTAAGCATGGAGACTTCTTAAAGACAGTGTTCATGTAAATGTGGATAAAAAGGTTAAGATGAGACGTCATATGGTATAAACATAGCCTCAGACTAAATAATCCAAAAATCTGAATAATTAATCCCAGGGAGAATTTATTGGATGTTATAGTTGCTCCATTCAAGCAGAATAAAAAGTAACAGGAAATGTATTTGACAGAGGTGTAAAAAGTACTCACATTCTGTACTTAAGTAGAAGTACAGCTAGTTACTGTTTGTGAAAAATACAAAATAAAAGTAAAACTACTGATTCAACTCCTCTACTTAAGTAAAAGTAAAAAAAAAAAAAAAAATTCTTAATTGTAATAAAGTACAAAAGTAAAAAGTAAAACTATATTTTGTTTTGCCATGAACGCAATAATACTTATTGAACCAGGAAAAATCTGAAAAGTTTCAAAAGCATCAAAATTAAACCCTTTAAAAGTGAGTTGTATTTGATCATGTCACAGTTATTCAGTTTTGTGGGTATGGGCATGAAATTTAGGAGAAATGAAAGAAAAAAAAGTCATAATTGAGATTAAAAAAAGTTAGAAATGAATATGACATTTTTAAAAAATGCATAATTTTAATATAAAATGTTAAAATTGTGAGATAATAGTCATATAAGTATAATATATAAAGTCACAGTTTCTCTCCTCCATTGATTTTCTTCTGAAGCCACTTATTTTTCATACTGTCACATATGTTTAGTTTGAAAAAGTAATGAGTCTATTCTGAGAATGTAAAGAGTATAAAGTACTGATATTTGTGTAAAAATGTAGGGAGTAAAAGTAAAAAGTTTCCAGAAAAATAAATACTCAATACTCATTACTTTCCACCTCTGGTATTTGATTGTTGTTTGTTTAGACATATAAGTCTGTGAGATAACTGTGTTGTGATATAAAGGTCTGCAAATAAGACTGAAAAAGAAAAAAAGGAAAATAAATAACACTTTGCATAAAATGTACTACAAAATATATTCCGAATATGATAATTAATCAAATAATAATAATAATAATAATAATAATAATAATAATAATAATAATAATAATAATAATAATAATAATAATAAATTTTATTTGTATAGCGCTTTTCATGGTACTCAAAGACGCTTTACATGCAGTAAAAATAGAACAATAAGAGTCCAACAACAATAAAAACAAACAGTAGAAAACAGAGCAGGCAGAGTAAAAGTAATCAAACATTAAAAGCAATCTTGAATTAATGAGTTTTTAAAAGGGATTTAAATAACCATGTAATGTAATAACAAGGTGAAATAGAGCTGTTACTTCCTTGTATGTGTGTGTCATGACATTAGTAATACGGGTTATCTCTGCAGCTGTCCCCAGGCTCTTTAATGAGCACTGTGCTATCTCACCCACACACCCACACTGATCACACACTGTCCACAGTACATGTCCACTGGTGACATTAACCTGAGTGTTGATAAGTCCTGTTTGGAGAAGTTGCAGCAAATAAATATCAATGATACGATGTGAAAACATTATGACTTTGTTTGAAAACTATTATCATTGTTCATTATTTTATTTAACCAAAGGTGGAAGTAACTAAGTAGAAGTACTTCCTATACTGTACTTAAGTACATTTATTAGGTATCTGTACTTAACTTGAGTATTTTTTTTTCTGGCAACATTTTACATTTACTCCCTACATTTTTGTATAAATATCTGCACTTTATACTCTTTACATTTGTATAAATATTTGTACTTTATACTCTTTACATTTGTATAAATATTTGTACTTTATACTCTTTACATTTGTATAAATATCTGTACTTTATACTCTTTACATTTGTATAAATATTTGTACTTTATACTCTTTACATTTATATAAATATCTGTACTTTATACTCTTTACATTTATATAAATATCTGTACTTTATACTCTTTACATTTGTATAAATATCTGTACTTTATACTCTTTACATTTGTATAAATATTTGTACTTTATACTCTTTACATTTATATAAATATCTGTACTTTATACTCTTTACATTTATATAAATATCTGTACTTTATACTCTTTACATTTGTATAAATATCTGTACTTTATACTCTTTACATTTATATAAATATCTGTACTTTATACTCTTTACATTTGTATAAATATTTGTACTTTATACTCTTTACATTTGTATAAATATTTGTACTTTATACTCTTTACATTTGTATAAATATCTGTACTTTATACTCTTTACATTTGTATAAATATCTGTACTTTATACTCTTTACATTTGTATAAATATCTGTACTTTATACTCTTTACATTTATATAAATATCTGTATTTTATACTCTTTACATTCTCAGAATAGACTTATTACTTTTTCAAACTAAACATATGTGACAGTATGAAAAATAAGTGGCTTCAGAAGAAAATCAGTGGAGGAGAAAAATTGTGACTTTCTATATTGTAATTATTATTTTATTTCATAATTTTAACTTTTTATCTTATATTTATATGAAAAGATAGACTTTATTGATCCCACAACAGGGACATTTACATGTTACAGTGGCCAGCGATATAGAGCAATAGAGGGACAGCAAAGAGAAGAAACATATATATAATATATGTACACAAACAGATATTGAGAAAAGGAAAAAAAGACTATATGCTATCTACACTATACAAAATATACAGGAGTGAAACATGTATACAGAAGGGATAAAAGTATGTGAAGATGAGATAAATAAGAAAAACAGTATAAATATATATACATTAATTGCACATAATATAATATGTAGGTAGGTATGTGTATGTATTATCATGTGTTACTGCTTAATTATTACTAATCCATTCGTCTTTTCATACTTATGAACATGAATCACTTCCCTCACACTGAACCACTTGTAGGATGACTCCATTATAAACACTGTCCACTTCACATAACAAAATGAAACATCACTCAGGCCTTTTCGGAAAACAAAATGGATTGTGGGAATGGTGACCAAGCAAAAGCAGTTTTTCACAGATTGGAAAAGAAGTAGTCAGATTTCTACGAAGTACAATTATAGTCCACCAGGAATGTTTTAAAGCTCTCATTCCAACATCATTTCATTAAAGGGATACTTCACTATTTTTCACATGTATTTGTATAGAATAATTGTCTTTACTCTCATGCACCCATAGTCACTTACCACCGACAGTGTCCTGGGAGTCGAGTTCTGGTCTGGTTTTGGTCAAAGGGAAAGTAGTCCCGGCAGGTTTCCTGGGGTCACCAACATAAAATGTGTTTCTTCTCAAAACAATATGTGTTCGAATGAGTGATTTATTTGCATAACAAAACTGTCACAGTACAAAAAGTCACACTTCATAATTGCTCGGAGCCACTTTCTTTCAATAGTGATCAATACTCATTGTCACTGCTAACAGCTGTGCATCTGCACGTAGCAGCTGTAAACACTTCCGAACAACTGATGAAAGTAGTTTGCTAAGGCCCACAGCTGTTAGCAGTGACATTGATCACTATTGAGAAAAAGTAGCTCAAAGCAATTTACGAGCTGCGAGTTTTTGTAACAGTTTTGTCATACAAATAAATCACTAAATCAAACACATATTGTTTTGAGAAGAAACACTGTGGGTGCACCAGAGTAAAGACGCATACAAATTCATGTGAAAAATAGTGAACTATCCCTTTAATATTACTGTGTTCTCCATTGTTATTGAATGCATTGTGTGTTGATTCTGTTTCAAAAAAAGTCCAAGTTGCTTTTTTTCACGGTAGAAAAATGACATGAGGTCGAACAACAGCGTTTTCTGGTCCTTCCTCATACATGTCCATGACCCCATAATGAGGCGTCTCTGATTGGCTCAGAAAATGAATGCGTGAAGGAACATTCCCCCTGCCCTCTCGTTCTGTTTGTGTTTACCATCTGAGAGTAGCATCCAGCTAGGTTTTGTGGCACCACTTGTTTTGAAAACTTGCAGGAAAAAAAAAACAACTTTATTTCCACAGAGAGCACATGAACCAGTTTGATCCACCATTTTTTTTTTCAAGTTTGTGCCGCAGCTACTGTGGCACTGTCTTCTCTTGTAGATGCTAATGCTAATGCTACTTCAGGTTCGCAGCAATGGGGGACGAGCTGGGTGGAGTGTTACCTGCCATGGATGGGCTTAACCCCAAGTGGGTGACGCCCATGTCCACATCACATAATATGGACATGCTTTTTATGAGTGTCTCCTTTCTCTGTGTTGTTTTCTATGAATCCAGCCAGTGGAGGTGACAAACCGCTTTCAAACGCAGCATGTGTTGTTGTGGGGGTGACCCATCAGATTCCAAAAGGAGGTGGAAAAGTGTTTTTTTTTAATGGAATGAAACCTTTCAAGCAGAGGTCTCAAACATGCGGTCGGGGGTCCAAAATCAGCCCCCCAATAAGTTCCATCTGGCCCCTGGGATGAATTTGTGAAGTCCAAAAATGACATAGAAGATATTAATAATTAAGGAACTTAAAATTGTTTGACATCAGTTCAATCTAAAATGGATCACCTATAATCATAATAAACAATAAATTATTATTAACTTATTTGTTTAGGGCAAGAAAAGGGAAAATTAAAAAAAAAAAAACACTATCCGGTTACAAAAAATGTGAATAACCTGAAATGTAGTATGTGTGATTTTCTGAATGTTACTAAATGTCGTGTGTGTTTGTAATTCTACTGTTATCTTTAAGTTGTGATGCATTTGTATAAATGATAAACTAAGCATATTATTGTTAATATTGCACTTATTTTTCCTTCAGAATGTTCAGGTTGTTAATATCGGTTCATGTTATGTTGAAGGACAGTTTGTACATGTAAACATTTTCATGATGGAATTTTACTATTTATGCTCAAAAATAGACAAAAGTTTGGAGTTGACATTATTTATACGTTTCTATCCTATTATTTATATTATTTTACTGCTGCGGCCCACTTTATACCATATTAGGTTGAATGTGGCCCCTGAACTACAGTGACTTTGACACCCCTGCTTTAAAGAATGACTTTAGTCACTGGATGACAATAAAACTGCTGCTGTGCGGAATTCCCATCCACGTTCTTAAAAGTAAAACTGAACAATTTTTAGGTATAAAATAATATACATCATGTTTAAAGAGATTTTTTTTCCCCAGATGATTCTGTGTTTTTTTCATTGGACGTCCAGAGCAGCAAGGTGTCTTTTCTGGTCTGCTTTCATTTGCTTTCAAGGACCTACTTACAGCTATGCTATTCCAATCTATTTATGTTCAAGTGCCATCTATCAGGCTTCGTCAAGGAAGTGCTGCTGGTGGGTGTGCATACTGCATGGAAATTATGCATCCCACAGCTCGGCGGAGGCGGTTTTCTCGCCCCATCTACAGAGGAGAGTCCACTTCAGAAACAATCAAACGTCTGTGTGCGTGATCATCGCTAATGAAATTTGGTTATGGATGAACTGCAGGAATTTACCAGGCCCTTGTCAACAGGTGTTGGGTTTTGAATTGTACAATCTGTGTGATCTACGTTACAAAGAATTCATAGCTTCCTCAAAGATGGAGAAGGAAAGAATTCCAGGACAATTGTTGTTTATCCACGGGCAATTATTCTGACTGTTTGTGATCGGTGTAGATATTGATGACGTGTGTTATCGCTGACGATGATCGCAGGAAAGGACAACAGCATGATTTTAATAGATTATTCTACGGCACTCTAGAACATTGCGACAGCTCCAGTTCACTTTCAATGGACGTTCCCATAGTTCTGCATGCAGATTTTTTTTCGACAACCACCTGCTGAGCCATTAACACCCGCTGCCAATGGCAATGAGTTTTGTCACTTCAGATTCACGGTACCGTATCACTCTGCAGGTAGTTCGGCCACTTTGAAAATAAATATTTGTGACATTGTAACGTCTATTTTATCCAGCCTGTTAGAGTAGTAGCAGTAATAAACTGTAATAACCCGTAGAATAAGAGGGAAATATTTTTCTGATAGTAACATGTTGGCAATAAATTATCCCTTGTTTACAGAAACATATTTTTTTTACTGTCAATTTAGAGGTTGGATATTTATGGATACACAAACATACATAGAGATACAACTATACAAAAAAGCTTGGTGAAATCATTTCATGTTACTTTGGATCCTTTGTTGAATTAAATACATTCATCCAACGTTTAGTCAGAGTTGGACGATTGATGTGTACTTATTTAATTATTGCTATTTATTTCATTCAATTTTATTTATTCATTTTTAATTTATATACTTATGTATATATGTGTGTATAGATGTATCTGTATGGATGTGTATACAATATATATATATATATATATATATATATATATATATATGTGTGTGTGTGTGTGTGTGTGTGTGTGTGTGTGTGTATGTTCAAGATTTCAGAAGAAAAATTTAACAGTGTGTGTATTTATATACACTATTTCTCTTTATTTATTTAATTTTCTTAGTTACAACCCTTTTTAATTTTTACTTGAATTGTTTTATTTAAGTATTTCTTTGTCTTTTATTTGGATTTTGAATGAGTGGTCTTGGGTGGTGGGTGATGAGTGTGATAGGAGTTCAGGACGTTCATTTGTGACAATCAATATTTATTATTCTATACATTTATACCCCATCACTCTGTCTAAAAATATTCTATAAATAAGGTTGAAAAAAAAAAAGAGCTACAACTATACAGATTGTGAAATATCTTTACTAGAACTATAGCATAGGCCTAATATGTTTTTCATTCCGGTCATAACATTTCAAATGTACCGAAGCCTTTCATGTACTGTGTGCAGAGATTATACAATGCTTGCGTAACACTCGTGGTCTATATGTGGGTGATGTTTCAGAACATCAGCATCAGGAGAGTTATTAAGTGCTACTGCACCTTTTATTTAAGTATATTGAAAAAAGATTTACAATGGCGCTTTGATGGATGAAGTTATGGCCAAACCTTTTGTTTGAAGTTGGACATAATATATATATAATATAAAGATCCATGACAGCTGCTCTGGAAGGACATGAAGGAAGAGTCAGCACTGGCGGCAGAACAATCACCAACTTGTGCTTTGCTGATGACATTGATGGGTTAGCTAACAGTGAAAAGAGCTTTGCATCCCGGGTGAACATTGTGACAAGTCATCGGCAGCTTAAATAAGGAAAAGCTCAAAGTGATGAACAGCAACACTAGTGACATCAGCACTGACAGCACAACAAAGACTGACGAGCTGGAGACAGTCTGCATGGTACAGGCAACGACAAAACTGAAACCACCCTGGAATGAACAACAACATCACACTCAGTTGTAGGATCTGACTGATACGTGCCACTTTTCGGTCTTTCTCCAGCCTTGTGGGACATAGATGTTGAGAGCTGATGGACATAGAGGAATTCAAGCTATGGAGACTGAGGATGAGAAAAGTCACATGTCGTGGAAAAACGACATCACCAATGAGCCAATATAATATGCAAATACTATTATAATATATAATATAATTATATATGCCCATTTAATAGCAAATATGAATTTCTAGCAAGGAACAGGTTTCCCTTTTTCTGATGAGCTTTCTTTTCTTTTTGGTTGTTTATGTACATGCTCTGACTGAGCATGTGCATAAGCATGTACAAAGGGGTAGGACTAGATAAAATTTGTTAACTTCATCCTACACCGTTTCGAACAAGGTATAATTATCAAGGATGCTAAAGAGGTGTCGTTTTAATTTCTGTTTAACCTGTTTGAATAAACAAATAAATGAAAAATTAAAAATATACAGGGTGGCCCTAAAGTCTCTTTACAATTTAATACATTTATCACAAAAGAAAATTAATCGACACATCTGTGGAAATTATTGTAAAATGAAAAGAAGATATTGAAGTCATTTTCCTCATTTAATACATATCGATGTGGGTACCATTAGTTGCACAGCATGCATTAAAACAGTGCTGAATTAGTTTCTGTATTAGCTGTATCAAAGCCTAGTCAATAGTGGGATTGGTACAGTATCAGTGATTTTTAACTTCAGGTCATTGATATCCTGCATCTTGCATATTGCCCATGTGTGACTATCAGAAGTCACGGCATCGGGGTGTTGTTCGGCCCCGTCGGAAAATACCTTTCGATAGTCATGCATGGGCAATACATTATCTCGCTTATTCTATGGTTAGTACAGTTTATTACTGCTACTACTCTAACAGATTGGATAAAATAGCTGTTACAACGTAGCAAATATTTACTTTCAAAGTGGCCGAACTACCTGTGGAGTGATATGATACCGTTAATCTGAAGTGACAAAACTCACTGCCATTGGCAGCGGGTGTTAATGGCACAGCGGGCGGTTATCGAAAAAAACTGTCCGCAGAATGCTGGGAACATCCATTCAAAGTGAACGGGAGCTGTCGCAATATTCTAAAGGGCTTGACATAACCACAGAGGAAGTTATGAGTTATTATTTATGACCCAATGTCAGAATGATGAGAACTACAGCAAAGGTAGTCGAGGTCACTAACATGTCAAAGAGGTGATTATGTTTGTATCTGTTAAAGAGACGCCTTGGAAAGTTCAGTTTTATCACAATTATGTAACCTGTTGTTATATTGTTCTTCTACTCTGTGACTTTCATTTTAGTGTAAAAAAATATTCCTGTTACAACAAGAAGAACAACCTTGTCGTTTGATGCCCTGTCATGTTGAGAACATGTCATGTTTGTACGCCATAAACACATTTTCCGCAGACTCAACCATCCCTGATCATATTTGAGTCGAACAGAATCACTGATTTTTACCCTCGGGTCATTGATATCATGTATCTTTCATTGAAACATCATAGCTTGACATAACCCCATAGGAGGAAACCCAGGGGAGTGATATGTGCTAAACAAGGTGTCCAGGGAATTGGGCCATTCCATCCAATCCATTGGTCAGGAAATGTTTGATTTAAGAACCCACCAACCCCCAATGTGGGGGTGGACAATCGGCCTGGAAAATATTGTTTGGTTGAAGGTCAGTGAGTTGTGGTGAATTACATTCAGTCAAACGGTCAAGGTAAACATTTGCACTAATTGATCTCTTGCTGAAGAAAAATTAACCAATCATTCAATTGTACCTGATCCCACAGTATAATTAATAACTTTATATAAGCACTGATAAATAAATGTCATTAACATATCTCATTAATTACTTCATAATTTTTTTAAATTGTAAAGATACGTTGTGGACATCTTGTATAATATAGCATGAAAATGTAGCCAGGGGCCTCATGTACAAAACCAGACCACCCAGACACTGGACCCATCAATACTTGTCAGCCCAGTACATTTCAACCATGTACAGAGACAAGGACACAAACTTCACTTTTTGCTAAATTAATTTAAGGTTAAATTCTGTGAGGACATTTATAAGTCAGTCCAGACCTCATTGAAGGTGCAGACTGTCCTTAACATGTCGTCTCTTGACTCGGTGGGGACATTGCTAAGGACGGATATCAGCAGCTGTTAACGAAGCGAAGCATCAGCTGACACCGACAGGCTGGTCCAGTCTAGTGTTGTGTGTCTAGACAGTCTAAACTTTGTCTATAAACTAATATAACAGGTCATGTCAGAACATTTAATAGATGCATGTGTATGTTCCATAGCACGATAACTCACAAAGGATTGGGCTGAATTTTTTAGGAAATGTTGATACTAGCACAAGAAACAAATGACTACATTTTGATGGTGATCAATGGAGGTATGTGGGGGGAGGGGCACATGTGTGAGTTTCATTTGGTTGTTGCTCGCAGGAGTGAAGGGGGGGGGGGTTGAGGGCTGGTCTGCCTTGGTGGAGTCTGTGCACTCTGAGCTTTTTATTGGATAATTTAGACTTTTTATCTCAGAATTTGGACGCTTTTAAAGTTTAAGAATAAGAGTGTGTTTATGTTTAAATGTTTTGTTTGAATGCATTTCTTTTTTTGTTTTCCTCAATTTTAGTTTTTCCAACTTTTCCAACATAGATTATATATATATACATATTTAGTAACATACTTGGAAAAAATTTAATATTACAAGCAAAACATACAAAAAAGAATGAATCAATCTGAGTGTATTTCTAGCCCCCCCCCCCACCCCCCCACCTTGCTTTTGAGTTGTTTATTAGTCTGTTTGTTTGATTATAAGCAGGTTTATGCAAAAACTACTGGATCAATTTTCAGGAAAGGTGCAAGAATGGTCCAGAATAAATCCCATTAAAATTTGGTGAATGTAGGTCAAAGGTCACAGTGACCAAAAATGTGTTTTTGCAATGATAAGAGATAGGGCAAACAAGGTCAAATATGTGCAAGGAGGGCGGGGTTTGTTGTGCCGGGCACCGCTTGTTAGAAATGTATTGGTTATATCAACAAGCTGTTTTTATGACTCTGATCCTTGACCCAAAAAATATTAGTACTCCAAAAAGCAAAGGTCCAGTTTACAAACATACACACACACATGCACACAGAGGCCACTTGGCTTTTGTAATATAGATGAAGATCAGAGTTAAAATGTGTACTGAGTCAAACGCTCTAGTTCAAAGGTTTATCAGTATCATCAAATAAAAGCAAGATCCAAGAAAAAGACGTTTTCTTGACAAGTATTTGTGGAATTTCTGTGGTGATGCTCATTTGATTCAGTGATGCAAAAACACAAAAACCAAGTGCCATGATCCGTTACCCTCAGCTGCTTTTTACACTCGACACACACTCCCCACAGTAAATATTTTCCTGTAGCTGATGGGATTTTGATGAAGACAACAACAAAACTCTTCTGTAACACACTCTCTAGATGACGAACCCTTCTGCAAGTTTCCGGAATGCTTTTGATGATGTCTACTCGAGGAAAAAATGTAAACAGTGAAAGGAAAAAAAATTGGAGCCGTTAGAAGCAGATTTTTATCTCGCACAGAACGGAGCAGCTTGACGCAACAAGTTCTCAGAAGTGGTTCATCGATGGCAAACGCATCACCTTGGTGTTGCAAAAACAAATACAGCATCAAAAAAAAAAAAAAGTGTGCCAAGATGTAAATGATTTTAAGAGCTCTTGCTTTGATCAGGTCAAAGAAGAGACAAACAACTGTGCTGGAACATAAGGAGTTAGTATATGTGACATGGTTTTAATAAGACACATATACTGTAAGAGGCAGGAGGATGTTTGAGAAATGAGAGTACTTGACTTTGCTGCACCTTTCTGCTGAACAAGACTGATTCCTTTTTTGTGTGTGAAGACCTTACTTCTGTTTTCACTTTGACAAAGAGAAAAGGAAACAATGTGCTGAACAGAACCAGGATTATATACATTTGTGTTCTTAAATCCATTGTAATGGATTGGATTTATATAGCGCTTTTTTGGTCACTCAAAACGCTTCACATTAGTGATCCATTATTCAGTCACTCTCACATGCACCCTCTGGTGGTGGTAAACTACATATGTAGCTACAGTTGCCCTGGGGCAGACTGACAGAAGGGTGGCAGCCATTTTGCACCTACTACTGCCAACCATTCATACACCAGTGTGAGTGGCACTGGAGGCAAGGAGTGTGAAGTGTCTTGCCCAAGGACGCAACAGACCGACTAGGACTGAGCGGGATTCAAACCACCAACCATTAAGTTATAGTTACTGTACCAACTAAGCCATGGCCACCCCCGTTTTAAAGTTAAAGAACCATGTGTTGGTTGAAATAGTAACTGTGACACTAAATTCTACTTAGTCACCATTTTTATCTGATCATGTGTTACGAAAGACTGGTCACATAGTTCAGAGCTGCTTTTCATTCTTAATTACAAGTAAATTAAATGTTAAAGGTTAACTCTCTCACAAACACAGCACTTAGCATTAGCACCTAGCACATGAGGAGCAGCACCAATTAACCTATGTATGAGTGTTTTTTTAATGGCAAGAGAAACCATTAGGGCAGGAACACTTATGAACATGAGGCAGAAGTGCTAACCCCCTATGCTACCTGATAAACATCTGATTAATGATACATCACAGTTTAACTGTAATTTTCAATAACAATGATACATTCAATGATAGCTAGTATAAAATGTGACAGTATTATATATGTTATTTATAGTTATATATGTTATTTGATACCTGTTTCCTCACTTTTCACACTTGCATGGACAGACTATTACTTGAGTATGTAGGTCTGTACAATATGACTTTAAATCAATATGACAAATTAGTCAGTCAATGGGAGGGGGTGGGGGTGGGGGGCTCGGACACAGAAGCAGTTTGGTCGGGAGGGAGGGCATGCGTTTTGGTCTGTAATCATGTGCGTGACTTTCCATTCTCTTCATAATACAATAGGATAACAGGGCAAAGTGGTCTGTGACACCTCCCCCTCCCACAGCAGCATGGCGGCAGTGTCATGGAAAAAACCTGGTTGCTAGTGACATTAGCTGATCTGTGACACATTGCACTTCGTGTTCTGCTCAACATCATTCTTGTATTTTCGGTACAAGTACAACAGGATCAACTTGGACTAATATTACTTGGTCTATGGTTGTCATTGGCTTCGTCATTTGAACCATCAGCCATTTCCTCATCACCTGTTCCATCACTGGATGGGTGGAGTCATGTGACTACACACGCTTCACTCACACTAGTGTGTGGTTGTGTATGAACATTCGATAGTGGTCAGAGGGGCCATAGGTGCGAATTGGCAGCCACACTTCTGTCAGTCTGTCCCAGGGCAGCTGTGGCTACAAATGTACTTTACCTCCACCAGAGGGACACTGTAAGACACTGTAATAATAGATCAATAATACAAAGTGATTTGGGTGCCTTGAAAATTCAGATAGAAATCTAATTCATTATTATTATTGAAGGAGAATGAACATAGTGTCCCAGCACAAAATAAACAAAAAATACTTTAATATACACAAATTTTAATGACATGGGCACAATTATGTCAGTTATTGTCCTGACTGTATGTAGTCAAGAGTTATTCAGAGAGAACTCTGCAGTTCCTTAAATGACCACTTGAGACAGTCAATACAGACCCAGATGAAAATGTCCAGCCTTACAGTATTAAAATGACCCACATATTCACTTCTGTCAGTCTTCCTTGCTCTTCCCTTACCCAACCTTCTAATCCAAATATAAGCATTGCCTCCAAATAAACATAACATATTCACACTTGAAAATCCTTGCTCAGACTTGTGAAAATCTTCAAAACATTGAGTGTCACTGACGTTGGTTTGCAATATCCAAAATGTTTGAGACTGGAGTAATACGATTAGTTTGTGCAACAGATGTTTAAAAAAATCCAAGATTTATCTAAAACACTACATACAGTGTTTAAGAATAAATGTAAATGAACCATAAGTATAACAAAAATAAGTGTAAGAGAAATACATATTCAATTCACTTAAACTATTTATATACTTAGCATGTTTAGGAGATCATGTGAGCTGCTGTCATACCTTTTAATAGTGAATAAGAAATACATGTGAATGACAGAATCCACAAAGTGGGATAAGTGCAATAAATATTTGGCATATTGAGGATGGCTTATTATTTATTTAAGAGTAAACATATCAAGGAAGTGTACAGAGTACATTTTGATTTTTTTAAAAATATATTTTAATCTATTTGTTTATTTAATTTGTTTTGTTTTTTATGGCTTTAATTTGTCCAAGCAGATGGTGCCGTAGACAGCTGCTTATATTACCTATACCCAGAGCTGGGCCAGACTCTATCAATGCATTATTAATATTTAACATAATGGTCATTTTCACAGGCTTCAGTAAACTATTGGTGAAAGTTATTGATGTTTAGTTCTATTCTCTCACCCATTCCTCCATATTATTGTATCTCCACGGTCAAGCTGCAGTGAAGCCGGACAGGAAGTTGAGTCTCCAGTGTTTGTTTTTTTCCAAATGAGTCCAAATGATGGTTTACAGAGGCACTTTCATTCATACTTCTGTTTATCTTAATCAATTTGTGCACCGTCACATCTGATTTGGGTCCACATTGAGTGTACATGACTGACTTCAGCTCTTTGGGACCTGCCAGTAGTGGCCCATCTGATCAGTGTATCGCATAGTTTTTGGACAGATGGACAACCAGACAGACAGACAACCAACTGAGAATACCTAAAAATGGTTACAACCAAAATGTCAACCTCGAGGCTTTGAAACAGTCATCAACCAACTAATGGAGACTTGGACTACTTTTTATATAAGATTTTTAGAGAAGGCACTCAAATGTAAAGTAATTACCTCTTGATTTGTCTGTATGAAAATGTAATTTCAGTCTCAGAATTCACCAAAGTTGTTAGAGAAGCCAGTTCTGTGACCAGTATGACTGGTCGATCATCATGTCACATTTGTCTCCCAGGATCCACCACATTGCCCACCCAGGTGGCCAACCATCTCAGGTTAATTGCAGTGTGTATCTGCTCGCTCAGCCATGTTCTGGTACAGACAGACCAAATGTGAAAATTTGGTTGCCAAATTTGGTTAAGTGGAAATGCAGATTTGGGGCTACATGGTCAATATGCAACTTGATTAATGTGGCCTATTGGGTTTTGAGAAACCTATCACAGACTTTGACCAATGGTGTCCCATTTCTATCTGGTTGAGAAATAACATCAGTGTGTACCAGTGTGACTGTTAGTACTAAGACAGATGCTATCAGTCTAATGACACCTTTATGACCATTTTGGCAGCAACACCTCAGTTGCCTGTGGGGAGGTATGTCTGCTTAGCAACCGCAACATCACACAGAGGAACATAATGACCCATCACTCAGCTCACCTTTCACCTCTGAGGAGCTGCCAAACCACACAAGAGTGCACTTTGTGGTTTGAGACCAGATAAGAGATGAAAAGGGGATAAGCCAGGTTAATGAATTGAGTCATCATCATGATGAAAGGCTATCTAAAGCCATCTCACTCTGCCACTTCACCCCAGTCTCAGCATGTTCTTGGGTTAAAAAAAAAAAACTGTCTGAGTAGAAATGTGTCCAATTCCTTCAGACATATTTGCGATGGTGGATGTGAAGTTAAGTAGAACCCTGTTGGTCAGAATAAGGAGATTTCATTATTGGCTTCCACCATTAACTCTCCTGCATCCCAGGACTCTACTGCCATAAGGTGTGGAGAGACCTGTGTCAATTTAATTATATGTCAATTTAAGCTTTTATCATCATCATCATCTTCATCACCACCATCACCACTTTCTACGTTTAAATGGTAAATGTTCTGCACTTATATAGTTCTTTTCCACCTTGATGGTGCTTTACATTAGCCTCACATTCACCCATTCACACACACTCATACACCAGTAGGTTTCTAAGGTTCTGTCAGTCCAACTGGGAGACTAAGTCAGGGTTTAGTGTCTTGCCCAAGGACACTTCGACATGTGGACAGCCAAAGCCAGGACGCGAACCGCCAACCTCTCGGTCATTGAGCGAACCACTCTACAAACTATAAGTAAGCTTGACCTCTGACCAACTTTAAATGTTCCTGTGCATAGGAAGAAACCAACCAAACCACCTTCAACCAACTTTGGTTCATCTTTAAAACTTTTCATCTGTTAAAACATTATTGTAAAAACGTGAATCTTCATCCATGTTTGGGAATAAGTAGCTGTGTCTAATGGCGTTATGTTATTTAATTGACTGTAATCTGACTGTAATCACAATTCTACAGGATGTCTATCTCCATATAAACAGGCTCCATGTCTTTGCTAGTATGGGCTTAAATTGAAAGCATTGTTTTTGACTGGTCTGGTTTACTCCAATTCTGGGAATTCAACAATATTTTCCCACATAATCTGAGCAATTTTTTTTTGTACTTTCTGTACTTTTCATTTCATGAAGTCACATGTGAGCACAGTTATGTTGGTTAAAATGTATGTTTTTTATGGCTTCTGAGGTTTATTGTTTTGCCATTTATTTAAAACATTTGTTTAAAAGTAATTAAAACGTGATTATTGTGTAACATTTGCGGTTTGCAACCAACTGCATATCCCTTTTCTCACAGCCCCCTTTGTTGTGTGGAGCAGAATATGTGGTGATCATTAAAAACATGAAAACATGATTACAGCTGGTTGTTTGGCTTGTCCGCTGTGACAAAACCTGATGGACTCCATGGAAGGGGACCTGCTTCCTCTGCATCAACTGCTCAATCAAAAGTACACAAGTCTTTTTAAAAACTAATAAAAACATAATTATGACAATTGGATTTAATTTATGATAAGATTCCCCTAAATCTGGGAAAATCCAACCTTTAACACAGCTTTAAATAGTATTTTTAACAGAGTCTGTAGCCTGTTACATTTCATAAAGAGCTGCTTATTATCAACATTCTCCATGTTTATGTTATTGTTATTTTTGGGAGGTCTAATGAGGTCATCTGTATGCCCCAAAACCTCTCTGGTGCAGCAGGACGCACTGCTAATGGGATCCATTTGTTCATTCTCAGTCTTGATTTATAATTGTGTATTTTTGTGTGTGCGTTTATTCTATCCACATCACGCTTTACCTCGTCTGTCTGTGCAGATCGCCCCTCGGTGTGGGAATGAGTCTGTCCACAAGCTCGCCTCACTGTGTAGCATGCGGTGATGTCATGAGAGGAGGGGGGGGCGTTCCCTTCCTTTTTATGAGCCCAGCTCTGTGATCTCTGGTGGAGATCAATTAGCTGAGCAATCAACCCGCCCCACGCTTTTGTACGAGTAACTGCTCATAAACCGCTCGGTTGCCTAGTGAACGGGGAATGCACTGCCTCAACATAAACAGCCACCCAAGTCAGCCTGGCGAAAGTAGCACCGCAGGCTCCGTCTCAGTGCTGTGTATGTCATTAAGTAATGCAATGTGACATCAGCTCACGCAATGGACCATTAGCAAGTATAATTTAGGATTAGCTGGTAATAATGTGTGTGGGTCATGATAATGAGTCGGTACAGTACAGTAGTTTCTTTAATGTAGTTCTGAGTGTAAGATGAAATGACACTACTATACTATAGCAGTTTTACTGTAGGTAATGTATATTAAACACAACCAAAACTAGGACTATTTTTTTGAAAACAAATACAAAAGACCTAACATTTTGTAATTGTGTAATCAGTAATGACCAGAGCAATTCACTCTCTTTTCTAAACAGCCGCAGTGAGGTGGTGCCAATGATAACACACCCTCTCTTATGAATAATAATGTATAATGGCCAGCATATCTCAGCCCATTTATCCTCTTGCTGTAGGGTTGGGAGCGGTCCAGGAGAAGCGGGAGTGGGCGGACTGCAGTTTCACTTTGCTGGAACGTATGCCGTGTAATTGCAACAAAAGAATGTTGCCTGGGACCTTTTTGTTGCATATCATCCATTTGTCTAGTTTTTCTGCAAAAGTTGCAAACAAAGCAACAATAGTGTGAAGAATGAGGATGAAATATCAGTGAGGGTGACAAAGACACAAAGGAGAGGCAGAAGGGAGTAAAAAGGGTGTGTTTTTAAGTGTTGCCTGTTTTGTTACTCAGATGTCCAGGCCTGTTCTCAGAGTGTCTCTCACACCTGATCCCTCCCACATATAAAAAAAAAAAAAAAAAAAAAAAAAAAAAAGATTACACTTCCTCACTTGCCCCAAGAGTGAAGGTCATGTGTTTAAAAGCAGCCAATTCTTGCACTGAGCAAATTTATCAAATGTGAGGTTTGCTTCCTGAACGTCCATTGGGGGAAACAGGTCTGGACTTAAAATGACCAATTAAAGAGTGACGTTGACGGATGGCTGGAGAAACATCCTGCTGTCACTGGATGGCAAGAGCGACAGGGGCGGAGACAGGGAAAAGGCACTTCCTCTCTAGTACTTTGCTCGCGCTGGGTCTAACTCTGTGACACAAAATAATTAAACACGCCTCCTAGACTGTTATTAAAATCCTCTCTTGAGTAATAACCTCATAAAAGCTCATTAATTTCTGATTTATCTGGATGTTTTTCTATGTTGCCCTGTATATTTTCATTAACAGACTGGAGGGCTCTTTTAGGTGTGGAAACCAGCTGACAGGGGGGCTGCTCAGTTCCTTCCTCCAGTTTATGGGAGAGGTGACGAAAAGGTCTACGGTCATTAAGCTTGATAAGCAAAGGTTGTTCCCTTCGTTTTGTTTTGAAAGGAAGTTCTTACTGTAGATGAGAGTTATACATGAATGCAAACAACTTTATGCACACATTTATACGGCTTCAAGAAGGTAGTGTTGGAATCTGTCAACTAACTTTCCCAGCCAACTGTTATTTTATTGGTTTCATTATAAAGCTGTGGATTAATATGTGATGGCTAAGGTACTTTGAAAAAGTAATTAACTACAATTAGTAGTTACTTCCCCCCAAAAAAGTAATTGTGTTACTAACTGTGTTACTCCACTAGAAAAGTAAATAGTTACCAGGACAAGTATTTTTTGCATAAAAATGTGAAAGAAATGAAAGAAACAGTTAAACAGGGTATTCATTCTTGTTCTGTGATGTTACTTTGGATCTGATTTAAGATGTTGCCTTAAAAACACTATCAAATATCTTTATGATCTATTATCAATGGTAAAAGTTAAGCAACCTGCAATAGATTATAAACAGGAAATACATTTTAAATACTGAAAATATGTTTTTGTTGAACATTACTTGAATTTGTTCAAAATATTAATATTGTTAATATTCTTTAACTTTGTATTTAAGTATACAGGTGAACAGGTAGTGATGACATAATGACATCTGTAAATTCTTATTCTATTATTATTAGTGGAAAAAAAAACAATACAGTGACATCTGTATATTCTTCTTCTATTATACATTTATCTACTGAATTCTCATGAACAACAACTTATGTTACAATTATTTGAAGTGTTTACACCCTTTATATTAAGGCACAGAAACTTGCTTAGAAAATAAATGAGCAAAGAGAAAAGCAAATATTAATAGTGCAATTGTTATTTTTAACAAATATAGCTGAAATGCGAACCTATGAGTTTGTGCTGCCATCATCTGTGTGTGTGTGTGTGTGTGTGTGTGTGTGTGTGTGTGTGTGTGTGTGTGTGTGTGTGTGTGTGTGTGTGTGTGAACAGGACAGTTGAGACTCCATGTATCAAACTTCTTATAGCAAATCATGATCGATTTCTTTCTATCAATTTATTTTCCTTTTGTTCTACACAGAGCTAAATGCTAGCTTGGTTCAGACATATGCGGCACTAACGTGTTGTTAAATCCTCCAGTTGTTGTCTGTACCCGGGACACACTTTCGCCCCAATTCATCAAATTGTAATGCATCACATTATTACGGTAACAGCAATACAGTTATGGATGAAGTAATTAAGTCATTATTCTGTTACTCAAAATGTGGCTGCGTTAGTAATGCTGTTACTAACGCCGTTATTCCCAGCACTGGTAATAATTCATGTAGATCACTCAGATTGACTTTTAAGTGAAATATCTTTTTTTCTCCTTCTGAGCTTTTCTACCCATCTCTTATAGTGGCAACAAAATGTGAATGAAGTGCATCAGCATCTTAAAAATGGAGTTATCCAACAACAAGAAACAATTCAACAACAGAGAAACAGACAGGCAACTTATGCTGCGTTTTGTGAACGTGACGATATGTCATATGTGGGGAAAACTTTTAGAAATTTTGAGAGTCGGACATCGTAAATTGGACGGCTCCTAAAATAAAAACATTTGGACATAAATCGACTGATTTCTGTCCAAATGTTAGTTCCATGACTTCCTCACAATAGCCGTGTTTCCACTGACCGGGCTGTTCCGACAGAGCTGCCTTCCAGAACTTTTACAGGAACCAACGGAGTACCTGCTCGAGGGTAGGTACTCAAGAGCAGCGGAAGTCGCACAGATTGGTTGTCACAAATGACATCAGCAGATTTTCAAGAGCAGCTGCTTATGTGAGTATGTGAGTAAAGTCATGTGATGTTCATAAAGGCCACTGACCACTTTTTAAAAATGTGGGGTGAGAAGCGGGTCGGGTCCGTCCTTTTCAAATATATTTCTTGCGGTCTGAGTTGCGGGCAGGGTACTTAAAAAAAGCAGTCAGTTGTGGGTCGTTCAGACATTGACCCGTGCATCACTCAGGCTCCCAGGCCTCTGGTAGAGGACCTGATTCTGAAGGAGACACCGCCCAGGTGGGGCGAGAGGAACATTTACATATATACACTGTAGATTTTGCAGTGTTAATTTGGAGACAATGGGACCAAATAGACTCTAGAAGAAGTTAAATAAACTCTCTAAGTGTTGATTTAACACTGCAAAATGTACTGTGTATATATATATATATATATATATATATATATATATATTAATATGTTAGGAGTGACACGAGATTGGGTTCACAAGATCAAGACGAGATGAGATTTGAGCTTTTAAGAAAACTAAATTACAAATTATATGAATGGACATAAGACTTTTATTTAACTGAGTGGATGTTATAACATGGATGTTATAACTCTGTAAGCGTTAACTTTTAATGAACTTATTCCTCTACAAATTGAAAGTAAAATAAAATGTTGTGAAAGTGAAAATTAAAAAAATAAATAAATAAATATATATATATATATATATATATATATATATATATATATATATATATATATATATATATATATATATAAAAATAAAAAATAATTACAGGACATGCGTTACTCAAACAACATATTGTGCAGCTCTTTATAATAGAGTGACTTTGTTCATAAGGTGAAGTGTGTAATGAAATGAAATGTGGAAAAGTGTGTTTGCTTCAACACTTGGTAAGATATTCACCTTCCATTTTCTACTTCCCTGTTACAGATGAGGCTGGACGTTACGAATGCCTTTAAAACACTCACAGGAGTCATTTATTTGAGTTAATCCTTCATTTTAAATGAGTGACTAGTTACTGTAGAATGGATAGTATCGCTGGTCCGGTTCAAGAACACTCTATAATTTCTGCACCATTTGAACCAAATTGCAGTGAATGCCTTAGTCACTGTGTGTTATGAGAATTTTTGTCTAATAGAGATGATGTTTTTTTGTGTGTGTTGTTATGGTTTAGAGACATGAAAATAGCCCACTTATCCTGTCTGTAATTAAAACCTTGAGGCTGAACTGAATGGTTTTCACCAGTTGGCAGCTTATATTTACAGTAAACCTGACATCACATGAAGGCTGGATAATTAAACTTAGTGGTCAGGAGGGACTAAATCTGTAATACACATCTGAAACAGGGCCCGGGCTGCTGTGGGACTTTCCTGGCCCATGTGAGTCTGAGGTCCAAACCTTCCCCGCAGAGTTAGGAGGTTATTTTAACACTCCGGCACGCGCATTCTCTGCTGTATTCCCCCAGCAGAGGGAAGACAGGAAGCCACTGGACTGTAAATCATGAAGCTGAGGTGACAATCCATCGTTCTTAAGGCATGTTTATTGTGCTTTTCTCCACTTTCCTCCAAGGGCCTATTTATAACGAGCCACATCCCCTGCATGTCAGAAAACATCCCTCCAGTGTGGTTTTCAGATTGCATCAAAGGTACCTGTTTAACCCCTTCTTCTACTGATATAAAAGTAACATGTGAGTACATTTACATACATGGCCAATGGTTTGAAACAGTTTTACACTTTGTTTTGGAATTTATATTTGGAAAAAACACAAAAAAAGGAATAAACAACTGAAGATGATTTAAAAAAAAAAAGTGTGGTTAATTTTTTTTTAATTTAATCCAAATGTTGTGCTTTGGAGTCACTATATTTTACAGATATTTGAGTGTTCAATTGTTTTGTGAGTTGTATAAACTGTTGACCCTGTCTGACAACATGTTACTGTTACAGATTGTTAGATAATGTTTTCTAAGGCCCATAAACACACAGTGCTTCCTTTGTGCCAGTTC
>CM035790.1:10483308-10550808 GCA_020466265.1 Siphamia tubifer
TACTACCACGAACAAAGTAAGACACAAAGTTTTTGTTCATTTTGTTGCTGGTTTTTCTTGCGTCTACTTTTTATTTATTTTATCCTTTAATTTTGCTCCATTTGTGTTTCTTCATGTTCCAAATTATTTTGTCAGTTTATTATTCATTTTTGTTCATTTTATTGATGACTTTGGCCATTTTTGTTCATTTTGTTGCTTATTTTAATTCTTTTTACAGTGGAACTGCTAAAGTTTCAGGAGTTAAAGGGTTAAACTGAATCATGTGGAAGAGGGAAATATCTAAAACATGTAGGACACCGGCCCTCGAGGACACCCCTACACTAGGACCATAATGTGTGATCTTAGGAGGGACATTAATGCTTACTGCCTGCTACAATGGGAACATTTAAGGGCTCATTTTTATCCCAATCTTTGTCCTGGTTGCTAGGTGGCTTCCAGGACACAGGAGTGAATGGAAGAGGAAAAGGCTTGGCTCTTCCTGAAACATGCCAACTGCTACAGGAACTGAAAGGCTTGTGGACAACAGTGGTGAATAAGTGAAAAACACACACACACACACACACACACACACACACAACGTCTGATTATTAAGGACATCCATTATGGAGACACAAACACATCTATTGTATTGAAGTCTGTTTCTGTTCTATTTTTGCCTTATTCTGTCTAAGCCACTGGTGTCAAACATAAGGCCCAGGGGCCAAATCTGGCCCGCCAAAAGGTCAAATCTGGTCCATAGGATGAATAACAATGAAGATATTAATTGTGTGAAAATTATTTTAACCTCTTGAGACCCAAGAAAGTGCAAGTTTTGACATTTTTACATTAAATAATTGCTCTTTTTTTTTTAAACAGTACAATGGAACTTTTTTTTTCAGATGTATTTTTACCATTTTTATGGAATATCTTTTGGAGTAGACAACATATTTTCTTTTTTTCTTCTTCAATAAAGCTATGAATGTCTTGTCCCTGAAAGAGGACTCAGGGTGTCAGGAGGTTAATTTGGGTTCTACATACAGTATAATTAGATCTCAATTGGGTCAGACCAGTAAAGTATGATCAGAAAATACCTATAAATAATGAAAACTGCAGATTTTAATGTAAAAAAAAAGGCAAATTACATGAAAATCTTTATATTAGCAAACCATTTTTTTTTTTTACCAAAACCTGAACAAATATGAACTATCTGAAATATCTGAAGAGAAGCAAGTATCATTTTTACAAATATCCTGTGTGTTAATAAATGTTTGGTGTATTTTTGTAATTAAAATATAAGTTGTTCTGCACATACTGTATGCAAATGACAAACAGATTGAGGCAAAAAATTGTTCAAATGTCACTTGTTTTTCTTAAGACATGTCAAGTTGTTGATGTTTTAACGATATAATTTGACTCTTTTCACTGTATTTATTTTACTGGTCTGGTCCTTTTCAGATCATATTGGGCTGAATGACATTGACACCCAAGAGTTTATATCCTCAATTCAGACAGTTTTTAAATGTATAGGTACTGTTTATTGTGAAAGGTTGCTGTTTTGTTCAAATGCTAATACATACATAGTGAGTCTTGACCAAACCCCAGTGTCTGTCTCTAACCTTAACTAAGTGCTGTCAGTGCCTAAACTAATTAAAATAGAGTCTTTATGCTGCCATTCCAACTGGCTAAACATTTTGGCTTTTTTTTTTTATTTTTATTTTTCTACATTAAATAATTGATTAGATTTGATTGGAAACAGCAAAATCCAATGGGTTTTTTTTGGCATTTTTTCCCAGACACATTTATTTTGGCTGGCCTATTTTTATGGGAAAACAAACTAAGTGCATTGTTTATGAGCATTATTGTTTTTTTAATACTTGAAAATTATATTAATTAACAACAACTGAATGAAAATGTAATGTGTGCAAGAAAAAAAAAAGCCTGTTGGCAGTTGTAATTAATTGCATATTAACGGAAGTTCTGATTAAGTTTTTCTTATACACTGTGAACCCAAATATTCAGAATAATTACATATATTAAGTTGTGAATACTTAAAGTTTCAGAAATAAAGTCAAATGTATTCAGTTGCTGTAACATGATGTTCTTTTTAAACACTTCCAACTAATATTTTGTTTTATTAATGAGGCAGTGAAAGTAAAAAGTTGTCAGAAAAATATATACTCAAGTCAAGTACAGATACCTAAAAAAAAATTACAGTAAAGGAAGTACTTCTACTCAGTTACTTCCACCCCTGATAGCATCGAGCCTGTGTGTATTTTGTTTGTTTGTTTGTTTTTACTGTGTATGTGACAATAAACCTCTTGAATCTTGAATCTTATTTAACAAAACAAAAAAAAAGGTTCATAAAAGTTGGTTTAAGATCAGAACTGCTGCAAAAGCTTTGACATATCTGTGTTTTACAGAAACATACAACAGCAGTATGTTCTTCTGGCAGATGCTTTGGTATCTTTGTGTTGTTTGTTCCATTTTCAGTTTAGTTTGTGTCACTTCAGAGGATAAAAACCTGCTGTAACAAAGCCCAGACACACAATTGTTACACTTTACATTGTAATCTAACATGGTCTCACTTGTCTGAGGTCATAGCTTTTCCCAGATGCTGAATGTACCCAAGTAGGAACTGGATACATGGTGCTATCTCAGACTGTCTATCTAAATAAACCACAGACCCACATGTACATACAGCTGCTTCACAAGTTTGCACCACACATGTTGTGAAGAAACTGTCTCGTCTTATCGTGAAAGGAAGGAAGTTACTTTGTGAAGTTTTCGGTGAGTGTGTAAAGGTGTCGAGGATCCATCTGTATGGAGCGATGTTTGGGACAAAATTAAGGGAATTCACAGGAAAGTAAACTGTGTATATTTGGGATATGCAGACAGTGATGGGTAAGTTACTTTGAAAAAGTAATTAATTACAATTACTAGTTACTTCAAACTTAAAAGTAATTGCGCTACTAACTGTGTTACTCCACTAGCAAAGTAATTAGTTACCAGGAAAAGTATTTTTACGTCAAAGAAATGAAAAAAAACCCCAGTTAAACAGGGTATTTATCTTTGTTATGTGATGTTACTGTGGATGTGATTTAAGATGTTTTCATATTTTATTATATATTTCGCTCTAAAACATCGAGGAAAGTTTGGAGTTTACATTATTTCTCTATTATTATATTATTATTATTTACTTAATGTGGCCCCTGAACTGAAATGAGTTCGACACCCCTGGTTACATCATCACATCACAGGTATTATCCACTGAACACAGAAAACAGATTAAAGTCAAACCATCAAGGCTCAACGGCAACTTCACTACTGGAAGAACTAGAAAATATTTAACATGTAGTTCAATGCGTCTCTATCCATGGTACAAACTGGATTACATTTATGATTGGAAGCAGAGGGATGACATCAGAGGTGGTAAAAGTACTCACATTCTGTACTTAAGTAGAAGTACAGCTACTGGTGTGAAAAATACTAGTACTGATTCAACTCCTTTACTTAAGTAAAAGTAATAACGTACATTTTCACAATTGTAATAAAGTACAAAAGTAAAAAGTAAAACTGAATTTTTTTTTTTTTGTCATGAATGCAATAATACTTATTTAATTAAACTTCCAGTCATTTTTGTCTAAATCACTCCTAAATGTTTTAATAAAAGTAAATTGAACCATGTGCAGTAAATCCATGGGGCTGGTCTCTTTTTAAAGATAACATCCTATTTTTTTTTTCCAGTACAGTCAGAATCACTGTCACTGTTACTATTTTAGTATTTTAGGTTGGAACACAGTGAAATAAAATAAATGTGTATCTCGCCTGATTTTTTTTCCTCAGTAAAACACCTGAATAAAAGTGTGTCTGCACAGTGAGAGCTGAAAAAAACACTATAGGACCACAGCAGTAGGTCTGATCTAGTTCACATGAATACATGAATACAACAAATGTGACCCACCACCACGAAACCAGGCATAAGTGTCTGGAAATCAAAACTGAGTTATCTGTGTAGCTTGGTAGAGTGGAAACTAAGGTTTAAGATGGTGAAAAAATTATGTTTCTATCATAAGTAGAACCAAAGTTATGGTCATTTTAATATCCACATTGGGACATATTTTACAATTTGCATATTTTTAGATATTGTCCGTTAAAGTTTTGGACTATTTTGGGGTAGGAAGTCCTTAGCAATGCATAATAATTTGTATCCGATTGACAAAAATTATTCACATATGTTAAAGGACACTCTGATGGACATGTCACAGAAGTTTTATATATTATAATAATAGGACAGAAGTGCAACGTATTATAATCATTTGGCTTACACCATTGGACAGAACATTCAATATAAGCTTTTACCTCGTACCGAACACTTGGATGTTTACCCACGGAACGGAGATCGTTTTGTTTGGCGAAAAGAGGTGGAAGTCGGCTTTGTCTTTGCTCAGCAATACCTGAACTTTTGTCACCGCTTAAATAATTGACCCAATAAACACCTTTATTGATTGGATTTCAATATAATGACCACAGGAACTGAACATAGAGGTGTTAAGGTACCGTTTTTTGATAAGGTGTAAACACAAATAAGGAATAACCTTCCAGCCTAAATTTGGCTGTAGCTCTGAACGGCTCAGCGCGACTTATGCCTGGTTTCGTGGTGGCGGGTCACAAATGAGTATTTGGCACATGTTTATGAGAGGATATGTCCAGGCGTTGTCCAAAAATGTCGCACTTTTGGACACACTTGAATAAAAAGGCGACTGTTCTTGAATGCTTCAGTGAACAGTTATCGATGTGGACTCTATGGAAAGTTGGGGCATCCTATGCATAACAGGGGCAGCTGTGGCTCAGTTGGTAAAGCGGGTCGTCCAATGACTGAAAGGTCAGCGGTTCGTGTCCCGGCTCTGGCTGTCCACATGTCCAAATGTCCTTAGGCAAGACATTGAACCCTGACTAATGCACTATTTGCATGGGATAAGTAATACCTTTGGACCACTGGTTATTCACTATTACCCCCGTACCGCTGTGTTATTGTGTGACGCATTCGGACGAGATAAACAAAAGTCTGTAATTCAGGTAAATTACAGACATTATGAGCAGATATGTCATCACAACATCCTGTTTGGTCTCAATACATTAAGGTAGTATGAAAACAAAGTGTGCATAAGAACAGCCCTATATCCACAAAGGGAAAAAATGCCATTGATAAGGATGTAGTCTGTAAATTTGCTCCACGCCTTCAAAATAAGAGTGGGGTTAGTGCAGATGAAAGCAGTCTCCAGGTTACAATGGAAGTGAATGGACAGACTTTCCCTCTGGCAAACAGCTGACTGACTGTATCGAGACAACCTCAGATAGCTATAAATGTTAGCATACATGTGAGTATACGTGACCATATCTTCCTTATCGCATGCTGCCACTTCCTGCATTATTATTATGCATTATACTGCATTATATTATTATAACTCCAGAAAAAGACAAGAGGCGCGACTTGAATTACCACTGGACATTTGTTTTTCGCCCAAACACAGTATGGTAATTTACGGCGGAATTGTTACTGAGCAAATCACGGACATGCCGCATTCACATGGGACTAAGAACTCAGACATTCTCGGTAATTATTCTGAATTACCAGTGGTCCATAGGTAATACTTATCCCGTGTGAATAGGGCATTAGAAACCTACTGGTGTGTGACTAGAATCCCAGCTCCAAAAAGTAAAAGTACTGCCGTGTATTTGTTCCAACCATACAACTCCTCATCCAGGTAGATGGATATTTAGTGGAATCACATATATTTAGTGAACATGAAGAACCAATACATGGCAGGACTTTTACTTTTTGGAGCTGGGATTATACACTTCTGTGTATGAGTGTGTGTGAATGGGTGAATGTGAGGTGCAGAGGCATCTGTAGGTTGAGTCAAGATCCGGAGCTCTCTTTTTAATGGGGGTCCGGGTTTTTTTGGGGTTTTTTTCGAAAAAAGGGTTACTAAAATGCAATTTTATGGTTCCAATTTCTGTGCAAAAAAATAAATATTAACCCATATAATGTTCCACTGGACAACAGATCACTTTCTTTTGATCTACTTTGCAGGATTAAATATAGAGTATGTAAGTGTTTCTGTACATTTACAAATTTGATTGATAGTTAATTGAATATTTTCATTAATATTTGAACTAATAGTTACTAATCACACTCGCCAAAGCTCAGCGGTAGTGTCGGCACCACGCGCGCACATCGCGTCGAGAAGCTCGATGAGGGTCGGAGGGACCAAAGCTGCGAAGTCTCCGAGAAGCATCAGCAGCTCCCTCAGGTTGGTGATGATGTTCGGCATGAGTCCCATGGTAGAGGTGATCTGTTGTTGAAGTAGAGGTGGTGTTGTTGTCGTTAATGTGGAGCGTTAGCTGTAGCACCGGGGTTAGCGAATGAATGAAAAAAGAGCGTGGGAGGAGAAAAGGGTCCAGTTTAAGAGCACTAACAGTCACACTAAGTTGTGGTGGACTTGTGGAGTTAGGGGGGAGTGAGAAGAGCGACGAAGAAGATAAAAAAAAGAGTAAAAGAGTGATAGTTGTTGCTCCGGAGATGAACAAGTCGACCGTCAAGCAGCGACCCAGAACCGGAAAGTCCGTTCTGTTGTTACTGATTGTATAAATTTCATGACAAAATAATGTCTATATATGGGCACGTCAGAGTCGTGCGGTCTGCGCTAGTTACAAAGGTACACGATGACAGGTAGCAGCAGGACCACCCAGTGAGAGTTGATCTGTGGTACCACCGCTCAAAGTATCATCCTTCTTCTTCCCTTATTATTATTATTACACATTTTAATTATGATGGTCCAGCCCCAAATCTCTCTGGAGTCTACAGAGATTCGGAGTTATTCCCCTATTGTCCAGGTCTTCCGATGCCCCTGGTGAAGTGAATGTAAAACGTTTGAACACCATGAAGGTGGAGAAGAACTATATAAGTGCAGTCCATTTAACTCATGGTCCAGTCAAAAATACATCCCCCAAAAAAGTCACGGAACTTCCGATAGTGGAAACAAATACTGTAGACTCATTTTAAAGTTTGCAAATATGTATTTCATGCTCAACTACAACCAAATACGTATGCATATCCCAAATATGAATGGATGAATTTCCTGTGAATATGCTTAATTTTGTCCCAAAATCTGCCCCATACATGTGCTCCACAGAAGCTGTAGTGACCTGAGCAAAAAACAGGAGGAAAAGATGGGAATGGATGTATTTCTGTTCAGAATGGAAGACTTATGGAAGAGTGGAAGGCGAACTAATCCTCCCCCTGCGGATGATCGCCTGCTGCCTACATCACGCACACACGCACACCCGTCGTATGCAGAGGGAGGACGGCAATTGATGAATCCCCAGGTTTTCCCTCCTCTGAGCAGATGTGGAACTGTGGGATATTTATAGTCATGTAGGGATCAGTGTCTGCTCGCCAGCGTGTTCTCCTCTGTCCTACCTATCCTGCTGGATATCCCCTCAAATCCAATAAGTGCTTCCTCATTCTCCCAGACAAGAATTGGTCACTGGGGTGTGGAGGAGGTGGAGGCAGAGCGGGCCAAACATCCACGCACAAGTTAGATGGAAAAATAAATATGAAATGGAAGCCACATTTCCTTTTTCGAGGCAGGTCTATTATGTCTGTGCTTTGTTTGGTTTAATGTTTTGGGGAGATAAGTGGAAGAAAAGAAGAATGGAGGTAATTATGTAGAAATGTTCATATATATATATATATATATATATATATATATATATATATATATATATATATATGAAAAATGTGGGAAACACTTTACATTATGATAAGGTGGTAATTATATGGTTATTTTCATGTAATTTCATGGTAATAATACTTTTGTAACCGCTTATTACAAGTAATTTCCATACAGTTTCCAGTGTAGTTTCTAGGTAATAGTGATGCAAAAAGCTTTTATTAATGTGGAAATTTCTAGAATTAGAATTGTCTCTATTGTCATTGCACAGTAGTAATTATAATGTGATGAAGCCACTCTGCACCACATAGAAGTCAATAAATAAAATAAGAAATTCAGAAACGATAAATGAATAAGAGCAGGATAAGGATAAAACACAATTAAAATACCATTTAAAAGTTTTTGTTTTTTTTTAATATTAAAAGTGCAAAGTGCAAAGTTATGTAGTGCTGAAATGTTTAATGTTTACATGTAGAAATGTTCAATATATGAAAAATGTGGGAAACACTTTACATTACAGCTTACTAATAAGGTGGTAATTATATGGTCATTTTCATGTAATTTCATAGTAATAATACTTTTGTAATCGCATATTACAAGTCATTTCCAGTGCAGTTTCTAGGTAATAGTGATGCAAACAGCTTTTATTAATGTGGAAATTTCTAGAATTAGAATTGCCTTTATTGTCATTGCACAGTAGTTACAACAAAGTTATAAAGTGATGGGGCCACAATAAATAAATAACAGTGGGATAAGGATGAAACACAATTAAAAGTCTTTTTTTTTATATTAAAAGTGCAAAGTGCTATGGTTATTTTGATGTAATTTCATGGTAATAATTATCAATACAGCTAGGTAATTAAATAGGAAGTATTATATTATACTTCCTACTTAATATTCACAAGTAAAAACACCAAAACAAAGTTCAATTTCACAAAAAAAAATCTCAATAATCAGAACAAATATGAAAAATTGCAAATGTCTTAAGAGGAGAAGTATCGGTAAATACAATTTTTAAATACAAATTTTAAAAAAGAAATAAATACAAATAATTGCTATGTGACTATTGTGCACATGTACATCATGATGTCAATGCTCCAACAGTATATTGTCCAGCTCTATTTCTTAAGTGATTTTTAACTATTTACTATTTATTATTTATACTATTATCTTCTTTATTTTTGCTTTTTTTTCAGGTATTTTCCTATATTTAATTTAGTGAAAATGTAGTTCATAAAAAGCCAGATTAAAGTTGATTATATGAAGGAAACTGAAGAAAAAGTGATTTTTTTTTTAAGCAAATCTATCATTAATTGAACATAAAACCAAGTGTTTCCATCCTCTATCATTTATCAACTAATAGGTTTTACTAGTGATTCAATGTTTCTACATTCACTACAGAACCTCTGAACGTCTCATTACCATGAAAAGATGATGAAGTGCATTTATAAAAACAACTATTTACAGTAGTACCTCTATTTATGAAATTCATTTGTTCCAGAAGGTCTATTTTTTAAGTAGGACGTTCAATCTTCTATGATATTAAGGAAACACTTATGTGCATGTTTGCCACCATGATGTACTGCATTCTTACTGTGACACCTTAATAAAGATCAATGTTTAATAATAATGCATCGAGTTTTCGATTGTTGTCTTTGTCGTCCAGTAAAAAGACCCCTGTGTGGACGGCGCAGCAGGGACCATTTTCCAGCCAAAGAAGCTTAGCTATGCCTCTGCTGCACACTTCCTTAATGCTTTTATTTTTTGGGGGGGCGGTGAGGAAAAGGGGGAGTGAGGGGCAAGTGGCAAAAGGGCTAAGTTGGGTAAGTGACACTGAGGAAGTGTGTTGTGTGTGTGGGCGTACAAACGGCGCTGTCACTGAGCCGGTTGTGTCGGGTGGCAGCGCAGCAGGAGAGCTGGCGGAGGGGTCTGAAGCTGAGCCGCGGAGCGTGTCACTCCACTGGCCCATTAATCATTCCCAGCCTGCACTGCTTCAGCGCCTCAAAAGGGCCCCGATGCGCTGCGCACTAGGTGGTCCTGATGGCACCGTGGAAACCCCAGTCAGCTCCGTGTAGACAGACGGTGGACACAAAGACCTGAGGATCCACACATACGCACAAACATGTGCATCTATTTCATCTTGGCAGCAATAGCCCACGATGAACAAACAAATAAAGAATGAAGAAAACAAACAATTTGGACTGTCCCAGACATTCAGGATCCACTTACTGAAGCGTCCAGTGTTTGTTATGTTTATGTTTATGTGTGTGCAGACAAACAAACCATGTTTGAGGCCAAAGACTCTTAATGAATATGTGCATGAGTAATGACAACACACTGCTGCTGACCCCGCCACAATAAGAGCATCGGTCCTGAATGTGAGTTGACTTTAACCCAGGGGTGTCCTCGAGGGCAGGTGTCCTACATGTTTTAGATCAGGGGTCTCAAACATGCGGCCCGGGGGCCAAATGCGGCCCATGGGATGAATTTGCAAAGTGCAAAAATACCACAGTCAAGGCCATGGAACTCATTTTAGTTCAGGTTCCACATACAAACCAATGTGGTCTACAGCAGGGGTGTCAAACTGTGGTCCACGAGGGCCGGGGTCCTGCATGTTTTAGATGTTTCCCTCTTCCATTCCACATGGAGGCCATTACATCATTATCAGTCTGATGAGGAGCTGATTATTAACTCTTTAAGTGTCAGCGCTGATGCATTCTGAATGGATGATTTAGTTTAAATATTCAGAAAAATTCAACAATAGTGTAATGTAGTTAAATGTAGTTTAATGTAGTTTAATGTAGTTAAATGTAGTTTTATGTAGTTAAATGTAGTTTAATGTAGTTTAATGTAGTTAAATGTAGTTTAATGTAGTTTTATGTAGTTAAATGTAGTTTAATGTAGTTTTATGTAGTTAAATATCGTTTAATGTAGTTTAATGTAGTTAAATGTAGTTTTATGTAGTTTAATGTAGTTAAATGTAGTTTAATGTAGTTTAATGTAGTTAAATGTAGTTTTATGTAGTTTAATGTAGTTAAATGTAGTTAAATGTAGTTTAATGTAGTTTAATGTAGTTAAATGTAGTTTTATGTAGTTTAATGTAGTTTAATGTAGTTAAATGTAGTTTTATGTAGTTTTATGTAGTTTAATGTAGTTTAATGTAGTTTAATGTAGTTAAATGTAGTTTTATGTAGTTTTATGTAGTTAAATGTAGTTTAATGTAGTTTAATGTAGTTTAATGTAGTTAAATGTAGTTTAATGTAGTTAAATGTAGTTAAATGTCGTTTAATGTACTTTACTGTAGTTAAATGTAGTTTAATGTAGTTTAATGTAGTTAAATGTAGTTTTATGTAGTTTAATGTAGTTTAATGTAGTTAAATGTAGTTTAATGTAGTTAAATGTAGTTTTATGTAGTTTAATGTAGTTTAATGTAGTTAAATGTAGTTTAATGTAGTTAAATGTAGTTAAATACCAAATATTCCCAGTAAATATTCTATATTATATAATGTACCAGTTAATGTCCATCCGTCCATATGTAAAGGATACAAACATTAAATCACAGTTAACGTTCTTCCCTCTAAACACTGCGTCACCCTCTGAACGTTCATCCATAACAACAGAACAACTGAACGCTCTTAAAACACCAGAGTCAAACCTTTCTGGCTTCAGATTGTCGTGTCTGTGTTGAATTATGAGCTCAACAAAACAAAAATCCTCAAAGCATGCAGCACTTTACCCAGAGGACACTGGGCTGTAGCAGAGCATGGGCTTTTTGAGATCCCCCCTAAAATACATGTCTTTGTTTTATGGTGCGCTTGTATACAGAACCAGCTCTCACCAAAGACACACAGGCTTATGTCGCAAGAAAGTCCGGAGGCGACTGGAGAGAAAAAGAGTATTTTAGACGCATTGTTCTTTATTTGTAATCATGACAGAGTTAAATGATGTTGGAGGAAATATCCCCAAATCATGTTGGAATCCCAAATAGCATGGGAACGTTAAATGACAACATATTTAATGACACAAAAGTCAAACTATTAAGCAAGATACTAATTCTCTGTCGTATTTTTTTAAGGGTTATATTGTGTTATATGTTTTGACATTTTTTATTTATTTATTTTTTTACTGATTTTTATCCCATTTTCTATAAACTGTGTGTGTGTTTTGTTATGATTTGTGCTTTTTTTTTAAATACACTGTTAGTTTCCATGGGTTCCAATCAAGGCGCCAAACACCATTACGGTGATTGAAAAAATAACATTGACTAAAGGAAGACAAATATGAAACATGAAGCAAGTTTGGACAGAGTCGTTATATTATTTAGGAGGCTTTTTTTTTTTATAACTGAAACATTCAAACAATATGAGAAACATGTGATTTTATGCTTTTGTGAAAAGAAACAATAAATACATGGGGTGGACAGTAAACTGAATTTGGTCAAGAAACTGTGTTACGCAGTATTATGCAGAGTAACTAAGTAAAAGTACTTCACTACTGTACTTAAGTAGATTTTTTTAGGTATCTGTACTTATACTCTTTACATTTATATAAATATGTGTACTTTATACTCTTTACATTTATATAAATATGTGTACTTTATACTCTTTACATTTATATAAATATGTGTACTTTATACTCTTTACATTTATATAAATATGTGTACTTTATACTCTTTACATTTATATAAATATGTGTATTTTATATTCTTTACATTTGTATAAATATGTGTATTTTATACTCTTTACATTTATATAAATATATGTACTTTATACTCTTTACATTCTCAGAATAGACTCCTTACTTTTTCAAAATAAACAAATGTGACAGTATGAAAATGAAGTCACTACAGGAGGAGGAAAGAAACTGTGATTTTATATATTATAGTTATATGACTATTATCTCACAATTTTGACTTTTTCTCTTAAAATTATACATTTTTTAAAATCTTCTTTGTAATTTTTTTTAAATCTCATGATGACTTTTTATCTCAGTTGTGACTTTTTTCCCATTTTTTTTCTTACATTTCCACAAAACTGAGTCCAGTGACTCTATCAAACACATTATCTACACACTAACTCACTTTTAAATGATTTATTTTAGATATTTTTGAAACTTTTCAGATTTTTCATGGTAAAAAAAAAATGCAGTTTTACTTTTTACTTTTGTACTTTATTACAATTGTGAAATTGTACGTTTTTACTTTTACTTAAGTAAAGGAGTTGAATCAGTACTTCTACATAAGTACAGAATGTGAGTACTTTTACCACCTCTGGTATTATGCATTACTAACTTACAGTAATTTGGATACAGAAGTATAAAGTTGGTGCAGTAGTTAGCACTCGTGCCTCACAGACAGAAGGTCCCTGGTTCTATTCCCACACCAGACCTTTGTGTGTGGAGTTTACATGTTCTCCTTGTGTCTGTGTGGGTTTTTTCTCCAGGTACTCTAACTCCTCCCACCATCCAAACACATGCACTGATAGGTTAATTAGTTAATTTAAATTGTTCACAGGTGTGAATGTGACAGTGATTGTTTGTCTATATATGTTCAGCCCTGAGATGAACTGGAGACTCATACAGGGTGTACCCCGCCTTCACCCATTGGAGCTGGATTAGACCCCCAGTGACCCCTGTGACCCTAGTGAGGATAAAGCGGGTTCAGATGAAATTGAATTGAAAAATAAATAATTGCACATAACTGATGTTACTTTTCTTTCTGGTTTTGGGTGATTTTCTCTTTGCTCATTGGTCATTTTTAGCTCATTCGGACAAAGTCGCAATGAGCTATTGTCACCATGCTATGTCCGTCATCCGTCCGTTGTCATCGTCCATCATCCACAATTCACTTAAATCACTTCTCCTCCTTCAATTCTCAACAGATTTCAATTCTGATGTTATAATCTATTGAATGCCTCCCTTTTGTTGAAAGCAAAACATCAATAATAATAATAACAATAATAATAATAATATATTGTACTTTGTTGTCCACTCAAAGCGCTTCACATTAGTGATCCATTATTCATTCACTCTCACATGCACCCTCTGGTGGTGGTAAACTACATATGTAGCCACAGTTGCCCTGGGGCAGACTGACAGAAGCGTGGCGGCCATTTTGCACCACCGCCAAACATTCATACACCAGTGTGAGTGACACTGGAGGCAAGGAGGGTGAAGTGTCTTTCCCAAGAACACAACGGACCAACTAGGACAGAGCAGGATTGAAACCACCAACCTTTCAGTTCCTGGACCAACTGAGCCCCACATCACAGCTGTGAGGTCCAGATGAGCACAGGGACATTGACACTATGTCTCTCACTCCAAACTGGTTGTGATGTGTTCAGTGTGTGTCAGGTTCTATTGAAATTAGAACATCTGACATTTCAGGACCTGTCATGTGACTATTGCGAACACGTACATTGTGATGTCGATGCTCAAACAATATATTATTAACTTGAATTATAATAGAGTGAATTGTCAGAAAACCATGCACTGAAGCTTTAATCATTAAATATCAAAAATGTTTCTACTAATGTTTTTCAGTCACAAACATGGTTACGTTTCACTGGCGGAAAATATGTGAATCCACCAACATGAACTCTGGAAAACACAATATGTCTCAATCCCTGTGACTGACATAGTTCCCACAAAGTGTGTCTCCAGTTTTCTGGTTCTGCTTTGGGTCTGTTTGTCTGGAGAAGATGCTGTCGTGCGAATCTTGATTTGATTTCTTTGACTGGAGTTTTTTTTTTATGTATTTCTGGATCTGGGTCACCTATAACTGCTGTCCCACTGGTGTGTGTTTGTCCCTGAGGTGTCCCTGAGGTGTCCTGGAGGTGTCCCTGAGGTGTCCCTGAGGTGTCCCTGAGGTGTCCTGGAGGTGTCCCTGAGGTGTCCCGGAGGTGTCCTGGAGGTGTCCTGGAGGTGTCCCTGAGGTGTCCTGGAGGTGTCCCTGAGGTGTCCCTGAGGTGTCCTGGAGGTGTCCCTGAGGTGTCCCTGAGGTGTCCTGGAGTTGTCCCTGAGGTGTCCTGGAGGTGTCCCTGAGGTGTCCCTGAGGTGTCCTGGAGGTGTCCCTGAGGTGTCCTGGAGGTGTCCCTGAGGTGTCCTGGAGGTGTCCCTGAGGTGTCCCTGAGGTGTCCCTGAGGTGTCCCTGAGGTGTCCCTGAGGTGTCCTGGAGGTGTCCCTGAGGTGTCCTGGAGGTGTCCCTGAGGTGTCCCTAAGGTGTCCTGGAGGTGTCCCTGAGGTGTCCTGGAGATGTCCCTGAGGTGTCCCTGAGGTGTCCTGGAGGTGTCCCTGAGGTGTCTTGGAGGTGTCCCTGAGGTGTCCCTGAGGTGTCCTGGAGGTGTCCCTGAGGTGTCCCGGAGGTGTCCCTGAGGTGTCCCTGAGGTGTCCCTAAGGTGTCCCTGAGGTGTCCCTGAGGTGTCCTGGAGGTGTCCCTGAGGTGTCCTGGAGGTGTCCCTGAGGTGTCCCTAAGGTGTCCTGGAGGTGTCCCTGAGGTGTCCCGGAGATGTCCCTGAGGTGTCCCTGAGGTGTCTTGGAGGTGTCCCTGAGGTGTCCCTGAGGTGTCCCTGAGGTGTCCCTGAGGTGTCCCTGAGGTGTCCCGGAGGTGTCCCTGAGGTGTCCCGGAGGTGTCCCTGAGGTGTCCCTGAGGTGTCCCTGAGGTGTCCTGGAGGTGTCCGAGGCTCTACGGTGCACCAAACACACTCAGCTCTGGGAGTTTAAAGAGTGTCTGTGCTGCTATAATACTAAAAGCATCCTAACCTGTAACACCACCTGATTAGCATCCCACATTCTTCACCTCCATCTTTCTGCTTGTGCATGTCCTTATTTTCTCATTAAACCTTTAACCCCTGATGCGTCAGCAATGATGTGTTCTGAAAGGATGGTTTAGTTTCAATATTCAGAAAAAAAAATACAGCTTTTTTTTTACTTTGATTTTGTTCATGGATCTGATATATGGAAATAAACAGGTGTAAAAAAAACAACTGATTTAATGGATTTTAAATATATGGTATGGTGTGTATATATGTATATATTGTGTGTAGGTATGTATGTACTGTACAGTATATATGGGTATATATATGTGTGTATGAATGTATGTGTATGTATATGTATGAATGTGTGTTTACATATGTATGATCTTATTATTGTAGTTAATTCATAAGGAGAAGAGGAGGGAGTTCATAAGCTATGCTTTTTTGAATATGTGTTATGTGTCGTATTTTTAAGTGTGTGTTTGTTTTTGTATATTTCTTTGTTCGGTGTTTTTTTATTTCTTTATTTTTTTGGGTTTTTTTTTGTTTTAACATTCATTTTCAAAATAAATCCATTAAAAAAAAATAGAAAAAAGAAAAAGCCAAAACTAAAGCGATTGGAACCAAATTATTTATTTATTTATTTATTTATTTATTTATTTATTTATTTATTTATTTATTTATTTATTTATTTATACTTCATTTTAGTTTATTTTAACTAAGTTAAGCTATTATTTTGTAAATATGTATTTTTATATGCAATATAGACTGTTAGTTGTTGTTAATTTTGTTACTTATTTTGTTTTATATTTCTACCTTTAATATTGCATTCTATTATTTTTCTTCACTTTTGTGTCTTCTTTTGTTCATGTTACTTATTATTTTGTTGGTTTATTATACATTGTTGTTTGCTATTGTCCCTTTTGTTCTTTATTTTATTATTTTATGACTGGAACTGTTAAAGTCTCAGGAGTTAAAGGGTTAACTACTTCAATTACTACTTCCATGTCATCTTTATTAAATGTAATTTTAAGTGCTGTGCTCAGGTCTTGCTCTTATTTAGAATATTTGAAGGTTGTAATGTCTTTAACATTGCTGGTTTGGGTTAAAAAAGAAAAAAAACCACAACAAGAGGAAGGCTTTTACATTGATATTTATTTACTTTCATTTTTGCCTTTTCTGTCATTATGTAAAATATTTCTGTCAGGCATGTTTTTCTTCTCCATGACCAAAGTATTTTTTTTATGTTTACTAGTGAATTTGGGTTTCCTTTGTTTTATTTATTTCAAACAGGAGACATTTCTCTTTGTTAAAGTGAGGTCAAAGGTCAGAGCCTGGGGGTTCCTGGTGAAAATTCAATGCCTTGCTCATGAGTACTGTGTCATCACTAATGTGAGAGCTACTCATTGTCAAGAGGAATCAACCACAGTGGTCTGTAGGCAAAAAATCATAATAGCTTCACCTGGTATCCATCACGTTATGGTTAGTAATTGTTTTATTGTAATTTAATTTAGTATTTCTACTTTAAAATTAACTTATTAAAATGTTTGAAGGGAACTTTACTACTGTTACAGATATTATATTGTACTATAGAACATGGGAGACATTGGTGGGGACATAATTTGAGGAATTCCTAGTGAAAGAAATAAATAAATAAATAAACGGCTAAAAGAATTTAAATTATGTCTCATTTTGGTTTTGTCAATAAAAACTAAGAGACATTTTCGGAATGTTTTTTATTTCTTAAGCCACATTTTGTCTGGTTTTTATTGGTCATCTATAACTGCATTATATATTTAATTATCATCACAAGACCCACATTTACTTCTTGTTTTTGTCACGTTGATTCGTTCGTTGATGACAATATTTAGTCACTATAAGGCGCACTGTCAATGAATGGTTTATATTTTAGGTTCTTCATATATATATATATATATATATATATATATATATATATATATATATATATATATATATATATATATATATATATATATATATATGGATTATAAAGTGCATTAAGTGAAGTCAAAATATAGTTGACTATACTATACTATAGTTATTTATTTGTAAATGTCAATGGAAATAAACTATGTATATTTAATTATTTGTGTTTATTTAAAAAAAAATAATAATAATATATAATATATATATATATATATATATATATATATATATATATATATATATATATATATATAATTATTATTATTATTATTATTACTATTACTATTACTATTACTATTATTATTAGTATTATTATTACTATTAATATTACTATTATTATTATTATTATTATTATTATTATTATTATTATTATTATTATTATTATTATTATTGGTATTATTATTATTATTATTATTATTATTATTATTATTATTATTATTATTATTATTATTATTATTATTATTATTGGTATTATTATTATTATTATTATTATTATTATTGTTATTATTATTATTATTATTATTATTATTATTATTATTATTATTATTATTATTATTATTATTATTATTATTGGTATTATTGGTAATAGTAGTAGTAGTATTACGGAATGTCGTGTGTGCGCGAACGCGCGCGGGGTGGGGTGTTGCCCACCCCGACTTCACTTAGGCCCATCTGAAAATAGACCCCCCACTGTTTAAACCGTTTGCCCACCCTGGCGGTACACCAGCATAAAGAAATGAAGCGCACCTCAGTTCTCGGGCCAAATGTAAACAGCTCTTCTTTGGGGTGTTAGCAAATAGTCATCAACCAGTAAGTAATGAGAATGAGAACATGCATGCGTACCCCAAAACCAAACTGTTGTGGACGTCCTCGTCATCTAACACCAACGTAAGAACCCACATTCAGATGAATCATCCATTTCCCTCCAGCAGTAGTGAAGTGTCTTTATATAAAACACAATTCATTTTAATTAAATGTTAGAAATGAGTAAAAAAACAAAACATCTTAATGAAAATTAACCCAGCACGGCCAAGGACAAAAACGTCCTGCAGGGGGTTAGTAAATCTGCCTCAAATATTATTGTCTGCCCCCTGCCCTCCCTGGAGGACATCACTAACGCTAGGAGGTTGAAGAGGGTGAGGAACATCCTGATAGAGACAACCCACCCTGGTCAATATGTCTTCAACCTCCTGCCCTCAGGGAGGACGGATTAGTCTGAGACACTGTTTATCATAGATAGATAGATAGATAGATAGATAGATAGATAGATAGATAGATAGATAGATAGATAGATAGATAGATAGATAGATAGATAGATAGATAGATAACCTGTACAACATGTGTGTAGTCATTTGTATGTGTATTAATTTCAGTTCTTTGGTTGTATGCAGTTTTCAGTTGTAGTCAGATTGTTTTCATTACTGTATTACACAATATGTTAAGGTAATGGCTTTAGACATAGATCAAAACAGAAGTCAACACAACAAAAAAAGCCTCACAAATAGACGTGTCCTCTGGCTATTGTTGACGAAAATCATGTGAAAAATCAAAACCATCGCACACGTCTCAGTTTACAAATGAAACAGAAATGTCTGCCTTTGTCCCCCCCCCCCCCGCTGTTGGCAGGCGGTGAGAGGAGGAACTAACGAAGTAACGAAACCGCTGAAGAAACCAGCGCGACACTGCACTTCTGTTACATGAATATCTATGACATCATGCGCTGCACAAATTCTTGTCTCCCGTCATATGTGCCACCGCCGCGGAGTTCAAATGAGACCCAGATGGTGAGCAGGTCTGGCCTGCCCCAAACCTGGCAACTCCAGGGGGAGGCGAGTTGAAGAGAATGACTGTCAGCAGAAAACAGGGTCAGGGGTCTCGGTCGGCCACATGGACACAGACCGGATCCAGAACAGAGACGCTGTCAGGATGAGCTAGAGATTCATATAATCATGTTGTTACTAAACATGAAACCTGATCTTAGACATGGACTAGTTGTTGTGGTGAAGGCTGTACCATGAGGGTCTGCGTGGACCAGAGTTTCCTTTCTATTTGAGCTGCTGTCGTGCAAGTGGTTGGCACTTCTAAAGAAACACAAGTTGTTTTGTAAAAGCACATTATTAAGTCGAATTTGATCTGTCTAGACCTACTGTGAAGGGCTCAGCATTGATTTGAACACAGAAACCCCTCTGTGTATTTGTGCTCTCCAAACATATTTATCTTCAAAACCTAAACATTCTTGAAAGAGATGCATTTATATTCTGCACGCACCCTATTTTTAGAGCTGTTGAAGAGAGCGCCCGTATGTTCAGCACAGACTGGGAGGACAGCTAGCGGCTAATTGATTCAATCATATCCTAATTCAGATACCTTGTGGGTGGCAAACCTGTTGACTCTCCCTCAGGAATGCTTGTGTGTACGTTTAATAAATGCCAAGCAAAATGTTTTTAGCTACACATGAAGAAGATGGAAGCAGAGGTTGGTGTTAAAGGTAAGAAGGATGAGGAATGTTTTAGAGTTACAGTGAAGGCTGCACGATATTAGAAAAAACTCATATTGTGATATATATATACACACATATATATATATTTAAAAAAAAATATATATATATATATATTATATATATATATATATATATATATATATATATATATATATATATACCCACAACCGACTGCTTTTTTAACTAAACCACCCGCGACTCGGACCGCTATAAAAATATTTGAAAAGAATGTACCCGACCCGCTTCTCGGCCCACATATTAAAAATGTCATCCATGGTCTTTATGAACATCACATGACCTTACTCACATACCTGCATTTATTTCTGTGTTAAAATCCGATGTCATTGGAGTCGACAACCTGTAACACCCAAAGAGTCATTTAAACCCAGTTTCCACGGAAAAGAAAAACACTGGCAGCTGCTCATCATCTTTAAAATCTCAGTGAATGTGTCCCAAACCTTACTTTTTTGTTTGTATGTTTCCGTAGCTTCCACTCTCCTAACTTAACTCTCTCTTGCTCCTTCCATACTGTAGGAAACTGACGACATTGTACGTCACCTTCACGAACATTCAGTTAATGAAGCGTATTTACTGTTATTTTAATGTTTATTTCAAACGACAAATGACCCGACCGACCACAATCCGAATATCATTAAAAATATTTTTAATGACCTGTAACTGTATATATAGATAGATAGAGCAGAGGTTGGTATTAAAGGTAAGAAGGATGAACAATGTTTTAGAGTTACAGTTAAGGCTGCACGATATTAGAAAAAACTCATATTGTGATATATATATATATATATATATATATATATATATATATATATATATATATATATATATATATATATAGATAGATAGATAGATAGATAGATATATATAGATATAGATATAGATATAGATATAGATATAGATATACACACACTACAACATGAAAAATATTGCAGTGTGTATAAGAGTATATAACAGCTGTGTGGTGTCGATGCAAACAGTCAAACAGATTAGTGGTCGACACAGAACATACTTTTTAGTATCATCCTTGTTGATTGTAGCTGAAATATTTAAATAAAATTAATAATTAAAAATAAATAGAGAAAATAAAAATACAATTAAAAATACATAGATTAACTGAAAATCAAATAAATAATAAATACAAATAAATAAAATAATAATAAATACAAATTTAATTTAAAAAATGATGACAAATAAATAATACAGAAATAAAATAAATACAATTTTAATTTTAAAATAAAAAAATACAAATGAATATAAAATTTATTTTAAAAAATGTATTTAAAAAAAGAAAAAGAAATAACTAAGTGAGTTATTTTCTCTTGTTCATTGCTCATTTTTCAGTCGTGTTACCAGTGATTCACTCCAAACTGCTTCAGAATAATTGTGATGTGCTCAGTGTGTGTCAGGTTCCATTGAAATTAGATGAAAAAATATTGAGCTCATTCATCTTCTATATTTCAGGACCTGTCATGTGACTATTGTGAACACGTACATAAGGATATATATGCTCACACATACTGTTTACTGTGCAGCTGTAGTTACACATGATCTGTGTTCAGCTGTTGTGTTAAAACCACATGTTATATTAAATACATTTTGGCCTATAATGAAAAGGTGGACATTTGAAGAGTACAATAAAAGCCTTCCACACTGTACAAGCACACATGTAATGGAATACAAAAGCCCACCCCCGCCCCCCCAGCCATTATAAAACAGAACATTGTTTGGCATAATGACAGCAAAAACAAAGTCTGAAATTGGACAAGTGCAAAATTACACGTATGAGCGACTAAAGGCTACCGTTTTCAACCTGCCTCAAAACCCACTTGGCAGCCGAAAGTTTCCCACAGTTCCCTTCACAGCCCATCAGTCAGGAGTGGGGGGCCGGACTGTCAGGGGTCAGTGCGACGCTGAACACGGAGAGAATATGAAGCAGCTGCATGTGACACCACAGCCTGATGTGTCACCGTGTGCATCTGAGCCTTATTCACTCATTGTACAGAATAAATCATATTAGTTTGTTGTTTTAACAGCGTAACTTTTACCCTTGAATCAGAATTTAAGCTCAGATCAACTGTATCTACCTTGGTTCCTACACAGTACGGCTCCAAATTTGGCCAAAAAGCCAAAAAAAATCACAAAAATGGTGATACCTTTTAAATGCCACAGACATGGGCGTAGATTTTTACATGTCACAACCAATGTTTGGGGATTGCAAAATAGTCCCAAACTATATTTGTCATTTAGGTCATGCACCGACATGGTCTAAAAATAGCCAAAGTCATCAATAAAATGAAGAATAAACCAACAAAATAATTAGTGATATGAACAAAGTAAGACACAAATGGAGCAAAATGAAAGGAAAAATAATCACATAAAAACAAAATATGAAAATATTCAACAAAATTAACCAGTAGTATTAATAAATATTTGCAAAATGATAAATAACATAGAAAAATGTGATCATTACATCATTAACAGGTTGTGCAGAGAATGATGAGCTGATTATTAACTCTTAAGTGTCAGCACTGATGTGTTCTGAATATTTAGTTTCAATATTCATAAAAATTCATTTGTTTTTACTGAGTTTTGCTCATTTGAACAAGTGCAAAAATGCAACTAATTTAGAAAAAGTCAAAATAAAAACTGCTGGGACCAAATTTCAATAATAGTTTGGGGGTTTTTTTGTTAATTACTCCTGAGACTTTTGCAGTTCCATGTAAAAAAAACAAAAACTATTAAACTAAGCAACAAAATGAACAAAAAAACAACCAAAGTCATCAATAAAATAATTAGTAATATGAACAAAGTAAGACACAAATGGAGCAAAATTAAAGGAAAAATAATTAAATAAAAACAAAATGTGAAAAAGTTCAACAACATAGTAGTAATAAAAATATTTGCAAAATTAGAAATAACATGGAAAATTTTGCAGGAATTATTGGATAATTCCTTATTCCATTACATCATTAATAGGTTTTTTGCAGAGAATGATGAGCTGATTATTAACTCTGAAGTGTGGGTTAGGGTTAGTGTTAGTGTGTTATGAATGTTTAAATTCATAAAAATGTATTAGTGTTCCTTTTTTTTTACTGTTTTTACTGAGTTTTGCTCATTAAACAAGTGTCAACATGCAACTAATTTAGAAAAAGTCCAAATTAAAACTGCTGGGAACAAATTTCAAATATAGTTCTCTCTCTTTCTTTGCAAAATGTTCAATGTTATTTATAATTTTGCAAATACGTATTCGGTTAATTTTGTTGCACATTTTATTGAATTTTTTTATATTTTGTTTTTATTTAATTATTTGTCCTTTAATTTTTACTCCATTTGTGTCTTATATTGTTCATATTACTAATTATTTTGTTGGTTTATTCTTCATTTTTGTTCATTTTATTGATGACTTTGGCTGTTTTTCTTGTTAATTTTCTTGCTATATGTTTTTAAATGTGAAACTGGGACTTAAAGGGTTAAACTGAATCATGTGAAAGAGGGAAATATCTAAAACATGCAGGACACCGGCCCTCGTGGACCAGGAGTTCGACACCTCTGCAAACCATGGAGGTTTTGGATGTTTTTATGGACATATTTGTAAGTCACGCTGATAGAAATATGAAGGCTGCTGCTGCCAACATAAATGCCGCTTGACTAAATGATGGTAACACGGTGTTTTCAGAGTCATGGGAAGTTGATTTTGTCTTCCATCCTTGAGTGAAACCATTCCTCTCCCATGTGTGTTCACACCTTTGTTAAGGTCACAGCTGTCAACAGCCAGAGCAATGACACTGTATCACAAAATGTCATCAGATATTTTTTTTAGACATCAGTTTTGGTGTGCTTTTAGTCAATTCTGGTATGTAGAGTTCACATTTAATATATGAAGAGTTCATTTGCAAAAACAGATAACTCCATTTTTCTTTTTTTTTCAGAAAATTGCATTTTTTTACTCTACTTTCTAGGTAATACTCATTGATTTGATATATTATTTATTCAATTTAGTGGATCTTACCAAATGAAATGAATAATATATCAAATAAATCAGTATTATTTGTGGAATGTAGAGTAAAAAAATGACATTTTGTGAAAAAAAAAAGAAAAATGGAATTATCTGTTTTTGCAAATGAACTCTTCATATGTTTTAAGGTTCAACATGTGGATTTTGTGTAAAAAAATTTATAATATTAATAACCACTTCAGTTTTCATAATTATATACAATAATACCATGGGTGTAGAAGTGCGAATGGACACTATGGACGTGTCTTTACCAATATTTAGATGAGAAATTACATGATATTTGGGAAACAAAAGGTTACTGTATTTCCTGGACTTTAAGGTGACACTTAAAAGACTCTAATTTCATCCAAAAAACAAAGTGCACCTTATATATGGATTAATTCTGGTTGTGCTTAGTGACTGGGAATTTAGACTTTTTATGTCATGATTTTGACTTTTTATCTAATGATTTTGACTTTTTATCGAATGTTTTTTACTTTTATCTCATAATTTTGACTTTTTATCTCATGATTTTCACTTTTTATCTAATGATTTTCACTTTTTATCTAATGATTTTCACTTTTTATCTAATGATTTTCACTTTTTATCTAATGATTTTCACTTTTTATCTAATGATTTTCACTTTTTCTCTGATAATTTTGACTTTTATCTCATAATTTTGAATTTTTATCTAATGATTTATACTTTTTAATCTCATAATTTTGACTTCACTGAATGCACTTTATAATCCAGTGCACTTTATACTGTATATGAAGAACCTAAAAAATAATCCATTCATTGACAGTGCATATAGTGACTAAATATTGTCATCGATGAACCTTTATCATGTAACAAAAACGAGACCGAACTAGACGTAAATGTGGGTCTTGTGACGATAACTATAATTAAATATATAATGCAGTTATAAATGACCAATAAAAAACAGACAAAATGTGGCTTAAGAAATAAAAAACTTTCCTAAAATGTCTCTTAGTTTGTGTTGACAAAAACAAAATGAGATGTTATTTTAATTCTTTTAGCTGTGTTCTGACTTATTTATTTATTTATTGTTACTGTCTCTCGCGAGGAAGTCATCAAATAATGTCCCCACCAATGTCACCATCATGATTACTCCCATGTATAATACAATATATATAACTAAAATATGGTCCAATTAATAAGTGGAAACAAACAGAATGGAATTCAATATTAGTTGATAAATATATAATATTAAAGGATGGTCTATGGCTGGAAGGTTCTATCAGTGTTCTGCAGTAGCATTAGTGTAGACGTTCCTTTGTAACGCGCGTCCATCTCACTTATATTCTGGTTGAATTTAAAACCATGTTCAATCCCACACATCAGACATTCTAATAATAACCAACAATAGAATAGATTTGTTTATATAGAATGTAAAATAAATACTGGTAATATAAATCAAATACATAAAATGCATGAACACAAATCCCCAAATATATCTGTATATGGTTAAAAATAACTGCACTTCTGAAATCCTCATCAAATACATTATGATTTAGATACATGTGTCACATATTATGTAAAAAATATTTATTGTAAAGTGTTATTGGTCATGATCCATTACTTAGTGATTATTGTGTTGGTATTTTTTCATCCAATATCTAATCAAATTATTTTAAAATCTGTTGCTTTGGCTCTGATGTAGTCCTATTTCACTAATATTTGCATCTAAATGTTGAACCAATGAAACATTTTGACCAAAAACATGAACTGGTTCAGATTATGGGATGTTGTTTCATGTAGCAGGAAGGTTTTCCTTTGTAATTAAGACAGTGGTTCTAAAATCCAGTCCTCATGGCCCAGTGTCCCACATGTTTTAAGTATCTCTCTTTTTTAAATAAATAAAATGAAAGAAACATAAATTAAAAAATCAATCGATCAATATAAATAAATACATTTAAAATGTAAAAATAAAAAAGTGAAATTTAAAACATTTATGAATGAAAAAGGAATCAAAATTAATTCAATAAAAATAAAGAAAGAATAATGATAAATAAAAAACAATTAAAATTAAGAAATAAAAATAAATTTACAAATTTAAAATTTAAAAACATTTTAACATTTTTTCAATTAAAACATTTAAAATACAAAAATAGATTAAAAAATAAAACAAATTGAAACATTTACAAATGATTTTTTTTTAAATGTCATAATAATAATAATAATAATAATAATAATAATAATAATACAAAAATCTCTCTCTTCCATCATAACTGGAAGCCATTACATCATTATCAGTGTTCTGAAGAGCTGATCAATAACTGAACTAGGTGTAATGGAAGAGGGAAATAACTAAAACCTGCAGGACACTGGGCCACGAGGACCGGATTTGAGAACTACTGAATTAAGTAAATATGATATTCTACCGGTTGAACTTACTTTTCCATGCTCGTTTTGGAATCTGATGGGTCACCCAGACTTACCAACACATGTTCCTTTGACAGTGGTTCATCACCTCCACTGGCTGCATACTGCATTCACACAAAACAACAAGAGGAACCAGGGACCCAGAAAAAGCCGATCTATCTGACGTCAGATGGACTTTAACGTCACCCACATGGGGTTAAGCTCGTCCCCGGCAGCGAATCTGAAGTAGCATTAGCATTAGCATCTACAAGAGAAGACGGCGCCGCAGTAGCTGCTGCACAAACTGGAAAAAAATGGCAGATCCTAGCGAACCTAGCTGGATGCTACTTGGGTAAAGGTAAATACATACACAGTGAGAGGGGAGGGGGGAGTGTTCCTTCATGCATTCTGAGCCAATCAGAGACGCCTCATCACCGCATCATGTATGAGGAAGTACCGGTAAACTCTGTTGTTCGACCTCAAGTCATTTTTGTACCGTGAAAAAACAGCTGGAAATAAAAACAATCTGGACGTTTTTTAAATAGAACCAACACACAATGTATTCAATAACAATGAAGAACACAGTAATATTAATGAAATAAACATGAAATGACACCTTTAAATGCAAGAACAAATACAAAGGCTAGGGTAGGGTAATGTACCATAATATTATTTATATTATTGACCAAACAGTATATTATGTTCTGTTCTTGTTCTGCTAAGACCTGGTGTAGATGGAACCAGAGTTTAACTGAACCCAGAACAAAAGTGATTAAAGACGAAGAACTAATGCATCTGAAAAGGTCGAAAGCAGTACACAGCATTAATGTACCTGTAGCCCAGTGCTTCCTTAATCCGGTCCTCATGGCCCAGTGTCCTGCATGTTTTAGGTATCTCCTTTTTCATCTTCTTTTTTTTAAATAAATAAATTATTACAAATGAATAAATAAGAAATAAAACTATAAACATAATTAAAAACAAAACAAAACAAATGAATAAAAATTTAAAATTAAATTTAAAAAATCAAACAAAAAAATATTTTTTAATTAAAAAAGTATTTAAATGAATAAAAAATTATTGTAAAAATATAAACATTTTAAAATTAATTATATTAAAAATAAATACATTGTAAAAAAAAATGTAAAATATCTCCCTCTTTTTTAACTAAAAATAATTTAAAAATAATAAATAAAAAATAAAATAAAATAATGTAAATACATTTTTAAAAAATTTTAAATTAATAATAAATACTAAATAAAATAATCTTAAAAAATAATTATTCTTTTCATAATAAATAAATATATTAAAAAAAACATCACACCTGGAAGTTATTACATCATCATCATCATGCTTCTGTAGAGCTCATCATTAAAAACATACGGGACACTGGACCATGAGGACTGGATTTAAGAACCACTGCTGTAGCCACACACACACACACACACACACACACACACACACACACACACAGATTATTAAGGACATCCATTATGGAGACACAAACACATCTATTGTATTGAAGTCTGTTTCTGTTCTATTTTTGCTTCATTCTGTCTAAGCCACAGGTGTCAAACATAAGGCCCAGGGGCCAAATCCGGCCCGCCAAAGGGTCCAATCTGGCCCATATGAATAACAATAAAAATATTAATAGTGTCAAAATGATTTTAACCTCTTGAGACCCAGGAAAGTACAAGTTTTGCCTTTTTTTTACATTAAGTAATTGCTTTTTTGGAAACAGTACAATGCAAAAAAATTCAGATGCATTTTTTTAATGGTCTTTTGGAGTGGACAACATATTTCCTTTTTTTTCTTCAGTAAAACTGTGAACATCTTGTCTCTGAAAGAAGACTCAGGATCTCAGGAGGTTAATTCAGGTTCTACATACAGAATAATTAGATCTCAAATGGGTCAGACAAGAACAGAAAGTGATTGAAGACCGAGAAGTAATGCATCTGAAAAGGCCTAAAGTGATACACACACACACACACACACACACACGCACACACACACACACACACACACACACACACACACACACACACACACACACACACACACACACATACACACACACACACACACACACACACACACACACACACACACACACACACACACACACACACACACATACACACACACACACACACACATACGCACACACTCACACACACACACATATATACACACACAAACACACGCACACACACACACATATACATACACACACACATATACACACACACACACACATACGCACACACACACACACACACACACACACACATGTACACAAACACACACACACACATATACACACACACTCACACATACACACACACACACACACACACTTTACTTTTACTCTCATAATGAGCAACATGACAACAGCATGATAACACCCTTACAAAATATCAGTTTTATTGTATAATATATTACACATTATTATTATTGTTATGTATTTACTTTATTTACATACATACTTAATGTACCTTATTATAATTTAAAGCTCTTCTGATGAATATAATAAATGAATTAATGTGAAAAGTAGCAGACAGTGAATAAGCATCTCTCTTTAGACCAGGGGTCACATTAAACTAAATTTGATGTGAATTGGGCCGAACCACTAAAATAATAATATAAAATATAAATAATGTCAAGTCCAAATTTTCCTCTATGTTTAGAGCAAAAGAAAATGTTCACATTTACCAACTGTCCTTTAAAACAATGTGAATAACATGAATAAACCAACAGTTCTTCAGAAAACTAAATGCAATTTTAACAAGATTATGTCTCAGTTTATCATTTACACGTCAATTATAATGTTCAGATTATTTATTAATGGATCTACAAATACACCAAATATTTAATAATGAGCAGAACATTGTTAAAGTTCATAAATGTTCATATTTGTTCAGGTTATTCAATTTTGTGTGAAATAATAGTTTGTTTTGTTGTAAATACAGTAAAATGAAATGAAAATGTTTAAATTACCAAAGAGCAAAGTGTGGAGTTGTGAGTATTTATAGGTTATTATTATGATAGTATTTTACTGATCTGATCTATTTTAATCTCTGAAATTAAATTACAATATATTTACTATCATTTTTGTATTTCACACATTTATCCTAGGGACCAGACTGGACTCTTTGAAGGGCCGGATTTGGGCTCCGGGCCATATGTTTGACACACTGCTTTAGACATAGTATATAAATCAAGCTATACTTCCATTTTGAACAGTATAGGAACAGGTGACATTATTACAGTAGTTTACATAAGCACTGGTCAAATTTTTTATGTTGAAAATGATTTACTACTGTTAATATCAAAACTGATATTCTATAATGTAAACCTGAACGTTAAGAATAATTAAATATATTCAGTTGTGAATACTCAAATGTTCATAAATAGTACGACTAACTAACTTGTTGTAACATGTTCTTCTTTTTAAGTACTTCCAACTAATATTTTTTATTAAGGGGAACTATTGTGGATATAAATGAACATAATTTAAAAACATATGAGGTAAAACTGAGTGGAATTAATTCATAAATGCTGAGAATATACATGTGTTTCATATTTGGGTCTGAGTGATGAGTTGAAACAGTGTAGATCTGTGTTGAGTTTCAAAAAAACATTAAAAGGTAAGTTAATTAAGGAGTATGATGTAAAATGATTAATTAATATGAATAAGATGAATAATCTACAGGTAAATATTTATTTTTCTTTGTTTCCACTCTTGTGTTATATGTATTTTATTAATGATCTGCTGGTGATTCAATGGGTTATACGTATAAAATAGGTCAAATAAGCAGAGGCTTCTGCCTATGCCTATATATATATATATATATATATATATATATATATATATATATATGTGTGTGTGTGTGTGTGTGTGTGTGTGTGTGTGTGTGTGTGTGTGTGTGTGTGTGTGTGTGTGTGTGTGTGTGTGTGTATACATTTGTTAACTGAAAGCACTGAATGAAATGATGGTGTTGTAATTGGTGTTCTTCTTTGTAAGTACTTCCAACTAATATTTTTTATTAAGGGGAACTATTATGGATATAAGTGAACATAAATTAAAAACATAGATGAGGTAAAACTGAGTGGAATTAAGTCATTAAATGCTGAGAATGATATTGTTCTGTTATTTCTATTGTTTCTAATAAGGATGATCAATATCTATCACACCAAAAAAATTCCAATCACAAACACAGTCATTTTATTCAGTGGTTGTGGTTCAGTTGGTAGAGCAGGTCAACCAATGAGTGAAGGGTCAAAGGTTAATGTCTCAGCTCTGTCTGTCCACATGTCCAAGTGTCCTTGGACAAAGACACTGAACCCTGTCTTAGTCTCCCAGTAGGACTGACAGAACCTTAGAATACTAAGTTAATAAGTCATGTTTTAATTTAAGTATACTTTAATAAACATCTATATTTTAAGTTCTGGAAACTTGTATTTTTTTTAAAGTTTCATCAACTTAAAATAATTGTTAATCACTCGCCTTACATTTCTTTACTTCTGCTAACAGTGTGCACATGAGAACAGATGTATTTATGTCCTCCATGTGTCTTTAACTGATGGTCTTGGGTGAATTTGACAGTTTTCTAACACGTCTATCAGTTCCAAATGTGTGTCTCTTTGATAGCAGATGATCAGTATCAGTATCAGACATATCAGTGACCCCTAAAGGTCCTGTTAAAGGAAAGTGAAATCCAGACTGATCATTAACACCCAGCCCTGTACATCCCTCTGCCAGACCATATGGACCCAACCTCAATGGAAACAACCCCTCCCTTGGGTCTTCTTTCATGCTAAGGTGTCAGCCCACCCTTATTATTTCCTCCTAGCGGCACTTTTGGAAAACATGCTCAGTCTGGCTTTTCTACACTTTTTTTTTTTTTTTTATCTGATGACACCGCTCACAGAGAAAAGGACCTGGTGAAAGAGGGGGGGGGGATGAGGGGGCTCCCACTGACAGCGAGATGGATGCCACGAGTGACAAGCTTTTGTTTTAGTAAAATACACTCACATGCTGGCTTTGCAAAGAGCAAAAGGCGGAGGCCAAGGGGGAACAACTTGTTCACTTGTTCCGTTTGGTTGAGCAAACCATGGCACTGTTGGAACTTGTTGCTTTTCCAGGTTTGCTTCTCTGCAGCTCAGGGGTGGTGGGTGGGGGGTGGGGGGGCTTGAGTTGTTGATACAAGCCCACCCCCCCCCCCCTCCCCCCCAAAAAAAAAAAAAAAAAAAAAAAAAAAAACTCTGCTGAAAATAAGCATCACAGCAAATACACTCTGCAGCTACTACAAGAAAAACTTAGCCCTGGCTTCAGATTACCTCTTGCTTTGTGTTCCTCTGTGAATAGTTTACTGGCTCTAAAGTGGCAGTTTATACTCTACGTGCCAAAAATGTCAATAAAACCGCCTTAATCGCCCATCCGATCTGTAATAGCACCTGCTTATGGAAACACAACACGCCCCTGCAGTCTATCTCTGCAGCTGCAATGTTTCCTTCCTCTTAAAACAGCCACTACATTCGGAAACACTGATCCAAATGCAATTACGCACCAGGACAGACGCACTTACTGTGGCTGGAATGAGTCCCTGCACTTTCTTTATTATTCAGAAATTGATATCTTTAAAAAAAAAATGTCATAAATAATACATACAGTTTTTAATACTGCTTGTAAAAACCATAGTTTGTTGATATAATGAACTGAAGTTAGTTGTAAAAGGCCAATTTAGTTTTGTTAGAGAAATTGTGTTTTACAAAATTTGAATGAGAAATTGTAATCATTTCATTCCGATTTATTTGCAGTGAATGTCAAAGGTTTTCAGTCAGTTTAAATCATGAAACATTTTACATTTCTGCGGCAGTTTTTTTTACTTTGTATGGCCTGTGCAAAATGTTGGAATAAATACCAAGATGATTTATTATGAAATCATCGTTCAAGTAAAGATCTTAATTTAATTAAAGCACCCGAAAGATCTAAAAAAAAAAAAAAAACCCACACAGGATCATTTTACCATTTGGTGGGATTTCATCTGGAGCTTGAGGCCTTTAGGAGGATTTTATTTAGCCACAATCAAATTAATTTGAAGCTACTTTAATTCGATTTAAGATCACATCAACCTCTAATCTCAGTCTGTGCGTGTAGCCAAAACCTTTTCTCAAGATAAAAAAAAAAGAAATAAATATTCTTTCACGGGAGATTTACGATGATTTTCCACTGAATAAAAAGTAAATATACAATTAAAGTATTAAGACAAGATGGGCCTAATTATTTTAGGCAGGGGTACGGGTTAGAAAATACGACTTTGTGGCAAAACATATGACTTGAATGGAATAAATAAAGTGAATAAACAGTATTTTTTTTTTCAACACAGTAATAACAATAGGAATGTCTTACCCACGCACTCGTTGGCCTCTCTGGCTGTGGCGCGTTGCCACGGTCTGTCATAGTGGAAAGGTTTGCACCTGTCACACTCTGGTCCCGCTGTGTTATGTTTGCACTCACACACCAGATTCCCTTCCCTGTCCTTCACACACTTTGATGCATGCCCATTGCACTTGCACCTTCCTCCGACCTGCAGGTCCGACACTGCGTAAAAGTAGGAGTCACGTGCCAGTTCCGAGTCATCCTCATTCTCATCCCCAAAAGTGTGAAGTCTGCTGAAGATGACTTTAATATCTGTGGCTGTCACCCAGTCCTGTAACACTGGGGAATTGTCGAAATCGTGCGCAGAGGGTCTTCCATCCAAGGTGCTAAAGGCAATGAGCCCCCCTGTCAGAGGGTGCATGTCTGTGTGGGAGTCTGTGCAAATGGCTTCTTGTTCATTTTGTTTGGTGATGGTGGCTTTGTTCTGCCTGTTGTACATTTTCTTGCATTGGGTGGAATAAAACTGAAATGGCATCCAGGTTTTGCCATAGTCCATGGACTTGTATATGGCCATGGACTCAGGTCTGGGTGAGCAGAACTGCAGACTCACATAGGTCACCTCAAACTTCTTCCCCAGAGACAAAGTGAGGGTGACATTCTGTGGATACTGCATGTAGTTTTCAGACTGCCAGCACGTGAGGTTGTGCGGGTTGTTAAGGTCTGTTAAATACGCAGGTGGATGAGACTTCTTAGGATCCCCAGCATCACATGTATGACAGTCCCTGGTCCTCTCCTCTCCCTTCTCACTCACTACACAGTACCTGGTGGCAGGGTATCCGCAGGTGCTGGACACGCGCACATCTTTCCCAAAAGCGGAGTTGACGAAGTCGGGGATACATCTTCGGGGGTTTCCGTTCTCATCGTAACAGGGGTCCGGAGGGGACGACTGTGCAGCAAACATACTGAGCCCGTATCCTCCAAACACTCCCTGGACCAGCGCAGAAACTGTCACCAAGGTGACCCAAACCTCCACAAGCCTTTGCATTGTAATCCGTGCACCGCTCCTGCGCTAAAATGCAATAAAGACACACACACACACACACACACACAGGAAAAAAAAAAAGGTGGGGAAAAAAATTAAATGAAAATACTGTGATACTGTGGTACAGATGGAGACAAGTTAAAAACACTACAGCAGTCAAATAAGTCAAAGATCTGAATTAGAAGAATATAAGGCACTAAAATGTGTATAAAGTATTCTTACGAGGCAAAGAAACTCCACCCAGGACACAACCTCGAAATAAACTGCTCAGTCTCAAAGTGCACAACTCCTAAAAAATTATAGAGAACAACCTATCCCGTTTACGCACAAACAACTACTGCTCCAGTTCCCCCTCTTTGAAATTCCCTATAAAAACATTAGATATGGCAAAAGCCCAGCTGGCTGCGGCTCTGTGCCTCTGTCTGTCCACTCAGTCACACCTCTGCCCACCTCTATCTCTGTCTGTCCCATTCCCTCTGTGTTATAATAGGAGAAAAAGGGGGTCCCACTCATTCACAGCAGAGGAGTGTTTGGAGTGTGTGTCTGCAGAAGGAGGGACAACAGTGACATCTGCTGGTGTCTAGTCCACACTGCATGTGAAAACAGCTTCACTCAATAAAAGAAATAATAGAAAATTACTTTGAAATAGAATCACATTTTACTGCAGGGGTTTCAAACTCCAGTCCTGCATGTTTTAGATATTTCCCTATTTCACATGATTCAGTTTAACCCTTTAACTCCTGAGAATTTAGCAGTTCCACTTTAAAAAAGCAACAAAATTAACAAAAAAACAGCCAAAGTCATCAATAAAATGAACAAAAATGAAGAATAAACCAACAAAATAATTTGTAACATGAACAAAGTAAGATAAATATGGAGCAAAATTAAAGGAAAAATAATTAAATAAAAAAGAAAATATAAAAAATGTCAACAAAATTAACCAATTTACCAAAAAAAAGACAATTATTATTGAAATTTGGACCCAGGAGTTTTAATTTGGACTCTTTTTTTTGTAAAAACAGTAAAAACAGGGAAAAAAATATTTTTTTAGGAATATTTAAACTAAACCATTCATTCAAAATACATCAGTTGTGATACTTAAGAGTTAATAATCAGCTCATCATTTTCTGCAGAACCTGTTAATGATGGAATGATTTTGAGGTTTAATGGAAGAAGGAATTATCTAATAATTCCTTTTTTTTGGCAAATTTTTTCCATATGTGTCCATTATGTGGAACTGCTAAAGTCTCAGGAGTTAAAGGGTTAAACTGAATCATATGAAAGAGGGAAATATCTAAAACATGCAGGACACCGGCCCTCGAGGACTGTAGTTTGAAACCCCTGTGTTACTGTAATGCTACATAGTTTTGTGTTTCACTCTTATCATGATGTCTCTAAAGGAAATCAGCTGTTTCCTTGTGGCTTGGAGCAGGAAATAAAAACTGTGCTAATTGAACAGAAACACATCAGATACTGTACGCCTCACTTTGCTGCCTTTTATATTGATAATTACTTTCTTTTTGTCACATTGCAGCAGTTGAGAAGTGGAAACGTGTTGTGAAATGTGTTGGGGTGACACAGTGGTGTAATAGTTCACACTGTTATTGTCACAGAAACAACTGGGGTCTGTTTGTGTGGAGTTTATTTACATTTATTATTAGTATCAGTCACTCCAAACTGCACTGTAAACCTGAATGTTCAGAATAATGAAATATATTCAGAGTTTATATATTCAAAGTTTCATAAATAGTACTACTAACTCAAATGTATTCAGTTGTTGTAACATGTTCTTCTTTTTAAGTACTTCTAAGTAATATTTTTTATTAAGGGGAACTATTGTGGATATAAGTGAACATAATTTAAAAACATAGATGAGGTAAAACTGAGTGGAATTAAGTCATTAAATGCTGAGAATGATATTGTTCCTTTATTTCTATTGTTTCAAATAAGGATGATTAAAAAAAAAAAAAACTTAACTGATGTAGTAGAAGCACTCCAAATAACCACCAATATCTATTACACCAAAAAAATTACAATCACAAAACACAGTCATTTTATTCAGGGGCGGCTGTGGTTCAGTTGGTAGAGCGGGACGACCAATGACTGAAGGGTCAGAGGTTAATGTCCACATGTCCAAGTGTCCTTGTGCAAAGACACTGTCAGTCTCCCAGTAGGACTGACAGAACCTTAGAATACGAAGTTAATAAGTCATGTTTTAATTTAAGTATACTGTAATAAGCATCTACATTTTAAGTTCTGGAAACTTGTATTTTTTAAGTTTTATCAACTTAAAATAATTGAGGCAATCGATTGCCTTTCATATTTTTAGTTCTGTTAACTCATCCAGGTTTATAGTCTGTCCATAGGTGTCAAAGTCAACATGTATGATTGCTTGTTTCTGTAGTGCATGGGCATTGCACCCATGGGAGATGGAGGTGTTGCGACACCCCCACTTTTACAACCAGATAATGTCATACCCCCCACTTTTTCCTGAGGTTATATATTGTAGCGTCCCACTGGATCATCTACTTTTTATGATTTTTTTATACTTTTTATTTGATTTTCTGCCATTTGTGTCTTACTTTGCTCATGTTACCAATTATTTTGTTAGTTCTCAGGAGTTAAATGGTTAAACCGAATCACATGGAAGAGGGAAATATCTAAAACATGCAGGACACCGGCCCTCGAGGACTGGAGTTTGACACCTGTGGTCTAAGCTAATTTGCTGACAGTAGGAGGAGCACTTTTGGATGTTTTGAGTAGGGGTAGGGAGGGGCAGGTTTTCATTCTTCATTCTGTCAAAAGTTTTGTTCTTCTTGGAATAAATAATTAAATGAGGAAAACACATTTTTGTTATTATTTTCGACCATATATTACTTTTTTATAAAAATATATATATGTTAACCTGACAAAATACTCTCAGATGGTATTCTGGCATTCTATTCTATTCAGAGTATGAAGTGGTGACAGGAAACTAAAGAATACTGTCTCATAATGAACACTTACCTCCATCCAAATCAGCATCTGTGAGAATCTAACATCATAACCACCTGTTACTGGGTTTTAGACAGGGTTTTTGTTGTTGCCATTATTATAAAAATATTTGTGACTAAGGCTTGGACTCCAAAAGACCCCTGAAGGTGTGATAACTAACACGAAGACATCAGCAGTAAATCCTCCAAGACTGTTATTAGCAGAGTGGATCAGACTTCACACATCTGTTCAATGACATCAGAACCCGACAAGACCTGTAGTTTTTCACAGGCTATGACCCGGTCGTCACCTCCTTAAAGTTGATCCTTTTCCTGGTCATGTTGCTTCCGACAAGTTAAATAAATGAATCCACTGTAGTGAGTTAAACAGCATTTTTACACTGTAGATTTTGCAGTGTTAATTTGGAGACAATGGGACCAAACACACTCTAGAAGAAGTTAAATAAACTCTCTAAGTGTTGATTTAACACTGCAAAATTTACTGTGTACCAGTTAACATGTCATAATGTTAGGACTGATCACTATATATATATATATATATATATATATATATATATATATATATATATATATATATACAATGTTTTTATCCACAGTATGTTTTTATCCACAGTAATAAGGACTGAGATAACTGCTTTTCCGAGTCTTATTTTATTCTAACAAAGACTTGATTCATGACCTGTTTGGATCTGAAAGTACAGTATCTGATCTAATTAATGACACAAAGATAAAGAGTTGAATAAGTTATCATAATTTGGGGGTTGCATGATGCTGCTGGTAGTAGAAAAGTCAAATTTAACTCTATGTCTCGTCTCATCACGGGGTCACGGGGGTCACGGGGGTCACGGGGGCCTAATCCAGCTACAGTGGGTGAAGGCGGGGTACACCCTGTATGAGTCACCAGTTCATCTCAGGGCTGAACATCACGGAGTAATCATAATGTTGACATTGGTGGGGACATAATTTCATGACTTCCTCGCAAGAGACAGCAATAAATAAATAAATAAGAACACAGCTAAAATAATTACAATAAAGTCTCATTTTGTTTTTGTCAACAAAAACTAAAAGACATTTTAGGATTTTTTAAAATTTCTTAAGTCACATTCTATCTGTTTTTATTGGTCATCTATAACTGCATTATATATTTAATTATAGTTATCGTCACAAGACCCCCGGTTACGTCTAGTTTTGTCTCGTTTTTGTCACATGATAAAGGTTCCTCGATTACAATATTTAGTTATTATAAGGCAAACAGTCAATGAATGGTTTATTTTTTAGATTCTTCATATATATAAGGTGCACTGGATTATAAAGTGCATTAAGTAAAGTCAAAATTATTAAATAAAAAGTCAAAATTATTCAATAAAATGTCAAAATACTCAGTCAGTAAGCATAACCAGAATTAATCCATACACTGTATAAGGTGCACTGTGGTTTTTGGATGAAATTAAAGTATTTTAAGTGTCACCTTATAGTCCAGAAAATACAGTAACCTTTTGTTTCCTAAATGTCATGTAATTTCTCATTCAAAAATTGGTATGAACACGTCTATGGCATACATACGTAATTTTACACCCATGCTGAACACATATAGACAAACAATCATTCTCACATTCACACCTATGGGCATAGATTAACCAGTTAACCAGTTAACCAGTTAACCAGTTAACCTATCAGTGCATGTGTTTGGATGGTGGGAGGAAACTGGAGAAAACCCACACAGACACGAGGAGAACACCACCCTTTACTGTATGTTGACAATTAATGAATTAATTATTTTGTTTGATGGACCTATTTATTTATAATTTGTAATATATTTGTAATTTTACTTTTATATATGACCTATGGACTGGTGTTGAGCATTTGTGCTACATACACTTATGCAGAACATCTGTGATTGTACTAATGTCATTTGTTATGTCCATATTAAATAAAGTCTATCTGTCTATATTCTAAACTAACTAATGGAACAGTACATTGCACCATGTATTGTAACATTCTGGAGGAGAAGATGCTCCCCATCATTACACAACTGGTTTTAATAAGAAGTGCTCTCATGTGTGTCTTAAGCCAAATTCAGAAACCTTCCGGAAGTGACTAGAAACACGACGTGACAACATGCACGTTATGTGTAATAAATCAGAGTGAACAGTACATATGAAATATACTGAGCTGCTGGATTGTTCTGGTCCTCCTTCTACTACATCTGCTTCAATTCTCTCGCTTTTGTTTAGTTATTTTTCTTCTTCCATGGCACCAACCGGAAGCATACTAATGCCAAAGGCCGTGCAGCGCCACCTAGTGTCTGGGAGTTCATCATACATCACTCAATAATTCAAATTTCTCATACTGACTGATGATTGGTTAGACAGTTACAAAATACAGGAAGTTGACAGTAAATATAGTGGTACATTAATCCATATGATGACGACACAAAACTACAAGAGATTCAGTCTTTAGTGACTGATGTAAAAATTCACATGAGACAAATAGCAAATTTATCACCATTTCCCAGAGCAGATGACATGGAAGAAAAGCACAACATCGCTAAGAAAAGGTACTGTAAAATACTGTCCTGTAATGGAAATACTACTTTGTGAATTACACTTATTGGAGGTTATTTTTAGGACGTAACTCCACCACAAACAAGGGACTACTGTACACTATTCAAAAGTCCAAACCCCTTTCTTCAGACCCCCCCGCCCAAGCTACACCTCTAGAATAATAGTGCAATGCTAGTCCCTGAGGGTTAACGTGGTCATGTTGAACTCTGGTCCGGTTCAGCCTCCACAGTTTTCTGGTGAACTTTACATCCTAATATTGTTAAGTCAACTCCAGTACAGACCACTATTCAGTTCAGTTTAGTTCAGTTATTTTTATTTGAGCAGTTCATAATAATAATAATAATAATAATAATAATAATAATAATAATAATAATAATAATAATAACAATAACAATAACAATAACAATAATAATAATGAGTCACCACTCAAAGGGAGTAGGTTGAAGTTCAAAGAACTTATTAAAGATCCTACCCCTCATTTAACTATTATATAATGCGTTTCATTTACATCATTCATTTCAATGTTCATCTTGATCATATGTTTTAAAAGTGAACCTCCACCATTATTGCAGGTGGTTTATTTTTTGCAGCACTTCATACCACATTTTATATATTTTTGTTTATTATGTATTTTTGTCAATAAGGGAAATTTAAAGGTTTAAAGTGTAATTTTTTTCTTCCTCTGCATAATTTATGCCGAAGAAAACTTTCATAAAGCTTTTTAAAATGAACCAAATTTTTTGCAGCTTTTATTTCATCATTGAGGTGGTTCCACAAGTTCACACCACGCCTGGAGACACATACTTTTTAAAGTTGTGCAGGAGTACAGGGTTTTAAAATTAATATTTTTTCTCAGATCATACACAGAAATCATACTATTAATGACACATAACCACAAGAAGTAGAATGTATCGACCACAGCTTCATCTAAAGCTCATTATGTTACAGTAGATATGTGTCTATTTTTGTGAATGAGCAGAATATTTCTACATATGTATGTTACTGTGAATTACAGACAATAAGTGTTATTCTAAAAATGTTTTATTTGATCTTAAACTCCTCCCACCTCATCCTCACAACTTCTGTGAACCCTGTCAGCATAAAGACTCATTCACTTCCTGTTTTACAGCACACACACTCTCTTGACTCTGCACTTGGAAGGACTATTTTTGACAAGCTCTCCGTGAAGAGGATGTGGTTTCATCGTTGTTTTCCTTCAGCTGGGGTTGATCTGGGATGATTGAGATCCACTGATATCTACAGATGGAGGTACAGGCTGCAGTAGATGTTTCTCTTTGCTGCTTCTGACAATGAAAGTGTTTCTTCTTTTCATATATTTAATGTTATGCTTCTCCATTCTGTCCCACATTGTCTATAGAGTGATACCATAGGTGTAAAATAGAGTAAGGATGATATGGACGTGTCCATAGCAATATTTACATGACATTTGGGAAACAAAAAGTTACTGTATTATCTGGACTATAAGGTGACACTTAAAAGACTTTAATTTTCTCCAAAAACCACAGTGCACTTTATATATGGATTATTCTAGTTGTGTTTAGTGACTGGGAACTTACACTTTTTGTCTGATAATTTTGACTTTTTTTCTCATAATTTTCTTTTTTTCACTTTTTATCTAATGATTTTGACTTCACTTAATGGTTTTTATAATCCAGTTCACCTTATATAGTATGTAGAATCTAAAAAAAAATAAAGCATTCATTGACAGTGCGCCTTATAGTGACTAAATATTGTCATCAATGAACCTTTATCACGTGACAAAAATGAGACCAAACTAGACATAAATGTCTGTCTTGTCACCATAACTGTAATTAAACATATAATGCAGTTATACAGTAGATGATAAAAAAAAAACATAAAAAACTTAAGAAATTTTTTTTAAAAATCCTAAAATGTCTTGAATTTAGCCTTGTTCTTATTTGTTGTTGCTGTCTCTTGTTAGGAAGTTGTCAAATTATGTCCCCACCAATGTCAACGTCATGATTACTCCCATAAGTGATAACTATATATATTTGTCCAATGCACAGTTTTTCAAACCCTACACATTTCCTGTTCCTCTCATTTTAAAATGCTGCTCAGAGCTAATGTCAGTGATGTCAGCATTATACACCATATAGCAAATTCAGTGCAAGTGTTTATTATATAACACAGCTGGGAAGAGATAACTTATATTGTACTTTTTGATGTTCACATATGGGAACAATTGTATTAAAATCACACAATTATTTTAAGATACTTCAGCAGAAATCCGTATTTTTACATTTATTAACAGTCCACTTTACTTGTCAGAATGGACAATGAGCCTGAGTGCATACAATGGATTAACACCTGCTTCCTCACTAGACAATTGGCTGCTGGTTGAAGCTGCTTATGCAGGTACTGTGTGTTATATGTTATGTGTTGTTGTTTTGTGCTGGTTGTTTAGGACTGTAGTTTTCCATTCGATTCAGATAAAAAAAAAAAAAGGTATATCACACTTCACTGTCTGCACTCATTATGTTCTTGCCTGTGTGTTTATATTCCAGTTGGTCTGATACCGTTCTTATTCAATTCAGTCTAAAGAAATTGGATAAAAGAGTAATTCACATTGTATCAGTGCTTCCCGTTAGGCCTTTTCCTGTTTTGACGACCACAGGTGACCCCTGTTTCCCTGTCGTATCGCTGTATACATTATTAATCTCGGGCATAGTGACACATGTGACACAGCTGGGTACTGTTATCTACATCCTGGAGGCCAAGAATAATGCGGTGGTCCAGGTAAAAAATAAAGGATGCAAGAGTGGATCGTACGCACCAGGGAAGAGACACATACGACAAATGTTCAAATGATGGTTTAAACTGTTAATGAATGCAAAGGTAACACTGAGGATATTAATACTCAAGGGTTGTTCAACTTGTTTTAGTTTAATTTCCACATACAGACTAATGTGACCTCAAATAAAACAAGTATTCACAGAATGCCTAATCTTGCTCCTATTTTGTGCCAATCACAAGTTTCTATGACAACCCGTTGTTGAATTAAAGTCAATAATGTGATTTTGACCTTTCTGCTAAATGTAACCTTGACCTTTGACCTTTACTCAAATGGATCATTGCATCTGATGTACATTAGCTATATGTATATGCCCATGTAATGTCATGATGATATCTCAAGTATTCATTGAGTTATAGCGTCATATGTCTCTGCAGACACAGACACACACACATATACACACACACACACACACACACACACACACACTGATTACAATACATTAGTTGGACGAGATTATTGTAATCAGTGTGTGTCATAGAAGTTGTGTCATGTTTGATGTATGATTGTGAATATCTTTGGTCCAGTTCCCTTTAGAATGAAATACAATTTCATTCTAAAAGAAAATAAAAGTATTTTATTTACCATGAAATTAAATACTTACTGTATGTGTTCTCACTACAAACTCTGTCTCATTTAACATTTTAACTCCTGAGACTTTAGCAGTTCCACAGTAAAAAAAAAAAAGAATAAAAAAAAAAGCAATAAAATGAACAAAAACAGTCAAAGCGATCAATAATAATGAACAAAAAAATGAATAAACTAACAACAATAATAAGTAACATGAACAATGGAACAAAATTAAAGAAAAATCCTAAAATAAAGAAAAAAATGTAAAAAATAAACAAAATAAGCAACACAATGAACAAAAAAACTAATAAATATTTACAAAATAAGAAATAATATGAAACAATTTGCAGAATAATTTAGTAATAAATAAATAAATAAATAAAAAGAAAGATCTTGTATTGTAATTTGGTTCCAATAGTTTTAATTTTGGCTTTTTATTTTTTTCTAAATCAGTTGCTTTTTGACATCTGTGTATTTCTATAGATCGATTCCATGAACAAAACTCAGTAAAAACAGATTTAATTTTAATTTTTCTGAACATTTAAACAAAACAACCAATGCATTAGGAGTTAAAGGGTTAATGAAGTACAAAGTATTAACAAAAAAAATTAACATATAACATTAATTTGAACTAAATACAATTATTTTCAACAATTGTATGAATTGTCTCTGTTCATCTGTACAATATTAGACAGTTTGAAGTAACATTTCAACTCTACTTCCACATCATTTTCCAGCATTTCAGATTTGACTGGTGTTATTTTAATGACATCCTCTCATTGTGTCTCCTTCGCCTTAAGGAAGTTATCACCCCATACCACCTGTCATCATCAGTCATTTATTTCTGTATTTCAGTAATAGTATATATAATAATAGCATAAAGTACTTATGCTGATCAAGTCAAATGTGTTCCTGTATCTAATGCCAGTAAATGAGTTATTATTACTCGTGTTAAATTCAATATGAACTGAACTGTTATTCACAACGACAGCTCTATTGTTTTAGCAGGAGCTCAGAGCACCAGGTAACAAACACTTTTGGACATATTTAGACTAGGGCTCTTAAAATTAAAGTTTACATTGTGGTAAATGGAGAATAAACTTCAAACATTTTTGTATAAATATCTGTACTTTATACCAGGGGAGTCACAACCATTTAAAATGTGAGGGTGTTCTAGGCTGTGGAACATGAACAAAATATTCTGAATCTATCATCGGAAAATTAACGAATAATTATTCATTAATTGATACATTTTTATATTAAAAAAAGTAATATATAGCCGAAAAAAATAACAAAAATTAGTTTTTCTTCAATTAAACACGTATTCAATTCATAAGTCAAAATTCTGATATAAGTTTGGATTTAAAAAAATCAGACACTGATCATTTTACATTTTACTGTTCCTTTTTTTTCTTACAAAAAATGTTTTGTCCATGTCAGGGGAGACGACTAAAAATATGTTCCTCAGGGGGAACATCAGTGAAAAAAGTTCTAGAACCACTGTCTTAGGGTAAATGTCACAGAACAAGACATAATTTATTTAACTTAGTTTAACAACAGTAACATTTGTCATTACTTACTGGTTAATGACCTTTTGTTAACACCACGAAGAAGAACTGTTTACATTATCGCTGAACTGAGGTGCGCTTCATTTACATATGCTGTTGTGCCGCCCGGGCGGGTAAACAGTTTAAACCATAGATATTGTAACAGCCCCGAAATGTTATTGATGTTTGTTTGGTGTGATTGTGACGACAGTAACTGTTTATCCTGAAATAAAAAGTAGGTGAGACCAACTCTGTCTGTTTCCTGGATCCAGTAACGATACAATATATAAACTCAGGAAAAAGTGGAGGGTATCACAACACCCCCATCCCCCACATGTGTGACACCCATGCTTTATACTCTTTACATTGTCAGAATAGACTCATTACTTTTTCAAACTTTGCAAATGTGACACTATGAAAAATAAGTCTTAAATCAGAAATTGTGACTACATCATAATTTTGACTCTTTATCTCATAATTATCAATTTCTTATCTCATAATTAGATATTTTTTCCTCGGAATTTTTACTTTTTTCATAATTTTGATGTTTTATCTCATAATTATGATTTTTTTTTCCCTCAGAATTTTTTATTTTATCTCATAATTTTCACTTTTTGTGTCTTGGTTTGAATTATTTTATCTCATACTTATGCATTTTTAAAAATTCCTCTATTTATACTGTACCTACTAAAACGAGTATCATAACCCAATAAAACACATCATCTACACAGTAACTCAGTTTTAAAGGCTTTATTTTTGGATATTTTCTTCTTTTTTTTTGTTTTTCCTGCATAAATGATTTCATCCATAGCAAAAAAAAAAGCAGTTTTACTTTTTACTTTATTGAAATTGAGAAGTTGTACTTTTTTATTTTTTACTTAAGTCAAGGAGTTGAATCAGTACTTCTACTTTTACCAGAGTATTAGTAGTAAGTAGTAAGTACAGAATGTGAGTACTTTGACCACCTCTGAAAGTGATCCAGAATCCGAGATCTCTTTCGGATCTCCACCAAAATCTAATCAAGTTTCAAACTTTTTGAGTTATGTTGTACACAGACAGACAAACAGACAAATGGACAGATAAATAGCAGCAAAAACATAACCTCCTTGGTGCAGGTAATAAATTCATGATCCACTGCAACACAAGGACCATGAAATAATTAATTAGTGAAATAATAATGTGTTTTGTTTTGTTTTTTATCTAAAATGAATTGGTATTTTAATGAATTAATGATAATGAATAACACATTTATCTGTTTAATTCCAATTTTAATTAATTAATTAATGACATATTTAACTAGAAAACCAGTCAGAGAGCACAGACCTCCGCCAAGGTAGACCCTTGGCGGAGAATGTTTTGATGTCATGTGATGCCATATCAAGCCTTGGCGGAGGTCTGCTGTCACTTTTTCATGAGAAAAAGTTGGAATTCTGACATTGACATCAGAATTCTGAAGAAATTGGGAAAGATTCTGAGGGAAAAATACATTCTGAGGCAGAAATATCTAGAAAAAGTCATGATTCTAAGGAAAGATAATTAATTCTACTGAATTTAAACTCAGAAAAAAGGCAGATTTCTGACTTTAAAATCAGAATTAAAGTCAGAAATCTGAGAAAAGTCAGAATGAAAGAAGGTCTATTAAAAGAACAAGGTCGATTTTATACTGGATGTGAAAGTGTTGCACAAACAGTTACATTTTTATGAATATTTAAGGTGCTGTAAATCATACATTTAGAACGTGTCATGGCCGACACACCAGGGGTTAACGGGTTAAGAACAGCCACGTTAATAATATAAACTGACTGATATGGAACTAAAACAACAAAACCCATGAATATGTAAGAGAACAACTGTAGAACAACTGTAGAACGACTGTAGAACAACTGTAGAACAATTGTAGAACAATTGTAGAACAACTGTAGAACAACTGTAGAACAATTGTAGAACGACTGTAGAACAACTGTAGAACAATTGTAGAACAATTGTAGAACAACTGTAGAACAACTGTAGAACAATTGTAGAACAATTGTAGAACAACTGTGAACAATTGTAGAACAATTGTAGAACAACTGTAGAACAATTGTAGAACAACTGTAGAACAACTGTAGAACAATTGTAGAACAACTGTAGAACAACTGTAGAACAACTGTAGAACAACTGTAGAACAATTGTAGAACAACTGTAGAACAACTGTAGAACAATTGTAGAACAACTGTAGAACAACTGAAGAACAACTGTAGAACAACTGTAGAACAACTGTAGAACAACTGTAGAACAACTGTAGAACAACTGTAGAACAATTGTAGAACAACTGTAGAACAACTGAAGAACAACTGAAGAACAAGTGTAGAACAACTGTCCACTGGAGTGACCAGGATGTGTCAAAAGGTTCATTCTACCTTTAAGGATCAAACAGGAAGTGGATCTGTCCTACAATTCATTTCCATCGCCCTTTTGAGTCATATGAAATCCTGTGTCATCAGCTCATTTTAAGAATGAAAAAGTAGAAGTTGTGGCTCCTTGTTTCGACCAGCTCATCTCCAGCCCACTTACACAGTCTGTGACTCACTGGTCTTAGTAGGAAGTGGTTTGTTCTTTTGTCAATACTGGCACTTTTTACTGTGGACACTGTGTCTGTGTCTATATTAGCGTAATTTTTTAATGAGTTTTATTAATTTATTGGCAGGAACAAAAACAGTCTGAGGTGTTGTTAAGAACACTAACAGGAACTGTGGACTATTGAAGAGAAATAGCATTATCACTTTACTGGAACACAGTAACAGCACCGTTTTGGGACTTCCTGCTGGTTTATTGTGTGTGTTGTCTCTGCAGAAGATGATGCAGAAGATGGAACAGAGCTCGTGCACAGAGGATCGTATCCAGCATGGCCTGGAACGCTGCCTCTGTGACCTGGGTCTGGACACACCTGACAAACACCTATGGAACGGTAGGACCTGTTTATTATTATTAAAAAAAACAAACTGTCCCATAAGACAAATTCACAATGGGATAATGATAGAAAAAAATGAATAAGGTCAAAAAAATCTCACAGTATAAATAAGAATTTGATCCTCTCTATATGTTTGATGGTGAAATCTTAACCCTTTAACTCAGAGGTGTCAAACATATGGTTCGGAGGCCAAATCCGGCCCACCTGGGGGTCCAATCACGGCCCTTTGGAAGATTTAAATCGTTTTAGTTCATGGTCCGCATTCAGACCAATTCAGTCTCATGATATAATAATACCCTATAAATATTCACAAGTAAAAAAAAAAATCCTCTTTGTAAATGTAATGTTTTTTTCATTTAGTGACACTAAAACAAAGTATAATTTCACCAAAAAAAATCTCAATAATCAGAACAAATATGAAAAATTGCAAATGTGTTAAGAGAAGTATAATTTTCACAATATTCCACCTATTAATAAATATGCGTATCTTTACATCCACTATGATCTGTAAATTAGAATGATAAACTAAAGCCTAATATTTGTTTGTTTTCATGATGTAATTTTACTTTTTTCGCTTTAAAACAGAGAGAAAAGTTTGGAGTTGATGTTATTTATATATTATTATGTTTTGTTTTTGGTTTTTTTACTGGTTCGGCCCACTTCAGATCAAATTTAGCTGAATGTAGCCCCTGATCTAAAACCACTTTGACACTCCTGTTTTAACCCATAAGACATTATTTCACTGAAACAAGCTTCTGGAATAAGCATGTGTTTCAGTGTTATAAATGTATTTGTGTTCCTTCTCTTCAGTGGTTTTGTTTTACTGTGTGTCTCAGATGTCAAAACAGGCTGGAACAACAGAAAAAGACAGAGAGGAATTTACATTTCACAAGTTTTTACTAAATAATATGTACATCAATAAGAGATTTAGGACTTTTAACATGAACTTTGAACTGAAACACTATTGGACAAATATTTGGACTTTTGTCCAGTAGTTTTGTGTTGGTGCTCTCGCTCATTTATTTATTTATTTTTAAATCAGTGCAGCTGCTTTTTGGCACCAGGTTGAGCTGAAAAAGTAATTATTGTACATGGTAAAAACTTGGGGAAAACATAATAAGAATAAAAACACAAACACTGCAAACAACAGTTAAAACAAAAAACACACTGTAAACCTGAATAAGTTAGCAGAACTAAAAAAAATGTAAGGCAATCGATTGCCTCAATTGTTTTAAGTTGATGAAACTTAAAAAAAAATACAAGTTTCCAGAACATAAAATTTAGATGCTTATTAAAATATGCTTAACTTAAAACATAATTTATTAACTTAGTATTCTAAGGTTCTGTCAGTCCTACTGGGAGACTAAGTCAGGGTTAAGTGTCTTTGTCCAAGGACACTTGGACATGTGGACAGACAGAGCTGGGACATTAACCTCTGACCCTTCAGTCATTGGTCGACCTGCTCTACCAACTGAACCACAGACACTGAATAAAACTATTGTGTTTTGTGATTTTAATTTTTTTGGTGTGATAGATATTGATCAGTTAATTTTATTTTTTTCAATCATCCTTATTTGAAACAATAGAAATAACAGTATCAGCATTTAATGAGTTAATTCCACTCAGTTGTACCTCATCTATGTTTTTAAGTTATGTTCACTTATATCCATAATAGTTCCCCTTAATACTACATATTAGTTGGAAGTACTTAAAAAGAAGAACATGTTACGGCAACTGAATACATTTAAGTTAGTAGTACTATTTATGAAACTTTGAGTATTCACAACTGAATATATTTAATTATTGTGAACATTTGGGTTTACTGTGAAAAACATTTAAAAAATGCCAAACTGCTTTTATTTTATTTTTTAGAAAAGTCTTTTCCATGGAAATGTACAAGGTCTATTCTCTCTTGAAAATGTTTCCAATTGTGCAAAAGTATTGAATATGGATGAATATTTACTTACTAATACTTACCAAATGAACTCATAGATTCAGAACACTCATCACAGACACATCAGGAGCTAAAGGGTTAAATAAATGTCCTAACTCTGAACATATTGTCCATTTGACGCTCAAACAGGAATTGAAAGTGGTGTTTCCATAGAAAGAGTGATAGTGTAATAGACATCATGTGTGTGTTCACTGTTGTTAAGTAAATAATGAAATATCAAACAGAAAGGTTTCATTCATCTCTTTGGCAACAGAGAAAAGTGTTGTTTCCGTTTGGTAGCTTTCTGAAAATAGGTTGTGTGAAATGACATGTTTACTGATACCATTTGGCATCAGACTGAAACATAAAAGCAGAAATAAGTGTTGGTTCATGTAGTGTGTGTGTTTGTGCGTTTGACTAGCTGGACTATGCATCAACCGCTGGTGTTTGGAGGAACTGGTGAAGAGAGATAGCCACAACTTCCTCATCCTTCTACAAAAGATTCTGAGGAAAACAAAAGAGGTTGAGTGTTTGACTGACCAGAGCAGTTTATCATATTGTGAAATATGACAGAACTGAGGGTTTTGTTTTTTTTTGTTGTTGTTTTTTTTATACTTTCCAGGTGCTGGAGGGGTGTCAGTATGAGCTGGTGGTGCCGCTCACCCTCCTGTTTTCTTCAACTCTTCTCAAAGTGAGTGGGTGTCATTTTTTAACCAAGTAAAGCACAGGTGTCACAGTAGGGATGGGACGATATGCTTTTATGCCGATTCGATTCTTTTGTGATTTTTTTGGGGTGCCGATTCGATTTAAATTGCTATTCTTCTATATTCCCATATTTTTCACTTGCCTTTTTAACACCAGACCACGTGAAAAAGCTGAATGATGATGCCCACAGATCTTATCAGGAACCATATTTCCCAAAAAATGCACATCATATGTGAGTCAGTTCAGATTTATTTAACAGTAATATATTTGAACCAGTTTTTGGGAAGTAAACTTCTACATTTATCTGCACACAACACAAATAGGAGCCTTTAAATGAACATACTTCATAATAAAGTGAACATGTCCAGCTCTGCTCTTCCCTTCTGTTAGAAATACCACACACTTTAATTGTTGTTAATTGTTTAACTATATTTATTCAGGAACAACAAATTTTGTCTAAGTATTCAGATATCCCATGCTATTGAAAGCACCAGAGATGTTACCATGGCACTGAACGCACCACACTCCGTGTTTAGAATTAGCCACTGTGTTGTCACTTAGCACCCTCTTGGTGGGTGCCATTGTCGGGGTCACCGGTGCTTTTCGGTATGTTCGATAGTCACACGTGGGCAATACATTATCCCATTTATTATACCACTTATTACAGTTTATTACTGCTACTACTCTAACAGTTTGGATAAAGTAGCCGTTAGAACGTAGCGGATATTTACTTTGAAAGTGGCCGAACTACCTGCGGAGTGATATGGTATCATGAATCTGAAGTGACAAAACTCATTGCCATTGGCAGCAGGCGGTTATCGAAAAAACATCCGCCCCGTCCATTCAAAGTGAATGGGAGCTGACGCAACGTTCTAGAAGGCCGTAGAATAACCAACTCTAATTCATATACTCCTGGTTTATTAATGTGTGTAAATGACACAAGGTGAGATTAATAACACAATACAGTTGCAATAGATATTAGCATAGTGTATTGTTTATCTGTGCATAAGTTAATGCTGTTTAACGCTGGTGTGTTGTTGAAGCTAATATGATAATAAGCTAGCTTCACTGAGGTGATTTCTATGTATTCCATTATGCATATTATATTATATTATATCATTTAAATATGGTTGGGAAAAAAAATTGATTTTTGAACAAAAAGATCTATGTAAAAATTGTAAACCAAAAAATCCAGATACATATGTGAGTCGATTTCGAAACACCACTATGTCACACATGTGGCACTTGGGCCAAAACTGGTTGGCATTTTTTTTTCTTTCCACCATGATTTATAACCTTTATCCTTTTGACCAGATGAATTGTTTGCTCTGTACTTGCAGGCTCCATATGTAACTGCAGACAGCGGTGTACTACAGGAGGCCTACCTGTTGTTCCAGAGCTTTTTGTCATGGCCTGAGCCCTGCTGCTCTGCCAGCAAACGTCTACTCAGCACAATTCAACAGGAGCTCAGAGCACCAGGTAACATGGACATTTGGATGGATTTAGACTCGGGCTGTCCAATGATTACAATTTTTTTATCAGATTAATTGCAGGGTTGCTTTGGATTAACTTCGATTGATCACACTTTATGTTGGTCGATTGTTCTCTCTCTGAGTGGGTTGTCCACAAAGTACACAAAATACACTAAGAAACACAAAAGATGCAGAGAAAAAATATACAAAACAGGCTAAAATCTCCTAAAATTCACTCAAAAAATCCCAACCATATTCAAAAACACGTCTTTGCTCTGCTCTAATTCATAATGAATGTATTTCATGTAGGTGCATCATTTCCAGGGGTGTGTCTGCCCCATTGGTATTTTTAATCAGCTCTCATCAGATTTATTGTTGTTGTAAGAAATGGAAATGTCTGCTGTGAAAAAATATTAGAGCTTAGAAAACAGAATATTTAGAGTTAATATTGTATTGATAATTTCATTTGAATGACTAATAAAATAGATGAGTTAAATAATAATTTAGATAAATATGACTTCATTAATAGTGTTAACTGTTTATAAACTGACACATTCTTATCCACTGTAACCGAATGATTAAATATTATTAATAGATGCAAATGGCACTAATGGAAATACAATTTCTAAAGTTCACAAACTGTGCCCTAGATGTTTTCTTATCATTCCTGTGCAGTAACATCTTCAGGTTCCCATAACACACTGGATCAAGATTGTCTCTGAAATGTTTGTTTGATGAGAACCAATCCATCTGGTTGAGCCACTAATTAAAAAAGTGAAAGAATATAGTGGACACACTATGACCACATGGGGGCAGTGTTTTCATACACAACTGAACTAAATATCTGCTCACTTGTGTTTCAGGCATTTCATTTCAAAGGCTGGTGAGGGCAGAGCAGGGCTGCTCCACTGACATCCATGCTTCCAAAACCATGTAAGCCTGTTCACACTTTACATACAATAGCTCACTTTATGGCATTTCAAAGATTCCTCCTGTATTCTTTGCTGTTTCATGAGACGCTGAATTCCTCTTTAACCCAGTGCGTCAGCACTGACACGTACTGAATGGATGGTTTAGTTTAAAAATTCTGAATAATAAAAAAAAAATGTGTATTTTACTGATAATTTTGTTCATGGAACTGATGTGTTGGTGTCAAAAAGCAACTGATTTAGAAAAAGAAAAAGCCCAAACTAAAACTACTGGAACCAAATTACAACACTACAGTAGTAATTTATTCCTGTTTTTAATTTCGTCTTTTTTGGGGAGCATTTTTTCATGTTATTTGTTATTAGTTTCTGTTGATGTTGTTGCTTATCTTTGTAAATTTTTGTTCATTTATTTTATTACTTTTCTTCAATTGTGTTCTGTTAGTGTCTTACTTTGTTCATGTTGCATATTATTTTGTTAGTTTATTAATCATTTTTGTTCATTTTACTGATCACTTTGGCAGTTTTTAGCTCATCTGGACAAAGTCACGATGAGCTATTGCCATCCACAATTAATTAAAATCGCTTGTCCTCCCTCAATCCTCAACAGATTTCAATTCTGATTGATTGATTTATTCGATAGATCTAAGCATTAGGCACAAAACTTATCACTTTGTTTGTTGAAATGTAAAATTCTAAACAGTTTGTTTACAACTTTGTTTATTTTTCCAGTCTGTCACTAAAAATCACTTCTCCTCCCTTAATTCTCAATGGATTTCAATTCTAATTTTATCATCTATTGAATGACTCCCTTTTGTTGACAGCAGGACATCACAGCTGTGAACACAGGGACATTGGCACTATTTTTTTTTTCATTTTGTTACTTGTTTTATCTTATTTAATTTTTTTCTGTGGAATTGCTTAAGTCTCAGGGTTTAAAGGGTTAACTTTCTATATCACTGTTGCCCCTGTGGTTCTAACTGGATGAATGTGTGTGTCTTCATCAGAACTGTTCTATTAGTGAGTCCAGATGAGGACGCTCCTGCGGAGGTCCAGTCTGTCTCTGATCAGCTGAGTAACATTCAAAACAACAAGCGCGATGTCATCATCACCCTCATCACTCATGCCTTTCAGGCAGCGCTGGGCCCCAAACTGGACCTCCAACACCTGCACACTACTCTGCAGGTGATCAACCTATGCATATTTGTCATTGTATTCCCATGCACATTCTCTCTTTATTTGAACTGAAGAGTCTACTTTTTTCTTAAACAACCATCTTCCTGTAATATTTCCTCATGCAGACAAAACAGCAGGAGGAGTTGGAGCAGCTTCTGGAGACGCTGACCATCAGCATGGAGCGAGCAGCGTCTACAGCAGATCTCAGTAAAGCTGTGCAAGGTCTACTACACAGCATGGAGAGGCTCAGAGAAAGTCTGGCTGCTCCTTGTCCTCCTGATGATACTGGTGAGAAAGAACATATGCTGAAAAGGACTAAAGAAAACCATGAGGATTTGATGTTGCTCATTTTTCATTTTTATGGAGAGATGAGTTTATTTTCTATGGAGAGGCTTAGTTCAGTGCTTTTGAAACCGCTCTCACACCCTGGGGGGGGGGGGTTCTCCTTTCATTAGGGACCATTGAGACTTTGATGCTGCCGTTTGCCAAATGTCACACCTGCTCCTGGGAAAACGATAATTTTGGTAAATACTTTGATTTGTATATTTGTCCTCTGTCGAAGCCCATTTTTGCCACTGTGGAAAAATATTTAGCATGTTGAAGTAATGACTCATAATCACCCCATAGTATAGGATGAGAATTGACTTACAGTGTTTCCTTCCATTTCTTCTGATGCACATTTCCATTACTTGTTGATGCCATTCCACCTGTTAATGGGTCAAAAGAAATGAAAGGAATTACTGTGTGTGTGTCAGTGTGTGTGTGTGTGTGTCAGTGTGTGTCAGTGTGTGTGTGTGTGTGTGTGTGTGTGATGGTAAAAGCTACACCTGCACAATATATCGTTTGAGCATTGGCATCACGATGTACATAGTCACATCGCAGGTCTTGTAATGTAATGCAAATTAACTCAATGTGTTCTTATTTAATGTCAGGGGTACATGACACCAACGATCCACCAATCACAATCATTCTTAATCAATTTGGAGTTAGTCGCTGGTAACAACTTTGAAAGATAGTACCAATGTTCCTGTGCTCATCCAGACCTCACAGCTGTGATGTCTTGCTATCGACAAAAGGGAGTCATTCAATAGATCATAAAATCATAATTGAGGGAGGAGAAGTGATTTTAGTGACAGCCTGGAAAAATAAACAAAGTTGTAAATAAATTGTTTAAAATTTTAAATTTCAACAAAGTGATACATTTTGTTCCAAGTGCTTAGATCTATCTAATAAATCAATCAGAATTAAAATCTGTTGAGGGTTGAGGAAGGAGAAGTGATTTTAGTCAATTGTGAACGAGGGATGATGACGACAGATGGACGACTGACGAAGCGCAATGGCAATAGGTTATCGCGACTTCATACGGATGAGCTCAAAATGAGCAAAAAACTAGAGAAAATCACCATTAACTGAAGACTTGGTGCTGAAAACAAAAAGTTTGACCGTTTACGTCAGCACCACACAGCTATCATGTCCTCCTGAGTATTTTTGTTTCATATCGCAATATATATCGCAGGGTTAAAAAAATTGCAACATTAGTTTTTACAATATCGTACAGCCCAAGTAAAAACAATACTAAAAACAATAATATTTCAGGGCATTTTCAGAACACGTCATTATGTTGGCCTAATGTACACACCTCTTTGTTGCTGCTGCGTGGAATTCTCTTTTCCAGAATTCACTTTGTGATTAAATTACCAAAAAGGCTCAAATGTATTAATTATCACTAATGTATTAGTGATAATTAGGCTATCACATAGGTTTTACAAATTAGGGGGAAAATTTATGATGAAAGTCATACACTGATTTAACTTTGGGGAAGTCTGTTAAACAGTGGATCTGAAACTGATGACTAACCATATGAAGTTTGCATCCACTATCTGATCACTTTACATTTAGATTTTTAGGATAATCTTTCATCACAGTGGTGAAATTACCTGTCGTTATTACAATATTGACACTCAAATTGAAAATCCATGCTTTGTTTTTTTGTTCTCAAATGTTTGTTCCCGCTGCTTTTCCAGAAATTCTGACTGACATTCTCACACATGAGTCTGACCTGGATTCTCCTCCAGACTGTTTCCTTCCAGAACTGGATGAAGATGACAACAATGACATCAGTGTGGATGAGGAAGATGAGTTTGCAGGAAACAAATCAAATGGCGACTTTCAAAACCACCGTATCTCTACCGCATCCTCTTCCTCTAGAGACTCTGGGTTCTCTCTGTCCTCCAGCTGGTCATTCTCCACTCCATCTTGCTCCTCAGGGGTGGAGAGTGACTTCAGTGAGGACACAGGACATGAAGACGTGGAGGAGAGACAAGAAAACCAACCAAAGCCCAGAAGAAAACCCAAGAAGAAGTCTAGATCTTTCTTAGGTGTGGAGCGGTTATCCATGCTTTTAAAGACTCCTCGCAGCCCTAACACCTGCCGCCGTGCTCAGAGCATGGGCTTCCATGGAGATTCTACCAAAGACCCTCAAAAGACGGGGCTCAGATACTCCAACTCCCTGTCTAGACCTAGTCAGCCCCTGCACACATCCACCCTGTCCACTTTAGACAGTCTTTTTCCACAGAAACAGGTGTGTGTCCGCAGGAGGCCAATCTTGAGCTGTGATGAGGGTGATGTGGCGGAGGCGGTCAAGTTGGTGCGAGTGGTAGTTTTTGGAGGTGATAAAGAGGTCGGCAGGCTGGCGAGGGCCTACAGTGACCTGCAGCAGAAAGGGAGTAAATGTGCCCGACTCACTAAGATGTGCAAACTGCAGTTTTACTTTGTACCCACGAAAAGGAAAGGGCTAGGAACCCCAGGAGGAGGAAATACACCAACTGAGGGGCCAACAGGAAGTTCAACTAAAGCGTTTGTGGTGAGAACATCTCAGCTGGTTCAGTCTTATACTTACATGTCTGTATGTTTGCTTAAAGTAAACAAGAAGTAAGAACTGAAAGTGTTTTGTACTGACAGGATTCTAATGGCCTCATACTGGACCACAGTACTACTGATATAGCTCACATGTTGGGTATGATGGACCCCTGGTACGAACGTAACGTCCTGAGTCTGCTCAACCTTTCCTCTGATGCCCTTTGTCAGGTAAGTATCACACACCATCACCTCAGTCATTTACACAGTCGATCAAAATGTAAATTAACAAACAATACAATACGATATGATACAGTACTGTAAGTAAGTTATTGTCCATTTAGATTTGTACAGTGGCCCTGAAGTACAAATCACAAACACAAAAGTAAAAATATGAACGCAAAAGTAAAAACACAACATTAACTCGAACCTCAAAGGTTCAGGAGGCATGACTCAGTGCTGATTGGACGACATCACTACCTTATCTCTTTTTTACTTCCTGAGGTAGATTTACTTCCAGGAAGTGTGTCATTAGTCATTACAATAAATCTGGACAGAGCTGACTGCTGCAGTTTTGCCCACACACACACACACACACACACACACACATATATATATATATATATATACTCTATATACATATATATATATATATATATATATATATATATATATATATTTATATATATATATATATATATATATATACTTTTCCGTTGCTGCAACAGATTTCTGTCAACTGAACTCAAATGGGAGGTCGGTGCTGATCAAAGAGGGGGGGCGGGTTGTGACGGGTGTATGGATGTATACCTATAATCCTGTAGTGTTTCACAAAAATGACTGAGACCGGGCTTGTCTGAAACGTTTATTCCTCTCAACAGTGAGCAGGTCAAAAACACACTCAACCGGTTCCAATCGACTTGAATCCACTTGATCCCCTTAAGCACCGCCCCCCTCCCACTCTATCCACCAATCCTCGGCCCACACACCTTCATTGACGTGACCTGCAGCCAGTAAATGACAGAGACATGGAGGGTGACAGTGGCTTTACTGAGGCCAGTACATAATAACCACATTGTACTAAATTAAATAGCCCTTAAACACATTTATTGTATTTGAACATGAAGCACATTCTATTTTATTTATTTATAATAATTTATCTTAACAATCATCAGTTCGACCCCACATCATCAGAGTAGCGTAGTGTTGCCAACCCTGCTGGATTATTCAGGATGTCTTGAAAACTAGGTGGTTCTGATAGACTAATGCTACTGTTGTGTGAATTCAGGCTCATTCATTCAGTTTCTTCTGTTCATCTTCTTCCAGACTTCCTCGATGAGCAGCGGCGCCACAGAGTGTCTTCCTCTGCTGGCCGACATGCTGCTTTACTACTGCAGACACGCAGACCAGCCTGTTCTGCTGCAGCTCTACCAGGCAGAGGTCAGAGTTCAACATCACACACAGTCTGTTATCTTAGAGTATCAGGACACACTGGGTATCAGTTGTCATCTTGTACTTGTTCTGATCCGCAGCTGACCCTGGCTGGAGGAGAGAAGAGAAGGGAGGTGTTTATTCATTCTCTGGAGCTTGGACACACTGCTGGAACCAGAGCTGTGAAAGCCATGGGTGAGTCACAGTCTGAGAAACCAGACGACCACAACAGACACAAAACATTGACACACACATGCACTGTTGTGTGTTCATTTTACAGGTGCTGCCAGTAAACGGTTTGGCATTGATGAGGAACGAGAGGCAGTTCCTTTAACACTAAGTGTCGCTTACAATAAGGTGTTGTTTCTGTTCTGATGCCTTCATATTTCCTTCTACACCAACTGTGACAAATAAATTGAAGGTTGCACCTGCAGGTATTTTCAACACTACACTTCTCATCAGGTGGCTGTAAGTGGGAGGAGTCAGTGGATGCAAACAGAGAAGGTTTGCACATCAATAAATGTTTACAAAGCCTGCAGGAAACCTGAACAGCTAGGTGTGTGACTTCTCCTGATCCTCTTCACATCACATCACAAGCCAAAGTACACTTTGTCTACATGGTTTTTTTTTCATGCTGCATTGTAGTTTACAATCAGACTTTATCTGTCTAGATTCAAGAATAGAAAGTCTTCAGCTGGTGGTGGCAGAAGTCCTAAAGAAGCAGGGCTCCAAGTCTAAAAAAGGCTACAACCAGGTAACAGATGGTTTGACACAGGGGTGCCCAAACTTTATTTAGAAAGGGCCAGATCTGATCATGTGGTGATTACCAGGAGCCTGTGGTTTAGTTTAGTTTAGTTTAGTTTAGTCATTTTATTTGGAATATGTCAAGCACAAAAACATTTGATCTTTCAAAAGCCAATATTTGATAAAATAACAAGACAAAGACAATATAGAACTAGAAAAGCACTCTGAGAGCACAGACGTCTGCCAAGGTAGACCCCCCCCACACTCACCCCGATCACCCCCAAAAAGAAATCAGTTCTGTCCACATTTCCAACATATTCTGAAAATTTCATCAAAATTCGTCCATAAGTTTTCAAGTTATCTTGAACACAGACAAACAGATAAACGGCAGCAAAAACATAACCTCCTTATCAGAGGTAATAAATTAAAAATAAGAAGACAAGTAGCATATTTAAAAAGGAGTGGTAGAAGTTTAAAAAAACATATTATCTTCTACCCCTATTGTACCAAAAAATATATATAAATTTATTCCAGTTGGTTTATCCAAATGATACAAAAATATCTCATACACAAAACATCCTATAATATATATTACTATGTCTTTACACCTATACACTCATATACACCTGGTGCCTTTTGACATTTTTTTTAAACTGTAAAAATTCCATATAAATGCACTGTTCTATAACTGTTTTAGAACAGTAATATTTTGTGTTACACATACAAACATAACACCACAACTATCATGGAAACTTTGTGGTGGTGACAGGTGTTTAACTCACAGACTAATGCTCACTTCCTGTTAGCTTGTCCTATGTTTTGTCTGGTTGTGTCTCTACATTGAATTCATTAAACAAGGCAACAGTCTTTGGAAAAATTACACAAACACAAGCACCTTGATTTTTAAACTAAAATAAATTATAAATACCTTTTGTACTGAAAGAGACGGCCCTCACTGTTAATTTTCCATTAGCCATTAGCGAAAAGGGTTCACAGCAAAATCAGATAGAGTTAGAGTGGTGCTGCCACCGTCAGGACAAAGGAAGAACTGCATTTTGAAACTTTATTATTTAATTATTGTGTTGAACAGTCTGAGTTGGCCATAAATAATATGTTATAAAATTGAAGCAGTGAGCTGTATGAATTCTGATTGGCCCCTGAGACACACTTTAGGCATGCCTGGTTTAACACATGTAGAATTAACATATAAGTCAGTGACTTCCTTTTATACAAAGACCTGACACTTCCTCCTGCATCTTCCCTCTGGTAGCACATCTCCCTCTCAGATGTGAAAGTCGACAAACTCCACGTGAAGGCAAAGGATGATGCGTCAACTTTTGCTGTGTGTCTGGATCAGGATGAGAAGAAGTTCATCCAGCGCGTTATCAGGTACGACAGACCATCAACACCAACTGTTAATGATATTTTACCAATGTGGGACAAATGTAAAATATTATAAGTAGGGCTGTCAAATTATTAAAGTTTTGAATCAGATTAATCACAGGGTTGCTTTGGATTCATTTTTATTATTCATGGTTAAAACACTTTACATTGGTCGATTGTTCCGTCTCAGTTTTTTTTTTTTTTACTCAAATTTCCCACAAAATACACAAAGTAAACAAAAAATGTAAAGAAAATAAATCAACAACACATGCTAAAATTCACTAAAGTTCACAAAAAAAAAACTTGAAATGAAAAATCCAAAACAAACAAACAAAACTCTAAAATGCACAAGAAAAAGACCAAAAAATATGATAAAATATCCAAAAACATGACTATATATGTAATTAACATATTTATTCAACACAGTTGAAAACAACTGTTCCGTTTAAGTACGTTAACATTTTCAATCAAACTAATCGTGATGATGGATTAATCTGCATTAAGACTATGTTGACAGACTTAATCTGTACTTAAAATATTATATAGTTAGGCTTTATTTTTATATATAATATGTGCTTTGACTATGTTTTGATATTTGATAGATTATTGAATACAATACATTTTTTGGAGAAATTCCAGTCATTTCTAACTCAACAAGATTATTCAGAGGGACGATAACATTAGCAGTGAAGGAGGGAGGAGGACATCCAGCTGTGCTACATTTATGTCTAAATGTGTTTTGTCTCTTTTTGGTGCATTTCTGCAAATTAGTGACAAGTTATATTTTATGTCAAGGTGTGACGTGTCTCTGTGCTGTAAACCTGGGAGCGGTTCCGACTGGAGAACGTACAAACCTTCACCTGGTCAGGTCCAGCCTCTCCACCCGTCCTACTGCTCAATGCTCTGCCTCCCCATCACCTCTTTCTCCACCTCACATCCCTGATGACACTCCAGACCAGGGGCGTAAAAGTTAGTTCAGGGGCCACATTCAGCCTAATATGATATAAAGTGGGCCAGACCAGTACAATAATATAAAGTAGAAACTCACTCTGAGACCTCCCCCACCAAGAAGGTTATGTTTTTGCCAGAGTTTGTCTGTCTGTCTGTCTGTCTGTCTGTCTGTCTGTCTGTCTGTCTGTCTGTCTTGATGAAAATTTCATGATGTGGTGGGGGCCACAGTGAACAAATGATTAGATTTTGATGATGATCCAAAAGAGATGCTGGATTCTGGATCATTTTGAAATTTTACATTACAGTAAACGGAGAATACATTTCAAATTGATCCAGAATCCAGGATCTCTTCCGGATCATCACCAAAATCAAATAATTTTTTCCATGTGACACCAGCAACACGTCATGAGATTTTCATCAAGATCCATTTTTTGAGTTATCTTGCTAACTATCAGACAGACAGACAAACTGCCAAAAACATAACCTCCTTGGCGAAAGTAATAATAGGATAAAAACATATAACTAATGTTAACTCCAAAGTAAAATTCCATAATAATAATGTTTACATCTATGAGCTGAACTTGAACATATCATCAAACATTAACTACCTGAAAATTCTTAATAAAAATAAGTAAAATTTTGCACTTTAGTTTATCATTTATACATGTACATAGAATTTAAACCTGACAGTGGATCTATAAATACATACAACATTTAGTTACATTCAGAATATTGGTAAAATTCCACATATAATTCAGGTTCTTCACATTTTTTACAACAGGCTCGTCTTTTTATTTATTCCCTTTTTTTTACACTTAAATAAGAAAATTAGCATTAGATTGTGGTCTGATCCATTTTAGATTGAATTGATTTTAACTTCCTTAATTATTATCTTCTGTGTAATTTTTGCATTTCACAAATTCATCCCAGGGACCAGATTGGACCTATTGGTGGGCTGATTCTGGCCCCCGGGCCACATGTTTGACACCTCTGCTCTAGACTGTTCTACACAACACTTCATGGACACAGAATGTTTAGCTGATGTGAGGCTGAATTAAAACAGACTGAAGGGGAAATAACTAACAATAGTAATAATAAATGTTTATGGATCAACAGTATTTCAAGTTCATCCTGTTGTTGTCAATAAGGTGTCATTAAGTTATGCCTGACTGGTTTTTGGAATGTCACGTTAACTTTGATTTATCAACACCTGAACTTATTTTAGAGAAACACATGATATTTCTTTTAAATTAATCACTTCCTGTTGATCACAGTCTTCCTATTTATCTGCATTTGAAGGGTTTGACAGGGTCTTAACGTGACTTGATTATTAATCTGTGTTCTGTTGAATCACTGCAGAATTATAAGAACATGACATAAAATAAGCTATTTATTATGAGGAAGTAACAATGAAAACATGTTTTATATGTTTTTAAAATGGACACTTAATATTGTTTTTACATGTTTCATTCTTTAATAAAGTCAGAATTCACTGAACTGAGTTTATTACCATGTTTATTGAGTCTTTTTGTTTGTCTGTTTATTTTTTAAGCAGATTTACGCAAAAACTACTGGACCAATTTCCATGACATTTTCAGGAAAGGTGCGAGGTGGTTGGTGAATGTAGTGTCTCACCCCAGGCTAGGGGGAACTAAGGGGCAACACAAAAGTGCTCCCCTCATGCTTCCAGCTTCCTCACAACATTATCACATTACAAAACTAATGTTCAAATTTTCAATATTAACAATTTACAACTGAAGTCCAATAATGACAATTTACAACCAAAATTCAATTCAAATATTTATATTTAAGAAAAGGTGTCAGGGAGGGTGGAACCAAAACAACAAACCACAATGACTCTTGAACAGAAAACTCTTCTCTAAATTAATAGAATAGAATAGACTTTTATTGCCATTTGCATAAGTACATTACAGCACAGTTAGTCTGTCAACACTGACTGACAATAGTTCAGTCTGACCAAGTATGTTACTGACATGTCACTTTTTACTCTACAAATTGAAAGTAAAATAAAATGTTAAAAAAGTTAAAAAAAAAAAATAAATAAATATATATATATATATATATATATATACATATATTTCTCCTTTTTTCAAAATCAAATCTGGTGCTTGACTGTGGAAGTTGAGGTTAGGGTTATGCACTATTGTCAACTGAAGAGGTCAAAGGTCACTGGGTCAATACCTAAAAACCTCAAACTATAACAGTAAAACCAGTGGAGATAGAGACTTAATTATTATTGTTGACAGATAGGAAACCTGGCATGAACTTTAAAATGATGTCATCACCTTTGACTTTGAGTGATATTGAAAGGTCAAAATCAAGGTCACCTGATTTTAAATGGTGGTAACTTTAAACAGAGTTGCGGTTACTATTGTTGACAGACAAGAAACTACATGTAAGCTCCAAAATGGCATCATAACCTTTGACCCTGAGCGACCTTAAAAGGTCAAACCCATAGTCTCACATTTTGAGAGAGAGATGTTCATTAAGAGCTTAAATATGTGCAAAGGGGGCGGGGCTTGTTGTCCCTGGTTTACTGTTAGCTCTCACTGTTTAGAAGTTAGTTGTAATGCACTTCCTGGTACAAGTTACTCACACCCTGTCTGAAAAGAATGTATGTGATGACATGTGTTTAGTTGACACTTGCAGGTATCAGTCATTGTTCAGAAGTAAATAATGAGAAGATAAGGTAAGTTCACATAGGTTTTCCTTTGCATAGAAAGTGTTTATATAAATATGATATTATGGTATATTGTCATGTAAACAGAATTATACATTGATTGTATCAGATAATGATTTTAGTAGTTTTACAGATTTATTTGTATCACTTTCAGTTCCACAGTGTGTATATTATATAAAATAATTATAGATGTTTTTCTTTAGGGTTCCTGTATCTGTTATATTATTACCCTGAAATTCTCCCCAAGAGCAAAAATAATGGCTGATCCCACAGGTAAATGTCTCACCTTATCCCTTTGACACATCCTGGTCATTACAGTGGACAGTTCTTCTACAGTTGTTCTCTTGTATATTCATAAGTTTAGTTGTTTTAGTTCATATCAGTCAGTTCATATCATTACTGGAACTGGTCTGTTCTTAATACCTGAACATGTTTACCTGGAAATCAATTGCTTGTTGTTATTAGACTGTAATTAACAGTATATTCTGAAACAAAAATTGCTTAAATGATGTTTCATAGTGTTCTGATATTGTGTTTTAAATACATGGGGGTGTTTTTTTTTGTTCAAAGCTTAAACACATGTTGTTCAGCTGAGTGGACATTTTTGTAACTCCATAAAAAATAGGTTCATTTTTAAAAAAAAAATGTCAATGATGTTGCTTTTTTCATGCCTAAAGAGGAATAAAAACACACAGGAAAAACAATCTTGACTAACATTCTCATAATTCAAGCATCAAAGGGTTAAATTTGTAATAAATAAATAAATAAACAGCAGTGTAATGAATCAACTTTAAAAATCTTCAATTGTGACTTTTTATCACATAATTTTGACTTTTTATTTCATAATTTTGACTTTCTATCTTGTAATTTTGACTTTTTATGGTCACACATAAAAAAAAAATCTAGCTGAGTGAGCCAAATGAAATTACATAGGTTTAGAGTTATTTTTATTTAATTTGATTTACTTAATTAGATGTTTTTATGTGTGACCTATTGAAGAAGAATTTTTAAGTTGATTCAATGTTTGACTTTTTTCAGTGTAGAATCATGGTAACAACATTTTCATGCTACTAACTCTAATTTTAAGACGCTGTAGCTCTGTCCTCCACTTCTGAGTCAATCCAAGCTCTTTTCAAAGAGACCAACGGCCGCCACACTTCAGAAAAAGGTCTGAAACACTGTCATTATTATCTTTAACATTAGTAATAAGTCAATGATTATACATGATACACTGATAGCTGGTCTTCTCTGCAGCGATGCTAAGGTGGACTCTTCAGAAGACAGTGGAGACCCATCCATCCTGTAGACTTTTACTGATCAGAACACTGGTGGAAGAGCTGCAAAACACTGAGCAGGTTGAACTCATTCAACTGTTTTATCCTGTGTGTTTTAACTTACCTGTTTATGGATGTGTCTTTCTATTTATTATAAGTACAAGTACTTCTTTACTGTACTTAAGTAGATTTTTTTTAGGTATCTGTACTTTACTTGAGTATTATTTTTTCTGCCAACTTTTTACTTTTACTCCCTACATTTATATAAATGTCTGTACTTTATACTTTTTACATTCTCACAATAGACTTGTTACTTATTCGAACTAAACAGATGTGACAGTAGGAAAAATAAGTGGAGGAGAGAAACTGTGACTATTATAGTTATATAACTATTATCTCACAATTTTGACTTTTTATGTCATAAATTTGAATTTTTTTCTCAGAAATTTGACTTTTATCATACAATTATGCATTTTTTAAAATCTCATTTGTAATTTTTTGTTTTAAATCTCATGATGACTTTTAGTCTCATTTGTTACTTTTTTCCTAATTTTTCCGCCCATGTCCACAAAACTGAGTACAGTAACCCCATTAAAACACACTATCTACACAGTAACTCACTTTTAAATGCTTTATTTTAGATACTTTTGCAAATTTTCAGATTTTTCTTATTATTTTACTTTTACTTCAGTAAAGGAGTTGAATCAGTACTTCTACTTTTACCACAGTATTTTTTCACACCAGTAGCTGTACTTTTACTTAATTATAGAATGTGAGTACTTTGACCACCTCTGATTTGGATCAATAAAGTATTTATCATTTTCACATCACATTTCAGGTTGTTTTGGAAGCTTTACCATTTCTCCATTTGCAGATGATTCTACCTTATTCTATATTTTAATAACCCTTGTCCCAGTTTTACACAACAGAGCCTTTTGTGCATATCATCCCCATGCTGCACACTCTCTACTATGCAGTTCTTCAGGTAAGACATACCTGTGTGACTCAGACTTTGTTTCCAGAAAACCATATTATAATTGCACACATGTGAACATGCATGGGTTGTTTCATTTTTCTTCTTCTGGTGGTTTTGTTTTTAACGCATTTGATGTCGTTCAGTCAGATGCAGTGATTCCTAGATGCCTGTTCCAGACAGTGTGTGACTGTTTGATGAAGCTGCTCATATTACCATTGCCTTACTCTGCAGTGGCTCTAAACACACTGAAGAACATCAAGATGGAAATGATCACACCAGGTATTCAGAAGTAATGAACATATGTGCACACATCTGAAATCTGTGCTAATCTGTTCTTAACCCTTTGTGGGTCAGCTCAACCGTTTGGTAGAGGTAACTTTGAATCTAATCTATCTAATCTAAATTTAAGTCTTTGACACCAAACTTCTTGGGCACTCTCCCCCTTTTGTAAGAAGCGTGTAATGTGCAAAAACACCACTGGGCGGCACTGTCAATGATATATATATAAAACACCAAGGAAGAAGGTCATAGCCGTAACAACTCTGCTATGATCTTTTCTGTTTGACACAAATTTGCAGGTAAGTTAGATTTTTTTTATTATTATTATTAACTTTTACAGAGTCTATTTTACATAAGTGATCATCATGTTTCAGAAATACATTGGTATTCATGTAATATTTTTTTGAAAACATGTTGAAACAAAAGGTAGAGATGATAGTAAAGGGTCATGAAACGCTAATGCTAATGCTAATCAATAATGCTAACGATACAAACATAAAGAGTTAGTACATCTAATTTGAACCAAGTCACAAATTAGGTTGGTAAGATATGTGAAGGAGTAATGTTAGCGTTTTAATAGTTTAGTTAAAATTAGGGTCAGTAAAAAAAATAATAAAAAATTTAAAAAAATCTATGTTTTATGTTATAATAGTCCCTGTGAGGTGGAAAAAGCTAAAAAAAAAACAACAACTAAAGAATATATATATATATATATATATATATATATATATATATATATATATATGTATATATATATATATATATATATATATATATATATATATATATATATATATATATTGACTTTTGTAGTATGACTAACAAAGGGTTATTAACTCCTGAGACTTTAGCAAAGTTGTCAGTGAAATTAACAAAAGTGAATATTAAACTAACAAATAACATGTAACATGAACAAAGTAAAACATGAATGGACACAATTGAAGAAAAAATAAATAAAAATAAGCAACAACATCAACAGAAACTAATAAATATTCAGAAAATAACAAATAACACGAAAAAATGCAAAAAAAAAACTAACAAAAAAATTTAGCAATTAAAAAAAGTCATAAATATGAGATAAAATGCATAATTATGAGATAAAAATTCACAATTGCGTAAAAAAAGTGATAAGAAATGCAGAATTATGAGAGAAAGAGCTGAAATCATGAGATAAAATAGCAAAATGTATCTAAAAAGTCACAATTATGATTATACTAAAGTCAGTTTTTTTACTCTGAAGCATTGGTGTTTTAGCATTTTAGCATTCTGTCTACTTTGAAAAAGTAACAGGAATATTCTGCAAATGTAAAGAGTATAAAGTACAGATATTTATGTAAAAATGTAGGGAGTAAAAGTCAAAAGCTGCCAGAAAAATAAATACTCAAATAAACTACAGACACCTAAAAAATCTACTTAAATACAGTAATGAAGTACTTCTACTTAGGATAAATCCAACTGTATTGTTTTCACAGGGTCTTTATATCAGAGGAGACTCATTGCAGAAC
>CM035790.1:10555808-10585808 GCA_020466265.1 Siphamia tubifer
CAAGTTTGTACACAGGATGTTTTCAAACACTGTTGTTCATTCCAATGGACAGTGGGTCTGAAACCATGTTGTTGAACTGAATGATCCAGTATTAATGAATGACCTTATTACTATAAAAACAGTACTTCAGAACAAGATAATCAGTTGATAATCAGCTGAAAATATTCCATATGCAGAATATACAGCCCTTGAACTGATTGGAGACGGAAATATCTCTGATATTGACATTTTTGGAAGTGATGAGGAAGCTGGAGATGAAGATAGATTTACAAGAGTTGGAAACAATAAGGTGTAAATGTCCAGAATGTTCAGGAAAAATGCATGTGTACTGTGACAAGAGTAAAGTGGAGAAATTGTTTCAAAGATGCCCACAGAAAATAAGACTAAAGTGACTGAATTTATTTTAAAGTTTCTCTGACAATAAGCCAATAATGTGATTTTGACCTTTCTGCTAAATATGACTTTGACCTTTGACCTTTACTCAAATGGATCATTGCATTTGATGTGTATTAGCTATATGTATATGCCCATGTAATTTCATGGGGATATCTTAAGTATTCATTGAGTTAGTAAGAGACAATGTATTGCCCACACGTTACTATCAGAAAAAAATTTCCCGATAGGGCGGAACACCACCCTGACGCCAAAGGTGAAGGGGTGTTGTTCCGCCCCGGAGGGAAATATTTATCTAATATTTTATTCCGGATAAATAATTCAGAATTAAAAAACATGTAAACATAGCTAATGTTTTATTATTATTATCCATAGTATATTCACCTTTACAGTGAAATGTCCTGTATGTTTTCCCACAGAGATAAAGAGTCAAAGTTTATCATTTTGACCAAGAAGCTGAACTTGCAGTTCTACTACATTCCAGTTACTGACATGGAACCATCCCTCAGTTCATCTGTGAGTTATACAGAGATACTTATAATAAAGCTAACTGAATCATATCTTTTTAAGTGTGTGACATGAGCCCCTGATAGAGGCTGATGAATCTGTTTGACTAATATTAGGAATTACTGAATATTAGATTAAATAAAAACTAACCAAGTGTAAGTTCAGTTTGATGCGTCGACAGTCTTTGCGTCTCAATTTAGAATTCTGGTGATAAACCAGAGACCTTAGGTGTTTTCAATCCAAGTCAAGATTTGAATATTTAAGTCATATTTATATTTTAGTGAGATATTATGTCTTTTTCAGATGTGTATGTTTTGTTTTGTTTTTAATTCGTAGATTTTCAATAGCATAACAGATAGATCATACGATGTGTACATTTTTAAATCGCCTCCCTGTATACACATATATATGTGACCCTCCAGCACAAAACCAGTGGTTCAGTGTCACAGCAGTATTTCTAACTTTAGCCTCAAATACATTATACAGGTCAAAATTATAGAATTTGAAGTTTATGTATAAAATCTAAGTAAAATATTCCTTGAAAACTATGAGTTTTTTTTGTGAAATTCCTACCATAAGTGCATCAAATCATGCCTTTTAGGAAGAACAACAACTGACTCTGACAGTAATTAAGTCTAAAACAAAGAAAAATCGACTCAAAACACGGCTTTCCTTTGCACAGGCGTTTTGTGTTGGAAGGTCACATATATATACATATATATATATATATATACCAATAGATGAACAGCTTTTCTCATAAAAATCTATCTGTGGAAACATTTAAAAAAAAACATGACATTAGTTTTCATGTAGATTTTTGACAGATCATTTAACCCTTTGATACTTGAATTATGAGACTGTTAGTCAACATCTTTTTTTTCCTGTGTGTTTTTATTCCTCTTTAGGCATGAAAAAAGCAATGTGATTGAAATCTTTTTAATGAACCTATTTTTTATGGAGTTACAAAAATATCGACTCACCTGGAAAACATGTGTTTCAGCTTTGAAGCAAAGAAACATGTATTTAAAATGCAATGTCAGAACACTATGAAATAAAACGTTTTTAATGCAATTTTTGTTTAAGAATATACTGTTAATTGTAATCTAATAACAACAGGGAATTGATTTTCAGGTAACCATGTTAGTGCAGATCAGGTATTAAGAACAGACCAGTTACAGTAATGATATGAACTGACTGATATGAACTAAAACAACTAAACCTATGAATATACAAGAGAACAACTGTAGAAGAACTGTCCACTGGAGTGACCAGGATGTGTCAAAGGGTTAATATTCAGTTAAAAAATGACTGATTTCAGCATGTATTACTTTCACACATGCAGACTATTTTTTAACCAGTTTTTGTTTTTCAGATCTGAGCTCTGTCCTTATTCTTCTGTCATAGGATGTGTCTTCTCAGGAGGAAGACACACTGTCTCTGGCCTCTTTGTTGGGAAGAGTTGATCCTTGGTATGACGCAAACATCAACGTCCTCCAATCTGCGATCCCAAAACTTGATGAAATGGTACCAGCGGTGTGAAAATGTAACATGCCTTCATGTAGTGAGGAGTTAAAATGGAGCATCATCCATCTAATTTTACTCCTGCAGCAAACGAACGTCAGTGGACCAATGAAGCAAAACTTCTTCCTCCTGGATACATTGTCTTACTACATTCGCTGTGGGACACGACCCGTCAACCTGCCACTCTATACTGTTAAGGTACATGTCACTAATGTGGTTCTCCTCAAGATTTCTTCTTTTTCCCACTGGGTTTTGAAGTTTTTTCTTGCTGAGAAGGAGGGTCTAAGGACAGGGGATGCTTGGGACTTTTCATGTATCTCTGTAGTTGATTGTGTTTTTGTAAAGCCCCGTGAGACGACTTTGTTGTAATTTGGGGCTTTATAAATAAAATTTAATTTAAGTGAATTGAATAGTATACACAGGTAATCAGAGGTGGTCAAAGTACTCACATTCTGTACTTAAGTAGAAGTACAGCTACTGGTGTGAAAAAATATTCTAGTAAATGTAGAAGTACTGATCCAACTCCTAAAAGTACATGCACTGATAGGTTAATTGGTTAATTTAAATTGTCCATAGGTGTGAATGTGAGAGTGATTGTTTGTCTATATATGAAGAGTTCATTTGCAAAAACAGATAACTCCATTTTTCGTTTTTTTTTTTTTTTCAGAAAATAGCATTTTTTACTCTACATTCCAGGTAATACTCATTGATTTGATATATTATTTATTCAATTTAGTGGATATTACCAAATGAAATAAATAATATACCAAATAAATCAGTATTATCTGTGGAATGTAGAGTAAAAAATGACATTTTGTGAAAAAAAAAAAATGGAGTTATCTGTTTTTGCAAATGAACTCTTCATATGTTCAGCCCTGAGATGAACTGCAGACTCATACAGGGTGACCTCTGACCCCGCCTGCACCCATTTTAGCTGGATTAGGCCCCCAGTGACCCCTGTGACCCTAGTGAGGATAAAGCAGGTTCAGATGACGAGACGTGACACTAACAAAGTGGTTAAAGTGACAGCCCAGTGTTAGATGCTGCAGGTTTGTGTCACAGTGAATATGCTGTGTTTAGATGATCCGCTCCAGTCCTGACGTCAGCTCGATGGTGGAGGAGGTGTTTGTGTCCAGTCTGGAGGCGCACATCCCTGAGTTCAGACACATTAAGGAAAGAAATTTAAGTATGTTTTTAGAAAAAAAAACATTCTCTTTCTGTGTATGTATACAAACCCATATGTAGATTAGATGAAATATTAAAACATTTGTTGTTTTTTTTTGTCTGACAGAGGAATCATCTGCACACAAAAAGGCGCCATCAGCGAAAATCTTTGGTGGATTAATGTCAGTCAGTTACTTAAAGGTTCAGTCCTCATCCTTCAGACTCATTTAACCCTTTAACCGCTGTATTCTGAATGGACGGTTTAGTTAAAAAATTCAGACAAGTTATTTTACTGAGAATTTTGCTCATGGAACTGATGTACAGGTTTCAAAAAGCAAGTAATTTAGAAAAAGAAAAAGTCCAAACTAAAACTACTGGAACCATATTACAACACTAGTTATTTATTCTTTTTGTGTAACTTCATTTTGTTTTTTGCAATTTTTTCCCCATGTCATTTGTTATTTTGTGAATATGTATTAGTTTCTATTGATGTTGCTTATTTCGTTTCTTTTTCTGTGCTTTGTTTTTTTATTTTATTATTTTCTTCAATTATGTTCTGTTTGTGTCTTACTTTGTTCATGTTATATATTATTTTGTTAGTTTAATGTTCATTTTACTGATCACTTTGGCAGTTTTTGTTCATTTTGTTGCTTATTTTATGTTTTGTTTTTTACTGTGGTTTTGCTAAAGTCTCAGGAGTTAAAGGGTTAATGTTATAATGCATCTTTAACGTTTGAGCAGCAGGACTGGACTTTTATTTATTTCTCCCTCCTTAACAGAGCTATGCAAGCAAACGAGAAAGCATAAAGGGAGTGGGACCCTTGACCTGTGGAGTGATGATCACATCTAAACCTGGTCTAATATCAGGTCAGTCATCATCATCATCATCATCATCATCATCATCATCATCATCATCATCATCATCATCATCATCATCATCATCATTATCATCATCATCATCATCATCATTTTTATTTGCCAGACTCAAGAGCTGAAAACACATAGATTGCATGTGCCAAACAACAAGACTGATAAGGATTGAGAAACAAAATGGACCCAAGTGCAAAACTCAGAAACAGGAATATGTTTTTATTATAAAAACAGAAATTCACTGGAGACTGGGTTGCTGTATGGTGGGCTGTCAGGTGGCATGCAACTGCAAAATGGAAATCAAAATCCAGGCGAAGGTCAGAACCAGATACCCAAAAACAGTCAGGGAAAATCCAAAAATCATTACCAGGGTCCAGGCGAAGGTCAGTATGTGGATCCAATAACCAGAACAGGGCCGACAAGGGCAGGGCAAATTGTCAGGGACAGGTGCAGGGTTGGGCAACAAGAGGCAATAATCAGGTACCAAAACAGACAGAGTTAGACAACAGACACAAACCAGAAAACCAGACCAAGTAATACACAGACCAGATACCAGACCGCTTATTTGCTCCATGAACGGAAGACAAACTCGCACCAGACAAACACACAGGAGTTTATTTAAGACCCAAAACAGGTGAACCACATGAGGCTAAATTAAAGACATAAAGAACATGACCCAACATGACAAAATAAAAGCCCAGACACTAACAATGACAGAAAAACAGGACACACATGCGATGTGTGTCTGTCTTCTCTGTCTTACCTGCAGCAGTCATGTTTGGTTTAGGTCTGACTGTGTTTACACGCAGGGGGTGGGGGCAGAAAGAATAACATGTGACTTGTCGACTCCTACAAATTTATGTCGACTTGTGGTACAGGAGTCGACGTCTCTGTTAATGCCCTAGTACATACATACATATGTCCTATAAAAGACATCCATACCAGTACCTCCACATTGATGACTGGTAATGACTGGTAACTATAGCTGTGGTTAGTCAGTGGGGTTAGATGTTGTTCTATGACCTGTTTAAACAACAGATACATTTTAAAATAAGATTCTGTAGTACTGATTTAACCCTTGCATTACAAAACAAGGTACTAGCAAGGTACTAGTATATATATATATATATATATATATATATATATATATATATATATATATATATATATATATATATATATATGTATATGTATATATATATGTATATGTATATATATATGTATATGTATATGTATATGTATATATATATATATATATATATATATATATATATATATATATATATATATATATATATATATATATATCATCATCAATATTTCATGTTTGTTATATTTAGGTTCTTAATGTAAGAAGAGAAAAGATATGAGATGTAACCTTGACTATTTTTTTTACAGGAGAGGATTATCTCACCATCAGGTACAACAGTATGATCCCAGGAGAAAACACAGTAAGAAATATTTTATATATTGCTGACTTTTTAGTACGTATTGCTTTTACTGTGCTTAAATCACTGTGCCTTTTTTTTTTATCATAGGAGATCCAAACGAAAAGTATTGCCATAAAAACCTTGGAGAATCGAACACTTATTGTGTGTCTGGACAAGGACTCTCGAAAGACATATAAAGATATCCAAAGGTGATGTATGACACTAGAGCATGTCTGCTTGTTCTGTTATGTCTATAACCAGGCCACAGCCAGGAAAAGTATTAAAAATTATTAACTTATATTTCATATTAAGCCTTTGATGCATCCTGGTCACTCCAGTGGACAGTTCTTCTACAGTTGTTCTCTTGTATATTCATAGGTTTAGTTGTTTTAGTTCCATATCATTACTGTAACTGGTCTGTTCTTAATACCTGATCTGCACTAACATGTTTAACTGTAAATCAATTGCTTATTGTTATTAGACTGGAATTAACAGTCTTCATAACACTTTGTTGGTCACACTACAAAAATCACAATAAAAAAATATTTTTGGCTTTTTCCACCTCACAGGGACTATTATAACATAAAACAAATTGTTTTACTGACCCAAAATTTAACTAAAGTATTAAAACTCAAACATTATTCCTTCACCAATCTTATTAACATCATTTGTGACTTGGTTCAAATTAAATGTATTAACTCATTGTGTTTTTATCATTAGCAATTGGCATTAGCATTTCATGACCCTTTACTCTCATGTCTACTGTTTGGTTCACCATGTTTTCAAAAATTATTACTTGAATACCAAAGTATTTCTGAAACATGAGGATTATTTATGTAAAACAGACTCTGTAAAACTTAATAAAACAAAAAAAAAAATCAAACTTACCTGCAATTTTGTGTCCAAAAGAAAATATCATAACAGAGGTGTTGTCATGGTTACGATCTTCTTTCTTGGTGGTATACTAGCATGACCTGAATATACCATTGACAATGCCACCCAAAGGTGTTTTTGTGCATTACATGCTTCTTATAAAAGGAGGAGACTGGTGTCCAAGGACTAATATTTACATTAGATATCAGGGTTCAACGTTACCTCTACCAAACGGTTGAGCTAACCAACAAAGGGTTAAACAAAAACTACATTTAAAACATTTTATTTCATAGTGTTCTGATATTGTGTTTTAAATACATGTTTCTTTAGTTCAAATCTTAAACACATGTTGTTCAGCTGAGTGGACATTTGTGTAACTCCATAAAAATAGGTTAATTAAAAAAGATGTGAATCACATTGCTTCCTTCATACCTAAAGAGGAATAAAATCACAAAACACTAGGAAAAAACCTTGACTAAGGTTCTCATAACTAATGTATCAAAGGGTTAAATTATATTATACCATGCTTCAATATGGTAGAATTCACTAGAACAACCTTCTTCACATCATCCATTGGTTTTTGAACCACAGCTCTGAAGCCTAAAGGTGTGTGATATGTGTGTTACCATGGTGACGTTCTGAACACGTTTGCTGCAGCGCCTTCAGTCTTTGAGGCTTTAATTATATGCTTGATTTAAAGTGCATGAAAACTCAATATAAATGTCGTGTCTTCTACAGAGTTGAAATCTCTCCATGTTTGGACCCAGGATGCAAAATCCAGCCCAGGTTCAGTGTGAGGACAGACAGACAGCTGCATCTGAACAAATATCTGGACCAAGTCCTGTCCCTTCCAGTCAACACTTTCACTGGTGTGACCCCCTGAGGGATCAGAGCTGCACAGGAACCCCCTCCCCCATTCTGTACATAGTGTTCAGTGTCATACTCTTCATTTTGTTTAAAATAATCCTCTGTTATTGTTTAGTTAAGCTTTGGGCAATTTGATGATCTATACTTAAATAACAAGTGTATATAGTGGTACATTATTATAAGATATTATTATTATTATTATAAGATATTATATATTATTATTATAATATATAATATTATAACAAGTGTATATAGTGGTACATTATTATACGATATTATTATTATTATTATTATTAAATATTATATATTATTATTATAAGACATTATTCTAAGATATTCTAAGATATATGTGTACATGTATGTATATATGTGTATGTATATATGTATGAATGTGTGTTTACATATGTATGGACTTGGAAGATTGTTATTGTAATTAATTTTTAGGGAAAAGGGGTGGGAGTTCATAAGCTATGCTTCTTCTCACTCCTTTTCGAATATGTTTTATGTGTAGTATTTTTGTATTTGTTTTTTGTAAAATTTGTTTCGGCTGTATTTTTATTTCTTTATTTTGTTTACTTCTTTATTTTTTTTTTACATTCATATTCGAAATAAATCTATTAACTAATAGTCAGAGGTGACAAAGACCAACAATGTCTCGGTGGGGAACTGTATAAAAATGTTGGTTGTTGGGGGGGGGGGGGGGGGGGGGGGGGGGGGGGGGGGGTTGTGTGTTTGATAAGTTTTTGTTAGGCTTTGCTCACAGGCTATGGTCGTAAATGAAAGAAGGATGAGTTGCACACAAGGGCCAAATTAGACCAGAACACTGTACTGAAAAATGAGACCGAAAAAAATATCTTTTCTCAAAACAGCTCATGTCAGGGTAGAGAGAAATAGAGTTACAAATGACTATTAGTAAGGCTGAAGTGAGAGGTTTTACTAAGTCATAAATGTATAAAGTCTGGTAGGAATATTGGGATACGAGTAAAACAGACTGATGCATAGATAGATATAGATAGAGATATAGAGATATAGATAGATAGATAGATAGATAGATAGATAGATAGATAGATAGACAGACAGACAGACAGACAGACAGACAGACAGACAGACAGATGCTCTCATACATACAGCAGGACAGTCGTGCAGTTATGATAAAAGTGACACAACCACAATAAAAAGACATAAAACACATCAGGTAGAGCAACTATGAATAAGAAAGAAGTGACATAGGCACAATAAAAATACCTAACCAGAAAAATAAATAGGTAGTCTATACAATAAAAAAAATTACACAATAAAAACACAGTAAAACACACACACACACACAAAACAATTAAAAGACACACAAGATAAGAATATACCCCCGACACCAGTAAAAAGGTTGCAGTCTTCATCAACATTATTACTTGAGAAAAGAAACACTGACTAGGCCGTAAGGTGAGCGTTTCATTTCGCTCTGAGGTCTCCAAACTATGAAACATATCTATTGTGTGAGATAACTGTCAGTAGATTCGTGTCCACAGATTGGATACTCGTGCGTATTTGTCAAAAAATTACAAGTACGACTTACAGTTAGTGTACGACTTTCCACAAGTGACATAACTGTCAAAACACGTCATCACCGCATCCACAGGCATTACTTATTGAAAAATGAAACATTGTAGGATAGCTGTAACTCCTACTTGTAATTTTTGACAAATACACACACTGTAAACCTGAATAAATTAGCAGAACTCAAAACATTTAAGGCAATCAGTTGTCTCAAATATTTTAATTTGATGAAAAAAATACAAGTTTCCAGAACTTTAAAATCTAGATGTTTATTAAAGTATACTTAAATTAAAACATTATTTATTAACTTAGTATTCTAAGTTCTGTCAGTCCTACTGGGAGACTAAGACAGGGTTCAGTGTCTTTGTCCAAGGACACTTGGACATGTGGACAGACAGAGCGTGGACATTGACCTCTGACCCTTCAGTCATTGGACGACCTGCTCTACCAACTGAACCACAGACACTGAATAAAATGACTGTGTTTTATAATTGAATTTTTTTTTATGTAATAATATACATTGGTGATTATTTGCAGTGTTCTGAAATTATATTTCATCATCATAAATAGTTAAGATTATTTTTTTTTCAATCATCCTTATTTGAAACAATAGAAATAAAAGAACAATATCATTCTCAGCATTTAATGACTTAATTCCACTCAGTTGAACCTCATCTATGTTTTAATTTATCTTCACTATTAGTTGTAAGTACTTAAAAAGAAGAACATGTTACAGCAACTGAATACATTTGAGTTAGTAGTACTATTTATGAAACTTTGAGTATTCACAACTGAATATATTTCATTATTCTGAACAATCGGGTTAAAGTGCACGAGTATCCAATCTGTGGACACTTATCTTCAGGAGCGGATCTATGGGTGTGCCTGGGTGGGTGGGGGGCGACCCTGATCGACAGGTGTCCCCACCCAATCACAAGCTCAGAAATAGAATTCTGGACCGATTTTCATTGCCTCATCAAACTGAAATGTTGATCAATATCCTTAATATAGTTATTTATTCGTGAATGTCAATGGAAATAAACTATGTATATTTAATTATCATTAAATTAGCTATTTAATCAATGTAATAAACTAAAGGAACGTGCTGTCAGTGACATGTCAATGGAGTGTACATCACAATTAATCAATAAGCTTTTTTCCCAACTGAGCTCGTTTGTGCAGTGTGTTATTATTATCATCATTATTATTATTATTATTTATTATTATTGTTGTATTATTGCTAGTAGCAGTAGTAGTATTATAGAATGGTGGGCGTGCAGGGGGGGTCTTGCCCACCCCGACTTCACTTAGGCCCGTCTAAATATTGCCGTCTCGATCCGCCACTGCTTATCTAACACCATCCCTCCCCACAGAAGACCACCTCTGTCTCTCAGTAACAACATTCTGTCACTAAACAAGCTCTTTTGTTGGAAGAAGTATGTGTGCAGGGAGTGACTGGTGTTCTACAGAGCTGAACTGGTCCTCATCTCCAGCACCGTCTCCACAGAGGCCAGACTCAGTCTAAACACAAAAGCAGATCTGTCTGTCTGTTCTTCCTTACACCAAAGAGCGTACATATAAAGAGAAACAACTCCACCCCATGCAGCCCTGTTTACTGTGACATGGCCATGACCGCAGTGCCGCCTATCGAGCGTGGAAACCAGTGCCAGCAAGTGTATGCTACCAGCCTTTGAATAATATAATTGCACGATCATAAAAAAATCATAAGATCATAAGATTGCAATTAATAAAAGAACTAATTGGCCTTACTTTTTCCAATGAACATGTCAGGAAAGACAATTAATGGCGACTTGTTCTTTTGTTTATATCCAGTTGGTAGACTCCTTATGACTCAGATAAAACCATCATACTACTTGATTTGAATAGTGTCAATTTAGCGGTTTCAATTAGAGTAATAAAAATAATAAAATAATTATTTATAAAGAATATATCAGATATAGCACATCCTTATCAGATGGTAATGTTTGGAGTTTTCAATATATGATGTCATTTTTGCAGACTATTAAACGAAAGAACGCAATTAGTTTTTTATTGTTCTTTATTAATAAATCATAAAAGTAATAATAACAATCACACAGTAATATAACATAAAAAAGAATGAACAATGAGCAGCATTAACAACCTTGCCAATTTTTGTACATACACCATCAGTCACATGGCACATCATAACCACAAAATAAACATGTATCCAAACTGAACAAAGACATATTTAAACATGAGAACATTTTAAGGTCTTCCTGTTCTTGTGCTTCGGCCCATCTTGACAAATTCTAGTATTGTTTTCTCGCAAGGAATGATGCAAGCGTTTCAGATGATGGATCTGAAAACGGATTAATACCTGGCATATTAAAATATACATGTTCCTATGTCATAATAATTAATGGATAACAACAGCAACATGTTACATTTGTTTCATAATGTTCATAAAGATAATAATATTTAAAAAAAACATCATACCTTCATACGCAGAGTTTGGTTCTCTTGCTTCAGCTCATTGACCATTTCCTGCAGCTTCTGGTCGTCACAGACTGTATGTATCGTGGGTCCAGGTGTCGCTGCAAAACATTTATGATTTAATCAATTTAATGAGTTATATTTAACGTGCATGCTACACAACTTAGACAAACAACAGTATATGTAATGATTTGGTGAAGCAAATTGCTGGATTGAAAAGTGCAACTTTATTTACAAGTTTGCAGGAATTGCACCGAGAGGAACCATCAGATACTAGTACCAGATATTAAAATGGAAATAACAATACCCACCACTAACCATGATCCCAACTATTTAGCATCATGATGTCATAGATCAAAGCACTTAGACATTGGGATTTTGTGAATTGTTACCTCATCATGCAGTTAAACATATAGTAACTATATATATGAAGAGCTCTTTTCCAAAACGCTATAAATCCATTTTGATTGTTTTGAGAAAAATGACATTTATTTACCCAGACCTATATATTTTCAAAGTATTTCATTTATCGAGTTAAAATTGACTGATGGCTCAGTCTGAACATTATCAGCAACAATTGACAAATCAACCTACAATGTTAATGATTATAAATCCAAAGTTTATTTTATTTCTTTTCAAAAACGCTATATATCCATTCACAATTGAGTTGCTTTTTACTGGTGTTTTCAGGAGTGTTCCTCGCACCGCCTCTTCGCTCTGGACGAGCCTCAGCAGTTTCTGCATAGTATCGAGCGACCCGGGAGGCTCTGTCGTTGCTAATGCCTGATGAAAAATAAAAATAAATAAATTATTTGGTTGTAGGTCATTTACCAACCTAATGTGATGCACACCATTACACACAATAAACATACTAGCACAATACACACACTTTTTTTTTACAAACAGTAATAAAGAAAGTAGCCTAGGTTTAGTAGTCATTTCGTAGTAGTAGTAGAGTAAACATAATGTTGTCCACTTCCACAACAAGATACTTCATTCAATTGGCATTGTACATGCAAAAAGGCACCACAATGATGCATGGTAAGCCTTTTCACAATCCATTCCTATTAAAGGTAATAAGAACAAACCAGGCTGCTTCTCCCAAAACAATGACAAAGATCGTGAGTCCTATGATGGTCGTAACGTGTGCGATTTGCTTCACCTTAAGATCATCGTAGCACTAAGAGCACCGCAACCCTTTTACTACAAAGTAGAATCAGCAATAAAACGGAATTAAACGATTCTAAAATGAAAACTGAACTCACCCAACACTGAGACGAATGTGGCCTTGCACACAGGCACCTTCTGTGGATGACCATCACACTGGAGGTTGTATTTGACGGAGACATTCCTGTCTTTTTGTCGGTCTTTGTAGTTAACCTTCTGTCGCTGTCGTTTCACTTCTGTTATCGTCATAAAATGAAGCATAGCCAGGTCCTGTTTAACCTTACCAGGTTTGTCATGAAATATTCGAAAATTCATGGCTATGTCATTCGGTGTCAATTTATCTGCATGGCAAAAACGTCTTGCTGCTGTATGTGTACATGCGACGGTGGGAATCCATCCGCCACCAGAATAGCGAATTCTCTTACTTTGCTCCCGTTCATAGTACTTTTTGTTAAAACCACGTCGTCTTCCACCTGGTGTAGGCTTTACAGGTTCTTCAGAACCATCAAAAGTATTTACAACAACCATTTGTTCAACTTATTTGCGTTTCACCGGCAAACAAAACCACTCGCTTCAGGGCGCCGCCATGTTGGAAAGCGTAGAACGCAGCGCAAGCTCTGATTGGTCGAGAGGATATATCGCACTTTGTCAAACAATAAGTGTAGCGCCTCACGCGGTTTGGAGAAAAAGTGCAACTTGCAGCGCAGTTTTTTTTTCCCATTCTTTATTTCGAGAATACAACAATTACAATGAACATAGAACATAATGACTGAACACAGTATACATATTCCATATTTTCAATGTATCGACTTAAAGAAAAGTATATATTTTAATAGCATTTTACCATTTTAAATAGTACATATTTACGTTTATAATTCCAACATATAACTGCCGATTATTATTTTAATAATAGAAGTATATTAAATTCTGAAAAAGAAGAAATCAAAAACATAAAATCAAGGGGGAAATAATAATAAATAAATAAAAGAAAGATAAGTAGAATACAAGGGTCTATATGAAGTTGTAATCATACATAATATTATATAGTTTTTTTGCAGGGGCTGTATTGACTTTTTTAAATACTTTTGCAAAGGAGGAGGATTTCATTTTTTTAGAGCCTTCCATGTTGGGGTGATATTGACACAACAACATTTGTGAATGTAAAATTCAGTCATGAAAATAAAATTATTGATAAGAAATTCATATTCTTTGTTTTCCAATATTATTCCCAATAGGATGTTTTTACAAGAGAAAATATAAAATTATAAAGCTTGATTTTAACCAGTCATGTAAAGACTGCCATCATTTTGGGATTATATCACATTCATAAAACAAGTGTTCTGTCGTTTCAATGTTTGTGTTACATAGATGACACTTATCTACATCTATTTTGAATCTTTTTTGAATAAATTCCTTTGAGGGATATATTCCATTTATTGTTTTGAAATGTATTTCTTTGTGTTTAGGCAGAACTGGAGACTTTAAGAATTTTGTTCTAATATTGAGTAAATCAGATTTCCCATAATCTATAAGGTTCATTGTTTTTTTTTCTTCAAGCCAGGATATATTGTGTTCACTAAATATTGCCTCAAGAAATTATTATTCCATTTTTGGTCCAAAATGTTCACATAATCAACTTTTAGATTTTGTAATTTCGGCTTCGACATATTTACAATATTGTTTTTAATTGAGTTGATAAGTTCTTTTGTAATGTTAAGTGTCACCATCATATAGGTTTTCACTGAACAATTTAAATTATATTTATCATTGAATTCTTTGACATTAAAAATGTTACCATTATCATTCATTTCATTCATCGACCAAATGTGTCTATCCAACCAATCCTTTATAAAAACAGATTTTCCTTATTCCATATTGGGATGCAGTGCAGTTTAAACAGGGAAATATAGCAATTTGGCATGAAACATTAATGGAGCAGTGTGTAGGCTCAGTATACAATAGAATGACGTGACAAACTAGTTGTTTTTTTTTTTAAATGGCGTTTATCACGTTTTGGAAAAGAGCTCTTCATATATATATATATATATATATATATATATATATATATATATATATATATATATACATATATTAGGGCATTAAGTAAAATGTCGACACGTCGACTTCCGTAGCACAAGTCGACTTAAATTTGGAGGAGTCGACAAGTTGCATGTTTCATTATTCTTTCTCTTCCTGCCCCCCCCCCTCTCTCTCGGCGCATAAACACAGACCAGACATAAACAAGACACCTGCAGGTAAGACAGCTGTGGTGGGTGAACAAACAAACACACAGACACACATGCATGTGCTGAAATACTTCACTTTAGATAAAAAAAAAAGGCACAGCATTTGAAGAGGTATCTGCTAATGTGAATGATACGAGCAGCATTAGCTAGCTAACACAGACAATCCGCATTATGACAACATGCTCTTTTTCCTCCAAACACATGATATGGACAGTGTTGTGTTCATCTTGTTGGCCTTAAACTTTTTACAAGTAATATAAAAAGTGAGGACGTGTGACAGTCGTGTGGACAGTCCAGTTTTAGAGCCGTGGGTCCAGACCAAATGTGGACATATGTTCACCTACTGATGTTCAGTTACATTTAACAGAAAACTCTTTGCTAATGTTAGCCTTTGTTTTGTTGCAGTTAAGTGCTGTTTGTATCTTGTCAGTGGACATTGTTACGTTGCACTGAACTTTAATACAAGTTGCTCATCACTGGACAGACGTGTGTCTGTGTTTTTTTTTAGCCATGTGCCTGGGTTATTTTTCCACTGACAATGTGATGATGTCAGCAAGACAAGTTGATGCAACTCCGACTTTATTGACGGATAAGTCGACTTGAAAAAAACTGAAGTCGTTAATGCCCTAATATATATATATATATATATATATATATATATATATATATATATATATATATATATATATATATATATATATATATACATACATATATATATATATATATATATATATATATATATATATATATATATATATATATATATATATATATATATATATATATATATATATATATATATATATATATATATATATCAGTGTTGCTTGAAATCCTAAGGATGATAACATCACATGATCTTGATTATGAGGTTTGTACACAACCACCACATCACTACTAGACTACAATTTGTAGTATTTCTACACATGCATTTAATAAATTAAACGAATACTTCACCTTCACTTCAGTACTCTGGAAAATAAGATATATACATATACACTAATATACATACACTACTACCATGATTACCTTTCTGCTGGTATTTTATATTGAGATATTAATGATTCTTTATGAATAAACATTTCATTAAGTACAAAAATGTTTACAATTACTGGTACATGGACACGTTAAATGCATTGTGTGATTTATAATCGTACCTGAATCCAGTATCCTTTCATCATCACAGTAGGATCGGATCCTCTTGACCGGTCGATTGTCACCCTTCACCTCAGGCTCAGGCCTGCGTTTGGGTGGGGGGCGCTTGGGGGTCACGGACGGTGGAGGGTTTTTGATGCTGAAGATGGTGGGAACTGCATAGGGCAGCAAACTGTTGAGAAATATAGAGGTGTCCAATCTTCTACTATGATATGAAGGGTTGTAATGTCATAATGGCTGGGACATTTCAGACGTCATATTTAGGAAGCATTTCTTTTATGTAACATAAATGTGTAAACATGATATATAGGTACATGTATTTAGTGAGTTCAATCATTAATTACATTTCCCCAATTGGGAATTTGTTACAGTTTTAGCATTTTGAATCCTATTTTATTTTGTGTGCACTGCTTGTACCGTTCTTCACTATGAATTGACCCTAGTTGTTGATATTGTGCTTAAATAAACAAATCTTCCAAATAAACAAATTCTTATCAATCTAACCTGTGGCGAAAATCATTCCTGAACTGATTTCGCTCGAAGTGGTCAGCACACAGGACACAGTTGTCGTAGAGATAATCCGCTGGCTTCTTCAGCAAATCCTCACGCCGACAGTTGACAACCCACCGCTTGGACCTGTCAACCATGACATATGTTTTTTAAATATTTTTTCAATTGAACATATATATTAAAAGAAAATATATATTCAATATGTTGAAATTACATTGTAGGGGATGCTATGATTACATATTTTAATGTCTTAAACTGGAGAGGTGAACCTGGGGGGCGGGGGGGCATGGACTGATGGAGTGTAATTAAATGTTTATACAAATTGCATCTTCTGTTTTATAATTGCAAAAATGTGATATATGTCAATGGAAACATTTTATTTTGTGTGTCAGATTGATAATTAGTGTGGATATTTTCAATTACGAAGTTTTGTCAGGTTTTGTTTATGAAATGAAAGTGAATCTGATGGCGTGTGATGCAGGCATTTTTCTCATTGTAAGGCAGGGGTCCCCAAACTATTTCCTGTGGCGGGCCAGTTTGTAACAGAAAAAGTGTGACGAATGCAGGAGTGCCTAAATGTAAAAATGTATTGTTTTCCAGAAAGCCACAATCAAATAACCTTTTCTGGATTCTTCACAGAACAAAAGTAAGAAAATAAATAATAACACTATTTATTAAATAAATAACCCTCTTTGGGTTCTTCACAGAAAAAAGGTCCATGGAATATTAACTTCTTCATCTTAACAGGTCAAAGTTCAGCTTAGTTGTCAGAGCAGAATCTTTGACTTAAATGACTCATATGAGCAGTCTCTCTCAAAATTATTGTGTTAAACTAGTTAATAATAATTAATTGTTAGAAAGCACACACAGTTTAATTGTTTATTTGATTGTTTGGTTATATTTGTTCAGGAATAACTCCTTTTCTGTAAGTTTTAAAATGTCCCACGCTGTTGAACGCACCACTGATGTTATGACGGTTATGAACATAGTCCGTGTTTTATTAGCCACTGTGTTGTAGGTAACCGTTCGCCATCTCGGCTTCTTTTTCTCTTGTTATTCATCTATTCCTGTTTTATTACTGTGTGTAGATGCCACAAGGTGAGATAAATAACACAGTACAGTTCGGGTAGATGTTAGCATGTTGTACTATATAAGTTAATGCTGTTTAGCGCCGGTGTGCTGTTGAAGCTAATACGATAATGTGCTAGCTGTCATCTGTGATTTCTGTGAGGTGATTTGTGTGTTCCATGACCCATGTAATACATCTGAGTGACTCATATAGTCGGTCTTAGTTAATTTATTATTGTATGTATATATTGTTATGCTCAGTGTTACTCTGTATTATTACAGACTGCAGTAAATAAACCTTCAATGAGGGACATCTGTACCTGTGTTCTTTAATCGGAACCACAACCCACAAATTGCCACTATAAACCAAATCCTGGAGACAACCCCACACTCTCCGCTTCATTAATAATGAAAATAGTTCATAACTAAGGAACATTTTAGTAGAAAAGTACAACAGTCTGAACTTTATCAAATACAAATAGACGTATATAAAAAAATCTAAATAGTCTCTGGTATTGTTCAGGGGACCGGACCAAATGTGGAGGCGGGCCGTCTCCGGCCCGCAGGCCGTAGTTTGGAGACCACTGTTGTAGGGGCTGTGTTTTTACCTCATTATCGCCCATAAACAAACATTAAAACGCTATATTTTAATTGAACAAAAGCCTGTTTATGATCAAAATACGTGTTTTACCTGGTATCATCTTTAGGAAATCTAAAGAAGCTCTTCCCCGCCGAGAATTTGCGGCTATTGTTACAGTTTGGGGCAGCACAAAACTGCCCTCGTCCGACCCATGACTTTCTGTTCTCGGCCATTTCTTCCCTGCTCGAACCAAGATGCACCGCGCGCCACTTCGTCACTGCAACCGTGGGGAGAGTGAGACCTCTGTATATGTACGCTCTTTGTTTACACTTCCTCCTCAACAGGAGCCGAAGTGACGCAATTCGATTTCCGGTCGATTTCCGGGCCGCGACTGTGCAAATCGTAGGCGGAATCCATGAAAAGTCCCGCCTTAAGTGCTAGGATTGGAGAGGCAGCCTGTCAGTCAAACTAGCTCCCCTGCCTACTTTCTTGATTCGAAAAAAATCATTCCTAACAGCCTGTGACAGCCACAGTGGAATGAGTTCGCCTTCGTTGCGTCGTTTAAGTCCATACTAGATTACGTACAGGTACTACTCAGAAAATTAAGAATATCGTGTAAAAGTTTTTTTATTCAGGTAACTCAACATAAAAGGTGAAACCAATACATTTATAGACTCATGACATGTAAAGTGAGATATATCAAGCATTTATTTGTTGTCATTTTGCTGATTATGATTTACAACTTATTAAAACTTCAAACTCAAAAACTCAGAAAATGTGAGTTTTGCTTGAAAGTGAGTTTTCTGAAGCTGTACATTCTAATCAGCAAAATCAAAACAAATGAAAGCTTGCAATATATTGATTTGCATACTATTTGTCTATATAATATGTACATTCCACCGTACAGAAATAGGGAGCCTAAGTCTCCTCCCCTTCCGGTCGGTCCACTGGGCCTAAGTTCGGGAAAATTTTAACATGAGAGTGGATGAGGAGAAAATAATTATTTTCTGGTCCACTTTACTTTATGCCCTGAATCACACATTTGCTGTAAAATCATAACCTATGATGTGCGTTTGGTGTTTCTTTGATACATGTTTTGTGATTTATTAGCGTGTAAAAATATGTAATAATTTGGACTCTGTTTGGACTACATATCAGACGTCGCATAGCTGACGTCACAGCAGAATCTTTCCTTGCAAACTTTTCTAAACCGTATACCGCTCTTGTCTTCGTCCTGAAAGAAAGAGGTGAAGCTCATCAAAGTCACAGCCATTTTCAAAGAGTTTGATGTTGAAGCTTGGTGATGACGTCATATTTGTGAGACGAACGTTGTAGTCCATTACTTACTCTCACATCAGAGTCCTGCACGGTTCTGATTTTGACAAACCGCAACCACCCGTACCTGTCATGTTCAAACCCGTATCTGACCCGTTTTCCGACGAAAATTTCTTTACAAATCCGCACCCGAACCGACCCGCTATAAATGAACCCGATATCCGACCTGAACCCGGAAGAAAATGTCAGCTTAAATACAAAATGTCAAACTTAAATACAAAATGTATTGCCACGAATATACTGAACAGTGACATAGCCAAGACAGAGCCAAATAAAAATGTTGTTAAACAGGAGCAGACAAATAATAAATTCAAAAACTATTTTTATCCGTGAGCTCGCGCTCGCGCACACACACACACACACACACACACACACACACACACACGCTTGAAAAACGCATCAAGAAGGAAGCCGACAGGAGGCAGCTATACAAGTCCAAACTAAAGAACAGTTTTTAGCCTATGAACCGCAAATTAGACCCGCGATCGCCCACATCCAACCCAAACCGTATCCGACACAGCACAACATTTTTCACCCGTTTCGTGAAAATCTGCGGTTCACCCACGGGTCACCCGCGGGTACCCGAACCCGTGCAAGACTCTGTCTCACATAAAACCTAACGTAACTTTTGATGCCTGTCCAAAGTGAGTGCTTTCTCAATGTGAAAACGTATCTTTAAAATTAAAAATAAAAATAAAAATAACAGTGGAGAACATGTGGAGCAGCTTAGAGCAAATGTTCACATTAATAACCACTGAAGTTCTGACCCATGGGAGAATTCGCTTCCTTAAATCCAGTGTAAATCTGCTGTTATCAAAACCAAACGTGATGCAATGAAATACTGCATGTGTGACTTTTCTATTTATTATTCATTTTAGTCAGGTAGTATATGTAGGGGGGGGTTATTAAAGAAATTACACAAGCCTCGATGAGGTATACAAAAGAAGCACGTTGAAAATAAAATATAGAATTATACAGGAGGGAGGAAACATACTGTAAGGCACAATAAAGATCAGAGGTGTAAAGTAACTAAGTAAAAATACTTCATTACTGTACTTAAGTAGATTTTTTTGGTATCTCTACTTTATGTGAGTATTTATTTTTCTGGCAACTTTTTACTTTTACTTTTATAAATATCTGTAATTTATACTCTTTCCATTCTCAGAATAAACTTGTGACTTTTACAAACTAAATAGATGTGACAGTATGAAAAACCAGTTACTTCAGAGAGAAAATCAATGGTGGAAAGAAACTGACTTTATATATTATAGTTATATGACTATTATCCCATAATTTAAACTTTTTATCCTAAAATTATGCATTTTTATTCCATATTCATAATGTTGTTGTTTTTTAATCTTGTTACTTTTTATCTCAATTGTGACTTTTTTCCCTGAATTTTCCTACATTTCCTGCCCATATCCACAAAACTGAGTAACTATGACTGGATCAAAAACATTATCTACACAGTAACTCACTTTCAATGGCTTTATTTTAGATACTTTTGAAACTTTTTTGATTTCTGAAGTATTATTCCGTTCATGACAAAAAGCAGTTTTACTTTTTAATGTTGTACTTTATTACAATTGAGACGCTGTACTTTTTTACTTTTACTTAAGTCGAGGAATTTAATCAGTGCTTCTACTTTTGCCAGAGTATTTTTTCACACAAGTAGCTGTACTTCTACTTAAGTACAGAATATGAGTACTTTGAACAGTATTAGTTAGAGCAAATCAACGATGATCAATAGTAGAGCAAAAGGGTACATTCAATTGCCTAAGATACAAATGAACATGTATGTAGGTCACAATAAAATAAAATCTGACATATTAGAATTACATTGAACATAACAACAATTTTAGATGTAAATACATGTAAGACATTTTGCAAAAGAAGAATAAATCCTTTGAGCAGATGTTGATTATAATTTGAAATCATTTATGAAGTGATTAAAACAGGGTCTGGTGTCACACCATTTGCAACAGTGAATATGATATTTTGCCAAAAACATGACAATGTTAACTATGTCAGAAACAGAGGAATCCAAGTTGTTAACAAAATACAATATGTGTTCAAGTGTAAAAATGGGGATGTTTGTCATTTTAAGTCATAACCAGTTTCTCAGGTCATTCCAAAAATCTACCAGAAACAGGACACAAGAAAAAAAAAGTTTTCCAATGATTCACCAGGAAGATCGCGAAAAGCACAGTTAGCCAATTCAAATTTAAATCTTTTATGTAGGAAATCAGAAACTGGATAAATGTTATGGAATATTTTAAAATTAGTTTCCTTTACCTGTGGTGGGATTGGCCATTTAACATATTTATTTAGTGATTTTTCTATATTACCAGTGGACTTCATAAAAGATAATTTATTATGATTATGGAATAATTTAGAGCATAATTTAAAGCAGTCTGAGATAATGTGATTATTAAATGTTTTATCTTCATGCAGTATATGAAGGTGTTGTAGGTAGGGTTTATTTTTTTTGCTTTTTTCCTGTAAATCTAATGATTACATTTTTGATTTATTCAGTAAAAATGTAAAACAACATGAATACAATTGACATAAGAATATAAAACTGACATAAAAACAAGTAATGGCACTTGTTTTCCTTGTGGTCCTAGAATCACTGACAACCATGTGCAGGCAAAAATAGAAATAACACAGATGAAATAATAATAATAATAATAATAATAATAATAATAATAATAATAATAATAATAATAATAATAATAATAATAATAATAATAATAATAATAATAATAATAATAATAATAATAATTGAAAGAATGAGAGCAGAAATTATAATAGTAATAATTAAACATAAAAATTGAATTATTAAGAAAAAAAATTAAGTTGTAGAACAAAGAGTAACAAAAAAATTAGTAGGTGTAAATAACTTAATAGAAGGGTCACCTGGAACTAATAGTAAATAAAATGACTAAAAACTAAAACTACTGGAACCAAATTAAAATATTTATTTATTTATCCTTCATTTTAGTTAATTTTCACAAGGTCAAGTTATTGTTTTGTAAATATTTTTTTTGTTAAATTTGCTCCTTATTTTGTTTTATATTTCTACATTTAATATTTTATTTTTCTTCACTTTTGTGCCATTTGTGTCTTATTTTGTTCAAGGTATTTATTATTTTGTTTGTTTATTATAAATTTTTAGCTGTTATTGTCCATTTTGTTACTTATTTTAATAAGTTTGACTGGAACTGTTAAAGTCTCAGGAGTTAAAGGGTTAAATAAATAAAAAAGTTTAAAAATATCTCGCTCTTTCATGACACCCGGAAGCTGTTATATCATTATCCGGCTTCTGAAGAGCTGATCAGTTATTGGACTCCGTGTCATAAAAGCAGAGGTAATAAAAGTACTCTCATTCTGTACTCAATTAGAAGTACAGCTACTGTACTTGTGTGAAAAAATACTCTGGTAAAAGTAGAAGTACTTATTCAACTCATTTACTGAAGTAAAAGTTAAAAAAAAGTGCAACTTCTGAATTGTAATAAAGTAAAAAGTAAAAAAAAAAGTTTTATCATGGATGAAATACTTATTTAATGAGGAAAAAATCTGAAAAGTTTCAAAAGTATCCAAAAATAAAGCCCTTAAAAGTGAATTACTGTGTAGGAAAAGTATTTGATCAGGTCACAGTACTCAGTTTTCTGGATATGGACAGGAAATTTAGGAAAAATAGGTAAAAAAGAAAAGTCACAATTGAGATAAAAAGTCATAAATATGAGATAAAAAAAAAGCATAATTATGAGAAAAACAGCTGAAATTCTGAGATAAAATGGCAAAATGTATACAAGAAGTCATAACTGTAATATATAAAGTCACAATTTTGCTCTGATTTTCCCACTGAAGTGTTAGTGTTTTAGTATATTAGCATTCTGTCTAGTTTGAAAAAGTAAAGAGAATATTCTGAGAATGTAAGGAGTATAAAGTACAGATATTTATATAAATGTAAGGAATATAAAGTACAGATATTTGTGTAAAAATGTAAGTATAAAGTACAGATATTTATATAAATGTAAGGAATATAAAGTACAGATATTTATGTAAAAATGTAAGTATAAAGTACAGATATTTATATAAATATAAGGAGTATAAAGTACAGATATTTATATAAATGTAAGGAGTATATAGTAGAGATAAAATGTAGGGAGTAAAAGTAAAACGTTGCCAGAAAAATAAATAATCAAGTAAAGTACAGATAGCTAAAAAATCTACTTAAGTACAATAATGAAGTACTTTTACTTAGTTTCTTTCCACCTCTGGATAAAATAGCTAAAAGCCACTGGGCCACGAGGACCGGATATTAGTAGCAGTGTCATAGTCATAGTAGTGTTGTGTGTAGTTCCCTCCAGTTCCAGGTGGTGGCGGTAATGCTCCAATAAACAGACTCATCTACCGCCATTAACACCAAGAACAAGAACAGGAAATCAACAGGTGTTTTCCTCCAACTAATATACACAGGCAGCAATGCAGGAAGAGGAGACCGAAGATAAAGTTTCACAAAGTTTAAGGATTTTTTTTTGTACAGGAATATTTTTCTAAGGTAAATATTTACGTGTCGTCCGTGTGTGTGTGTGTGTGTGTTTTAACCGTGTTGTGACGTGACGTGGACTAGTCCATCTTATCTCCATTCACCACATACACATCTACTCTGACAGGTGTTAGCATACCTCTGCTATATGATTTTATATTTATATAATAATACTGAGAAATAAATAAGAAAAGTGATACTGATGGACTACAATACTAGACACGTATTGTAAAAATACTCTATCATATATATGGGCTGTCAAATTATTAAAATTAGTTTTAAAAAATGTGATTAATTTTGATTAATCATGAATAAAACTTTTTTTTTTTTTAACCCTGATGTGTCAGCGATGACACGTTCTAAAAGGATGGTTTAGTTTCAATATTCAGAAAAAAACTACTGTTTTTTACTGTGATTTTACTGTGTTTTGTTCATGGATCTGACATATTGAAATAAACAGGTGTCAAAAAGAAAAAGGCTAAACTTAAACTACTGAAACCAAATTACAATATTTATTTATTGCTCTATCTATATTTCATTTTAGTTTATTTTAACTAAGTTAATTTATTACTTTGTAGATATTTGTTTTTATACATTAATATATTTAGTTTTTGTTAATTTTGTTCCTTATTTCCTTATATTTCTACATTTAATATTGTATTTTATTATTTTTCTTCACTTGTATGCCATTTGTGTCTTATTTTGTTCATGTTACTTATTATCTGGTTGGTTTATATTTACATTTGTGGTTTACATTTGTGGCTATTATTGTCCATTTTGTTACTTATTTTCTAAAATTTTGACTGGAACTGTCAATGTTGCAGGAGTTAAAGTGTTAACTCAAATTTACCATAATATATATCTATATTAAAAAATACACTAAGAAACAAAAAAATGGGGAGAAAGTCCACTTACCCCGCCAAACCCCCCCCATCAGATAAATCACAGGGTTGCTTTGGATTAATTTTAATTAATCGTGATAGAAACACGATGTCATTCGACTGTTTTCTTCTTTTTTTTTTAACTCAACTTTCCTACAAAATATATAAAAATACACTAAGAAACAGATAAAATGTGGAGAACAAAATAAAAAAAACATGCTAAAAGCCATAAAAAAAATAAATTTGAATACAAAAAAAGCAATGAAAAATCCAGAATATGTGTTGTGATCTTGTCTTCCTCAGCGCTACGTGCTTCATGCAGAACCTGTTCAGTGAGCGACAACCAGGAAATTAATCATGAAGAGGAACAAACAGATTGACATCAACCGTGCCCTTGCTCTCGCCGGTGCCTTTCACTTCCTCCTGTCGTGTGCCAGAGGCTGCCTGCTTCCCTTTCTCACGCTGTACTTCAGACAGCTGGGCCTGACCCCCACTGAGACGGGCATTGTCATGGGCACCAAGTACCTAATATGTCTAGTGTGGAGCCCAGTGGGAAGCCTGCTCTCTAAGCACTACAACAAGAGGCGAGTGGTGATAAATGTCTGTCTGGTGGGCTCAGCAGCGGTCGCTCTGCTCCTGCCTTTCATCCCACCTATCGATGTGACCGCGATGAACGGCACCTGTAACACACCTGAACTGACGGTCAGTCCAACAGACAGAGTGGGCATCAGTGGAGTCACACTGCCAGCAAATGTTAAAGACGGTGTTTCCCACTCTGGTGTCACTTCTCCTGCCAAAAAACAGGATTCTAAAGCAGAAGAAAAATCTAGCATAAAACTACAGACGAACATTTCCGCTGTGGTCAGCAACAGCACCAAAGACACAACCATGAGCTTTTCTGTTCCCATCGCCAAGTCCAATCGTTCAGCACGGAATAAGAGGTCCAAAACTAAAGATCTGCCGAAAGAAAAGATGTCGCACGGCAAGAATGAAGGCGGTGGGTTTTTAGACAGCTTAAAGGGGATGGATATTCAACACCAGCTCTTCTTCTTGGTTCTCCTCGCTGTGTCTGTGTGGGAGGTGGCGTCGGCCCCTGTGGACTGGACCACGGACGATGGATTGTACGAGTATCTAGACTTCGCCGATGCCGCCGACCGCCACAGCAGCACTGGGGCTTGGAGTTTGTTCGGCACAGCATGTGGTGTCGGTGGAGCGGGGTTACTGGTCAGTCGGTTAAGTTGTGCGATTGCTGACGAGACGCCCCGGAGCGTGGTTCACTTCTTCTGCTACGCCAGTCTGCTGGCTCTGACCCTTCCTGTGGTTTATTTCCTCCCTTTCCACCTGAACAAGAAGCGTGGCCGGGCCAACGGGCTTCTGAAAGCAGTGCAGCTGGTGCGTGGCTCGCCCCATGCTCTGCTCTGCGCCGTCACCACCCTGCTAGTCGGGACTGGGACCGCCGCTGTGGACAACTTCCTCCTGTGGGAGATGCAGGACCACAAGAGCACTGAGCTGCACATGGGCGTCTCTCTGGCCTTGGGACTGCTCTCACACTTGGCCTTCCCTCTGATAGTGGGACGACTATCGAAAGTCCTGAGTCCGGCTCGATTGCTCACAGTGGGGGCCGCCAGTCTGGGGGTCCAGTGCTTCTATTACTCGTTCCTCTGGGGTCCGTGGGCTGCGCTGCCGGTTCAGGTGCTGAGCTGTTTGAGCGGCGGGGCCCTCTGGTGGGCAGTTCAGGTGCAGTGCGATGATGTAGCCACGCCTGGGACTGAGCGGAGCGTGAGGAGGGTCTACGCCGCACTGTGTCTGGATCTGGGGAGAGGGCTGGGAAGCTTCACTGGAGGGTTTGTGGTTCAGAGGCTGGGACTGATGTGGCTCTTCAGACTAGTCGCTTTGGGCCTGATGGCGTGGTGTGTGTGTTTGCCTCTGCTCCAGTTTAAAGCCCCTCGCCAGCGCAGGATTAACTACTCTCGTATTTTGGCAGCAGACGCGAGTGAAGCCAGTGACTCTGAGTCTGAACAGGAAAGAGACTGGCTCGAGAAAGCCATGGAAGATGACAAGAGCAATAACAACTATGGGAGGAGGATGAGCCCCTGAGCGTGAAAGCAGAGGGGATTTAGTTTCATGATATCAAATCTCTGAATAATGTGAATAAAGATGGAAATTGCAATTATCATTCCCCTCCAGGTTTGGACTCCCACTTAGACACGCCACTCTTTATCATCAGGTAACATCAAAACCAAAACCAGAAGCAGGATAATTGATTTCCTCCCCTGACAGGTTGAATTAAAGTGACTTTTGACTTTAATTACTGGAACTATTAACTCACAATTTAATGTGTCCCATCTGTCTCACCGTTTATCCAGCTGCAGTGGAGGATAGACTCAGATTAGAGTCTGAGCCACCTGAGTTTTTACATTTGTAAATTTGCATATGGCATTATTTTACAATGCTAGCAAGATAACCGGATGAGGAGAGTTAAACAACACAGTAGTAACACTGAGGCTTGTGAACACACACACACACACACACACACACACACACACACACAGTGTGCAGAAGGTGAGTCTAAAACACACTGCACATACTCACCACACCCACGGTGACACCTTATCTCCACTTAGTCATAATCCACTGTATCTAGTCATAGTCGTCTGTGCCTTTTTCTGACCTACAACAATTTGATTAATTGATACAAGAAACGACTGAGCTCGGTGCGATCAAACCCTTCTGCGTACTGTGGCCTTTGTTTCTGCAGGGATGTGTTTAGTGTCTGCCAAATGTGTGCCAGAAAACATTAGTCGAACCTGTATTTCAGAGTGAGTTGCTAATCATTAGCCTAGCCGCGCTAGACTCTGAGCAGCAGAGCATGTAATGTGCTACAGGAGAAGTCTAGTTAGGCCTGATCAAACTTTTGGCTAGATTTTCATGAAACCGGCCGACGAATCACAGTGAAGTACAGAGTCAGAGGGTGGGCTTAACAAAGTGATGCTGCAACGATTCACAGGAAAAACAACTGGAAACAACCGTAGAAGAAGAAGAACGGGTGGAAATTTATTTTTTATCAAAGATGAGTGAAGAACGTTTGAAAACGTCAGCCAGCTTTTTAAAGATAGATGGGTGGTCTGTAAAAAAGAATTAAATAATTTTTTACAGAAGTGACAACAGTCGTTAAGCTTCATCATCCACCATTTTGTTTCGTCATTCATAACTTTCTCCTCCGTCAACTTTACGGCATCTAACTACGTCATCCTAAAGATTACGCTGATTGGTTGTAGTACCATCCTATTGCATACAGAAGATTAGAAAGACAACCTTTTAGCCCCGCCTCCCTTGACTATGAAGCGTCACTAGACCTATACATGTTATGAATAGGGATAGTGATGCTAGGCTAGCTAATCATACCTCATGTTGGATCATTCACTTTCCTGGACCTGTAAGGTTTACTGACGTGTCTGCACATGACTAATCATATTTGGAGCTAAATATTTCACAAAGATATATAAACATGTGGTATGTAACTGTTGGGTTTTTTTGGGGGGGATAATTTTAGAGCATATTTTCTTCAATTGTCATGTTTAACTGTTTAACTGCTCTGAAGTCAGGTTTTTTTACATTGACTCATAGTTCGTCGATCACACAATTATAAAACCTAGAATCCTAGAAAATTACTATTCTGACACATCACAGGAAGACTCACAAAATTCACAAGAATTCAGAAATCAAGAAAAGTGCTTAATTGAACTGCCTTGTAATTTTTTGTTACACCCCCCCCCCCCAAAAAAAAAAAAAAAAGGAGAGAGGGGTATTGTTTTTGAGTCCGTTTGTGTGTCTGTTTGTAAGCAGCTTCATGCAAAAACTACTGGACCAATTTCTATGAAATTTTCAGGAAAGGTGCGAGGTGGTCCACAATAGATCCCATTACATTTTGCTGAATGTAGGTCAAAGGTCACAGTCACCAAAAATGTGTTTTCGCAATGATAAGAGATGAGATTGTCGTGCCTGCCACCACTTCTTTTTTTTTGTGACAATTCTTCTCCTTCTTTTGAGTCACCTTACAATGCTATGTACCAGAGGTGTCAAACATGTGGCCCGGGGGCCAAATCCGGCCCGCCTAAGGGTCCAATCCAGCCCATGGGATGAATTTATGAAATGCAAAAATTACGCTAAGATTTAAATCCTTTTAGTTCATGGTCCACATTCAGACCAGTTCAGTCTCATAAGATAATAACCTATAAATATTCACAGGTAAAATAAAAAATCCTCTTTGTAAATTTTTTTTTTCATTTAGTGACACTAAAACAAAGTATAATTTCACAAAAAAAAATCTCAATAATCAGAGCAAATGTGAAAAGTTGCAAATGTCTTAAGAGAAGTATCACTAAGTACAATTTTCACACTATTCCACATTTTACTAAATACTATGATCTGTAAATTAGAATGCATACAGTATGTGTAAATGATAAACTAAAGCCTAATATTTTTTGTTTTCATGATGTAATTTTACTTTTTATACTTTACAATAGAGAGAAAAGTTTGGAGTTTTTGTTATTTATATATTACTATGTTTTTTTGTTGTTTTTTTTTACTTGTTCGGCCCACTTTAGATCAAATTTAGCTGAATGTGACCCCTGATCTAAAATGACTTTGACACCCCTGTTATATACATTAAATCAATCCATCAAGCCTTTTATTCCACAGACACGTGTCATATTCATTTATTGTCACATATTTTTCCTCCATGGAATCAAGCCAAATGTAGTTTTTGTGGTGAAGTACAGATGGATTACTGCTCTGTTTGTCAACTGGGTTGTGTATTTGTCAATCTTAAACCAGCTCTAGACCTCCG
>CM035790.1:10590808-10809985 GCA_020466265.1 Siphamia tubifer
CCCTAAGACCTGAAGATATGACCATGAAGAACAAATGCATGTCATATCATACCATGATGATCTTCAAGTCCAGTCAACATGTTTCTTTCTGTTGTTAAGATTAATTTCCTGTTTACTCAGTTTACTTCAGGTCAAAATCAGATAAAACGGGAAACGGTCGTTATTCCATTTTTTTTTTCTATTACTCATTTAAACACAAAAAAGGAAAACTGAAAAACCCATCACTATCTTTTTTTTAATTTTCGTTTTGCCAGTACTTTTCTGGATGCAGAATACATTTTTAGGAGGAAGTCTGAAATAGTCAATTGTCGAGTGCAGAGTAATTCATGTTTTCATTGTATTCTTTTTTAAAAACATAGTCCATTAGAAATTGAACTGAAGCTGTATGCAATAGCAAAGGTTAGCCTACTAACAGGTGGTTGTTTTTAAAAAAGAATGCAATGAAATCGTGAATTTCCAGAGTGGGAAAGACATTTGGAACGATACTGGCTTGAGATCAGTGACTCTGGACACACTATCTGAAGACATGAAGACCTGAGGACACTTCAGTTTGTCTTTAGGGACCCTCTACTTACTACCACATCAGTGTGATGATCTGTAGAACTTTAGAAGAGGTCTAAAAATAGTGTTTTATATCAGTAAAAGACATGCGCTAATCACTTCAAAGTTAACACAGTTTGGCTCAAAACGGCAAAATCGAAATTTGTCAATTTTCATCTGAATGGTGTGATTGTGATGTCAACTATATATATATATATATATATATATATATATATATATATATATATATATATATATATATATATATATATATATATATATATATATATATATATATATATATATATTCGTTTTTCAACATAAAACCAAAAATAAGACAATGAAAAAACACCTTTTTTCTTCATTATTTGTTTCCAAAACCAAAATGAAAAAACGGATAACGATCTTTTTTTTTTCATTTTTCGTTTTTGTGTTTAAATGAATAATGTAAAAACGGATCATGACTGTTTCCCGTTTTATCCAATTTGAAGCCAGTTGAGTAAAGCAGAAATGATCGTGACCTGCAGTGACAAAGATAGAACCCTACATCACCCTAAGACCTGAAGATATGATCATGGAGAAAGTTAGTGTCATATTCCAGGTTTGTTCTTTTTATAATAACACACAATAAATATGTACATGACAAGTGTATATGTATATCTTGTATATCCGTACAGGTTGTACTTAGCTTATGTTTTGATGACAGGATAACCGTTTCCAGTTCTACATCTGACATATGTCATTTACACTGAGTTTGTGTTGAACACAGAATCTTCTCACTGACATTTCCAAGGATCTGTGAATACATAACTGTGTTAACGTGTTAGAAACCTCAGTATGTGTTTGTCCATCGTCAAACAGCTGTCTTTTGGACATGTTTCTTTCGATTGTTAAGATTAATTTCTGGTTTACTCAACTTGCTTCAGGTCAAAATTAGATAAAACAGGAAACGGCCATCATCCATTTTTCCATTATTCATTTAAACACAAAAACAAAAACTGAAAAAACTGATCGTTATCCATTTTTTCATTTTGGTTTTGGAAACGAGTTGTTTTTTCATTTTATTTTGAAAAACCAATGAACGAATGATACACAGATTCATTTCCATCATAACATTTCTCTGAATTCTGAGTGATTTTAAAGGATGATTTTTATTTCATTGTTTTGCTTCGACCATCATTTTACTCAAAAAGTACTTAAGTATGTGATGTTAACATAAAGTACTGTACTGCAAACATCCTGCTGTTGTGTGTGACGACTTAACTGGTGTGGGACCAGTGAGTGAAGCGGCTCCATCTGTTTCTGGAACACAACCCCTCCTCACTGCAGACATTTCATGTGGTCCGTGCAGCAAAAGCACAGGTGTAAATAATCTTGTTAACAAAGGCTCAGTTCTTTTATCCCCACATGAAGCATTGAAACAACAGGTCTTTGTAAAACACATTTGAAGCCTCGTATCCTTCCTGCACCTGCAACAGATTTGTTTATTACATCTTCTTAACAGTTTTTTCTGCTTTATCGTGTGTCGTGACTGTATCAGTATTTACATCTATCATAGATCTGATATTTGATTTCATAAACTGTTCAATCCTAGGTTCTATTAGGACTGGACGATATTAGAAAAAAGTGACATTGCGATTTATTTTTTAACCTTGCGTTATACAGTATATTGCATTATACAGTATATTGCGATATACAGTATATTGCGATATGCTTTTATGCTAATTCAATTCTTTTAAGATTTTTCGGGGTGCCGATTAGATTTAAATTACGATTCTTCGATATTCTCGATTTTTCACTTGCCTTTTTAACACTAGACCACCTGAAAAAGCTGAATGATGATGCCTACAGATCATATCAGGAACCAAATTTACCCCCCAAAAATGCACATCATATGTGAGTCAGTTCAGATTTATTTAACAGTAATATATTTGAACCAGACTTTGGGAAGTAAACTACTACATTTATCTGCACACAACACAAATAGGAGCCTTTAAATGAACATACTTCATAATAAAGTGAACTTTAAAGTGTACATGTCCAGCTCTGCTCTTCCCTTCTGTTAGAAAGACCACACACTTTAATTGTTGTTAATTGTTTAACTATATTTATTCAGGAATAACTCATTTTCTCTAAGTTTTCAGATATTCTGCGCTGTTGAATGCACCAGAGATGTTACGATGGTCCTGAACGCACCACCTCCATGCTTAGCATTAGCCGTTGTGTTGTTGTTCTTATTCATATACTCCTGGTTTATTACTGTGTGTAAATGACACAAGGTCAGATTAATAACACAATACAGTTGGAATAGATATTATCATAGTGTATTGTTTATCTGTGCATAAGTTAATGCTGTTTAACACTTGTTGAAGCTAATATGATAATAAGCTAGCTGTCATCTGTGTTTCAAAAAATCAAAATATTTTTTTATTTAATTAAATAAAAAATAAATACATATATAAATAAAATAATTAAAACATAAAATAAATGATTAATATTAATACATGTGAATGAAAGAGAAAGAAAGAAAAAGAAAAATAATTCCTCATACTGTAAAATAATTCCTCATACTGTAACTGTAACTCATACTTTTGACATTTAGTTTGTTTGTTTGTTTTCTTTTTTTTTTTTTCAAAAATACGAACATAGTACAATGTATTCCCATGACAAAATAGTGCACATGGCAATGCACTAAACTAACTACATTTTGGAATTATATATGATTAAAATCATGAATACACCAATTCCACTAGATCAAAAAAAAAAACAACAAACCTGAAGAAACTCATTAACACAGCACTTACTGTTTCTAGAAAGACTTTAACCTGGAAATCAGACCCCCCCTCTATATATATATCGAAATGCATATCAGAAATGATGACCTTAGAGAAAATCACACATGTCATAAGAAATAACTGACACCTTTCTGAAGACTTTGAGTAGAAACAACAGCTGTGGTCTCTGTGGAACTGGTTCAATCATAAATAACATTAATGTTCAAATTCAATGTTTAAAAATGTCTCTAATATTTTTCACAATGTACTACTGTTACTATAATTGATTTTTTCTTTCTTTTTGTTTATTTGTCTTTATTATTTACACAGATGTTGCTTTTCTTTGTGTCATCGAGCCTTAGTTTTGGGTGATTTTCTCTTATTTATTGTTCATTTTTATTGGTTTTTTTTGTAATTGATTGAATTGGGTTTGGTTTTGAGATGCTTTTATGGAACATTGTTATCCTTTTTTTTTAATAATGAGGACATTTTATATGTACTAGTGCAAAGGCTGTAGAAAATGTGAGGTTCACCTGCTCAGTGCAAATAAATCTGAATCTGTCAAAGAAGAAGTGTAACAGCTAATGCAAATATAGAGAGAGGCCTTAAGATGTGAGAGTTATTCAAGGAAAATATACATTTAATTACCTTTTACAGAAGATGTTACATTTCAGTGCTTTTATTTTAGTCCAGTGCTTCTCAAATCTGGTCCTCATGGTCCAGTGTCCTGCATAATTTAGATGTCTCCCTTTTCTTCTCCTTTTTTATATAAGTAAATATTTAAAAATAAATAAATAATAATAAAAATATTTTTTTATTAAAATTATTTTTTTATTAAGAATTACATTTAAAAAAATAAAACAAAAATTATTTTTAAAATTAAAGTAGAAAATTCTCCCTCTTCCCTTTTTAAATAAAAAATTACTTAACTAAGTAAATAAAATATTTAAATATTTTTTAAATAATTGGTTTTCTTAAAAAAAATGTAAAAATCAAAAATATATGTATATTTTTTTAATTTAATATCTCCCTTTTTTAAATACAAAAAACATTACAAATATTTTTTTATATTTTTATACAAGATAAAATCATTCTAAATATTTTATAATTTTTTTTTTTAAATTATAAATACATTTAAAAAAAATCTCTCTCTCTTTCATCACACCTAGAAGCCAGTACATCATCACCAGACTTCTCATCATCATTATCATTAATTTAACTTAGGTGTGATAGAAGAGGGCGATATCTAAAACATGCAGGACACTGGACCACGAGGACTGGATTTGAGAAGCACTGGTTTAGTCCAACATGTAGGACTTGACTGTAACGACATGTGTTTTTCAGCAGAAGATGTCGTTTCAATGGCCGACTCCTCCATCACCATTGAAGATATCGAAGGAGAACTGTTCAAAATCGAGCGGATACGAGACATCCTTGTACGGAGGGAATCAGAGCTGAGATACATGTGAGTAGAGATGAAATGATTAATTGATTAAATTAATCAACTTCAATCGATTAAAAATATTCAATTACAATTTTCTTGATTTCAAAGTTTTATTTTCTTCATTTCACAGATGCTTGTTGTGATGTACATGATGCAGAGTTGTATGTTAGTCACATCTTCAGTTGTTAGTCAGTTTTATACAAATTATTAATGCAGGGGTGTCAAACTTATTTCAGTTCAGGAGCCACATTAAGCCAAATCTGATCTGCAGACAGCCGACCAGTCAAATAATAACATAAAAATACTAAAAAAAAATGTCAACTCCAAACTTTCCTCTATGTTTTAGAGTGAATAATCTGAACAAACTGAAATTCCTTAAGAAAACTATGTGCAGTTTTAACAATATTATGTCATAGTTTATCATTTACACATGAAAATTATAATTTTCAGATCACAGTAGATCAACAAAACATACATAAAACACCTAAAAACAGGCAGTATATTGGTAAACCCACCCTTCAGATATTTAAAACATTTTCATATTTGTTCAGGTTAGTTGTATTTTTGTGAAATGATCATTCTAGTGTAAATATAATAAAATGACATGAACGTTTTTACATTTACAAAGAGAAACATTTGTAGTTGTGAGTATTTATATGTTATATATAAAAAAATAGACTTGCGGTACACCATGTAATTACTTCTGAAAAGAACTTGGAATATTTCTTCAATGTTTTAGATTAAATGCTTTAACCGTCTTCAGAAGAATGATGCTGTTGTTATAAGAGGAAAAGGAGGGAGGGTCTAGAGGAGTATACTAGTGGGTGGTGGCTTCTGGATAGCTCTCTACAACCCTCCCTCCTTTCCCCTTATAATGACAGTTTGATACAAATGTACATTAACATATTAGCCCACTTCATTCTCTCTTTATGTCCGCCATATTGGATTTCAAAATGGCCTCAGATACCACACCATTGTAGATGGTCAGTGTACACCTAGCCTCAGATATTAGACCATGTAGTGCAGTGGTCTCAAACATGCGGCCCGGGGGCCAAATGCGGCCCACCAATAATTCCAATGCGGCCAATGGGATGAAGAGCATAATAACCTATTAAATGACTCCATATTTTCTTTTCATTTCTTTTTTTGCCTATAAATTATTACAACTTCAAATTTGTATCATTGTTTGACTGCAAAAAAATGACCTTAAATTCTGAAAATATTTACATTTACAAAGTATCCTGGAACAATAAAATGTGAATAACCTGAAATGTCTAAAGAAAATTAGACAAAATTTGAACCATTTTTGGCTTATGTTACTAAGAGTTTAGTGTCTTTGTAGAACTGATCTATAATAAAACACATGGGAAAATGATAAATTGAAGCAGAATATTGTTTAAATTACCCTTATTTTCCCTTATGAAATGTAACCTTTTTTGCATTTGGATAATTTCTAAAAGTATTTTTATAATTTAGTGGGTTTTGGTGCACTAAAACAATGACAAAAATTTAGAGTTGTCATTTATAGGTTATTATGTTTTCATTTTAATGGTCAAATCAGGCTGAATGAGGCCCCTGGAAAAAAATGAGTTTGAGACCCCTGATGTAGGATGACATTTACAGACCAAGGACTTTCATAAAATCATTATTTTCAAAGTATTATGTTTAATCTTAATTCATTTTTAATTTTATTTAACCTTTATTTAACCAGGCAGGTGTCATCACCCTGTCACCTTTCACCTTAATTATTTCACCTGGTTCTCACACACCTGTCCTCATCACTTCTCCTTATTTAAGTTCTTTCCTTTCCTGTCCTCGTCAGTTCACCCCACACATGAGCTCAACAGAGCTTCCTGCTCCTACTAGAGCAGGGGTGTCAAACTGCGTTCCTCGAGGGCCGGTGTCCTGCATGTTTTAGATGTTCCCCTCTTCCATTCCACCTGGAGGCCATTACATTATTATCAGTCTGATGAGGAGCTGATTATTAACTCTGTAAGTGTCAGCGCTGATGCATTCTGAATGGATGATTTAGTTTAAATATTCAGAAAAATTCAACCGTTTTCCTTTTAGTTTTGAGCATGGAAAGGGTGCCAAAAAGCAAGATTTTTTACTTTTATTTTATTTAAACATTTTTTAAAGGCAAAATTAAAATTGCTGAGACCAAATTTCAATACTAGTGTTCTTCTTTCGTAATTGTTTTTGTCTAAATTTTCCACATTATTTGTCATTTTGTAAATATTTATTAGTTTTTGTTGCTCATTTTGTCTATTTTTCTACATTTTGTTTATTTTCTATTTTAGTATTTTTCTTTGATTTTCTGCCATTTGTGTCTTACTTTGCTCAAGTTACCAATTATTTCAGAGAGATGAGCTTTATTTGTCACATGCACAGTTATACATTGTACAAAGTACAGTGAAATGTGTTTTTGTACCTGTATCCAATAAGTAAAGGAAAAAAAGACACAGCACACAAGTAGAAATAAATAAAATACATGAAAAATAAAATAAGAATAAAGCTATCAAATATAAAATATAAATCCACGAGTGAAGTCTGTTAGTTCTCAGGAGTTCTTGATTTGTTCTGTTTTTGAGCTCAGAATAAAGAGCCTGTGTGAAGCTGTGGCGACCACATTTGGGTCCTTCCCACTACAGCACCTAACAGCAAGTCATTAAGAACAAATTCTTATTTACAATGGCGGCATGTCAAACACCGACCGGAGTCACTTGAGGGGAAAGGGTAGACGGCTGCAAATTAAAAACAGATTTAAAAAAATTCACATAAAATATTGGTTAAACACATGCAACACACAACAAACACTTTTCAAATCTAATATTTCCTTAGATAATTCCCAAATACAATAATATAACAGACTGTGAAATTGGTACCATTGAATTCTTTGCCCCTCCAAAGCATACATTTACACACCAGAATCAAATCAGTAGCAGCATTTCACCCAGAGATGTAAATTGAAGTGGCGGCCATGTTGAAATCCAATATGGCGGACATAAAGAGAGAATTCCGAATGACCCAAAATCTGAAAATGTTCACAATATGTGCCACATTTGGTGCTTGTGTCACAAAATGCACGATTCTTTTGAATATTTAAGCTGAAGCAGTTATTTCCTTGTAGCAGGGCGTAGCAGTAATTGAAATGTAAACCTATTTTGATCAGATTTTTGTTATATTTTTGGGGTGGTGTGTCTAGTTTTTCTAATTATTGTATTGTGCTCCACATTTTCAGATGAAAAGATTATGCCTGTTAGTGTTACGTGATTGCAAAATTTCAATAGTTTTTAATTGTATGTTATATTTATTCTTTGGTTCTCTGCACCCACACATACATTGGAACTCTCTGAAAACACCAAGATACTGTTTACAGCCCCTTGGGAATCAGAGATAATACAACACAACTGTCAGTTGCTGGGCAGTGGATGCAGCCATGTGCACAACGGCAACAAGTGTCTGTGAAGAACGCAACGGTGCTATATGTGAGGTCTCCCCCCCACTGCCAACACACACCCACTGCTGCTGTGTTTGTTTTGTAGATTTCAACAGATGCCCTTTTCTCCTTTCTCTCTCATCCTTGCTTTTAATTATTTCCCTGGTTTTCTTTGGAGACCTTCCTCATTATTTTGACGCATGAGGATGGATGTGTAGGAGTGGGGGATAAGAACAGAGACCAGCGCTGCATAATGTGGCCTTATGATGAAGCAGAAAAAACAAAGCATAATGACTTTTCACAGCTGTATTGTTTGACTGCTAGTCTTTGAAACTGCTTTTCCAAACCTCCACGATCCAACAAAGAGATCAGTGTTGCCGCGTGTACTGATATGTATTTGTTTCATCTCGTGTTTTCACCTCTCAGACCTTCTGTAGTAAAGTGATGCCAAGTCCTGAATAGATTAGACCTAGTTTTAGACCAATAAATAACATCTAAGTATTTTTCATTATTTAAGCTGAATGGAAGTACACACACACACACACACACACACACTGACACCCACACATATATATATGTACATATATAAAATGTTCCCCTCGCCCCACCTGGGCGGTGTCTCCTTCAGACTCGGGTCCTCTACCAGAGGTCTGGGAGCCTGAGGGTTCTGCGCAGGATCTTAGCTGTTCCTAGCAATGCGCTCTTTTGTACAGAGATCTCTGATGTTGTTCCTGGTATCTGCTGGAGCCATTCTCCCAGCTTGGGGGTCACTGCCCCTAGTGCTCCGATCACTACTGGTACCACTGTTGCCTTCACACTCCACATTTTCTCTAACTCCTCTTTCAGACCTTGGTATTTCTCAAGCTTCTCATGTTCTTTCTTTCTGATGTTGCTATCACTGGGGACTGCTACATCTATCACCACCACTGTCTTCTCATGTTTATCCACCACCACTATGTCAGGCTGATTGGCCATCACCATCTTGTCAGTCTGGATCTGGAAGTCCCACAGGATCTTGGCCTGTTTGTTCTCTGTCACCTTTGGGGGGTTCTCCCACCTTGATCCTGGGACCTCCAGTCCATACTCTTTACAGATGTTCCTGTACAGTATGCCCACTACCTGGTTATGCCTCTCCATGTATGCCTTGCCTGCCAGCATCTTACACCCTGCTGTGATGTGCTGGACTGTTTCAGGGGCTTCTCTACACAGCCTACACCTGGGGTCCTGTCTGATGTGGTAGACCCCGGCCTCTATTGCTCTGGTGTTCAGGGCTTGTTCTTGTGCAGCCATGAGTAGTGCCTCTGTGCTGTCCTTTAGTCCAGCCTTTTCCAGCCACTGGTATGTCTTTTCCATATCAGCCACTTCCTCAATTTGCCGATGGTACACACCGTGCAAGGGTTTGTCCTTCCATAATAGCCCCTCTGGTTCCTCGACCTTTTGTTGCCTGAGGCATTCACTTAGCAGTTGGTCATTGGGGGTCATTTTCTTCATGTATTCCTGGAGGTTTGCCGTTTCCCCCTGGACAGTAGTTCTGACACTAGTCCTCGGCCCCCTTCCTTTCGCTTAGTGTACAGCCTCAGGACACTGGACTTGAGGTGAAACCCTCCATGCATGGTAAGGAGTTTCCTTGTCTTGATATCAGTGGCTTGTATCTCTTCCAGTGTCCAGGATATTATCCCAGTATGGTATCTGATCACTGGCAGGGCATAGGTGTTAATGGCCTGGATCTTATTTTTGCCGTTCAGCTGACTTTTCAGGACCTGCCTTACCCTCTGTAGGTGTGTATATATATATATATATATTTATTTTTTTAAATTGTTAAGAGACTTTGTGAATAGACTTTGTGAACACCCTGTATTATTTTTGTATGTTTGAAAGTTGTCTCCATCATTGTATTTTCCTCCAGGACCCTGTCAGTCAAGTGTCACATATTCTAGTCCCTACAGGCAGAACGAAGGCATTAGATGAATGTTAAATTGGCACAGGTTTGACAGAGTGACACTTGCAGCTGTCAGTAATGAGTGTGATGACACATACGACCCAATGACTTGGCTGCTTTCCATGTGACCACTGTGTGCAGTGGTGCACTGTGTTCACCACTGTATATATATATATATATATATATATATATATATATATATATATATATATATATATATATATATATATACAGAGGTGAAAAGTAGCTTGGTAAAATCACTTCTTTATTGAACTTAAGTAGATTTTTTAGTATCTATACTTGAGTATTTATTTTTCTGTCAACTTTTTACTTTTATTTCCTACATTTTTGCATAAATATCTGTACATTATACTCTTTACATTCTCAGAATAGATGTTATTTTTTCAAACTAAACAGATGTGACAGTATGAAAGATAAGTGGCTTCAGTGGAGGAGAGAAACTGTGACTTTATATATGATAGTTATATGTTTATTACCTCACAATTTTGACATTTTATCATAAATTATGCAGAGGTATGTAGCTAATGTTAGTGCTGCACCTCTACTGCTCTTCTATTATATTGTAACAGATTATGGTCAAGTGTTTAAAAAAGATGAAGGGAAACAACCATTTTCATGCTAATCTCTTAAATTAATGAACTCTATCTTCATCCATTATCTTCTTCTTCCTCTTTTTTTATTTTGGTGAACTTCTGTTTTGTGGTGGAGTGAATTTGCAGCGTTTCTCTCTTGCAGTTGTTTTATGAGTTTGTATGTTTTGGTATTTGCAGCATTTTTCTTTGGCATTTTTCTCAGGACACATGTGTTGCATTTGTTTAATGTGTTTGTGTTTTTAGTTGTTGCATGTTTTTTGTGTTTGCAGCGCTTTGTCGATGCATTGTGTTTGCCCCCGTCGGCCACCGTAGGAATCCACTATAGAATTGTGGAACTATGAAATGAATGTATTGTTGAGCAGGATGACTGATGTGACCACTAGAGGGAGTATGAGTCACTCTGCCAGTTGGATGGGATGAAAAATACAAACAACTTTTATTAGAGTCCTGTTGTTGGAGTTTTTCTTTGCCAAGAAGGAGGGTCTAAGGACAGGGGATGTCTGGGACACTGTCTATTTCTGTGATTGTTTATTCTAATCAACTCTGTAAAGCTCTATGAGACGATATTTGGAGCTCTGCAAATAAAATAAAATTGAATTGAATTGAAAAGTGATAAGAACTAGAGGCAGTGTTATATTTTTTACTAAATGAAAAGAATGGACTTTGACAATGAACTGAGAACATTTCGTCTACTTGGGTGAGTTTTATGATGAGCCTTATGGTTCACATTAACAGTGACAGTTTTGAACTTGTTTGGGTGATTCTAAACAGCTTTTGTTTTTGTGGTTTAACTGTGGCTGTTTTCTGTCTAAAAAACAGAGCAAAGACTTGTCTACAGAAATAAGAGCGATAAGGAGCCTGACACTTTCTATCACTTGTTTTGTTAAATCCCATTATGGCTTTTACATGGTGTGACAGACGTGTCAATGATAGGAAATGTTAAATGTTTGACTGTCATAACTGTCTGGAATGTGTTACAAGAATCAGGTGTTTATTCTTAAAAGACAATACATTTCATGGGCTCAAATGTCAAATAATCTGTTGTACGGTTGTAGCAGAATAAGATGCTTTGTTATTAATCACTGTTTTCAGATTTTATATTAGTCCTAGCTTTTCACTGCATGCACAATTTTGGGTGTCTTTCACATTCAATTGCATTTGTTTCTTTGGTGTCCATTAGTTTATTTCATGCACATCATATTACAGATTATGTAATGCATCAAATTATATCTATATATGGATTGTTCATTCTGTTCATTCTACATAATTTAACCCTTTGACACATCCTGGTCACTCCAGTGGACAGTTCTTCTACAGTTGTTCTCTTGTATATTCATGGTTTAATTGTTTTAGTTTCATATCAGTCAGTTCATATCATTACTGTAACTGGTCTGTTCTTAATACCTGATCTGCACTAACATGTTTATGTGTAAATCAGTTGCTTGTTGTTATTAGACTGTAATTAACTGTCTTCTGAAACTAAATCTGCATTAAAAAATTTTTTATTTCATCGTGTTCTGATATTGAGTTTTAAATTCCATATTTTTTCAGACTATAACTCACAGGGTTTTTTTTACATAGTTTGGCTGAGGGTGCAACTAAATGTGAAATTATTAACACATTATTATATAATTTTACATGTTATTTTCACACTGACAGCATGAGCATGTTTATGCTATAGAGGATTCCCAGTTGTCGTCACGTCATAGAACGCCTCCATTTTAACGGTGCTAATGCTAATGCTAACTACTGAACCTCCAGTAACATTAGTCTCCTCCAGAAACAGCAAGAAATTAGCAATGCCTGAACATTGTGGATCCTGCTAAGGGAATAGTCTTATATCGTGTCCCAAAAGAAACAACACAGAGAAACAGAGAAAGCGGTTGTCTGTAATTAACAGATAAAACACTGATAAGTGTTTGGTGTCCTTGAACGCATCACTTGCAGCTTTGAAGTCTTCATTTTGGATCAGGTAAATTGCACTCTTGAAAGTAATTAAATGAGTTCTCTGCATTTTCTGTGTGGTGGTCAGTAGGTACAAAATGGCTGCCACGCTTCTGTCAGTCTGCTCCAGGGTAACTGTGGCTAGAAATGTAGTTTACCACCACCAGGGGAAGCATGTGAGAGTGAATGAATAATGGATCACTAATGTAAAGTGCTTTGGGTGCCTTGAAAAGCGCTATAATCCATTATTATTATCATTACAGTAAAATGTATGAATTTTCTGTCATCGAAGAAATCCAGCAGGTGTGTGTGCACTAGCTAACATTAGCATTAGCCTGATCCAGTCTAGTCAGTAGTAAAAGGAACCTGGAACTGCTGTGAAAACTGCAGCACACTGAGTGGACAAACTACTACTGAAACATGGAAAATTACCTCATTAGGATTGTACCTAAAAAGTTTAAAAAATATATATTTTCAAAAGTATTTCATTAATGAAATGGAGAACCTATTTAGCATAGATGTCTTTAAAGTGTATTGCTGTGAAAATTGAGGATAAACCAGGGCAAATAAAAAAAACACAACAACAAACCAAACAAAACTAAACTGATTTAAGAATAATTTACAACAAAATTAGGAATTTTCGTGGCTGACTACATGCAGGGGGGTGGAGGGTAGACCATCACCATGGCGGACACGCCAGGAGGGGTCATGTGGGTGGGAATCCCCTATATTTATCTAAATAACTGATAATATGTTACATTAACATACCAGACACGTTCTCAGTTTGTTATCTATGCATCATGTAAAAATAGCTGTTACATTAGCATACATTAGCATACGTTAGCGTACCCTGCACCAATTCAGCCTGATGTAATCTATTATATTTTTATTTTAAATTGACTTTCAAAATGAAATGTTTGTTCTTGGTGTTGGATTTTATCAAATAAATTTCCCCCTAAAAATGTGATTTATGCTCTAGTGTTACTTACATATGTTTTTTCCTTCTTTATTAAGTATTTTTTGGCTGGTGCGACTTATAGTCCAAAAAATATGGTCCATGTTTCTTTGTCTCAAAGCTTAAACACATGTTTTCCAAGTGAGTGGACATTTTCTCGTGACTCCATAAAAAAAAATAGGTTAATTAAAAAGATTTCAATCACATTGGTTTTTTTCAGCCTGAAGATGAATAAAAATTGACTAAGGTTCTTATAATTCATGCATCAAAGGGTTAAGTCACGGTCAGTATCAGACACTACTAATCGACTTGTGTTTACATGGTTTTCTGTCAAATCTAACAAAAATAGTAACAGGAGAAAAATCAATGAGGGAGATTTGGTGAAACTAATCTCACACCATATGACACGTCATGAAATGAAAAACGCTCAAGCTGGTTGATACGTTTGATTATATCAGTGGGTCAGAGTGTGTATTTTTGTCTGTCATTTTCCTGTTTTTGTCACCATTATAGTAGACCCTGTATGCACACACACACACACACACACACACACACACACACACACACACACGTACACACATACACGCATACAAACGGAGACGCTCTTGTGTGTGTGATGAGCCCCTGATGTTTTGTAATCCGCTTCAGTGTCAGCCAGTGAAATGAGATCTGATACTGTCAGGTGTGATTCATTCACAGCAGACACCACAGCACTGTTATTTCAGCTAATAAACTCTCAGACCCAACAGTCAGCTGAGCCCAAAATGGAAGCCAGTGTTTTTCTTCTGTCTCGTATGCTTGTCCACTTTTACATTCATATATGTAAAGTAGAGCTGCACAATGTATTATTGGAATATCGACATTGTAATGTGTGTGTGTGTGTGTGTGTGTGTGCAAGCAATAGTCATATCACAGTTCGGAGAGAAATGAGCTCAACATTTTTATTTTTACCCTGACCCCAGAAGGGTAGAGGGGTATTGATTTTGGATGTGTTTGTTTGTTTGTTTGTTTGTTTGTCAGCAGCTTTAGCAAAACTACTAGACCAATTTTCATGACATTTTCAGAAAAGGTGCAAAGTGGTCCATGATGGAGAGGGAGAGAGAAAAGGAAAGGAGAAAGTAGAGAAGGTGAAAGAAAAAAATGACTTCAATGTTGTGTTCTATCTGGACAGTTGTTTTTGGGTTTGACTTTTGCATTGTGGGCTTTTTGTTGTTGTTGTTGTTGTTGTTTTTATTTGGTTTGTTTTTTCTTGTTTAACATAGCGATGAGGTACTGGTAATGGTGGGTTAAATAAGCTTCGGCTTCAGCCCTCAACCTTTTTAGTCAAGCAGTGTATTTATCATGTGTGAAAATGTGTTTTATCTGCCTTGTTTTGTATTTTGACCGAAAACAAAAAAAAAATCCCTTATTGTGAAAACACGAAAACCAGAGAAAGTCATCCAAAATGAAGGTTTGGTGAAAAGAAAAAGAAAAGCAACATCACTTACAGTATGTGGAATTATTTCATCTACACATATGTTCTGTGTCGACCACTAATCTGTTTGACCATTTGTGTTGGCACCACACAGCTGTTATATACCCCTGAGGATTTTTTCATATCGCAATATATTTCACGAGGTTAAAAAAAATTGCAAAGTCATTTATTTGTCTAATATCGTGCAACCCTAATGTAAAGTGAAACGTGTGTTCTGCTTATAAAATATAATCCAACATCTTTTTCAGCCTCTTAAACAGATACAGTAGTTGCGTAGCCTTGAGGACATGAGGTTTTCCATTAATGAAGCTGTAGTAATGTGCATATTAGTAGTTGGAGCATAGAGTGTGTGATTGAGCTGCACACAGTGGTCACATGGAAAGCAGCCAAGTCATTGGGTCGTATGTGTCATCACACTCATTACTGACAGCTGCAAGTGTCACTCTGTCAAACCTGTGCCAATTTAACATTCATCTAATGCCTTCGTTCTGCCTGTAGGGACTAGAATATGTGACACTTGACTGACAGGGTCCTGGAGGAAAATACAATGATGGAGACAACTTTCAAACATACAAAGATAATACAGGGTGTTCACAAAGTCTATTCACAAAGTCTCTTCACAATAAAAAAAAAAAAAAAAAAAAAAAAAAAAAATATATATATATATATATATATATATATATATATATATATATATATATATATATATATATATATATATATATATATATATATACACCTACAGAGGGTAAGGCAGGTCCTGAAAAGTCAGCTGAACGGCAAAAATAAGATCCAGGCCATTAACACCTATGCCCTGCCAGTAATCAGATACCATACTGGGATAATATCCTGGCCACTGGAAGAGATACAAGCCACTGATATCAAGACAAGGAAACTCCTTACCATGCATGGAGGGTTTCACCCCAAGTCCAGTGTCCTGAGGCTGTACACTAAGCGAAAGGAAGGGGGCCGAGGACTAGTAAGTGTCAGAACTACTGTCCAGGGGGAAACGGCGAACCTCCAGGAATACATGAAGAAAATGACCCCCAATGACCAACTGCTAAGTGAATGCCTCAGGCAACAAAAGCCCAGTAAAGTCGAGGAACCAGAGGGGCTATCATGGAGGGACAAACCCTTGCACGGCGTGTACCATTGGCAAATTGAGGAAGTGGCTGATATGGAAAAGACATACCAGTGGCTGGAAAAGGCTGGACTAAAGGACAGCACAGAGGCGCTACTAATGGCTGCACAAGAACAAGCCCTGAACACCAGAGCAATAGAGGCCGGGGTCTACCACATCAGACAGGACCCCAGGTGTAAGTTGTATAGAGAAGCCCCTGAGACAGTCCAGCACATCACAGCAGGGTGTAAGATGCTGGCAGGCAAGGCATACATGGAGAGGCATAACCAGGTAGTGGGCATACTGTACAGGAACATCTGTAAAGAGTGTGGACTGGAGGTCCCAGGGTCAAGATGGGAGACCCCCCCCAAAGGCCAAGATCCTGTGGGACTTCCAGATCCAGACTGACAAGATGGTGATGGCCGATCAGCCTGACATAGTGGTGGTGGATAAACATGAGAAGACAGTGGTGGTGATAGATGCAGCAGTCCCCAGTGATAGCAACATCAGAAAGAAAGAACATGAGAAGCTTGAGAAATACCAAGGGCTGAAAGAGGAGTTAGAGAAAATGTGGAGTGTGAAGGCAACAGTGGTACGAGTAGTAATCAGAGCACGAGGGGCAGTGACCCCCAAGCTGGGAGAATGGCTCCAGCAGATACCAGCAACAACATCAGAAATCTCTGTACAAAAGAGCGCATTGCTAGGAACAGCTAAGATCCTGCGCAGAACCCTTAGGCTCCCAGACCTCTGGTAGAGGACCCGAGTCTGAAGGAAACACCGCCCACGTGGGGCGAGAGTAACATTTATTTATATATATATGGCTCAGTTGGTAGACCAGGCCATCCAGTAACTGAAGGGTTGGTAGTTCAAATTCGGCACCACTGACCCTATGACACGACTGTAACCCTTTCTACACCCTTGTATTTGAACTTGTTTTATAAGTTTATTTTTAACTGGTTTTAAGGTGTGTGTGGGTGCAGTGGTTAACTCTCGTGCCTCACAGACAGAAGGACCCTGGTTCTTTTCCCACACCAGACCTTTCTGTCTGGAGTTTGCATGTTCTCCTCATGTCTGTGTGGGTTTTCTCCAGTTTCCTCCCACCATCCAAACACATGCACTGATAGGTTAACTGGTTAATCTAAATTGTCCATAGGTGTGAATGTGAGAGTGATTGTTTGTTTATATATGTTCAGCCCTGAGATGAACTGCAGACTCATACAGGGTGTACCCCACCTTCACCCATTGGAGCTGAATTAGACCCTCAGTGACCCTAGTGAGGATAAAGCGGGTTCAGACGATGAGACAAGTTGAGAGACATTTAATTTGCTCATCTGTCATTTTGCTTCTTCCTTCTCGCTGCTTTGCGTACATGAGAACACTGAACTGAGCCTCTTCAGTAACAAAGCTTAGATCTGTAATCTCCATGTTTGTTATTTATGTTCAACATGGAAAACCTGAAATATTTTTTAGGTGAGATATAATTAACTTTGAGTGAGATATATTCTACCTGCCACTACTCTGGAATGCAGCATAAACCAGTTTCTGTTATTGTAATAAACACACACAACACACTGGGCTGATAATTTATCTGCTCATGTGATATCAGACGTGTCTCCGAAAATAATATTTATTGTAATTAATGAATGATGCTATGTTTATTTAAGACCCATTTCTGTTAATATTTATCCTCAGCTTATCTCACTGATTCAGATAGATTTCTGGCTCTGGTGCATTCTTTACCCAAATACATTCTATATGCATACACATACATATATGTGTACTCTAAAATGTTATTTGGTTAACTTTCTTATCTTTTACACTGTGCCGTACATGAACAGTGCACTTCAAATTCATCCCAAAATGAAAAATAACAAATCTACATTTTTTAAATTAACTTTGTTACAAACTGTGACTAACTTAGCTCATAAAATTATCCTTTAATGAAGTTATGTCTCATACACACTAGAAGTGGCAAACAGTAAACAGAAAAGTGTTAATGTGTTTTTTGAAAAACCTTCTATGATTGAGTTTCAAATATGCAGTTTGATGAAATGTTATTATGTAATTTATTCCATGAGACACTCATTAAAAACTGTTGCAGTCTAAGCCAAATTTGCTAGCTACTGTTAGCAACATGCTGCTGATAGTGATATATGAATTTATATACTGTACTGTTATATATTATAAGGATGACTTAGCATAGATTTAAGTCTAGATTTAATATTCTATAAATAGTCAACACACTTTGTGAACCCATTTAAGAGTTAATAACATTGGCTAATATAAGCTGAAGAGATGTCAATCAAATCCTGAATGTTCATTTTTATTCAGTTATAGGGAATTCCCACTTGTCATCACGTCAGAGTGCCTCCATTTTGATGATGCTAATGCTAACTACTGTACTGCAAGTAAAAAAATTTTTTTCACTAGTAACATTAGTCTCCTCCAGAAATAGCAAGAAATTAGCAATGCCTGAGCGTTGTTGTACAGTTGGATGCATTCAAAAACATGATCCTGCTAAGGGAATAGTCTTATATCGTATCACAAAAGAAACAACACAGAGAAACAAGTGGTTGTCTGTAATTAACAGGCAAAACTCTGATGACAGTGTTTGGTGTCCTTGAACGCACCACATGCAGCTTTGTAGTCTTCATTTTGGATCAAGTAAATTACACTCCTGAAAGTAATTAAATGATTTCTCTGCAAATATAATTTAACATTGGAGTAAAATGTATACATTTTCTGATACCAGCAGGTGTGTGTGCACTAGCTAACATTAGCATTAGCCTGATTCAGTCTAGTCAGTAGTGAAAGGAACCTTGAACTGCTGTGAAAAGTGCAGCACACTGAGTGGACAAACTACTACTGAAATGTGGACAATTACCTCATTAGGATTGTACCTAAAAAGTACTATAAAATATATTTTCAAAAGTACTTCATTGTTGAAATGGAAAACCTATTTAGCATAGATGTCTTTAAAGTATATTGCTGTGAAAATTGAAGCTAAACCAGGGCAAATATTTTATTAAAAACACAACAACAAACCAAACAAAACTAAACTGATTTAAGAATTTTCGTAACTGACTACATGCAGGGGGGCGGAGGGTAGACCATCACCATGGCGGACACGCCAGGAGGGGTCATGTGGGTGGGAATCCCCTATAGTTATCTAAATAACTGATAATATGTTACATTAACATACCAGACACGTTCTCAGTTTGTTATCTATGCATCATGTAAAAATAGCTGGATGTGTTAAGTTAGCACACATAATTGAGGCTAAACTAGGGATACATTTATGAAAAAAATTAAAAAAAAAAATTTTTTACATCAGAACTGATCTAAGAATAATTTACAACTATTAGGAATTTTCACGGCTGACTACATGCAGAGAGAGGGAGGACACATGGTTGGGAATCCACTATTTGTGGAAGATTAATGATGCACTAAACTTTGATAACACATAAAATAAATGTACTATTTCACACTCAGAGGCTTGAACTGATGATGTTTTCAAGCATTTTGTAAGGATTGTTTTATTATGTATTATATTTATGTAACCCTTTGACACATACTGGTCACTCCAGTGGACAGTTCTTCTACAGTTGTTCTCTTGTATATTCATGGGTTTAGTTGTTTTAGTTCCATATCAGTCAGTTCATATCATTACTGTAACTGGTCTGTTCTTAATACCTGATCTGCACTCACATGTTTAACTGGAAATCAATTGCTTGTTGTTATTAGACTATAATTAAAAATTTTCTTAAACAAAAACTGCATTAAATTTTTTTTATTTCATAGTGTTCTATATTGTGTTTTAAATACATTTTCCTTTGGTTCCAGCTGAGTGTATGTTTTTGTAACTCCATAAAAATAGGTTCATTAAAAATATTTCAATCACATTGCTTTTTTCATGCCTAATGAGGAGACAAATATTTATTAAGGTTCTCATACTTCATGCATCAAAGGGTTAAAACTGTTGTTTCCTGTGTAGGATGGATGACATCCAGCTCTGCAAAGAAATCACACGGCTGAAGAAGGAGCTGCAGAAACTTGTTTCAGTTCCAGGTCAGTTTACTTACAAAGTCTGACATGTTGCTGAAGATACTATAGATTTATTTTAGGTTTTGTTTTTCCATGTTTTCATTGAAAATACAATAGCTAAATAGTAGTTTGTATTTCTGTTCACCAGTTTCTTCTGTGTGGTAAAATATTTTTATCCTATTATCAATCCATATCTCATTAAAAAGCCATATTATAAAAACACCTTAATTAACAAATTGACTGTCAGTGCCTCTCTACGCTTTCATTCCCCAGTGTTATGTAAGGTCTGTTCAGTCTGAAAATATTCAGACCAGTGCTCACATTCCTCTTTTCATTAAGTTTAGATGATAGCTGTAATATAGAAGAGGGTTGCTGTGGCAACTCACAAGATCAGAAGATGAAGAAATACTGCACACTGTTGTATCCATGTTCCTTGGAGGACAGTGTCAGTCTGTTTGTCTGTCAGCGTATAGCCACAAATGATGCAACACTTACTGTAATTAATGCCAAATTGTCTAAATTAATCCTCATGATTTTCATTTGGCACCAACAAGTCAAACTATTCACTTGTACAAATAAATAATGGCACAAATGTATCTTTCTGTTTAAAATAAAAGGAATAAAAATAATGGTGCAAACCTCAAATTAAACTAAACAAAACGACATTCCAAGTAAATACAGTAATCCTAAAGTGTCCCAGTTTTTATGGTCTTATGTGATGAAGTGTCTTTTGTTTTCTGTTTGTGCATTTTCCATTGGTGCATAACAGTGGAAACACGATAAATGTTAATTACTGCAGTTGTGGCCAAAAGTTTTGGCAGTGGCTTGAGTTGAGTTTTTGAAGAAATGTAATTTATCTGCCAGTGAATGTCTCTGAATCGTATATGATGCTTATTATGGTTCTTCACAAAGGTATGTGAAAGAAATGTAAAATAATTACCAAAGCCTTTGGTCACATCTGGGACAGATTATCTCTATCTCTTCTAGCACAGCAGTTATGGATGAAAACTTTCTTTCTGAAAATGTAGTTAAAAAAATCTATTTATTAAACACATGAACACTTTATTTAACTCGTGAATTCTCTTCAAAACCAAAATGTGGAGATAAACCTGGTCACCTGAACCTTCATAGTAAATGGAAAGAAAGCAAAGAGGTTCTGCTTCTATTTTTTATCAGTATATTCATGATTTTAAGGCTTTCAGGATCGAACAAAATTAGTAAGCATTTATTCATTCTATAAAAGAGTCTCGTTTAGTCCAGTGCTTCTCAAATCTGGTCCTCATGGCCCAGTGCCCTTCATGTTTTAGATATCTCCTTTTTCTTCTTTTTGTTTAATATATAAAAAGTAAATAAAGTAAAATACAAATTATTTAAAAAAAAATAATTTTAAAAATTAATAATAAAAAATTAAATTAAATAAAAAAAACACATAAAAAATACAACATATATTTCTATAAATATTTAAATAAATAAAAATAATTTTAAAAATATTTTTTTATTTTAAAATTGTATTAAAAAACATTAAATCAAAAAAAGTTTAATATAAAAATACAAAATACAAAAAGGGAAAAATATCTCCCTCTTTTTTGAACAAAAAAAATACTTTAAATTAAATAAATACATAATGAAATAAAATAATTAAAATAAATGTATATATATATATAGTACATACTAAATAAAAGAATTTTTAAAAATAATTACTTTTTATAATAAATAAATATAAAAAATAACCCTCTCTTACATCACACTTAGAAGCCATTACATCATTATCAGGCTTCTGAAGAGTTAATCATTAATGGAACTTAGGTGTGATAGAAGTGGGAGATATCTAAAACATTTAGGACACTGGACCATGAGGACTGGATTTGAAAACCACTGCCTTATTGCAAAAGGACACCACAAAAATATGTAATAGAAGTGCAGCCTCACAGAACTGTTAGCAAATACTTCAACAATATATACATCCGACATAAATATATACACTCAAAAATATAAACGCAACACTTTTGTTTTTGCTCCCATTTTTCATGAGATGGACTCAAAGATCTAAAATTCATTCCAGATACACAATATTACCATTTCTCTCAAACATTGTTCACAAATCTGTATAAATGTGTGATAGTGAGCACTTGTGATTTGCTGAGATAATCCATCCCACCTCACAGGTGCGCCACATCAAGATGCTGATCTGACATCATGATTAGTGCACAGGTGTGCCTTATACTGCCCACAATAAAAGGTCACTCTGAAATGTGCAGTTTTGAAATGTGCAGTTTTGCCACAGATGTCACAAGCATTGAGGGAGCACAAGTGCTCACTATCACACATTTAGACAAATTTGTGAACAATGTTTGAGAGAAATGGTAATATTGTGTATCTGGAATGAATTTTAGATCTTTGAGTCCATCTCATGAAAAATGGGAGCAAAAACAAAAGTGTTGCATTTATATTTTGTTGAGTGTATAAGCAATAAGAAAGATATCTGATATTATCTGTTGTTTAGAGTCAGCAGTGTGTTGTTAATAAGGTTTGTCATGTAACTGTTGAACAGAAAAAGACAAGTCGAAGGAGGACAGAGAGCGAGAAGAAGAGCTGCTGCAGCAGATCAACAAACTGGTGGAGACCAGAGACTTCCTGGTGGAGGACGTGGAGTTTGAGAGACTGAGGTGACGTTCATTATTAATGACACTTTATAACAGAGCTACATATTGTTGAACCCCGGGTTTATTCCAGCACTCCGTCTAAATGGGGTCTGATCCCCTATGGTGGACCGGGGTCTTACCCTACTAGCCTTAACCTGTGGGGATTCTACTTAGCTGGAGTTGATGCGAGACACTCGTCCGTCTTCTAACTACTGTTAATCCCAATCTTTACCCCGCTAACTCTGTTATCAATACCACCCGGAAAGACCCGCTAGGTGCAGTAGTAATAGCAGCCTAATTGGTTATAGTAGCTGTCTCTATGGTTCGTGCACTTGGTACGTGACGGAATAAAGTTTTAAGGCTAGGATAATCTGTCTAAGCCCTAGGGGTACAGGGAGTTTGTTAAGTGGAACTATGGCTAAGATGTCTTTAGAACCTTAGATGGTATGCACACATAAACCTAACATTTTACATTCATTAACATGCTATAACCCAAGGTGAATAACTCAAAAGAGAAAAGAATTTACTTTTTGTGAATTTATTGAAGCATTTTTAGCAAAGCATAGCAAGTATATAAATCATTAACAATCTGGTAATGTTTCATTGATTAAAACTTAAAACTCATAACATAATCTCTACCTGATTCTTTCCCTATCCTGTTCATAATTCTTTGGTTGGTTAACACGTTACCGCTCTTGTAGTTGCCCCATAGTCCAGTCCTTTGGATTCTGGTTCAAATGTCCCATATCATTGCTTTGCTTATAGTCTTTTGGAGTAAGGAATAATTTGTAATCCAATGAGTAAATTACTTCAAAAAGGGTGAAAGTTTGACAAAAAGGTTCAAAGTCCAGATTCCAAAAATTAAAAGTAATAAGTTCAATGTCCAAATCTGAATTAGCAAAATAATTAAAAAGGTTAAAAATCAAGAATCAAATTTAGGAAGACTTCCTTAACAGTCTGATCAGGACTGTTATTTCAGTCTTTAGATGCTGGAACCGGGAAAAGAGTAAAAATGAGAAAAAGTATTTCTCTCTTTTCTCCGTTAAATCCAAAGTAGGGAAAAAACATGCAGTAATCTTGACCGAGCAGTGGATCAGCTGCAAAGCGTCCCTTGGTTGATGATGGTTCTTCCTAAAGATGTTAAAAGTCTTTAAAAAGACTTTGGATCTTTGTTGTCGATCAATGTGGATCTTTGTCCTCCTTTAGACCACCGCATGTCTAAGACTAAAGTCACACAGATGGACAGCCGTCAGCATCTTTCGGAGAAGTAAGGTTAACAACTTTCTGACCGAATCTACTATGCTTCTCTTTGGGTTGTTAAAAAGCATAGTTTTTAGAAGTTGAAAATCCTCCCTGAGCCAGACGTGATGTGGTCTGACCCGAGTCCGGTAGACTTCTCTCCCTATCTGTACTTGCTCTATAGTTTTGTTCAAAAACCAATTGGCATGTAATGTGGTTACACCCTTGTCCCATGACGCACACTACTTAGGTCATGGTCCAGATGTTTCCTGTAAAAATTCCCCTATTTACTGGTTTTAACCAGTTCCTTATCCTTATTAGGAGTTGTTTTCAACTTTATCTGCTATTTGTAATTCCCCTTTTTATGAATCATGCTGACCATCTGGTGTTTTTGTCCTTATCGTACCCTTTTACACAATAGGGTCTTTCAACTAGTTACCCTTTTACACAATAGGGTCTTTCAACGTGTTCCTGTTTTTGAGAGACATGTCTCAACTTGTTCCTCTTCTTCAGAACATGTCTCATCCTGTCCCTGTCCTCTGTTTAACACTAATACTTTGTAATCACAATTGATCAACATTCCTTTCCACCTTATCATTCACATTGATTATACAAAACACATTTAAAAGGAATCATGTTTAAAATCACCACTTGTCCCATTCACCACATCATCACAATGGATACAGGTATGTATTGTCACACACTTTATAATACTTTGTAGTTAATCACACTTTTAATCATTCTGTTAATTCTGTTAACCTTTTAACCCTCTAACATATAGGTTCCTTTATTCCTACTGTCTTATTTATTGATTACACATTTTAATAGTACATGATTTTACTTTAAGTAACCCATTTTTATGTGCTATAAACGCCAGGCCTAGGCCTTTGACCTCTACCCATCTTGACACCCCCTCCTAGAGGTAAAAGGCATTTAGATGGTACTCAACACTCCTGGTCATCGGAAAGGGGAGACCAATCCAGCTGGATAGGCTGGGTCGCGAAGTCGATCATGCTGTATGGATCTGGACCCCCTGGGGACGTCTGGAGACGGGCGATCTGGCGCTGCAGGTCCTCGAGTGCAGGTTGTTGAGCTGTAGGTCCGCTGCTCCTTCGTCCTTCGCTGGCAGGAGTCTCCCTTTGACCGGGTGTGTTTCTCCTTGGACTTGGTTGTGGGCTGGGCATTACAGCACACACAGGTGTTGTTGGCGTGACATCTGGGGTTCCCACCACTGATACGGTGAAGAATTCAGGGTGCACTGGAGTCAGGTCAGGTTGGGCCGGAGTTGATGACGCTGGCGTTGACTGTGTCGTTGTCTCTGATGCCGGTGGCCCTCTGGTCATGGCTTCCTCGAGCCCCGGGATGTACTCTCCTACCCACACCCAGCGTCCATCGACGGCGTGGGTAGTGTAGACGGATCCTCCACTCCCGAACTCCCATCGTTTGGTGTACACCGGAGCGTAGTTCACCCCCCAGAGGCTGCGGGTGTGTCTCAGCACTTCGGCAGGGTTGCAGGAACACCAGGACACACGGCCCATCCATTCAATGGTACTAATGACCTGGGGTGGCACTAAGGGGAACTGCCCGATGTGGTCATCACTAAAGATCATGCCTCGTACTGCCCAACCACAGTGGTCTCGGCAAAAACAGGCAGCGCACTGCAGTCCATTATCTGTATCCCACAGCCATTTTACAGTGGTAAAGGTTACTTTGCACTTGCGACAGTGTAGGCTTCCCTATTAAGACATAATCAATAATAACATGTTACTTTTTTGTTTGATTTTTATAAGCAGAAGCTAGTTGCGGGGCGACTTTTGTAGGTGGCTCAGGGAAAATTGAATCTTTTCTCCGTGAAGCGGTTGGGAAACGGGGAGTGTGGCTGAGGTGGAGGGGATCGCCCTCCCTCAGCTTCCCCTTTAACGGGAAAAACTGCGCCATACCACATGAACCAGGCCATAATCAGGACAGTGCATTCATTTATTGACCAATGTATGATTGACAATATACCCCAGCCAATTCCCCATCCTACCACGGCACAAACTTTTCGTAGCCAAATCGCTCTACCTCTTGGTTGTAGTGCCATAGCCAGGGTGAGGTGGTAGGTTAACATTGCTGTTACAGCCAAAGCCTCTAAAGCGAGGTCTATCCACTTGGCTGCTGTGAAGAAGATTGCTACGGTGTCGGTAATCATCCAAATCACCAGGGCTACAGTAGCAATCTGGTCAACCAATTGTTTAGTGAATTTCATTCTTCCTAGTAGGTATGTTGCAAACCAGGACAGGGTAACCCCCATGTCCCTTTGCCAGACGTGAGTAACAATGCACTTTACTGTTCCCAAAATCACAGCCATGATTCTTAGCGGTTGTTGCAGTGTCCATTCCCCATGACAGCAGTACAGAAGCCAAATTGCATCAAGGATCCAAAGGTTAAGAACTGTCATTTCATTAACAGTATCCCCATTATCTCTGGTCCCATTACTAGTAGAGTTAAGTTCTGTACTTACATTGCCCCAACGCGCAAGACCTTGAGCCATTTTGTCTGTACCCCTTCGAAGTCACGAGCTGAATGACCGCACCCTAGCCTGGCTCCAGGTTTTAAGCCGCCCTTGGCTCCGCCTTTGGCTACGCCCCCTAGTGCTAGGGTGTTGGCCACTTCCTTCCTCATTTCCCCACTAGCCCTGCCTCGATTTTTTATCATCATTATGATTAAAAATTTCATTATTAACGGTTCATTGTAATAAAAACTTATTTTGTGATTAAATATTTGTGATTAAATTAAGTATATTTGCTTGTGTTAGCATAGCGATTTTTCCTTATCTCTTGTTGAAGACTTGAGCTGGCCTGTGTTACTTCATGCTGGGTAGTGCCGCATTTCTTCATATTGGTGGTAGAGTTCTGATTGATAAGCTTGGCCAGGCCGGGCTGCTGCTCTTCGATGATTAGCACCTTTCTTTGGCTTCACTGGGAAGAGAAGACCGTAGAAGACGTACCAGATGATCAGAGGTACACTGGACGTGGACCCCATAAGACACAGTCCGTTGAGGGTGACCCAGCCGGGTCCCCAAACACATAGCCATGCCATCTTTGTCTTCCATCCGGCCTTTCCTTTTCTTCGTTCTTCTGTGATTTGGGTGAATTGGTATGAAACCAATCCTATCATCACTAGGCATTCCATCAGCACATTCCACCAGTACACTGGCTCAATCCAGATGGCTGCGGCGTCTGTTATCAGCCAGCTTAGGAAGATGACGAGCCTTGCTATTCCTAGGGGGCTGCTGCTGACCCTCAATCTTCCCAACCAGAAGGTGGCGAACCAGGAGGTGGTGATGACAAGCTTGCCTCTCCATAGGACCTCGATGGCTACATGGATGATGCCTTCGAAGAAACTCAGGACCCGTAGACCCTGGTTGATTTCCCAGCAGCCGGTACAGCAATACAGGACCCAGATTAGTTCTAGAACCACAAATTCTGTTAGTCCAAGGCTGGGAGCTTCCCCGGCACCGGGAGAACTCACATTCTGGGTTAAATTGTTCATAATTCCTTGGGGTGATGGTGTCTCTTCAGTCACCAGCCAGCTCTCTGTCTTCTCTGGAGGTTTAGGAGTGTTAGGCTTTGTATTAGTACCAGGTAACCCCATGGGTGGGGCCTGGTTCCCTGTTGCGGGGGTGGAGTTCAATGTTCTCAGCTCGGACGAGCGGTCCTCCTCTGATCTCCTGCCCACGCAGACTTTCTACCAACAGTCTTAGTAGCCCTGGTAAAACCAGTAGAATGACAAAAACCCCCAGGCCCACCAGGAGGTACGGTGTTAGCTTTTTCAGCATCCAGATTACTTCCTCAACCAGGGATTCAGCCACCGTTTCAGCCTCTCGGATGACTTCTTTAGGGATTGTCATAACACCATCGACTAGGGCTTTACCATACAATTCTGCAATTGTACAGTCCCTGCCATTGCATTGTTGCCAGTGTTCATGAGGCTCCACGCAGGTGCCTTTGTTGTACATCTTATTAGGTCCAATCCATTCAAAGCCCTCTATTTCTTTTCCCTCACATAGGCTTCGTCTGAAGGCATGTCCCTCCATTCTTGTCATTTCTGCTTGGTTTACTGGTGGGACTATGCTTCCTCTTGGATTATGTCTGGTTACCATGATACCTCTCAGGGCCCTTTCACAGCTCTGCCGCCATTTAGGTGATAGCCGGATCCACCTTTTCTGTTTCAGCTTTATCGGTGTTGCATTCTCTGTAAGCTGAAGGTCACTCCGAGTCCAATTTGCTCCTTGTGCGAAGGAGTCCGGAGCACCGCGGTACCATGTGGTGCAGGCGTCTCTCCATTTGGGGAGCTGGCTGCATGGTTGTTTTGCCAGCTCTACGCGGCAGGTTTGGTCGTCCTTGTCACATTTCATCTTCCATGGACGTGGTGATAGCATTACACTGGGGCGAATCCCCATGAATGCATTCCAGTCGGCTATACCATCAGCCGCTGAGTAGACAGTTGCCACATATTGGTATTTGACCCAGTAGTTCTTAGTTAGTGATAGGCATGGTAGCACCCAGGCCTTCAACTCTGCCTCCTGCAACCCCCACCAGGGACGTGAGGTGTCAGGTTCAGTCCAGACCAGTGGCCACTGCTCCAGTGCTCCTTTAAGGGTTCCCATCTGCAGGTGCTTGGTACAGTTGTAAACCCAGCCACCGGAGCTCCAGGCATCCACCTGCCAAATGTCGCATCTTGGTGAGGCCCAACCATAGGATTTGGTTGGTTCAAACTCATAGTCTTTGTTGTGTAGTCCTTTATACATTTTCTGCACCGCACACCGGTCTATTTTAGCAAAGTCCTCTTTAGGGACAGACCATAAGTCTTCTGGTGTAGGCAGTCTCTGAATGTACATCTCTTCGCGATAGGGGCCCGCCAACCAGCCGGTTGGACGGGTCTCGCTAACCCCTACTAGTCTGAAGTGGGTTACTTTCTTCTTCCATACCCATGGCAGGGACTTGTTCAGCCAGTTATCAATGTAGACGTCACCCGAGTCATACGGGATCATCTGGTGGCCGGGTGTCCACTCGTCCACCATGCTGATGGGTATGTGGTGTTCCCCGTCGCAGGAGATGGGGCCCAGGTTCCATAGACACGGGTCCAACTGCCTAGCTTTGGTCTTTACGCAGGTCTTGACGCGGTTTTCTGCCACTGTCGATAAGCCCTGCAGCTGGTCTGGTAGGGTGCGTTGCTCCTGGACTGTTTCTTGGTTAGCGACAGGTGGAGTGCGTTGCCCCTCGGCTGGCGATGGGTCGGCCACTGGTAGAGAGCGCTGCTCCTCTGGTGATAGCGGGTCCTCGTCTCCTGGGTTCTGTTCGCCTTCCTCTGGGGAAGACGGGGTCGTAGGTATTGGGAGTTTGCAGGTGAGGTTTAACTTTCCCCAGAAAGTGTCAGTCTTTCGGAGTAACCTCTGGCAGTAGTGCGACTGTGCTGAGGCTGGTCGCACTACATCTTCTACCCAGATGGAGAGGTTCTTCTTAATAATGCATAACTGGGAAAAATACCACTTCGGGTCTTGTCCTTCTACTTGTATCCAATTTACTTGGAGTTCTCTCCGCTCTTGTTTCCTTGGTACTATGTGGTGTAGCACCAGATCATCTCCTTTTAGTTGCACTGCTTCGATGAAGGATCCTCCTTCGGTCCGGATTGAGTTTAGGAGGTCCGGTATTCCTTCAACTTCAGTTGCCCCAGCCGTTTTTTCTTCATTGGCTAGGTGGTGGGTGATGTTGTTTAAAACAATGTATTCTTTATCAACAACCAGGCATTCATCAACAAAATGTTGGGTGGTGACAAAAAATATCTTTTGGTGGGTTTCTTCAAATAAACCCTTCTGGCTCCAGTAGCTGAACGTGGCTACTAGGCCTATTCCTAAAAGTCCACTAATAATCTTCATGATGAGGCATCCCCTCAGTCTCCGCCGCGGGGTAGCCATGGCTAATGTTCAGTTCTTCACTGCTCCGTCTCTATATACATAGTCTATTTACAGTCTCCTCCTCCTCATACTCCATCTACCCATAGTTGGTCCCTCAGTTCTTCTTGGTACAGTTCTTTCAGAAATACGATTCGGCGTCGCTCTTCTTGTTTGGCTGTTCGGTAATCCGTGTATATTTCTTTCAAGAGGGTTGGGTCTGTGACCCTCACACTTTTGTTGCTGCTCACATAGGTAATCAGGATTGTTTTTAGGTGCTCTTGGACAATCTTCCAAGGGTTTCCCCAGCATATCGCCTCATTTTGATAGTCGGGTAAACCTTCTGTGGTTATATTCCTTAATTTCTGGGACCAACTATAGTAGAAGACTGCACCTTTCTCTCTTCCTTCCAGGATTTTTGTTATCTTGGGGCTGGTGGACCAGATGGTACAATTCCCTATCTTGATTTCCACATAGGGGGTATAACTGTAACCGCCGTCATCGTCCGTTTCTTTTTCCATAGCAATATGGATTCCCCCAACTGGGAGGGCTCGCACCGTGAGTGGTATCCCTTGCATGTTGATTGAGAATTCAAAAAACGGTGTCATTTTTAGGGGGTGCCAATCAGGGTCTCGTATTCCATACTTGGTTCGGAGCGGCGCTTCAATTGCTTGTTCCACCCATTCTTCCCAGGAAGAATGTATCCTTTCATTTATTCTTTCCCACTTCCTCTGTTCCTGGGTTCTTTTCTTCTTAGATAGTGTCTTTAGGTATCCTAAATCTGGGATAATGAACTTCTTCGCCAGAGACATGTCCAATTCCTTTTTACACTGCCTCCTTAATTCCATCACCTCCATCTCTATTTACAGTATTTACAACTCTTCTTTTAGTGAGTCTTTTTTACTCACTGCTTCTTCTTCTTGGGGTTAGGTTTTGCCCCTGACGTTATGTCGCTTATTCTTTTCCAAAAGCTTTTCTTTTCTTCCTCCGGTGCTGCCTGTATGTCTGCTCCCACTGAGTATACACCCTTGTATCTCACGACGACTGCATACACCGTCAGGTCAACAACGATAGTTTGGTTGGGGTAAGGGGGCGTGGTTAACTTTGCTGTCTCACCAACCAGATCTGATAGGTTTCTGCTTCCCCCTACGTCCCAGGCTTCGCCAGGCGAGATTCGAAATCTTTGGGTCTTCTTTCTAGTTTTAGCCTCTGCATCTCTGTACTGGTCCAGAGCTGTCGTCCAGCATCGCAACCCGGTTCGGCTGAGGCCTTCTTCCCTGGGAACTTCCCCGGCGTCTTGGACTGCAATGTCACAATCTTCATAGACACTTTCTATGAGGTGGTCCCAGGTAGTCAGCTTCCACTGTGGCTCAGTGGGACTGTGCTCCGACCATCCCTCTGATGCCCCTTCTTCTGGAGCATCCTTTGGGGATAAGATCTGGTGCCCTTTTTCGAGGACCCAGAACGCCGTGAACACCGTCTCAGCTTCGAACCCGGTTCTGTCCATCAGCTCTCCCCAGACAGGAGACCAGGCGTTGTATATGGCTTCCTTCCACCTGGTCTTCTGGGTTGTGGGTTGGCAGCTCACTCCTGGTGGCGATTCTAGCAGAGGCCGTAGTGATTCGAGGGAGTCCAGGAATCGCCTTACTTGCCATCCTTCTGCCTCTGCTGCTTGGAACCGACGTCCTCCTCGTTGCCTGGCGGTGCATTGGCTGCACTGCAGTATCTTTTCTCCATCCCACTGGCATAGGCATCCTTCTCCTCTTTCTCCCTCTGGGCATGCCGTCCATAGCGTGATGACTTTGATCCTCGGTAGCAGTGTCGTTCGGCAGTTTCCACACACGTGTGCATCCAACACCTTCACTGGTTTTGGATCTAGTTTTCTGAGTTCTCTCAGTCCTTCTTCAATTTGGGCTGGTTTCTCTCTTCCACTGCCCGTCCATATCACCGTTAATTCAGTGGGTGAATCACATAGTGCACATTTATTTTCTCCAGTGCACCACCGTATTCGTTCTTGTGGTAACAGCATTGAGTGTTTGGCATGCCGTAAAATGTCTAAAGCTCTCCCTATTTCAACTCCTCTTGCATGTCTACTAATGATAACCACCCCTTTGACATTGGCCAATCTGACATAGGGTGGTAGGCTTTGTGTGCTTTTGGCCTTTGATTTGGTTCCCAACATCCTTTAGCCAGAAACTGGTTTCAGCTGCTCTATGCCTTGGATTCCGGACTTCTTCAGTTGTACTGTATTTCTGTCTAAAATCTTGACTACTATGTCGGCTTTATCATACTTGGCTTTCACTGCTGCTCCAGCTGGGTGGATCTGTGCCTTGAGCCAAACTCGTTGACCAACACTGAACTTGCTGTTCAGGTCAGACTCTGGTCCATCCGACTTTTGGTCCCTCCCAGTTTCTTCTGACCTGAAGGGGCGTTGGTTCAACTCCTCTGCAGGGGAGGGCCTCCCCTTTCTGCGTCGATCGTTCAGGGCTTCGGCCAGTTCGCAGGTTTTAGCGCTCCACTCTTTGCTATTGGCATTTTTACCAATCCAGCTTTTTACTAGTCCAATGGTCCTTTCTGCAACCCCGTTGGCTTGTGGTGTGTAGGGGGGTGAATAAATTCTTATTATCCCCTTCTCTCGGCACCATCGGTCAACTACTGCATTCTTGAAATGTGTCCCATTGTCCGTTCGAAGCTCCTTTGGCACTCCCAAGCAGGCACATGTTGTCTCTAGCATGCTAACTATACTGTTTCCATTAGCATGTCTTGCTGCTTTGGTGGCTACAAAGCCCGACATAGAGTCCACAAGCACCAGCAGGTACCTTTCCCCTTTAGTCCCGGTCACACCCATGGGTCCGGCCACATCCATGCAGATCGATCCCCATGGCACGGTGCTTTTGATGGTGAGTCCGCCGCTCCTCTGTCCTCTTCTTCCTGCGTTGTATCGACAGCACAACTCACAGTTTTTTAGCACCCGGCGGACCTCACTCCCCGGAATCCAGAGCTGCTGAGCTTCCAGTTCCCTGCGCGTAGGGTCAGCTCCGGCATGGCCCAGTGCCTCGTGCACGGCCATCGTCACCCCCTCCATGCAGTCTCTCGGGACGACTTTTCCCTTTGGTGTAGTCTCCCATTTTTCTTTACCGACAAAGACAACCTTTCTCATCTGGACGAAACGATCCACTTCTTCGTTTCCTTGCCAGTGAGGACCTTCTCTGCGGTGTGCTCTCTGGTGCACCACCACAAGGTCAATGTTCATTTTAAGTTCTGCTATCTTCTTCCACAGTTCATCATGCATCACCTTTTTTCCTTTAGCCGTCTCAAAGCCATTTTCTTCCCATATGGTTAGGTCTTCCTGCAGGGCCTGTACACAGTATTGGCTGTCTGAAACGAGCTTAGCTCTTTTAATCTTTCGTCGTTCAAGTTCAAGCAGTCCTTCCAGCACGGCGGTCACTTCACCTGCCTGGGCACTTCCTGCTGCTTGTCCCTTGTGTCGGGCGCGTTCTTTGTCCCCTTGCTTCAGGATGAATCCCCAGTATGCTGTCTGGTCGGGTCCTTTCCTTGAGCCGTCGGTATAGAGTGTCCACTCTATAGGTTCGTTGCTTTTGTCTGGTGCCGGATTGGCCTTCGATTGTCCGGGTCTTTCTGGTCCAATCTCTAGGTCTGGATCCAGTAGAATGTCTTCCCAACGGCCCCATCTGGCGTTGGTCGCTTTGGTGCTTTCAAGGGTCGCCTTTCGTAGGAATCGATGAACTTGGCTCTGTTGGCTATGGTCCTCCGATTCAGTGCTTTGAAGTTGATTACTGGTCTCCATCCGCCTCCTGCTGATTCTGGTTTCTTGACAGCTTGGATTGGGCTGTTGGTGATAGAATTAAACTCTTTTCTGATAACACCCAGGGAGCTTAATTCTTTTACTATCATGTCCATTTCTTTCACCGCTCCTGGGTTAAGGGGATACTGGCGGACTGGGGGGTGTACTCCACCTTCAATAGTGTGGATGTATTTCTCCCCCAGGTCCCCGCAGTCATTTTTGAATCGGGCCACTTTGGCACTGGAAATAATGTCTTTCAGTCTTACTTTTCCTGATTCAGACAGGTCGGAATCTGCGATTTTTTGTTCCGTCACCTCAGGGATGTCGACTGGTTTGTACCAGGTCTCTGTAGCTGTTCCAGTTGTGTTTCGGGGCAGCTGGATCAGTTTTGCACTCAAAATCTTCAGACGCCGTTTGATCTTTTTTGGACGAAAAGTCTTGTCATTTAGAATTCTTAGGTCATGCAGGGAAAGGAGGTCATATTTCCCTAATGCCCAGATAACGTCTTTCCAGATCCCGTAAGGGATACTGGTAACAGTTCCATCGGCTAACAATACTTTCAGGTGTCCTTTTGGTGTCAGGTATTTGCGGGTCATAGACACCTGTGCTCCTGTGTCTACCAGGTAGGGTACTCCGTCCACGTCGGAGTAGATCTCGTCTCCCACCGGGTAGCCATACTCCATAATGACCCGCCTACCGTCTTCCATTACTGTTGCTGCCCTCCGCTGGCCCCGACTTTGCGGGCCTCTTGGAGGGCTCTTTTCTGTTCTGGTGTCAACTTCTGGTACTCTTCACGGGGAATGAACTGGGGTCTATCCGCCGGAGGTTTTCCTCGCGATGGCCCTGGCTGCCTTTCCTGCTTTGGAGGGTGATCTCCGGATGGTCTCTCACTTGGTCTCTGCTGCTGGTACTGCTGACCTGGTCTGGGGCCTCGGTTCTGCTGCATTTGAGGTGGTCTTGGGGTTGCTTGATCCGCCGATCTCCGGAACCCTTGCTGGTTAGACTCAGTGCGTCGATCCTCTTCATACTTTCTCCTGAGGTCCCATCTTTTCACGACCTCAGCGATCTGTTCATCTGAGGTGGAGGAAGGGGTCAGCAGGCAGAAATCCACCTCGTTTTTCAGCCCTTTTGTGAGTCTCTGGACCACCTTCACCCTTCTTTCAGCTGGCACGTTTCTGCTGAGATTGTACCAGACCTGTGTGAGTGTCTGGCCTCCATTCAGCTTAAGTCGGGCCCTCTGGATCTGGGCGTCTTCATCATCTACTTCTTCCAGGACCAACCGCTTGTAGTGCTCCTCTGCAGTACTGTCTAGTCCTAGTGGTTCTTGAGTGACTCCGGACAGCCACAGTCGCTTTGCTTCTTCATTCATGGTATTGGCTTTTACCAGTGGCCAGGTTTGCCTCAAGTACTCTTGGAGCACCTGCCCCGGTTCTTTTGTCGGAACCATCATCTTGAGTTTTTTCATCTCTTCGATGCAGGGACCTACTGTAGACATTGATTGTTCACCGTAGCTCCTCTGGTAGGGTCTTGTTGGTCCGTAGTTGGCTGATTGTTGGCTGGCTGGACGGGCGCCCAGATCTTCGTAGTTCCCTTGCAGAGGGTGATCATCATCGCTGCATGAGGCTGTTCGTCTTTCTTGCTCCCTAGTCTTTTGCGCTTGCTTCCTGGCTGCTGCTTTCATTCTGCGGAGCATCACATCATACCCTATTGCCAGGAACCCTGATCTGAACGGTTCAGTTAGCTCCGTACAGTCTCTTAGTGTCGGGAAGGAGGGAGCCATCATCAAGTTGGCCCACTCCTTTCCCGTTGCTGCCACCGACAGTACCCATGTCTCGTCCAGTCGGTTTCTCCAGACTTGCGGGATCTCGTGGTCTGTCTGATGGGCTTCAGGAATATAGGCTCTTCTCCCATCTCTGGTCTCGATGTAGCCAAATGTGGGGTCTCTTGCCAGCCTCTCTGATGCCTTGTATATGTCGAGTATGGGTATCTTCTTTTTCGCCCCTTTTCGCTTCCCAAACCTCACCTCCTTAGCGCTGGTAAGGTTCTCCATTGCTGCCGACGTGTACGTCTCGAACTCTGACTCTTCTCCCTGGTCCTCGTCCGAGGTTCCTTCCGTCTGTGCTGGGGGTGGTGGATTCGCTCGGGTCTCCAAGTTGACCCTGGAGTGGTGCGGACTTTGGGAAGCTACTTCTCTGGTCTGTGATGCCACTGCCGGACGTGTCGGTCCCGCTGAAGTGCTGGGTCTTGCTGGAGAGGCTCCCTGGTGGCCCGGGACCAGTTGGGGCATTGTGCAGTTCCGGAATGCCGAATCGTCTTCGGAATCCATCTCCGGGATTGGGACGTTCGTTGGTCTGGGTGTGTTGTAGATGGCTCTGGTGGTGTTCACTGGGAGGATGGTTGAAACTTGAGGTTCTGAGGTACCAGGTGGATCCATGTGCCTAATGGTCTCTTCATCCCGCGTTGTTGGTCTCTCTTCCCCCTTGTTGGATCTTGGGGTCGAAGTCTTTCTTTCTCTTGGGGGTTTTGAGAGAGCCCTAGTGGGACTCGGTCTTTCCTCTGGTTCTGGTGGCTGCTCTTCTTCACTATAGTAGCCCACCGCCGACCTTGCGATTCGGACTCGCATTTCTCGTCTCTGTTTCCTGGATGTGACTACCACTATTTCGTTCACGTTGGACCATAGCATGCCCCTCACGACGCTAATGTATCCTGCCCTTAATGCCACATCTTCAGCCTGCATGCCGGAGAAAGTCTCTGATTGCAGCCCCATGACTGGCAGTACCACTCTTTTGAACTGATGTTCACCAGCAAACTGGAGGGCTTGTCCCAGGACCTCTATCACTCTGGCCTTGTATGCTTTTAGCGGACTTGTGGTGTACGGCTCCAGGGGGACATGGATGATCCCATAGTATCCTGTGTCTCCCCCACTGGTCAGTCTCATAGGTAGGGTTGAGATTTCGTCCTCCTCCTGGACTCTAGCGTCCTCTCTCTCTTCTTCATATTTTTCTCCTGCTTCTGTTCTTAGACGCCTTTCAAATTTCTTGTCCCTCGGCTTATAGTCTTCTCCTACAATGATAATCAGTCCATGGCCGTCTAGCTCCCATGGCTCTCCCACGTAGTTATACAGGTGCAGCCCAGATTGACTCTTGATCTGGGGTATTCTTTTGCTCAGGGGTTTCAGGCGGGGCAGGTGGTCTTGGTTTTGCCAGTCTTTTCCCATCGGAATCACCCCTTCACTCGTACCTAATTCTCCGAAGTCTAGGCCGGGTTCCTGGAACATTCCTTCCCCCTGGTGGTAGCTGTGGAGCAGGTGTCTGGCGACGGCTGGAGTCTTCTCGCCTACGATGGGGAACTTTATGTGCTCTTTCTCATGGCACCATTGCTCGTCTTCGAGAGCATCCGAGTCTTCGTCCAGGTCATCTTCGTCCGGGACCATCGTCATACTGATCACGCTTTTTACATCGCTGGTTAGTTCTATTGCATGTTCCCGGTACTCGGCTAGTTTCTTCAACAGAGGCTGGTGTTCTTTGTATCTGTTGGCGGCTGTTTCCTTCGTCCAGATCAGTACACTTGACAGTCCTGCCTCTCGGGCCAACATCTTTATTATTTTATCCGTTTTCCGTTGGGGACTTATCAGTGCGGCTACCCCTTGCAAGGGGCCAGTCTTTGGAAGCAGTATCTTAATGGCCCACTCAATCCATTTTTTAACGCCAGACTTGGTGTTGGTTACTTCTGGTGATTCTACTACTTTTACAGCAATATTCTGTACAGTCTTAGGGGCCATGTATTCTCCATGCAATACAACGTCTTTACAAATCTGCTTTCCGCAGCCCTCTTCGTCGACTTGATCCGTTCTTTCGAGGACGTGGTCTCGAATGGCTTGATCCCAGCAACGCCATCCCTGGCTCCAAGGGATGATGTGGAAATGGACCCCGGCGACTGCGTCGTCGGTTTCCCCATCTTTCTCCTGGGCTGCGCTGGCACCTCCTTCTGGCTCTGCACCGGATCCCGTCTGCGCCTTCGCCCCGTCCTCCGTTACCGGTTCTGGTCCCGCAGGTGGATTCGACGGCTGCCCCGGCGATGGTGGCCCTTGGGGAAGTACCTCATCCTTCCGCTGTCCCTCTTCTGGCTTCGGGGGATGGGGGTCTATTGGCGGCGGCAGGTTCAGCTCCTCCGTCTGGTCGTCCTCCATCTGGTCGATGATCTGTGGTTGGGGATTGGGGACTCCCCTCTCTCTCGGTGTCGGTTGTCTGTTGTCGGGCTGCACCGCTCCTAACCCCCTTAGCGCTTCGGGGCAAGAGAGGAGGGATGTCAGCTGGTTGGGTCTCTCCGCAGAATCGGCTGCTTCTCCTTGGAACCCAGCGATTGCTGCTACCGCGCCCTCTTCTGTCTTGCTTCACAGAGTCCGGCACGCGGATGGGGGTAGTTGTGTTCCCCTGGAACTGCCCCCGTTCTGCTGGGCTTGGGCGATGTCAGGTCTGCTGCTCCATCGGCCAGGTCACTCCCAGAGAACCCTCGTGGATCACACACGACCAGTAGTCTCCTGACTACCGGCTTTTCTCTCTCTCAGGGCGCAGGATCGTCTCTCTTTCACCAAAAAGATGTCCCAATCGTCGCCCCACGTTGGGCGCCACGTGTTGAACCCCGGGTTTATTCCAGCACTCCGTCTAAATGGGGTCTGATCCCCTATGGTGGACCGGGGTCTTACCCTACTAGCCTTAACCTGTGGGGATTCTACTTAGCTGGAGTTGATGCGAGACACTCGTCCGTCTTCTAACTACTGTTAATCCCAATCTTTACCCCGCTAACTCTGTTATCAATACCACCCGGAAAGACCCGCTAGGTGCAGTAGTAATAGCAGCCTAATTGGTTATAGTAGCTGTCTCTATGGTTCGTGCACTTGGTACGTGACGGAATAAAGTTTTAAGGCTAGGATAATCTGTCTAAGCCCTAGGGGTACAGGGAGTTTGTTAAGTGGAACTATGGCTAAGATGTCTTTAGAACCTTAGATGGTATGCACACATAAACCTAACATTTTACATTCATTAACATGCTATAACCCAAGGTGAATAACTCAAAAGAGAAAAGAATTTACTTTTTGTGAATTTATTGAAGCATTTTTAGCAAAGCATAGCAAGTATATAAATCATTAACAATCTGGTGATGTTTCATTGATTAAAACTTAAAACTCATAACATAATCTCTACCTGATTCTTTCCCTATCCTGTTCATAATTCTTTGGTTGGTTAACACGTTACCGCTCTTGTAGTTGCCCCATAGTCCAGTCCTTTGGATTCTGGTTCAAATGTCCCATATCATTGCTTTGCTTATAGTCTTTTGGAGTAAGGAATAATTTGTAATCCAATGAGTAAATTACTTCAAAAAGGGTGAAAGTTTGACAAAAAGGTTCAAAGTCCAGATTCCAAAAATTAAAAGTAATAAGTTCAATGTCCAAATCTGAATTAGCAAAATAATTAAAAAGGTTAAAAATCAAGAATCAAATTTAGGAAGACTTCCTTAACAGTCTGATCAGGACTGTTATTTCAGTCTTTAGATGCTGGAACCGGGAAAAGAGTAAAAATGAGAAAAAGTATTTCTCTCTTTTCTCCGTTAAATCCAAAGTAGGGAAAAAACATGCAGTAATCTTGACCGAGCAGTGGATCAGCTGCAAAGCGTCCCTTGGTTGATGATGGTTCTTCCTAAAGATGTTAAAAGTCTTTAAAAAGACTTTGGATCTTTGTTGTCGATCAATGTGGATCTTTGTCCTCCTTTAGACCACCGCATGTCTAAGACTAAAGTCACACAGATGGACAGCCGTCAGCATCTTTCGGAGAAGTAAGGTTAACAACTTTCTGACCGAATCTACTATGCTTCTCTTTGGGTTGTTAAAAAGCATAGTTTTTAGAAGTTGAAAATCCTCCCTGAGCCAGACGTGATGTGGTCTGACCCGAGTCCGGTAGACTTCTCTCCCTATCTGTACTTGCTCTATAGTTTTGTTCAAAAACCAATTGGCATGTAATGTGGTTACACCCTTGTCCCATGACGCACACTACTTAGGTCATGGTCCAGATGTTTCCTGTAAAAATTCCCCTATTTACTGGTTTTAACCAGTTCCTTATCCTTATTAGGAGTTGTTTTCAACTTTATCTGCTATTTGTAATTCCCCTTTTTATGAATCATGCTGACCATCTGGTGTTTTTGTCCTTATCGTACCCTTTTACACAATAGGGTCTTTCAACTAGTTACCCTTTTACACAATAGGGTCTTTCAACGTGTTCCTGTTTTTGAGAGACATGTCTCAACTTGTTCCTCTTCTTCAGAACATGTCTCATCCTGTCCCTGTCCTCTGTTTAACACTAATACTTTGTAATCACAATTGATCAACATTCCTTTCCACCTTATCATTCACATTGATTATACAAAACACATTTAAAAGGAATCATGTTTAAAATCACCACTTGTCCCATTCACCACATCATCACAATGGATACAGGTATGTATTGTCACACACTTTATAATACTTTGTAGTTAATCACACTTTTAATCATTCTGTTAATTCTGTTAACCTTTTAACCCTCTAACATATAGGTTCCTTTATTCCTACTGTCTTATTTATTGATTACACATTTTAATAGTACATGATTTTACTTTAAGTAACCCATTTTTATGTGCTATAAACGCCAGGCCTAGGCCTTTGACCTCTACCCATCTTGACAATATATTCATTCAGTCAGTCACAGCTTTCAGAACACGGTCGGATCCAAATGCAGGACTGTGAGACAGAAGCTGTGTTTCCATTACAGTTTTTTGCAAAACAATATCGATATTCCTCAAATTTCGACAGAGTATATTTGTGCTTTGAACGTGTTTCCATTGATGGTTGTTCTAGGCAGGAGGGTCGTAAGTCTCGTGAAATATCATCCCACCACATTTCACTGCTGTTAGCTTTGGAGCTTCAAATCACTTGACCGCAGTATCACCCTGATATTAGAGTGAATGAATCGGCTAATTCCCTTGTCAGTAAAAGTCCCTGACGAACTCTTTAAAGACACTAACATGTAAAAAAAAAAAAACACCTGTCTCACATTATATGGGTCTGTACATGTGGTCCCTACATTGTCAGACCGAAATATCAAGTGTAAATATAGTTTAGAGGTGTTTAAATGACAACCGCGAATTAGCATGTAATAGCATTAGCATGAATGAATCGGTAAATTCTCTCATCAGTAAAAGTCCCTGACGAACTCTTTAAAGACCCTAACATGTAAAAAAAAAAACCAACAACAACAACAACAACAACAACAACACATTATTATAAGCAGCCAATGGTTGTTATGGTTACAGTGACTGCAGCTATCATTTTCACTCTGAAAGAAGTGATCATGTGACCTTGTACGTAATATCCTGTGACATATAATTGCGGAAAAAGTCTTTCCATTGTACTTTTGCGATTAGAATATCGAAACGTCTGAAAAAACACCTCATGAAAACGTGAAAACTTTTTATCGATTTTTTAGTGTTTTTTTTTTCCAAAATTCAGGTGTTTCCATTACCAGTTTTTTATAGCGATATTTACATTTTGCAAATTTCAAAGGATAATGGAAACGTAGCTATTGACATCTATGACAGTTTATATTTAAATAGTTATTCGTGTTTTGTTTTAGTCAGGCCGGGCCACATTCATAGCTCCCTTTTTGTTTTCTTCCTTTGGTACTTTCATAAAATAAATTATGTTTGTCACGTCTGGTTCGATCTCCTGCTTTTTGGATCCATGCTTTCGAGCAGGCGTAGGCAAATCCAGTCCTTGAGGGCCAGTATCCTGCATAATTCCCTGTTCCAGAACAACTGGTTCAATTAATGATCAGCTCTTCACTAAGCTCTGCAGAAGCCCGATAATGATGTATGGTATAGGTGTTAAACTGCAGTCCTACATGTTTTACATATTTCCTTCTTCCACATGATTCAGTTTAACCCTTTAACTCCTGAAACTTTAGCAGTTCTACTGTAAAAATAATTAAAATGAGCAACAATTTCATGGAAATTGGTTCAGTACTTTTTACATAAAGTTGTTGATAATTAGACAAACGAACTATAAACAATACCCTTCTCCTCTTTCGGGGGGGAACATCTCATCCCATTTAGAATGAGACATAATCACCAAAGGAGAAACTCTTCAGTGAGACTCACATTGTGTGTATGTAAAATAAATGAAAAACAGAGAAAGTTTCCTTCATTTTTTTTCTATTTGTGATGATGATAAAGTCTTTATTATCATCATTAATACACAGGTGTGACACTTTGATTATTGTCAAAAACACTGTGGATGTGAGAGGTAGTTTTCCCTGTTTATACTGTGTGAAGTCACACTACACACACAAGGAGCAAATATTCCCCAACGCTTTGACATTCTGTCAGTACAGAACAGTGACATTTAACTACACAGAACAAAATGACATATTTAATTTTCCTCAACAGAGAAAGAGAGGAAGACAGAGAGATGGCAGCATTCTTACAGTCCAAACTTTCCAAGACATTGGCTAAAAAAGGTGAGTTTATCTTTCACATTTTCATACTTTAAAATAACATTTGTCAGTGCAGTGACCACAAACTGTCTTTTATCAGAAATGTAGCAATTTATTTATCTATATACTGTATATATTCAAATATTTATATTGGGTTTGTTATACAAAAATACAAAAACACAGTAATATAAGATAGAACGTTCAGGTTTGAGCAGTAACATCGTATAATATACTTTCACATATGAATGAACTTTGTTTGATTATCCATATTTTAAAAAACAACAAAAGCTGTACATTTAACAAAATAAAAATTATTTATAACCAAAAAAGGGTGATGTAGTGATGTGATGTATAATGTAAATTATATGCTGAACAAGTAAAGCAGAGAAATCTCTGTGAAAATAGCAGTAGTATCTGATATGTGATAGCTCCGCCCCTCGAGAAAATTTTTTAATAAAATTAATAATAAACAAGGGATAATGTATTGCCCATGTGTGACTATCAGAAATATATTTCCCAACAGCGCCGAAGGGAAATATATTCTCACTTATTCTACGGGTTATTACAGCTTATTACTGCTGCTATTCTAACAGACTGGATAACATAACTGTTACAACATAGTGAATATTTACTGTCAAAGTGGCCAAATTACCTGCGGAGTGATATGATAACATGAATCTGTAGTGACAAAACCTGTTGCCATGGGCAGCGGGCATTAATGGCGTAGAGGGCAGTTATCGAAAAAAATCTGCCCACTGGAGGCTGGGGACATCCACTCAAGGTGAATGGGAGCTGTCAAAACATTCTAGAGGGCCATATAATAATAATAATAATAATAATAATAATAATAATAATAATAATAATAATAATAATAATAATAATAATAATAATAATAATAATAATAATGATGATAATAATAATAATGATAATGATAATGATGATAATAATGATAATAATAATAATAATAATAATAATAATGATAATGATAATGATAATGATAATATTAATATTAATATTAATATTAATATTAATATTAATATTAATATTAATATTAATATTAATATTAATATTAATCATCATCATTATCATTATCATCATAATGAATAAATAAATAAATAAATAAATAAATAAATAAATAAATAAATAAATAAATAAATAAATAAATAAATAAATAAATAAGGCACACAATATTTCAGAGTTTATTGCAGTTCACTGCAAAGTCAGATCAAGTTTTCATGCCAAGGGTAAGTTTATCAAATTATGAAGAAGGTTAAATGTTGTGAAAATAGGTTAAGAAAGGTTCCCATGTCTTTTATATTTTATAGGCTTTATTTAACAAAGAAGAAAAGCTCATTGAGATTAAAAATGTCACAAAATTTAACCCACTTTATCCTCACTGGGGTGGTGGGGGTCACTGGCGGTGTAATCCAGCTACAGTGGGTGAAGGCGGGGTCAGAGGTCACCCTGTATGAGTCTCCAGTTCATCTCAGGGCTGAACATATATAGACAAACAATCACTGTCACATTCACACCTATGGACAATTTAGAAAGAACTTTATTTGTCATTATACAACTTTACAACAAAGTGTGTCCTCTGCATTTATCCCAGGGGTGTCCAAATCCAGTCCTCAAGGGCAGGTGTCCTACATGTTTTAGATATTTCCCTCTTCCACATGATTCGGTTTAACCCTTTAACTCCTGAAACTTTAGCAGTTCCACAGTAAAAAGAATTAAAACAAGCAACAAAATGAACCAAAATGGCCAAAGTCATCAATAAAATAAACAAAAATGAATAATAAACTGACAAAATAATTAGTAACATGAAGAAAGTAAAACACAAATGGAGCAAAATTAAAGAAAAAAAAAATACAAAGTAAAATGTCGATAAATAAACTAAATGAACAAAAATGTGTCTTACTTTGTTCATGTTACTAATTATTTTGTCAGTTTATTATTCATTTTTGTTCATTTTATTAATTAGTTTGGTTCATGTTGTTGCTTATTTTAATTCTTTGTTACTGTAGAACTGCTAAAGTTTCAGAAGTTAAAGGGTTAAACTGAATCATGTTGAAGAGGGAAATATCTAAAACATGTAGGACACCTGCCCTGGAGGACTGGATTTGGACACCCCTGGTTTAACCCATCCTTTCTTAGGTGCCATTGGGGCACTTGTAAGGACCAGTGGGCACCCATGGGGACCCGTCTCCAGAGTCGAAGTTCTGTTAAGGGTCAGAATCAACTGGCTGGAGGATTTTACCCTAACAAACATGATTTTGGGTGATGGGGGAAACCTGAACACCTGGAGGAAACCCATCCAGACACAGGGAGAGAAACACGCAAACTCCACACAGAAAGGCCCGCACGGTCCGGGAATCGAACCCGGGTCTTCTTTCTTCTTGCTAAACTAAGATTAACCAATGAACCTATGAGTGCATGTGTTTGGGTGGTGGGAGGAAACCAGAGTACCTGGAGAAAACCCACACAGACACTAGATCAGACCTGGCAAAATAAGGCATGTGGCCCCATAACTGGCCCTAACCGGCCCACATGAGGTCACTGGCAAATTAGACGTCAATGCAAATATATATCATACAGCTTTTATTTCATAGAATGTGATAAATTAATGTTTTTTCACACATACTTTCCACACTCAATATAAGACTTATTCATTAATTGGTTTGTTGGTCAGTTTCAGTCTATTCATATGTCAGCTAATGCAAAAAAAAAGATTAAGAATGCGGAGATTTTAATATGACATTGGCTCTAAGTGTTTCTTAAGTGAAGTCAGAAAAGGAGCTGAAATACACAAGCAAATCTGCAGTTAAAATCTTTCATGTAAAATTAATATGGAGCTGGTTTTGTACATTTTCACATTCATTAAATAGTTGTATTCTATGTTCTATATTTTCACTGTATCATTGTATTGTTTCATTTACTGTTTTTTTTAAACAGATATATATTGAGCAGAGTTACAGGTGAATTGATCCGGCCCTGAATCACTTGTTAACATTTCTCATGTGGCCCCATAGGAAACTTAATTGCCCACCCCTGCACTAGATTTAACTGAGGAACAAAGAGTGAACATAACTGACACCTTTGATCTACTTTTCACTCAGGTGCTTTCAAAGATCAGAAGATGGCGTCCAAATCCCAGGTGACACCGGCTCCATTTCTGACTAAAACTGGACTCACACTGTTGAAAGACTGCTGTGGATTAACCTGCTCCATCATGTAACCCACCGTCATCCTTATTAGGAACCGTTATCTCCATTCATTTCCATCTGACTCCTCTTATGCATATGAAGTAAGATATATATATATATATATATATTATCAAATCTCGTGTGATTTGCTACTGTGAAATACTGTGCTTATATGTCTTGCAGATAAAGAAGATGACAGGCTTATTGTTTTATAATGACTCCTGTCTAATTAAGGTAATGGGATATGATTGCGGCAGCTCCAATTGTGCCCTTAACCATTTGATATGTATAAGACGGTGTACGTGTAGCCGTCCCTCTAATTTAATAACAGATTTAAAGTATTGGTTAGCAATGAATCATTTGGGCTGTGGAGGTCTGGCTGATGGATTCATGGATTAATTCACCAACAGATTCATTGTGAGGGTTTTTAATATAACATGTGATATCTCATAGTACAGTCAGTCAACACTACCAGCTATTTTATCAAACAACGAAATATTAAGTTCTTAAATTCAAGTTAATGTGACTGCTACAAACTGTCCGTCATTCCCACTAACTGTCAATGTAGGTGGAGAAAAATGTGTTTAACTCAGTTTAACTCATGGTAAAGGAAAATGAAATAGTTTTCAAATGTAAGAGTCATTGCATGAGATAACCAGGCAGAGGTCAGAAGATGGGGGTCGACCAAATCTGCTCATACTTGTATATGTATATGTATGTATAATGTATATATATGTATAACAGGTATGTGCAATTGTATATTTTTATTTTTACTTTTTTTTTCACACATAACATAACAAAACATTTCCCCCGACACATAAACAATCAAAAAGCAGACACCAGTGCCCATATCAGTACAGATAACTAGATCCACTATCAGACAGTTCCCCTTTTTTTACCCCAACCCATTTCAATCAGTATCCAAATACAGAGGTAGTAAAAGTACTTAAGTAGAAGTACAGTACTGTGCTCTCGTCTGTGATTTAGTGTCCTTCCAATTCACAGTAATCATTTTCTTAGCAATGAGTAAATACGCAGTGTATATATATATATATATATATATATATATATATATATATATATATATATATATATATATATATATATATATATATATATAATTTACGTTATATGTATCCTTTGTTACAGCTTCCAACAGGTACACCACAGGACCTTTTTAAACATTTAAAGTTTTGTCCAGTTTTTTCCAGAACACCTGAATTATTGGACGGTCCCAAAATATATGCATATAATCTCAAATTCCCCCACAATTCCTCCAACACATTTCAATCAGGGGTGTTTTGACAAACAAGGAAATGTTCAAATTAACATTTAGTATTAAAATATTTCATTTTTATTTTCCATTTAAACTCTTTCTATAATTTGACTATTTAATCCACACATAGTTGTTCTCACACTTTATCTTCAATTATAGTATTTAATTTCAATTCCCATTTTTCTTTAATATTCAATGTGTTTTGTGAGGTATCGGTGGAGAAATGTTTATATATCTGAGATATATGCTTTTTATTTGGGATACTATTGTAGAAATAAAATATTCTTCCATTTTATTTAGACGTCTACTAACTGTCTTTCTTTCTCCGTAGCTTGTGAGGTAGTGTCATATTTGGAAGTATCTTTATGAGGTCATTTAATGTAAGTCTGAATTGTTTGGTATGTGCAACTATGAAGTCATATGATTAAAACCCTCTTTCTATTTTTCATTACGGAGTTCTGGGACCCTCCTCTGAGACCCTCGAAAATGAAACTACTTATATCTAAAAATTACTAAAATTACGATGGCTCCCCTGATAATTCTGTTAAAGCTACAGACATAAATATTATATTTCTATATAGCATAGATTCCTTAGTTTCACAGACCAAAAGTTGAAGAGTAGATATGAAATGTTTGTCATTTTATGGGGCAGTATCTCCTATGGGCAGTGGCTTTGGTGAATTACATTAGTGTTACTGGAGAGAGCAACATGTACTAATTCAAAAACAAGTGTTATATAATTGGACCATATATAACACAAGCCGTCTTATGTGGATGTTTTAGTTTTTGGACTATAATGAAAAAAGCTGAAAAATACCTATAAAGACCCCCCTCCCCTCCCATTCACAGCTCACATTATGTATGGCCCAATTATAAAACACTTGTTTTTTGAATAAATCGATGTAGTTCTCTCCAGTAACACTAATGCAGTTCACCAAAACCACTGCAAATGACCAAAAAAATTAAAGGGATAAAATTCTGCTTTTATCTAATCTTCAACTTATGGTCTGTGAAACTAAGGAATCTATGCTATATAAAAAAAAATAGAACATTTATGTCCATAGCTTTAACAGAATTATCAGGGTAGATATCGCAATTTACATTTTTAGATAGAAATTGTTTGATTTTTGAGGGTCCCAGAGGAGGGTCCCAGAACTCCGTAATGTAAAATAGCCAGAGGGTTTGAATCGTATGGATGTTCTTAGTTGCACATACACTGTAGATTTGGGAGTGTTAATTTGGAGACAATGGGACCAAATACACTCTAGAAGAAGTTAAATAAACTCTCTAAGTGTTGATTTAACACTGCAAAATTTACTGTGTACCTATTATACATATAAAATATGAGCTGATTTGGCCGACCCCCACCTTCAAACGTCTGCCTGGTTTTCTTGTGCAATGACTTTTAAAGCATGAAAATTCAACTCTGTGAAACTTCAATGGCCTAAAAAAAATTAATGAATTTCTCTTGTAAATAGCACTGAGTTTGAGTGACTACATGTTAGTAAAGTCCAAATGAAATAGTCTTTTAATTCTGTCAAAGGTCCAATAAATCTATTCCCACTACTTCCTTGAAAACGTACACTGCTATTTTGCAAATTTTGTATTTTGCATCACACATGCATTATTTCCCACTTATTCTACAGAAAACATCAGTTTGTTAGCAGCCATTGCACTTGAAAAAACTGAAAGTAACTGTTTTGATTGACACCTCATTTGACAAACAGGTTGTTGTGTTCCCAGCTTCCAAAACCAATAAAAGTTATCATTGGAAAAGCGGGAAATTTGGCAAAATTTAGGAAGTATCTAATATTATCTGAAGAAAATGCATGTAAACAAACTCAATTTTGAATAATAATTCAAAGTGAATGTAGATAAGACTTTATATAATGTTGCTGTATTGTTTTAAGTCCCTATCTCTAGTCTGCACACATTAAATTTCTTTAAATTTAGGCAAGAGCAAAATTCAGATTTTTGATATTGTTCAGATTTATATTAATCAGTACATTGATGGTTCAGAAAAATATATACATTTAATTTCATAAATAGTTTTATTAACCCATAAAGTTCTACTTTTGTGGCAGTTCCAAAATATTTTTCCTTCATATTTAATGTTTCTTCAGTGATTTATCACCATTTAATATAATATTATTACTACCTGGCATTTTAGTCTGTGAAAATCATGTATTTTCTTTTATTTAATTCACTGATCATGCAAATGTTCATAAGAGATTAGTCATATCTAATGAGCATGAAAAGATGACAAACTGTATTTTGTACCAATTATTTACATGTATTGATAGGATTAATGAATCAGAAGTTATTAAACATGTCAGATCAATAGGTGATATTGGTCGCCAGTGGCTGTTTCGGGTTTTATGGGTTAAGCATTTAGGTAAAAATGGTGAGAATTTAAAGGGTTATTAACAAATTAATTGATATTGTGTATTGTTTTTCATCAGATATAGATGCACATGTATCCACATGGCAGCGGCCAGTTACTATAATAAAAAAACCAAAGTGTCTGATCTGAAGATAATGAGTCATTTAGTTTATGCCTGAAATAAAGTATTTTCTCATGTGCTATGACCTTCCTCCTACGTCCATGTCTAGTATTTATCTGTCTGACTGTATCATCTTTGTTATGCTGTAAAAATAAAGACTTATCCTCTCTCAGGATGCAAAAACATTCCTGTTTTTTTTTTCTGTCTTGAACTAATATGAGTTCAAAGGAAACTGTTGTATTAAGCATTTGAGGAAACATGTGTTTGTCCATTTTATGTTACTTTATATTTTATTCCACTACATCTCAAAGGAGAATCTGTACATTTTAGTCCATTATATTCATCTTCCAGATTATATATTTGTTTATCTACTTCCCAAATGTGTTGCTTTTGTCTGTGATACATACTATGGAAAGTATTTTGATGGATTCACAAGAAAACACAGGAACTCTTTTTAACACGTTCTCACTGCACAACAATGATACAAACATTTTTACCACAGTGGGACAATAATAATAATAATACTAATAATAATACTAATAATAATAATAATAATAATAATAATAATAATAATAATAATAATAATAATAATAATAATAATAATAATAATAATAATAATAATAATAATAATAATAATAAACTTTATTGCAGACACATGTCCGTATCACACACCATACAGTATCCAATATATAATATACATAGTATAAAAATAGTTTATATAAGAAAGAAAAGACAAGAAGAAAGAAGAAAAAAGGACATATTTAAAAAATATACAGACTATTGCACCAGTGCCTCCTTAGGGTACAGGTAAATCTGTAGCTAGATTTGGTGGGGTTGACTAATGACGACTCACACTTCACTAAAGACAGCAGCTACTCAAATAAAATAAATACATACAATATTATATTTATTATATTTACATTTTCTCTAAATTCTGAAAAATCCATCCATTTTTACACAAAATAAATTTGTATTTTCACCCTCCTGTTATGTTATGAGTCAAATTGACCCATTTTAAAAGTTTGAACATGGATGGAAAATAGTTTTAAAAAACTATTTTCAGTATGAAAATTAGTGTAGTTTGTGATCATCTCCTTCATAAATACTGTTCAGGTGAATTTAACCCAGCTGTCAAACTGGAGGTAATAGGGCGTCCGAAATATCACTGTTTCTTTCTTTATAACTGTACACTGTAAACCTGAACATTCAGAATAATTAAATATATTCAGTTGTGAATACTCCAAGTTTCATAAATAGTACTACTGACTCAAATGTATTCAGTTGTTTTAACATGTTCTGCTTTTTAAGTACTTACAACTAATATTTTTATTAAAGGAAACTATTATGGATATAAATGAACATAATTTAAAAACATAGATGAGGTAAAACTGAGTGGAATTAAATCATTAAATGCTGAGAATGATATTGTTCTGTTATTTCTATTGTTTCAAATAAGGATGATTGAAAAAAATAAACTTAACTGATGTAGTAGATGATGAAATATAATTTCAGAACACTGTAAATAACCACTAATATCTATTACACCATAAAAAAATACAATCACAAACACAGTCATTTTATTCAGTGTCTGTGGTTCAGTTGGTAGAGCAGGTCGTCCAATGACTGAAGGGTCAAAGGTTAATGTCCCAGCTCTGTCTGTCCACATGTCCAAGTGTCCTTGGACAAAGACACTGAACCCTGTCTTAGTCTCCCAGTAGGACTGACAGAACCTTAGAATACTAAGTTAATAAGTAATGTTTTAATTTAAATATACTTTAATAAACATTTAAATTTTAAATTCTGGAAACTTGTATTTTTTTTAAGTTTCATCAACTTAAAATAATTGAGGCAATCGAGTGCCTTAAATGTTTTGAGTTCTGCTAATTTATTCAGGTTTACAGTGTGACACAGATTGTGTTATGTTTAGTTTTAATATTATTTTTTATATGTTGATCTTTCAAAAGTAATAAAGTGGTGAAACATTAAAAATAAAGTTTGAACATGTATTTATTTATGAGAAACAAGTGAATTATCCTAATTGAACCATTACCTGTTAATGGATAAGTAACATCACTGCACTAAACACTGATACAATAGTTAATAATAATAATGGAATTAGTAATAAAATATTAACTAATGCTGTTAAGAGTTTTTTTTATTTGTTTCAGACATCTTTTGGTTAATTCTTTGCAATTATTCTTTTAAGCCAAAAATCATCATTATTTGAAACATGGGGACCCTCTGCTTTATATGAATGAGTTCATTTCTATCAGGATTCAGGAAGGTAAAAATCCAAGAATAGAAATACATCATATTATTAGAATTATAAAGTTCAAAGTTAAATGTAGTCAGTATCATAACCTATCATGTTACAGTTCAACTACTTACCATTCCTCTTTGATGATTTAAGCTAGTAAAAATAAAAACTCTTCTGACCAGTTGGCTATGGAAGTGTAATTTCCTTCGTCTGGCATGAGTTCTACTATCACATCAGGTGTGGTTTGACTTAACCATCAGATACGAGTGGGAGTCAGGACCCTGGACCGACTCCAAAGAGCATCCTGTGTGTTACTGCCATGACAACGGGATGAGGATGGCGGCAGGGTGTTATTATTCTTCATGCGGTGAGATGAAAACCACATGGTTTCACCTCCACACAGTGATGGTCTTTTCCTTATCTGTCCTAATGTTACACACAATAACGTATTATTAGTTCTGAGTAAGTTGTATAATGTTTTAATAAGGAAGTGTAATTAATTTCAATATAGTGTATATTTATATCTAATAAATCTGTCAGTATGTTTAAGCTCAGTAATTGTTAGATTAAATTAGATAAATAAATAAAAAAAAAGACAGCCTGATCCAAAAAATCTGAATAACCTGAAATGGATGTGGAATTTTACCAATATTGTGAATGTTACTAAATATGTGTATTTGTAAATCCACTGTTATCTTTAATTTGTGATGCACATGTTTATGCGTCTTTGGGTGTCCAGAAAAGTGCTATACAAATAAAATGTATGAGTAATACATTTTATTTGTATTAGTAGTAGTAGTAGTATTAGTATTATTATATAAATGATAAACTAAAGTGCCATATTGTTAAGGATTTTCAGGTTGTTAATATTTGTGCAAGTACGGTTTATAGATGTAAACATTTTCATGATGGAATTTGACTATTTTTGCTCAGAAACATAGCGAAAACTTTGGAGTTGACATTATTTATATGTTTTTATCTTATTATTTCTATTATTTTCCTTCATTTTATACCATTTTAGGCTGAATGTGGCATCTGAATTAACATGAGTTGGACACCCCTGCTGTACAGAATATGAACTGTTCCACTCTCTAACTGTCTATTATTATTATGTCTATTTAGAAATAAACCTTATGACTCTTCTTTAATGACAGGATTTATGTTTCTTTTATCTCCACTTGAAGTCCAGATGTGAGTTGTTGTGCAGTTTATATCTAGTTTTAAAACATCTTTGATCCTCAGAGTCAGAATATTTAGAGATGAGGTAAATCTGCAGATGTCTCCAGGTCTTAGGGGACAGTGATGATATCTCCATGTGCTGCAGAAACACTACTGATATCTTCCAGAGATAACAGAGAGCACTAATGTCTTCAAACCAGTCTATGCTGAGATGAAAGTGCAGGACACAGAAACACTGCAGGTGTTAATCTTCTGACAGGACACTTATCATGAAACCATCTCTGCACACACAACCTGCTCTAACATTATAGTCCTTTAACACCTTCTGAGTATACGCTAACATTCTATTTTTCTCTGATGTGTTTTACACTGTAAAAAAATGTATGTAGAATAAACAGTATTTCTGCCTTTAGTTAAAGAATGCAGCTAAAGAACTTGTGCTAAGACCCAGAGACACTAAAATCAAAGTAGTTGTTGTACTTATATTTGTTAGCATTGGGGTAAACATTATCATGGGGGCCGTTGTTACCTGACTAGCAGCATAGTGTGTATGCTTTAACCCTTTCATGTGAGCGTCGAGGCCTTTACAGCCCATTGTTCCTAACGTCATGTCTTGACCACATACTTTACATAGCCCTTCATATTCACACAGTGTTTTTGATAAAAAACTGTTGTATTTCATCTCCTCAAACACACTAATCACTGAACTTCCACTTCGCCGTCTGGGTTCATGTTCACGTATGTCTGTTCCAACCATTTGTTCTTCGTCTGTTCTACTTAGGGTGACCATTCGTCCAGATATCTGTCCGGCCGTCTGTCAAGTGTCCAGCTTTTTCACATCTTGTCCTCCTTTCATACAATCGTCTGCCACCGATGCATTAATCGTCATAAATCCCCACCAGTTATTTATACTTGTTACTCTGCGATGTTCACAGGCAGATAGCATGTCGTAGGCTATGCAATGTAAATATTCGTGCGAAGCAGCGCACAAAGTGGACACAATGAAGGCTGAGCTGCAGGTGCACCCCCCCCCCCCGGGCCCGTCTGTCCTAACTTTAGGAATTTTTTTTGTCCTCCTTTTTGGACACAAGTGTCCTCCTGCAGTGTGATTCCTGCTCTATTAGACACACCACAGCTCTATGATAGAGCAAACATCTACTTTTTCTGCATCTTATTAACAAACGACGCTCGCCAAATAAATTAATAATAAAACTAGCGCGGAAAAAAATCCAGACATATGTTTTTCATTAACCATAGGCTACCCAGATGAAATTTAATACCTCCTATGTGAAATGTAATGCCATACTTCAAAAAATAATGAAATATAATGCTTTTTAAGACCTTAAAAAACACATATTGTAAATAAGACTTTTGATGGATCCGCGGAGATCCTGAAAATAAAAGCCGATTTGCCTTTTTTTTTTTAATAAAAAAAATAACAGAAGATAACATTTAACAATTTAGATTTAAAATATGCAGTCAAGGAAGAACCCATTAGATTTTGAGCAATGAAGGTCAAAGGTCAAGGTCACACTAAAGGTCAATAGCTAAAACATGTAAGTGGTAATATCTCCGGATTCAGACAAGATAGAATCTGGTGGTTTTTTTGCATTAAAAAATCTGACATTGGATGGGTCAACACTGATGGGTCGATCACATCATATTTTGACGTCATATCAAGGTCAAACTGACTACCTTGTTGTTTGTATTTTTCCCCATTTATGGATTTTACGTCACGACAACGAGGTAACTTTAAGGCCTCACACACATCATCTGCCTCCCTCTACCATCCTCCTTTACTCTTCCTCTCATCATGTGTTTTGTTTCTGCTCTCAGTGTCCAACACGTATACACACCTATACGTCTCATTTACTCTACTTTGAATAAACGTCATAGAAAAACACCAGTATGACAAATGATGAGCTAGCGGTGGGGCTCTGCAGACTCTTAACATGCATGGACAGCTGCATAAATGTTTTTTTTTTCTGCTGCCAGAGACTGTGGCTGAGATTATTAAGAAGCTTTCACAGGGAAGTCAACGCTGGAAGGAAAAGAGAGAAGAAAAAGCACAAAGTCTTTAATTGGCGAAGCATGATATCACATTCCCAGGGACTATTTAATGTCAGCCAACGCGGCAAACAAGAACAAGCAGCTTTTTCACTATCGTCCAATTAGAGTGGGTTGGAAGAAACTTGTCTATATTCACAGTATGTCGCCCCCTGATTAGTCTTCTCAGGCTGCAAATTAAATACAGTGGAGAGCCAGTGCACAGGTCTGTTAATCTGCAACCAGCTGTGACGGCCTTTATCGGCTGCCACGAGGATGTTACCACAAAACACACCAAAGTAGAAAGAGTTGAAAACACAGCTGCAAAAACGTACTCTCCAGTGAGATGTGCAGGAACTTGTCTGTGTTCTGTTGTATTTGTGACTGTAGTAAATGAGACATGATACAAACTGTGGTTAAAAAATAGATGTTCATTCATTTTTTTAAACCATAATTAAAGGGTAAAAAAAATTAAATAAAGTGCAGACAGTGCATACCTATGTAGAAGCCTGGCCATGGTTAAAACACTGAGTGAAAATTTACTTTTGTATATTTGTATTTTTCAGGCGCCACGGTGGTGCAGTGGTTAGCACACGTGCCTCACAGACAGAAGGTCCTTGGTTCTATTCCCACACCAGACCTTTCTGTGTGGAGTTTACATGTTCTCCTCGTGTCTGTGTGGGTTTTCTCCAGTTTCCTCCCACCATCCAAACACATGCACTGATAGGTTAATTAGTTAATCTAAATTGTCCATAGGTGTGAATGTGACAGTGATTGTTTGTCTATATATGTTCAACCCTGAGATGAACTGGAGACTCATACAGGATGTACCCTGCCTGCACCCATTGTAGCGGGATTAGGCCCCCAGTGACCCCCATGACTCTAGTGAGGATAAAGCGGGTTCAGATGACAAACAAACAAAGTTTTTAGTTTTTGGGCTGATAACACGACTGCAACCCTCTTTGCACCTTGTTTTAAGGCCGTTTATAAGACGTCAGCTCACGTTTTATCCATAACACATTTATTTATTTATTTACTGTATGAATGTGTTGTGTGTGGGTGCAGTGGTGCAGTGGTTAGCACTCGTGCCTTACAGCAAGAAGGACCCTGGTTCGATTCCCACACCAGACCTTTCTGTGTGGAGTTTGCATGTTCTCCTCGTGTCTGTGTGGGTTTCCTCTGGATACTCTGGGTTCCTCCCACTGTCACAACCTGCCACGACCTTTCCCCTATCATTACCTCTCCTGTCATAACCTTTCACCAGATGCACCTTCCCCCGCACCGCGCATCTGCAACTATATAAGCAGTGAGGCCCGTTTGTCACCTCCATAACCCAGACACGCAGCCTATTTCCCTTATCACCATAGCCTGGACATTTCTTCCACCACCACGGACTCTGGCTGAGACCCTCCCCCCCCCAGGTTTTGTGTTCTGTCTGTGTCTTTGTTGCTATTTTGGTTCAGTTGTTTATTAAATCTGTTATTCCCTTCAGCACTGAGCATCTGAGTTCTTCCTTCACCTCACCCCCTCATGACACCCACCATTCAAAAACATGCACTGATAGGTTAACGCACTAAACACTATAGCTAGGAATCAAGAGGTGCTGGTCCATCATTGTCATTGTCACATGATGTCACAAAAATTATAATTTGGTACTTTTATTCATGTGGCAAATGCTTTGAAAAATCACCCTTGTTTTGTACAAATAAAAATTGTCTGTTTTATCACTTAATATTTCCATTCTGAAGGAAAAAAACACATGACATGAACATAATGAATGACTCCTAACATTCATTCTTTCATTTACCAAATTGTTTAATCTTTGAGAGTGTTGTGTGAGGAGGTGGAGCCAAAGCAGGGTCCACCCTGGACGTTCACCATGGACATGTCAACAGAGTCTCAACATAAAATCTGGAGTTATCTTTGTCTGAGACAGAGTAAATAAAATAAATAAAATAGCTTTGATTCCAAGAAAAGACTGGGACCTGTAGTAAAGATAAGTTATTTTATGATGTCATGTTGTCTCTTTATTTTTCTTTATTGCACTTTATGTTGAATTTACTTTTAATTATTTTAAATAAGTGTTTATATTTTTGTCAACCCTGCAAAGAACTTATCCAGAGTGAAACCTGCCATTACCTGAAATGTATGTGGGATAGGATCCACCTCCCCCTATCGAGGCACACACACACACACACACACACACATGTATATATATATATATATATATATATATATATATATATATATATATACGGCGAACCTCCAGGAATACATCAAGAAAATGGCCCCCAATGACCAACTGCTAAGTGAATGCCTCAGGCAACAAAAGCCCAGTAAGGTCGAGGAACCAGAGGGGCTATCATGGAAGGACAAACCCTTGCATGGCGTGTACCATCGACAAATTGAGGAAGTGGCTGATATGGAAAAGACATACCAGTGGCTGGAAAAGGCTGGACTAAAGGACAGCACAGAGGCGCTACTCATGGCTGCACAAGAACAAGCCCTGAACACCAGAGCAATAGAGGCCGGGGTCTACCACATCAGACAGGACCCCAGGTGTAGGCTGTGTAGAGAAGCCCCTGAGACAGTCCAGCACATCACAGCAGGGTGTAAGATGCTGGCAGGCAAGGCATACATGGAGAGGCATAACCAGGTAGCGGGCATACTGTACAGGAACATCTGTAAAGAGTATGGACTGGAGGTCCCAGGGTCAAGATGGGAGAACCCCCCAAAGGTGACAGAGAACAAACAGGCCAAGATCCTGTGGGACTTCCAGATCCAGACTGACAAGATGGTGATGGCCAATCAGCCTGACATAGTGGTGGTGGATAAACATGAGAAGACAGTGGTGGTGATAGATGTAGCAGTCCCCAGTGATAGCAACATCAGAAAGAAAGAACATGAGAAGCTTGAGAAATACCAAGGGCTGAAAGAGGAGTTAGAGAAAATGTGGAGTGTGAAGGCAACGGTGGTACCAGTAGTGATCGGAGCATTAGGGGCAGTGACCCCCAAGCTGGGAGAATGGCTCCAGCAGATACCAGGAACAACATCAGAGATCTCTGTACAAAAGAGCGCATTGCTAGGAACAGCTAAGATCCTGCGCAGAACCCTCAGGCTCCCAGGCCTCTGGTAGAGGACCCGAGTCTGAAGGAGACACCGCCCACGTGGGGCGAGAGGAACATTATTATATATATATATATATATATATATATATATATATATATAGAGAGAGAGAGAGAGAGAGAGAGAGAGAGAGAGAGAGAGATAAAGTATACATATTAAAACACCTTATTAAGACACAAAATACATATACATATAACTGTGCAAAACTAATTATAATTATGTGACAGTGTTTTTCAGTGGTGTATCTGGATGGAATCTGTGTCTGACTGAACATGTTCCTGTGACTGACCAAAGTTGTCCAAAGAAATACAAAAAAAGAAGCATGATAACGAACAGGAAGTCATTAATGAATCATATGTTTTTACCAACCACATGATTTGAAAATGTGCGAAAATAATAAAAAAAAAAAAAACACAATTTCCAGGCTCTTTATCTGAATGCATTGCAATTAAATCCTGTTTGATTGAATACACGATGAATACCTTCATAATCACTAAAGATTAAAACAAAACAAAAAAAACCTGCTCATATGTGTAATTATTTCACTGCAGTTTTACAGTGGTTGTTCATTATGTGTATTTGTCTTCTATAGTACCATAGCAACTGTTGAGGTAAAACATACATATTGAGCATAGTGGTTGCAAACACACTGTACCATTATTTTACAGGGAGTAAATGTATTCCATATTTACCCTGTTACAAATATGAAACCATTGCTCTGAGCATTTTGAAACAAACTGGATATTCTATTGAGTGCAAACACCACAGGCTCATCCTTCTGTTCACATAGATCAAACAGAGCTGAATAATACCCCGAAGATAACTACGTATAAAGTAAACATATTCTTGCAGGCATCACTAGTAGGAAGCTGCCTTTAGTTTATATTCATCTTTTCTGTAATTGCCTACATAAGCTACCTAACAATATTTTAAATGGGTAGTGTCTCTGCTGGTGTAAACAGAGGAGTAGGCTGTGGTTCAGGGGGAACAGATATAATCTCTGCTGCTTTACTCGGCTGAGTCACTGTGTGAGTCATGTACACCATAGCTGTGATCAAACACAACAAACACATCTTCAGTGTCAGTAAAAGTCACATTTTTGTCAGTACACAGTCTCTCAGGTCTGGCACTAGTTCATTCTTTCATGTTGTTGCTGTTGTAGTTGTATTTAAACCTTTAAAGTTCATGTGGAACATCAGTCTAAATACTCCAATATTTGACCTAAGGACGGTTTAACCACATGAACTTGAATGGATCAATGAACTGACGGTCAGTGACATGTTCTTGAACTCAGGTTTACTGTGGCAGACTTTCAATCATCTTACATGTGTGGCCAGCAGCGCCTCCCTGTGGCACAAAAACACACATCCACACTGATCACTGTAACTCAGGGGTGTCAAACTGGTCCTCGAGGGCCGGTATCCTGCATGTTTTAGATGTTTCCCTCTTCCATTACACCTGGAGGTCATTGCATCATTATCAGTCTGATGAGAAGATGATTATTAGCACTTTAAGTGTCAGCGCTGATGTGTTCTGAATGGATGATTTAGTTTAAATATTTAGAAAAATTCAACCGTTTTCCTTTTAGTTTAGTGCATGGAAAGGGTGGGTGCCAAAAAGCAAGATTTTTTTATTTTTATTTTATTTAAACATTTTTTAAAGGGAAAAATTAAAATTGCTGGGGCCAAATTTCAATACTAGTTTTCTTCTTTTGTAATAATTGTTTTTGTCTAAATTTTCCACATTATTTGTCATTTTGTAAATATTTATTTGTTTTTGTTGCTCCTTTTGTTAATTTTTCTACATTTTGTTTATTTTCTATTTTAGTATTTTTCTTTGATTTTCTGCCATTTGTGTCTTTACTTTGCTCATGTTACCAATTATTTTGTTAGTTCTCAGGAGTTAAAGGGTTAAACTGCATCACATGGAAGAGGGAAATATCTAAAACATGCAGGACACTGGCCCTCGAGGACTGGAGTTTGACACCTGTGCTGTAACTAGTTGAAAACAGCCACAGTTCAGTCTAAACGGCAACAATACTGGAGGAAGTACAGACACTGGGCCCTATCACCCTTCTCTAGTCCAGTTATAATTTATAATATATCATAATTATAATATAATTACATATAAAATATTTTATAATCTCTATAATAAGTCATGAACAAGTTTGTTCATGACCATTTACCCGGTGTCCCCTTTACCCACTCCCCTCTGGGGGGAGTGAAAACTTTTTCAGTAGTATCCACCTAAGGAACCATAGACAACAGGATCAGTGACTCACCTGTGTCCTGTACTGACCTGAGACACTGGACCTCCTTCCCCCACCCTCACCTGTCTGGACAGTTTTTTCCTCCAAATAAGTGAATTTAAATTAATACTTTGTCATATTATGATTCTTTAAGAGAGATTTTTAGTTGATACTTTTGATATTTGTTAAAAATCCTCTGTATGAGAGTTTTATGTTGTACTTCATCATTAAACTTTGGTTTGTTTTTGAACATTAAGTTTTGAGTCACACTTTTGGGTTGAAATCCTAGTTCAGTTCTGACAATATTCTGTAATACACAGAAACTTTTAACGATACAGCAGAGCCATGGATAGGTTAAATGTGACTGTTCAGCACGAAACCAGGCATTAGTCGCCCTGACCCGTTCAGAGCTACAGCCAAATTTAGGCTGGAAGGCGATTCTTTATGTGTGTTTACATTTGATCAAAAAACGGTACCTTAACACCTCTATTTTCAGTTCCTGTGGTCATTACATTGAAATCCAATCAATAAAGGTGTTTATTGAGTCAATTATTTAAGCGGCGACAAAAGTTCAGGGATTGCTCCGTTCCGTGAGTAAACACCCAAGTGTTTGGTACGAGGTAAAAGCTTATATTGAATGTTCTGTCCAATGGTGTAAGCCAAATGATTGTAATACGTCACACTTGTCCTATTATTATAATATATAAAACTTCTGTGACATGTCCATCAGAGTGTCCTTTAACATCTGTGAAGAATTTGTGTCAATCGCATACAAATTATTATGCGTTGCTAAGGACTTCCTACCCCAAAACAGTCCAAAACTTTGACGGACAATTTCTAAAAAATGCAAATTGCAAAATATGTCCAAATGTGGATATTAAAATGACCATAACTTTTGTTCTACTTGTGATAGAAACATAATTTTTTCACCATCTTAAACCTTAGTTTCCACTCTACCAAGCTACACAGATAACTCTGTTTGGATTTCCAGACACTTATGGCTGGTTTCGTGGTGGTGGGTCACATATGTAGTGTTCAGCCAAAGAATATTCCATGTTTATAATATGTGTTACAGTCTGATATTCAGGGATGTGAGTCTGGAGAGATCTAGTGGTTTAACAAGTCAGAAGGGATATCATCATATACAGCTCTGGAAAAATGAAGAGACCACTGCAGTTTTCTCTGAATTCAACATCTCTTCATGTATGACAGCCATTCCATTTCTGTATCTGTTGAATTCGAACACAAGCACATCTTATTATACTCAATAAACACCTGTTCACTGTTGTATTTAAGAAGGAAGAAGTATAAACACAATTATTGTGGCTATTACTATCTTCTTACAAAAGGCAAGAATGGGCAAAAGTCATGTGTTCAGAAGGGGTTTGATATGTTTTTAATATTGTCAAAGGTCAAGTACAATATGAATTCACCTTCAACTTTCTTGTTCTTCTTGTTTTTAGCAGAAATAAATGGAATTGTTTCTGAATGTAAGTCAATGTGTTGATATTCAAAGATACATTTTTCTGTGTTTCTGATCAGAAATATCCACCTTGTTTTATATTTTATACACGTTTTCTGAATTCAGGAGATTATTTAAAAACATCAGTGCACAAATTTCAATTAAATTTTATTCATAGAGCCCCAAATCACAACAGCGTCATCATCACAGGGCTGTACAGGAGAGAACAATCAACCACAGAAATAGATAAATTCTCAAGCATCCCCTGTCCTCAGACCCTCGTTCTTGGCAAGAAAAAACACCAAAACTCAGTGGGAAAAAAAGAAGAAATCTTAGGAAGAACCACACTGAAGGACAGACTATAGATGAACGTCCATTTGTAGATGAAAGGAAAGGGGGGGAGGGGATCAGAAAATAATAATGATAATAATAATAATAATAATAATAATAATAATAATAATAATAATAATAATAATAATAATAATAATAATAATAAAACTCTATAGGTTAAGATGTAGAAATGTATGTAAGAACAGGTTAGATATAAGTAAGTAATAAGTGATAATTAAACTTAATTAATCCCATGTGAACAGATGCATATTTGGCAGGATTATCATTTGCTACCAGCAAACATTCAAACAATGTTCTGCCCACGAGAAGGACAGTTTGACTTGAAAAAATGTTTAATTTTAAAACCCTGTACTCCTGCACAACTTTAAAAACTATGTGTGTCTCCAGGAGTAAAGGTGTAAACTTGTGGAACCGCTTCAATGATGAAATCGAAGCTGCTAAACATCTGGTTCAATTCAAAAAGCTCTATGAACGTTTCCTTCTGCATAAATATGCAGAAGAAGAAATACATAATACTTTAGGAAACCATTAAATTTCCCTTACTGACAAAATAAATAATACAATACAATAAAATATATATATATATATATATATATATATATATATATATATATATATATATATATATATATATAAAAAATGTGGTTGGAAGCTCTTAATTTTTTGCTTTCTTTTCCTTTATTATAAAGTGTATGTCCATAAATAAAAATGTGCAAGTGCTGCAAAAATAGACCATCTACAATAATGTAGGTGGTTCAGTTTTAAAACATATGGTCAAGATGGACATTGAAATGACTGATGTAAATGAAATTCCTAAACTTCTTATAATTGTACAGTAAAATTGTTAAATAAGGGGTAGGATTTTTATAATTACTCTGAACTTCAACCTACTTCTTTGAGTGGTGACTCCTTACTTTATCCTTTGTTTCTTTTCTTCTGTATTTTGTTTATTTTTATTTCTTTTAAGATGAACTGCTCAAATTAAAAAAAAAACAAAAAACTTTAGAATTAGGGTGGCACTGTGGTGCAGTGGTTAACATTCGTGCCTTACAGCAAGAAGGTCCCTCGTTCAAATCCCACACCAGACCTTTCTGTGTGGAGTTTGCATGTCCTCCCCATGTCTGCGTGGGTTTTCTCCTCCCACCATCCAAACACATGCACTGATAGGTTAATTGGTTAATCTTAATTACCCATAAGTGTGAATGTGAGAGTTTTTGTCTATATATGTTCAGCCCTGAGATGAACTGGCATCTCATACCACCTTCACCCATTGTAGCTGGATTAGGTGACCCCCCCACCAGTGACCCAAATGACCCTAGTGAGGATAAAGCGGGTTCAGGTGATGAGTACGAGTACTTTAGAATTGAAGCTGAGCTACATAGTGATGACATGTTAATTAAATATGAAAAAAGAGTTCTCTGAACTTCAACATACTCCTTTTGAGTGGAGACTCTGAAATCCTAATTTTCTTTTGATTCTTTTGTTCTGTATTTTATTTATTTATTTATGTAAGATGAACTGCTCAAATAAAAATAACTGAACTGAACTAATTATATAACAGTCTATTCAAGCAGTGGTTGCAGTGGTAGTAAATGTCCAGCAGGGGGTGCAGTTCCATCCCGGTGCTTCATCAATAATCCATGGTGTATTCCAGTAATAGGCTACTTTCCCTTTAAAGCCTGACGCAGTTCAACTAGTGGCCCACTTTGTTGTATGAGCAGCAGCAGCAGGATCCGGATCAGTGTGGGTCTGCAGCCGGAGGGGCCAGGGGACTTAGGGACGTGGGTTGGTCTGTGCTTCGGCGGAAGACCCTCACCCACTGCAGTGTGTCCGTCATCATGGAGTTCTTGCTGGGGAATCCGTTCAGCACGCCGGTGGGCCAGAGGATCGGTGAGTGTTTCACACCCGCCATCGTTACATTGAATTGAGTCAGACTCCATGAACTGGAGACATCACGACACAAACACGCAAATCCACGACCCGTGAGTCCACACCTGTGGTCTGTAAGAAGCGCTTTGACAGATTAGATGATGCAGGGATGTTGGCAGATATTTAGGCATAAGAATATTAAATGAAATATACTGAAATAGAGGAGCAAAGGCTTTACGGCTTGATTGACGGCTCACCTACACAATGAAAGTGCAGGGGCGGGGCTAAGGTCCGGTGATTCTTGATTTGATTGGATGCGGTTGTGTCCGTTTTTACCGGCGAATAGTGAGGGACAAAAGTGGCCCGCATCCTCCTGACCCACATTTGGTTTATATTGAAGCGTGCCTAATGAATACACGTGTCTCTGAGGTGGTTCGTTCTTTGTTGCTCACTGCTGTGTTACTGTCATTCTTTTTCCTTCAGTCCTCTGTAAAAACACATTGAAACCTAGTTTTTAAAGGTCTATGACTCATCATATTTTTTTTTTACTTAAGACAGATGGCCGGTGATAATTGTAGAAAGAAAAAATAACAGCAATAATAATTTTAAAGTTACATTTCTTAAAGACACAATGCTTCTAATATTATATTATACACATTATATAATGGTTTCTCTCTGCAGTTAGAAGCCCTCAGTTTCATCTATAGCTTATCCATTAGACCTTGAAAATAAAATATAGTTATTTAGAAAGAAAGAAAAAAATCTATGATCATACTATTTTTAAAAAATAATAATACAGTTGCCAAAACCACCACTTACTCAACATTATGTATCCACAGATCCTATCACTCGCTGACATAAAAGCTCATGATATAAGCTTTAAAGGTGACCATTTACACATGTCTGTATTATGATAATCACCAAAGTTACTTTATTTTTTCATTTAGAACTGTGTCCACTGGTGTAAAAAACACATCAGTGCTTCAAGCTTTTATCGCTATCACTTTTATTAAATCACTTTTAATTTTTATATTTTTTAATCAGATATTTAGGGATTGTGGATTTAAATTAGATGTATATGCTATAATCGCTTATGTTTTACAGCTTGTACTATTCCAATATAGTCCAAATGTCCAGCAGGGGGTGCAGTTCCATCCCGGTGCTTCATCAATAATCCATGGTGTATTCCAGTAATAGGCTACTTTCCCTTTAAAGCCTGACGCAGTTCAACTAGTGGCCCACTTTGTTGTATGAGCAGCAGCAGCAGGATCCGGATCAGTGTGGGTCTGCAGCCGGAGGGGCCAGGGGACTTAGGGACGTGGGTTGGTCTGTGCTTCGGCGGAAGACCCTCACCCACTGCAGTGTGTCCGTCATCATGGAGTTCTTGCTGGGGAATCCGTTCAGCACGCCGGTGGGCCAGAGGATCGGTGAGTGTTTCACACCCGCCATCGTTACATTGAATTGAGTCAGACTCCATGAACTGGAGACATCACGACACAAACACGCAAATCCACGACCCGTGAGTCCACACCTGTGGTCTGTAAGAAGCGCTTTGACAGATTAGATGATGCAGGGATGTTGGCAGATATTTAGGCATAAGAATATTAAATGAAATATACTGAAATAGAGGAGCAAAGGCTTTACGGCTTGATTGACGGCTCACCTACACAATGAAAGTGCAGGGGCGGGGCTAAGGTCCGGTGATTCTTGATTTGATTGGATGCGGTTGTGTCCGTTTTTACCGGCGAATAGTGAGGGACAAAAGTGGCCCGCATCCTCCTGACCCACATTTGGTTTATATTGAAGCGTGCCTAATGAATACACGTGTCTCTGAGGTGGTTCGTTCTTTGTTGCTCACTGCTGTGTTACTGTCATTCTTTTTCCTTCAGTCCTCTGTAAAAACACATTGAAACCTAGTTTTTAAAGGTCTATGACTCATCATATTTTTTTTTTACTTAAGACAGATGGCCGGTGATAATTGTAGAAAGAAAAAATAACAGCAATAATAATTTTAAAGTTACATTTCTTAAAGACACAATGCTTCTAATATTATATTATACACATTATATAATGGTTTCTCTCTGCAGTTAGAAGCCCTCAGTTTCATCTATAGCTTATCCATTAGACCTTGAAAATAAAATATAGTTATTTAGAAAGAAAGAAAAAAATCTATGATCATACTATTTTTAAAAAATAATAATACAGTTGCCAAAACCACCACTTACTCAACATTATGTATCCACAGATCCTATCACTCGCTGACATAAAAGCTCATGATATAAGCTTTAAAGGTGACCATTTACACATGTCTGTATTATGATAATCACCAAAGTTACTTTATTTTTTCATTTAGAACTGTGTCCACTGGTGTAAAAAACACATCAGTGCTTCAAGCTTTTATCGCTATCACTTTTATTAAATCACTTTTAATTTTTATATTTTTTAATCAGATATTTAGGGATTGTGGATTTAAATTAGATGTATATGCTATAATCGCTTATGTTTTACAGCTTGTACTATTCCAATATAGGTGTTGACCAATGCTTACTGTCCCTATTAAATAAATTACTACATTTAAATAAAGTTATAATTTTTGAAGTGTTTAAATTTTAAAAAGAGACTAAAGGGAGCCTAAATAGCAAAAGAGATTTAAAACATGTAACCTGCTTTTGATTTTCAAATGAAAAAATTGCAAATATTTGAGGGTTACAACAAGTGCTAATAAATATGTATGTATGTTTGTAGACCTATGCATATTTTTCTTTGTTTTTTGGAATGCAGTAAACACAACAATGACGTATTTGGCTTGAGGCTGAGCTGGTTCATTTACTTTTTCTACATAGATGCATACATTGATTGATTTTATCATCTGTACCGTCTGTACTTACTTGATGTGGACTGACAACTAAATACAATACAACCACAGTTCACAAAACTATGAGGCTTTGTTGTGAGGAAAACTAAATATCTATTGGCTCAAGTAACCTAATCACAAAATTAAGGGCAAACAATATGGTACATTTCTGACTAATTGTGTGATAATGTAGTAGTAGTAGTAGTAATAATAATAATAATAATAATAGTAATAAAGGTCATATTCGTTGCAGAGGGTGCGACTGGCTCCAGTTTACCATCTGAAGACTGGGCTCTCAACATGGAGATCTGTGACCTGATCAACAGCTCAGAGGAAGGGTGTGTGTCTGCTTCTTTTATCTCTTGGCATCATTAATCCTCTGGAGGTTACATGCTTCAAAACATTGTACATTCTCTGATTACAGACCTAAAGATGCAGTCAGAGCCATAAAGAAAAGGATTGTGGGAAATAAGAACTTCAAGGAGGTCATGTTGGCGCTGACTGTAAGTGTGGTTTACACTCGGCCTCGTGTCCCACCACCACAATGTTGTGTGTTTATGGTGTAGGGGTGGGGTGGGGGGGTGGAGAACACGCTTTTACCTGCAGAAAATACAGAGTCTGTGGCATTTAAGTCTATTCTCTCTCTCCTCATGTTGTCAGGTCTTGGAGACTTGTGTCAAAAACTGTGGCTACAGGTTTCACATCCTGGTGACGACACGGGATTTTATAGAGGGGGTTCTGGTCCGGTCGATCATCCCGAGAAACAATCCTCCTCTGGTGCTGCACGACAGGGTGCTCAGCATTGTCCAGGTAAGACTCAGATGTGGATTTCTATCCAACTAATTTCATACTAATTACCTCCGCCAAGGACGTTATGGAGATAATTAACTCCAAAAGTTATGGATGGATCTTGATGAGGATTTCTTGACGTGTTGGGAGTGTCACAAGGAAGAGATCCGGAAGAGATCCTGGATTCTGGATCACTTTGAAATTTTACATTGCGGTCAATGGAGAATACATTTCAAATTTCATTACATAAGTTTTTGAGTTACCTTTACACCCCCCCCCAAAAAAAACAAAAACAAATAGGCATTAAAAAAAATAAAAAATCTTTGTTAATATATCAATGCAAGATAAAGGTGTATAAATGGTGTAACAATAGTGTGAATGTGAGAGTGAATGATTTCTATCAATACTGTAAAGTGCTTTGGGTACCTTGAAAAACTGCCATATAAATGTAATTTTTAAATTATTATTATTATTATCATTATTGAGTAACTGTTATAGACGTAATGTGATTATTTCTCAGTTTGTTGTATGTGATAAATATAGTATAAGATTAACAGTAGGTCTTTTGCATGGTTCTTACAGAACATTCTCTTATGAAGGAGAAATATTATAAGAATGAAGTATTGAAAAGTGGAACATATTTATTTAAATATTGAATTATCAGTTTGGTTTGGGGGTTTTGGAAACAATAAGAGGACATGACAGATTTATAGTTAACAGCTGAGGTTAGCGTAAACACTTGAAGTTCAGTGATTATATAGTAACTGTGACAGGAACAACTCCACTCCGTCTGCTTTAAGTTCTTATAAACCTTGTGACTTTGATGATTAGACTGAAGATTATACGTAATTAACTTGGCAAACTGCTTAAAAAACCTATTACTACTATTGCAGTCAGTTTAGCCCAGGTGATGCTGAAGTTAACATTAACGTTTTACTCATTCCAGACATCTTTAACTAGCATCTTTGCTAACATTATTAGCCACCTCTCTAACTAGCTAATGTGCTCTGTATACACAGTTTAAAGCAGAGGTGTCAAACATGTGGCCCGGGGGCCAAATGTGGCCCGTCAAAGGGTCCAGTCCGACACCTTTGGATGAATTTTTGAAATATAAAAATTACACTAATATATTAATAATTTTAGTTGAAGTTCCATATTCAGACCAGTTCACTCTCATAATAGATAGAAAGTAAAGTAGATAAATACTCACAAGTCACATTTTTTTCTCTTTGTAAATGTAAATATTTTCATTTAGTTACACGAAAACAAAGTATAATTTCACAAAAAGACTGAATGACTGGAACAAATATGAACAACCTGAAATGTCTTAAGAGACGTAAGTACATTATTAATAATATTCCACCTACTATTAAATGTTTCTTGTATTTGTAAGCTATAATAAGTATGCATAAATTATAAACTAAAGCCTAATAATGTTAAAATAAAATAAAAAAAATCAGTTTGTTCATGCTATTCACATTGTTTGAAAGGATGGTTTGTAGATGTAAATATTTTTATAATGTAAATTGTCTTTTTGTCCCCCTCTAAAACATGGATAACGGTTTGGGGTTGATTATTATTTATTTATTTATTATTTTTACTTTACTGGCCCAGCCCAATTCTGATCAAATTTAGCTGAATGTGGCCTCTGAACTAAAATGAGTTTGACACCCCTGGTCTAAAGACTAAAATTAATTAACTGTAGAATTTTTAATGAATTCATTGACAAATTCAATATTGATATCACTTCTTTTTTTTTCTATTTTAACATCCCAATGCTTTGACTTGCAGTAGAACTAAAGGTGCCTGTTAAACCTGACTTGTGTGACTATAGATAGTACCCTGTGGTTTTCTTTTTCTTAAGGCGTGGGCCGATGCATTCCGCAGTTCACCTGACCTGACGGGTGTGGTGTCGGTGTATGAAGACCTGCGAAGAAAAGGACTGGAGTTTCCCATGACGGAACTGGATGGATACTCTACAGGCCAAGCCCCAAAACAGGTACAAGCACACCTACCCTTACACCTACCCCTACACTTACCCCTACTAGTGCTGCACGATTAATCGAATAACATCTCTCTTATGCTGTGCAGTTATGTAATAGCATAATGATCAGTGGCGGCTGGTGATAAAAAATTTAGGGAGGGCACTTGGGGCAGGGCATGGTGGGTGTAAAGGTTAGGGAACATAACTTAGAAAACTTACACTTTTATTGTGCTGTAAACATATAAATATTAGACAGATTTAGTTCTTAATTTTTAAAAGCTGTTAATAAAACAGTTAACTGTTAATTTTAAATGTTTTTAAAGCTTCTTTTACACAAAACATCATTAATAGTGCAGACTACTTCAAGAGGAATTTAGCCCAAATAGACGTAGCTTCAGGCTATTGTCCCAGTGGCTTCAGCTGCTCTGGTGTGTTTTACATTTATCTCCAATGTGGTTTATGTCTTTCACTCCTGAAGTAACGCATAACATGTCTGTATGGGGACTTTTAAATAGCAAACACTTGAAGAAAAAAATTCACTGTGCATCCAGCTAGACAATTCCAGTGCTCATTTTAGAGAAACTCCTGCTGTAGCTTCTGCCACAATCTGACGTTTGTTTTTGAAGTTTTAGGGCGTATTCACACTGCACTCAGAAAACCCCTTACCCTTCCTCTACCTGTGCTGTTGGTGCTGCTGCAGCTTTATTTTCTGTCTGTACTTTGGTGTTTTTCTCTCTTGGGTCATTTCTCTTTCTGGTCACTTGTACCAGACTTTGCCTGCGAATGGGCCTGCTGTCACTACTCTGCATGCTGGACTCATATCCACTAAACGCCCACTGCCCCAGAGCACTGAACTCAAACACACCAAAGAGGGAAGCAATGCCTTCACTCCAAGCCAGGTGATGGGCTTTTCTCTAACTCTGTTCCATCCCATGTACAGTGATTTTAACGTGCATAAATATCATCATCATTATGACGTATAGCACTTTTTTGTGTTTTTTTTTTGTTTGTTTGTTTTTTTTGTCTTCAGGATTTTATTTTATTTTATTTTTTTACAGTTTAGGCTAAAACAAATAATTCAATCTTGTTTTATTTTTAAACTGTGGGTTAAAAAAAGGTTTTATTGTTATTGTAATAATTCTGTCTTTAGATTTGTCATGAACAGCCATAAACAGTAATTTAAAACCACAGTTGGCAAACTTAATTAATTTATTTTTTTTATTTATTGGTATTAGATTTAATGTTGCCCACTGTACTGACCTACAAAGTAAAAAGGCAGTAACTGCACAGACGCCAAACTGACAAAAATGGCATTAAAGTTATTTTGTTGTTCAGCCCCAGTAGTTGTAGGTAGATTATTGGACATAAGGCAGTTATTGTTACTGTATATTAACTAGTTCTACAAAAACCGCAGTGTGGCTTATATATGGATTAATGGTAGTGCTTAGTGACTGGGAATTTAGACTTTTTATCTGATAATTTTTACGTTTTATCTCATAACTTTCACTTTTTATCTCATAATTTTGACTTCACTTAATGCGCCTTATATTATAAAAACCTTCATAAAATCCATTCATTGACAGTTCACCTTATAGTGCTGAAAATATGGTAATTCCATAATCTGTTTCAGTCTAATACAGTGATTGACTGTAAACTATTGGGGCAGGGTCCTACATAGACATTAGTAAGAACACAGTAATGGTCTTTACTGTCTTTTTACTTTTGTTTACTAGTACTTTTTGCAGTTATTGTACAAACACTCACCAATTTGAGATGAGATATTTTATTACATGACAAAAAATGATTTAAATGCTGCAAAAAACACAATAACTAATTTTCACCAAAAATGCAGTTACTGCCTTTTTCATTTCTACAGCAGGGCACTAAATAAATAAGAAAAAAAATAAGCATAAAATAATGAATTGAATTGTATAGTTTTTATCTTATTACATCTTTAATTATATTTTCTTTTCATATTCTAGTAGCTTTTAATCTTATGATGTTCCATACTTTTCATTTATTTCTTAATTTATTTAACATTTTTTAAACACTTATGTTGCTCTTTTCTTGCATTTTCTTCTTGTCTCTGTTTAATTTTTTTTTTTTTGCCTTTTGCATCTTTTAGGTTTTATCTTGTTTTGTCTTTTGTAATTCTTGTTGCAGCTTTTACATTGTCCATTTTTATACGCCTTGTTTGTCTTTTATATCTTGTCTCACGTCTTTATCTTGTGACCTCTATCACATCATTTCCATCCCGTCGCCTCTTTTACATTATGTTTGTTTTTACATCTTTTTGAGTCTTTTAAATGGTTTCCATCCTGTTTTGTTTCCCTTTCATAGTTGTTTTTTTTTCTGTTGATGCACATTTTAGAGGTTATTCTTTTATATTGTTACAGCTTTTATATTTTTTCGTTTTGTCTTTTGCATTTTGTCATGTTATTTTCATTTATCTGCATCTTTCACATCATTTTCATCTTTCTTCTTACTTCATTTTAGTCTTTCTGCACCTTTTTTATAGCTTGTTACATGTTTTACACAAATTTCTCCAACTTTCATCATTCTCTATTTAATTAATGTCATGTTGTTTTTCTTTGACATTTTGTCTTATTTCATCCTTCATCCTTTGATATTTACAGTCATAAATATTAACCCTTTGATGCATAAATTATGAGAACCTTAGTAAAGATGTTTTTCCTAAGTGTTTTTATTCCTCTTTAGGCATGAAGAAAGCAATGTGATAGAAATCTTTTTAATGACCCTTTTTTTATGGAGTTACATTAATGTCCACTCAGCTGGAAAACATGTGTTTAAGCTTTGAACCAAAGAAATGTGTGTGCTTTATAATCCAGAATGCCTTATATACGGATTAATTCTGCTCATGCTTAGTGACTTGGAAGTCATTTTGTGTCGTACATGGCGCTCACAGTATGGAGTAAAACATACTGTACTGTACATACCATAATATTACAGTGTGAGTATGAGGACTGAACTGAAATAGTCAACTATATTGTGTTGGATTTTATGTATTAGAACTGAACCATTTTGGCAGTTATTGTGAATACACTCATTAACCTTTGAAGAAAGGTGAGAGTTAGTGTGAATGTGTTTAATAAAGTTTGACTGTTTTTCACTTAATGCACCTTATAGTCCAGTGCACATTATATATGGAAAAAAGCTTTTCATTGATATTGCACCTGATAGTTCAGAAAATGCAGTATTTACACAATATTTATTTACGCAATATCGGAACACTATGAAATAAAATATTTTTAATGTGTATTTTGTTTAAGAAGAGACTGTTAATTATAGTCTAATAACGACAAACGATTGATTAACACTGTGCAGATCAGGTATTAAGAACAACCAAGTCACAGTAATGGTATGAACTACGAGGGCATTAATTGAAATGACTAGACATGTCGACACCCATAGCGCAAGTCGACTTAAATTTGGAGGAGTCTTTCTCTCCCTCCCTCCCTCTCTCTCTCTCGGCACATAAACACAAGCCTCATGCATGGCATCTAAAGAGGCATCCGCTAGCTAAGCTGAGTCATAAGAGCAGCATCCGCTAGCTAACCTGAGTGATATGAGCATCGTCCGCTAGCTAACCTGAGTGATATGAGCAGTATCTGCTAGCTAACCTGAGTGATATGAGCATCGTCCGCTAGCTAACCTGAGTGATATGAGCAGCATCCGCTAGCTAACCTGAGTGATATGAGCAGTATCTGCTAGCTAACCTGAGTGATATGAGCAGTATCTGCTAGCTAACCTGAGTGATATGAGCATCGTCCGCTAGCTAACCTGAGAGATATGAGCAGCATCCACAGACAGCGTGGGTTAAGACAACACACATTTTTTCCAAACATGATGTGGACAGTGTGGTGTGCGTCTTGGCAGCCACTGCCTTAAACTTTTTGCACTTACTGTAAAAAGTGAGGGCGTGTGACAAACATCTGGACAGTGGTTTTAGAGCCGTGGGTCCAGTCCAAATGCAGACATATGTTCATCACTGATGTGGTTCAGTTTAATTTAACAGAAAACTCTTTGCTAACGTTAGCTTTTGTTTTGTTGGGGTTAAAATGTTGATGTTTGTGTCTTGTCAGTGGACAGTGTTACGTTACAGTGAACTTTAATACAAGTTGCTCATTGCTGGACAGACGTGTGTCTGTGTTGTTTCTCCGTTGACAATGTGATGACGTCATCACGACCCGTCAACTCGACTTTGACTTTATTGACGGATAAATCGCCTTGAAAAAAACTGAAGTCATTAATGCTCTGACATGAACTGACTGATATTGAACTAAAACTGTAGAATAACTGTCCACTGTAGTGACCATGTTGCATCAAAGGGTTAATTAATCTAGTTGATGTAATGATTTTTTATCATGATGACTTTGCTTTAATCACAGCCACTGTTTTTTTTTTTGTTTTTGTTTTTGTTTTTTTTTTCGCCATCTCACAGCTCCTCCACTTGTTTCTTCGTCACCAGTTTTTACCTTTTTTGTAGAGAATTTTCATACGGTGTCGACTTGAGTTAATAACATTTCCTTCATGTTTCAGGTGACAAAGTTAAAGACAGAGCTGGAAGTGGTGCGAAGTAACTTAACCATGATGTCAGACATGATGAGTCAACTGGATCCAGTCACGGTAAAACAGGCAGACATGGAGCTACTGGAGGTAAAATAAATAAATAAATAAATAAATAAAACAAGTTTTCTGTTTATGGAATGTTCTCTGCTCTTCCTTTCACTTTTCTGCTCTCATCTCTTGTGCTTTAAACGTAACTGATCTCCTACTTTATACATTTTTTTTTTTCTTTTGTTACATCGGCCCCTCGACCCCCCCACCCTACCCACACATACTTTGTCTGATTGTGTCATTAGCAGTTATACACAGTTTGTAAGGAAATGCAAGACAGGATAGTGAAGGCTGTGCCCCGACTGAGTGAGGAGAAGCTGATTGAAGAACTGCTGGCAACAAATGATGAGATGAACACTGCCTTCACCCGCTACCACAGGTTCACTGCCATTAACACTGTATAAAAATGTAGTTTTACAACAACAGCAGAGAGTGGCTGTGTTTCAACCGCTCTATTATGTCGTGTTCAGTGATAATCTTACTCTGATCTTTCATTTACAGGTTTGAAAAACGAATAACTAACGGTCAAAACTCAACACAAAAGGTAAAAATATCATAAACTGAGGTGGCTTTTTATTTATTTATTTTTTCAATTCAATGTTATTTTGAGCAGAAAAGGAGTGAGAAGAAGTTAAACTTAGAAACTCCAACCCCTCTATTATGAACTAATAATCCAATACTGTACATTCTGCTTCCTATGCCCCCCCCCCCCATCAACCCATTGTCACCTCACACAATCAATTCAGTTAAATTCAACCTATATACATATAACAAAAATAAACTACATGTACATACCAAATAAATAAATAACTATATCAACAAACAAAACATTTTCATTCAAAGTAGAGCTGCACAGTATTTTGTTTGAGCATTGACATCACAATATATGTGTGCATGTACCTGCAATTATTTTTTTTTATTTTAGTCTTTTTTTCTTTATTCCTATTTATTTTTTTCTTAATTTATATTTAAAATTTATTTATTTTTATGCATTTCTTTTTATTTCTTTTTCTTTTTATTCGTCTTATTTATTTTTGTTTTATTTTTTAAAATACATTTTTAATTATTAATTTTATTATTTTGGCTACAAGAAGAATGACACTGAACCGTATGTTCTGTGTCGACCACTAATCTGTTCGACCGTTGTGTCGGCACCACACAACCGTTCTATACTCCTGACAATTTTTTTTATATATTGCAATATAACGCAGTGTTAAAAAAATCACAATGTTAGTTTTTTTTTTTTAATATCATGCAGCTTTATGTTATAGTCAAAGCTTAAGAAGTCTAACAAAATGCTTTATATTTAATATCAATATCAAAGGTCATGTACTGTAACATTTTTTTTTTCATCTCTCATCTTATTCAGTCATAGAATAAGCATCAACAGTTTTAGGTCACAGTTCATTATTTGTTTCGTAATGTTAAAATAATACACTGAATTGAGCAAATAGAATTGTTAGCGTTTTTGATTGAATCGTCATTTTCACTTATGTTGCCGTCTCGTTTCTCAGAGCCATACGTACGTCAACCTGATGGATCTCTCAGACTCGGGGGCTGCGTCGGCGACCAGCGACAGCTCACAGAGCATGTCCAAATCTGCCAGTTTGTCCAGTCAGATGGCAAGACTCAGTAAGTACTTCAGTCTCATACAGTATAAAGAACAGTAACAATGCAGGTGGAAGATATTTATTGAATGAAAAACACATATTCATACTAGTGCTGACCTGTAAATGTTATTTTCTTCATCATTGTGACATATGAACACCATGATTGTTACCATACATCCTCTAAAATACACTGAGAAATGTCGATTTTTATTCGCATGCGTCGCTGCATTTTACAGTTCAACGAGTGTGTTTGCCAGAGATCTATAGTAACGAAGTACAACTACTTAAGTACTTTACTTAAGTAGTGAAATGCAGTATCTGTACTTTTTTGGAGTATAATTTTTTTTTGCCTTTTTCGACTTCTACTGCACTACATTTTTCTTTTAAAATTAATACTTTTACTCCGATACATTTTTTATGAGCCGAATCGTTACTCGTTCCTCTTATTAAAATAGTTCAGAAGCATACCAAACCCATAGCATATCAATGCCACAGCGATAAATGGCTCTGTCACCTGGTTTGATGATGGTGTCTCATCATTGGACGAGTCAGCGATCAAACACTACATAATAAAACTGCACGCTCTAATCCACCTTTTGGTAATGTTACATGTGTAGCTGCTACACCGTGTTTACACAAGAAATATTTGGTTTGTCACTTGGTCATATTGTTGGAATACTCTGACCTTTGAAAGTTGTAGTTTTTTCATGAACACTTGTAAGTGAACTGGTATGTCCTTGTACTACTGCTGCCTCAGCTGAAGTTGTACCTTTTATATTAAATATATAAATGTGTTCAAACTTGTGACTGCCTTCATTTAGTATAGGCCTACACAGTAGTGATGCGCGGGCTACCCGCTGGCCCGCGGATATCCGCGGGTGACCCGCGGGGCGGGCGGGTTGGGTCGCAGTTTTTAATACATATTGCGGGTTGGGCGGGTTATATTTAATATATATTGCGGATGCGGGCGGGGCGGGTCAGGGACGATCAATACCCGCATTTTTCCATACGACATTCCCAAAAATGGCACAATATGGATAGACTGAAGGTATACAATATTTCAACTTAAAATAACCTCAGTAAGAATAATCAACGACATATAAAAAATATGATGATGAAAGACAACTCAATTGACATCGGCAGTTTCATTCCACGAGAGGCGGCACGCTCCAGTCACAATGAATGGGTAACAGCCACGTTATTTTCACATCCTTTGCATTGCCATCTACAGGAAAGGGTTGCCTTCATATCTTTACAGACCATGTTAAGACCGATGAGGGAGGATAGAGAGGTGTGTGCGTGCATGGAGCAGTCTCCACAGCCGTGTTATGAAACGGAAAGGAGCCCCGCTAACCTACAGTAGCATCCTGTCTCTCCTCTCCTTCCAATTACTCGTACACTTAATTCTCCTATGACCCGCGAGTCGGGCGGGGTGGGTCGCAGTATTAATACATATTGCGGATGCGATTGGGGCGGGTCAGGGATGATCAATACCCGCTGAAGTGTGTGTTGTGTGTGTGTGTGTGTGTGTGTGTGTGTGTGTGTGTGTGTGTGTGCGTACGTGCTCGGCTCGCGCATGTGCAAGCCCGTCAGTTCCTGTTTTGAATGCTGTTTTATCCCAACTTTTTGTTATTTGTTATTAGCGCCAAATCTCCCTGAACACTCAGAGATAAGAGTGAAAATGTCGGACTTGATCAGGGAGAAGATTAAAACAGGCGATGCGAAGGTTGTACGGAAACGTTGTATGTGTTGGCTTTATAGAGTGATGATGTGGGTGGAGTCTATTTTATGTGCTGGAGTGCATATTGAGACGTTAGAAAGGAGGCAAAAATTATGCTTCATGACTTTTAACATTAGAAGCACAAGGTAAAGATGCTGCGAATGTACTATGTGAGTTTAGAGACAAATTTAAGCTCGCGGGTTGATAGCGGGCGGGTTGGGTTTATCGATACTTGATAGCGGGCGGGTTGGGTTTATCGATACGTGACATCATGCGGGTTGGGCGGGGCGGGCCGAGCCACGTCTTGGGTTTGGGCGGGGCGGGTTTCTGTAAAACCCCCTAACCGCGCATCACTACTACACAGTACTTTTACATTTTACTTTTACTTTCAGTACTTAAGTAGTATTTTTTTCATTACTTCTACTTGTAATTTTACTTCTACTTTTACTTTCAGTACTTGAGTAGAAATTTTTAACATACTTCTACTTGCAATACTTAAGTACAATTTTCTTTGGATACTTTAGTACTTTCACTTGAGTATGATGCTTGAAGAACACTTCAACTTTTACTCAAGTCAGTTTTTTGATGTAGTACTTGTACTTCTACTCCACTCCTCTAGTCCAGTACTTTATACATGTCTGGTGTTTACATATGACAAAGCATCTGTAACCCACAGAGAAGAATAAACCATGAATACATTGATGTTAAACATTGGTTTTTAAAGATGATTGTTAATACATCTAGCTTTTCAACTTACTGAGAACACTAACTATGCTACTAATAAACACTGTTCTACATAGATCAGGGGTCAGTAACCCTGGTCCTAGAGTGCCACTGTGTTACATGTTTTAGATATTTCCCTCTTTCAGTACAACTGAAGGTCATTATCAGCCTTCTGCAGAGTTTGATGATGGGCTGAATATTTGAATCAGATGTGTTGGATGAGGGATACATCTAAAACATGCAGGATGGTGGTATTTTAGAACCAGGGTTGTAGCCCCCTGAGATAGATAGATAGATAGATAGATAGATAGATAGATAGATAGATAGATAGATAGATAGATAGATAGATAGATAGATAGATAGATAGATAGATAGATAAAAACTTTATTGTCTGTTCCAGAAGATGACAGAAATTAATCTTTGACAGGCTCAAAACCACACAATACACATTCATGAAAAAGACCAAAGTATATATATATATATATATATATATATATATATATATATATATATATATATATGTGTGTGTGTGTGTGTATGTATCAGAAATAGTTAACAAATCTAGTGTTCCTTTCTTTTGGAGGAAGGGGGTTTTGTAAGAAAAGTTGAAAGGGTGGGATTATATAAGTGTTAACTTCCACCCACTCCTTTTGAACATGCTTGGTTTTTTGTTTTTTTTATGTATGTTTTCTTTTTAATTATTATTATTGGGTTTTTTTATGTTCAAATAAATCGAATAAATTAAAAAAAAAAAAAAGTAAAAATTAGAATTAAATTAAAGTTATCATTGTTGTCATTTCACTTACGTAGCCTCCTGAGATATTTATACATTAAATTGATGATGTCATAGATGTGTATGCTCACGGTTATTTTGTTTCCGTTTGTCGTCCAGGTACGAGTGAAGCAGAAGACATCAATGCTTTATTACAGAAAGCAAGGTACTGAAAAACAAATGTGATAATTTTTTAATCCTATAATTTGTGTGAAAACAGGGTTCAACACTTGCATTTGCAAAGTGCTCAAAGTACTCACATTCTGTACTTCAGTAGAAGTACAGCTACTGGTATGAAAAAATACTCAGGTGAAAGTAGAAGTACTGATTCAACTCCTTTTAATGAAGTAAAAGTAAAAAAAAAAAGTACAGTTTCACTTTCTTTTTTTTTTGACATGAATGCAATAATATTTATTTAACCAGGAAAAATTTGAAACGTTTCACAAGTATCTAAATGAAAGCATTTAAAAGTGAGTTACTGTGTAGATAATGTGTTTGATAGAGTCACTGTTGTGGGTATGGGCAAGAAATTTAGGAAAACCGGCTGGGGGGTGGGGGTCACAATTGAGGAAAAAGTCATCATGGGATTTGACAAAAAATTACAAATGAGATTTGAAAAATGCATAATTTTAAGAGAACAACACAAAATTGTGAAATAAAAAGTCAAAATTATGAGATAATAGTCATATAACTAGAATATATAAAGTCACAGTTTCTCTCCTACACTGATTTTTCCTCTGAGTTATTTTTCATACTGTTTAGTTTGAAAAAGTAATGAGTCTATTCTGAGAATGTAGAGTATGAAATACAGATATTTATATAAATGTAAAGAGTATAAAGTACAGATATTTATATAAATGTAAAGAGTATAAAGTACAGATATTTATATAAATGTAAAGAGTATAAAGTACAGATATTTATATAAATGTAAAGAGTATGAAGTACAGATATTTATATAAATGTAAAGAGTATGAAGTACAGATATTTATATAAATGTAAAGAGTATAAAGTACAGATATTTATATAAATGTAAAGAGTATAAAGTACAGATATTTATATAAATGTAAAGAGTAGAAAGTACAGATATTTATGCAAAAATGTAGGGAGTAAAAGTACGAAGTTGCCAGAAAAATAAATACTCAAAGTACAGATACCTAAAAAAATCTACTTAAGTACAGTAATGAAGTACTTATACTTAATTACTTTCCACCTCTGACATTAAAATATGATGATGAATACAACTACACTCATCATCACAAAGCTAAAGCTGTTGGTCCTTGTTTAGATATAATTAATTTTTTTCTAATGTTTCTTAAAGTGTCAAACGTGTTTTCTTGTGGTTAAATAAAATAATTATGTGTGTGTGTGTGTGTGTGTGTGTGTGTGTTTCAGTGAGCAGAGTGAAGGTCTGGCTCAAGCTCAGGGTAATAGACTACACACTGGAACGGTAAGATGATGGAGTGACACATTTATTATTTTATTAAATGTTTTGACAAGTTTTTTTTAACATTCTAATTTCAATTCAGATTAGACAAAAGATTTGTAACAGAGCATTTTTTAAAAGTTACTAATCTTTAAATGTCTCTGTCTTAAAGGTAAAAACGTTCTTTTTTAATAAAAGCATATAAACATCTCATTTATACATAAGAACACACTTGGTTTTTATGTAAAAACATGGTTTACTTTGCTCTAGATTTAAGTTAAAGATGTACAAACACTCCACTCACTGTTAAAAACACAAACAGTACACTCATTTTTCATAGTAAAACACAAGCATCACATACTTTTTAGGGTAAAAAAACAAAAACATCTCTGTATTTTTTTGGTAAAAACATGCAAATGCTGCACTGACGTTTTAAAGCAGGGGTCCCCAACTTCCTGCGAGGGTCACATAACTTTTCCCTTCTCTGACGAGGGGCCGGGGTCAGTTTGTAACAGAAAAAGTGTGACAGGAGTGCCTAAATATAAAAATGTATTGTTTTCCAGAAAGACACAATCAAATAACCCTCTCTGGGTTCTTCACAGAAAAAAAGTCCATTGAACATAAACTTCTTGGTCTTAACAGGTCAAAGTTCAGCTCAGTTGTCAGAGCAGAATCTGTGACTTAAATGACTCCTATGAGCGTCTGTCAAAGTTAAACTAGTCACTAACTAATAGTTAATAATGAAAATAGTTCAACACTAAGGAACATTTTATTGCAAAAGTCCAACTTTATTATCAAATACAAATACACATATGTGACCCACCACCACGAAACCAGGCATAAGTCGCGCTGAGCCGTTCAGAGCTACAGCCAAATTTAGGCTGGAAGGTGATTCTTTATGTGTGTTTACATTTGATCAAAAAACGGTACCTTAACACCTCTATTTTCAGTTCCTGTGGTCATTACATTGAAATCCAATCAATAAAGATGTTTATTGAGTCAATTATTTAAGCGGCGACAAAAGTTCAGGGATTGCTCCGTTCCGTGGGTAAACACCCAAGTGTTTGGTACGAGGTAAAAGCTTATATTGAATGTTCTGTCCAATGGTGTAAGCCAAATGATTATAATACGTCACACTTCTTTCCTATTATTATAATATATAAAACTACTGTGACATGTCCATCAGAGTGTCCTTTAACATCTGTGAAAAATACAAATTATTATGCGTTGCTAAGGACTTCCTACCCAAAAACAGTCCAAAACTTTAACGGACAATATCTAAAAATATGCAAATTGCAAAATATGTCCAAATGTGGATATTAAAATTACCATAACTTTGGTTCTACTTGTGATAGAAACATAATTTTTTCACCATCTTAAACCTTAGTTTCCACTCTACCAAGCTACACAGATAACTCTGTTTGGATTTCCAGACACTTATGCCTGGTTTCGTGGTGGTGGGTCACATATATGGAAAAAAAAAATCTAAATGTTCTCTGGTATTGTTTAGGGGGCGGGGGGGGTACCAAATGTGGAGGGGGACCACAGTTTGGGAACCACTGTTTTAAAGTAAAGATATGACTGTAATATTGCACTTGGTTTTATGGGGGACAATGCACCAAATGGTTTTACTTAAATGAATCATCCACTGGTTAACAGAAGCAGTTAAAACACATCAATAATTATCATTTATTATGAGCTACAACAAACCAGATACCATTTTAGCATTTTCTTTCCCATTGAATACCACTCCTTCAGCTCCCGTATGAGTGTTGGCTTCAATAACATTATTGTTGGTTAGTTAATAACCTGCAGGTTTTTCACCACTTTGCCTTAAAATGACTTTCTGTGTGTGAAGGACGACAGCCCAGCCTCCACCTGCAGCTCGTCTCCAAAGTTAGATTGGATGATTAAAAGGGGAATGGTGGGTCTGTGTCCACACTGTGTTCTGGTTCTGTTCTGGTTCACCTCCTCTTTCATGTCATGAGATCCAGATTTTTCGTTTGCTGTGGCCTGGGTTATTTTATTTTTTGTTCGGTCACCATTTTGGGTTTTTAGTGTCGATATAAAACAAGAGCATGTTGGTATATGTGGTGAAGATATTTTGGGGATTTTACATTTGTGCTTGTGAAGAGCATGGTGTTTGGTTTGATTCTGCATTGATGTCATTCCTTCAGTCTTTTCCATGGAATGATTTATTGTCCCACATGTTTGTTTTTTTTTGTTCTCTCTCATTTTTTAACACTGTGTTTGGTAGATTAGTATATTAAACAATGATTTATTCTTTACTGAACATTCTTTTCTTGCAGATTCCTATCAACCAATCAACTGTTATGGATGATATAGAGAAATGGTTAGATCTGGATGATGATGTAAGTCACAACATGAATATATTTATCCACATTTAATTAATTAAAAATCCATTTTATTACACATTTTTCTGAACATGTAGCTTATTGAACTTGACTTTTTATTTAATTACAGACTTTTTCTGTTGAATTTTAACATTCAACTGTCACATTTTAAAGTTTTGTTGCAAAATGACAATTATTATCACGTTCTTTTAACTGACTTGTGTTTTTTTTTGTTTTTTTTTCCTATGTGTGGAATAGTATGAGGACTATGAAGACACAGATGGTGTGACCAGTGAAGGTTAGTGTCTAATCTATTATTTTTATTTGCATTCTTTTGTACCTGCAGCACACGGAACATGTGTAGGTTTGAGTGTGTACAGTACTTCTCTACAACCAACTTCAACTGTTAAAACGGGTGCATTTGTTCAGGTCTTTGAGGGTTAATCATTTTTACATCTGTCCAGTAGATGGTAGTAAAAGCATCAAACATCACATTTTTCAGTGTCTAGTCTCAAAAACACACACATTTTCTATTCATCTCTTGACTAACAGAAAAAAAACTGATACTAATTCTAGTTATTTATTAGATTAAAGACATTTTCCACTTCATTGTCATTTAACTGGAGTGAGATTGTCCCATATTATTAAGGTTTCATCTAATATTCTTTTCTATTCCTTTGTGCTGGCATGCATCTATAACCTTTTTCTCTTAAATACATACGTCTTTCCCATTCCTTCATTCTACTCATCACTTCTGTAGATTAGGAGTCCTTTTTTCACTCTAATCTGAAAGACAACTCTATTTTAATGTCTCATTGTCAACACAATTATAACGAGATTCACTTCAATTTAGCAAAAAACTGTAATTTAAGTGTAGTATGCTTTCTAGTGTTGCATCTATTGATCATAATCTGCCTAAAAATAACCTGATCGGCAATTGGACAAATATCCCGATCATAAAATATAGATTATTAGCGACCATTTTCAAATTTGCAAACACGCTACAGAACAGGTGCATAGAGCCTTGACTGTTTCTGTACTTTTTAAAATATAGTATATTAGTTAACATTAGCATCCGAACCGAACGCATCCACACTTCGACGGCACTTTGTCAAAGCAGACTCAGAGCGTTTTGCTAACTGGTGAGTCTTAGCATCTGTTAGCATGTAGCCTCACGTGTTGTTATTTTTAGCAAATGTACCAAGGTAGTGTAATTATTAGGCTACAGCTGCCTCTACATATCCAGGCACGTGCACCTGTGTGTAGATGCACGTGCACACAACTCAAAACACCTCTGTCAGAGTCAGTAGACTTTATTTATCCCCGTGGGGCAATTAGGATGGGTGCAGAGCAGAGGTGGAAAGTAACTAAGTAAAAGTACTTCATTACTGTACTTAAGTAGATTTTTTTTTTTTAGGTATCTGTACTTTACTTGAGTATTTATTTTTCTGGCAACTTTTTACTTTTACTCCCTACATTTTTGTATAAATATCTGTACTTTATACTCTTAACATTCTCAGAATAGACTTGTTACTTTTTCAAACTAAACATATGTGACAGTATGAAAAATAAGTAACCATTGGAAAAATCAGTGGAGGAGAGAAACTGTGACTTTATATATTATATTATATGACTATTATCTCACAATCTTTGCTTTTTACCTCATGATTTTTTACATTTTATCTCATAATTTTGACATAATTTTTAAATTTTATCTTAAAATTAGGCTTTTTTTTGCCTTATATTTATACCTTTTTTTAATCTCATGATTGTTTTTATGTCAGTTGTATGCCCCCCCCCCCCCCTACATTTCCTGTCCATACCCACTAAAGTAACTGTGACCTGATCAAACACAACATCTACACAGTAACTGACTTTTAAAGGCTTGATTTTTGGATACTTTTGAAACTTTTCAGATTTTTCCTGGTTAAAAAAAATATTACTACGTTCATGGCTAAAAAAAAAAAGTAGTTTTACTTTTACTTTTGTACTTAATTACAATTGACAAGTTGTACTTTTACTTCAGTAAAGGAGTTGAATCATTACTTCTACTTTTACCAAAGTATTTTTTCACACAAGTAGCTGTACTTCTACTCAAGTACAGACTGTTGAGTACTTTTACCACCTCTGGTGTACAGAGCAGCTACAGCAGTAAGATGGAAGGGACTATATTGCACAGGATCACAATGTAAACGGTATTATAAACAGATGCATATCATATTGCACTTAAAGACCCTACTTTGACCACCTCTGATCATGGATTATTTTGGTGAAGGTATTTACGAGGTGATCTCTAATTGTACCAAAACTCTGCTCTTGCACAATGTTGAAGAAATGTACTGTGTATGAGGGGAAAAGCTGGACGTTACGAGACACAGAAGGTCAACTATGCCAAACAAGATAACAGTAGCTAAAGCCGATAAGAAATGCCACTAAGCAACAGTATTTAATAAGTAACATGTAGACCAGGGGTGTCAAACACATTTTAGTTCAGGGGCCACATTCAGTCTAATATGGTATAAAGTGGGCCGGATCCATATAATAATAGAAATATTAGGATAAAAATAATAATAATAAATAATGTTAACTCCAAAGTTGTTTTCGCTATGTCTCTGAGCAAAGATAGTAAAATTCTATAATGATAATGTTAACATCTACGAACTGTACTCGAACATAACACGAAGAAATATTATTAGAAAGAAAATTACGAGGAAAACTAAGTGCCATATTAACAATATTGTGCTTTAGTTTATAATTTATACATGTGCATCATAACTTAAAGATAACAGTGGATTTAGAAATATAACATTTAGTAACATTCAGAATATTGGTAAAATTCCACATTTCAGGTTATACACTTTTTTTTTACAATAGGCTAGTCTTTTTTTTTATTAAATTTATTTATTTATTTCCTTTTTTACTCTTTTAAAACAGACATTTTTTCACAATTTATTATTTAATATGATTGAAGTCTGATCTATTGTAGATTGAATATTTCACATATTCATCCCAGGGGCCAGATTGGACCCATTGAAGGGCCGATTTTGGCCCCCGGGCCGCATGTTTGACACCTCTGATGTAGACAAAAAACAATTAAAATTCCCTTTGGTTTGTCTTTAACTAGTGGGACAGTGTCTTTAAAGCCTCTTATTTACCCAACAACAGGTCTGTGGGTTTGGAAAGGGTGGGATTATTATTTTTGACGATTTAAACAGAATTGAATTCTTTTTCTTTTTCCTCTGTAGAGTTTGACAAGTTTTTGGCAGAAAGAGCTAAAGCGGCAGAGCGGCTGCCGTCCCTGAGTGCTTCGTCACATGACCTCAACCAATCTGAATCCTGAGTCCACACGCCACCAGACTAACAGCACTCATACAGCTGCTGCACCGTCAGCTGATAAATGGAGGTTTTTGTTTCGCAGAATGGTTAAATGGCACATTTTTGACATGGGAACTGAACCCGTAATGAACAAAGGGCATCATAATGTGTAAAATACTCTCCACTGGTGGGGTAAATGTGTTTTTTTTTAACTGATCTAATTAATGTTATGTGACGGAAGGAAAAGGGTTTTTACTTGACGTGGTTATGAATGAGTTATCTATGTGTAATGCAAACATTTGCACATTTTATATTGTTACATTCCTGCTGGTGATGAAGAAAGGATATTGTTACGGGAAACAATTTTACAACAAAGTATGTATTATATGGTTGTGATATATGGTATATATTGTCAAATCTCATGATGAGCTGTGAGACAGGACCGTCTTATGTAGCAAGGTTGTAAACTTTTACTGAAACTAAGCTCGGCTATTACATAATGGATTAGTTTGATACTTGTCTCTACATCATTGTTGATGTAGAATTGTAGAATTAAATGGGATTTTACATCCAACATTCATGTGACAGTGTTTTACTTGAAGGTTTTAACTGAAGCTCATGACAGAATACTGTCATATATTAAACTAAAATTAACTACAAATCTGTTTGTGTTTTTAATTTCTCAAAGTACAGATTACTTAAAGCTGTCATTCCATGGTTATTTCATTAATATTACTGTCTTCTCCATTGTTATTGAATACATTGTGTGTTGGTTCTATTTCAAAAAACATCCGGATTGTTTTGTTTCCAGCTGTTTTTTTCATGGTATAAAAATGGCTTGAGGTTGAACAACATAGTTTAACGATACTTCCTCATACATGTCATGACGCGGTGATGAGGCGTCTCTGGCTCAGAATGCGTGAAGGAACACTCCCTCCTCCCCTCTCGCTCTCTGTATGTGTTTACCTTTACCGTAGTATCATGCAGCTGGGTTTCGTGCCATTGCTTGTTCTAAAAACATGCAGGGGAAAAAAAACAGGCTTTATTTCCACAGAGAGCACATGAACAAGTTTGATCCACTATTTTTTTTCCAGTTTGTGCAGCAGCTACTGTGGCGCCGTCTTCTCTTGTAGATATTAATGCTACTTCAGATTCGCCTCAATGGAGGATGGGTTAAACCCCACGTGGGTTTTTTTATTTGCACATACAAAAAGCATACAGGTTAAAAATATACGTACGTACATACACGCATACATTTATATACATACACATATACATACACATATCACACAAAAAAGGAGAAGAAAACAGAATATAGAAAGGTTGATGATAGGATGATCATTTGAATCAGATGTGAAGGGAACATCTAAAATATATAGGACAGGGTTGGTCTCAGACTATTGCTGATTTAAAAAAAAAAAAAACAGACAAAAAAAAAACTAGGAAAGCAGTCAGAGCATAAACCTCCACCAAGGCAGACACCACCCCCCCCGTCAAGGAGGTTATGTTTTTGCCAGAGTTTGTCCGTCTGTCTGTTAGCAAGATAACTGAAAAACTTATAGACGGATTTTGATTCATTTTACTGTAGCATTCATGTTTATATTGCATTTTATTGCTGCGAATATGTAAAGTTATATTAGCATTCAGCATTCTGAGTTCTACATCAGTGATGCAAGGGCTGACCCGAAGTGAGCGGGTCCCCACGGTCACCCGCAGTTACGGGTCATTAAAAAATATTTTTAATGATATTCAGGTTGCGTTCGGTCGGGTCATTTGTCATTTGAGATAAACATTAAAATAACCTGGTAAATACACTTTATGAACTGAATGTCTGTGAAGGTGACGTACGTCGTCAGTATTTTAGGGTATGGACGGAGTAAGAGAGGAAGTCAAGTTAGGAGAGTGGAAGCTCTGGAAACATACAAACCAAAAAAGTAAGTTTTGAGACACATTCGTTGAGATTTTTAAAGATGATGAGCAGCTCTCAGTGTTTTCTTTTCCGTGGAAACAGAGTTCAAATGTCTCTGTGGGTGTTACAGTTTGTCGACCCCAATGACATAGCATTTTAACACAGAAATAAATGCAGGTATGTGAGTAAGGTCATGTGATGTTCATAAAGACCATTCATTACATTTTTACAATGTGGGTCCAGAAGTGGGTCGGGTCCATTCTTTTCAAATGTATTTTATTGCGGTCTGAGCCGCGGGCAGGTTAGTTAAAAAAGCGGTCCGTTGCGGGTCATTTAAACATCGACCCACACATCACTGTTCTACATATAAAGCATTTTTAATAATAAGAGAAAAAAGGGAAATGGAATTTTGTGTAACTGGAATTGTTTTGGGTGTTTAAATTTCTTTACTTGACATTTCATCAGAAAGGAAATAAGGGAGGAGAGGTGATGATTTACAGTCATGGTTGGTTCTTATAAAGTGCTTTAGTCATTTTACTGGAAGGTCAGTTGGGGTAGTCGTCTATCAAGATAAAAAAAAACACAAGCATGTTATCGTCTAACAATGCATTGTCCTGTGAATCCATGATGGTTTTAAATACTTAAAATAGGTTAAGAAAGGTCACTCTTCAGTTTCTTACAATTGGTCAGTTTGACACATTTAAAGACTGTTTACAGTGAACAGGAAAAGGATGGAAAAACTAATGTGAAAAGTAAGAAATTCATGAATATAATAGTGGATTAAAGCTGCCGAAAATGGAAATAGGTAAATATGAAAGTATTTTAAAGGTGTCATTCCATAGTTATTTCATTAACACATAGACAATTTATCATAAAGCATTTATTCACACAACTACAAAATGGTTTGTTCATAGAAAAGAACAAACGCTTTGTTTATGATAAGTTGTGTATGAATAGACCATTAACAAATGATTAATACATAGTGAACAAACATTAACAAATGGGTAATAAATGGTTAATACATAGTGTGTAGGTAATATAAAGTGTTACCATTGTGTTTTGACTCCAGCTCAACTTGATTCCCTTCAGGTTGTGATTTAATTTATTGATAGATGCAGATTAACTTTCTTTCATATCGCCTCTAGAAAAAGAAATAACTCAAGTAATCAGTGAATTATTTACACAATATTTGGTCTCCACATTCCATTGGCTGTGACATCGAGGTCCTGTACAGATGGATAGCAGTGAGGATGATTGACCTTCTGTACCATTCACTCCAGTAGTGAAGTGATCACTTATTGCAATAATGTCTCTGGAATTATAGTAAACAAGATGATTAGTTGTTCAGTAGCCTAGTCCTCCTCTATATGATGTCCAGGCAGTAAATAGGACACAGATATGGTCTGCAGGTAGAACTGGTGTAAAACAAGGCCTGCTATCATCTAGAGAAAAGACTTGACAAACATGGTATTATGCAGAAGTTCTGGTCCAACATTAGGTTTTCTGGTTTACTATGTTATGTAGTATAAATGTATTCATATTACAAACTATGATTGATTTGCTCTGTGAAAGTCATCATCAATCAAATATAATTCATATAGCACCAAATTATTAGAAAACTTTATCTCATGACACTTTACTTACTGTGTGAAACCTCTCAGGTGAATTTACAGAAATCCAATAGAATTTTCCAGGATCAAACATCTGTACCTGATGATAGTGGTGAGGAAACAGAAACATTGAACAGACCCTATAATATATCTTTTATACCAAGTATGTTCATGGCTAGTCACCTGGTGAAAAAAAATTTATTTATTGATTCGCTACTTATTTTTTTTTGTCCGTCCATAATCAGACTGTGTGTTAATGAAAACTAAAACCGTTATAATACTGCTGTCTTACGTAGTCTGTGTTTGTTTGTTTGTTTGTTTTTTCGAATAAAAATCAAATCAACAATCGAAGAAGTTAAAGCAGGAGGTGACAGCTTACATTGGGTTTATTTTCAGCAACATGTTGCCTTCCAGGATGTGAACCAGTGAGCTACTACTATGAGGAATCTGATTGGACAAAAACAACCCACCTGTCAAACGTCCTCGCATATGATTGGTTAGTACCGCAACGCCCTTCTGACGCTACGTACGCGGTCACGTCCACTTGTACAATTCAGCCTCCTTGCCACGCGTTGACATCTCAAACTCGCCTTCCTTCGTCATGTCTATCCGAAAAGCGGCTGTTAGTTTGGTGAAACCGGTCCGGGGTGTCCTGCGGCCCCCGGCTTCGGTGGTCTTGAACCGGTCCTACTCGGCTGCGGCCGCTGAAGCTCGAGCGGTTCTGGAGAATGAGCTGGACTCGATTCGAGCTGCCGGGACGTGGAAGGGTGAGAGGATCATCACGTCAAAACAGGGACCTCACATCAACGTGGACGGCAGCCGAGGCAGTAAGTGACACTATTTTCAAGGATCAGTGTATTTTAATATTTATTACAATATTTCTGCATTTGGCAGACGCTTTTTTTCCAAAGTGACTTACAGGGGAAAGTTGGCTCTTGTCCTTGAACGCACCACGCTCAGTTACACTGTTTGCAGAGCTGTGCCAAGATGTAATCTGCCTGGTGGACTAGACCCACACTGTTTACTTAAGTCACAGCACATGGTCTCTACACAAATACAGTCCGTTTACACACCTACATGCGTATCTTGAAAACATCAATTAACCAGCATGTGTGTCATTTGTTTGTTTTCCGGTTCATCTTGTGTGTCAAACTCATTTTACTTCAGGGGCCAAAAATTGATCTGAAGTGGACCGGACCAGTAAAATAATAGCATAATGATATTTAAAGAAATGTTTTACAGCAAAAAAGTTAAATTACAATATCAAAGTGTTTACATCTACAAACTATCCTTTCAAACAATATGAATAATATGAAAATATGTGTAATTTTAGCTGTGTTCTGCCTCTGTTTATCATTTCCACATGTACATTATAAGTTACAGATCAATTTGAAGATACAAATACATGAAACATTTAGTAATAGGCAGAATCTTATAATAATTACACTTGCTTCTTCTAAGATATTTCAGGCTGTTGATGTTTGTTAAGGTTATTGACATTTTTTTGTGTCAATACATAGAAATATTTACATCTACAAAGCTTTTTTTTTAAAGTAGTTTGTTATTATTACCTCCGCCAAGGAGGTTATGTATTTACCGGAGTTTGTTTGTTTGTCTGTCTGTTAGTTAGCAAGATAACTCAAAAAAGTTACGGATCTTGATGAAAATGTCATGACATGTTGGGGGTGTCAGAAGGAACAAATGATTAGATTTTGGTTATGATCACTTTGAAATGTATTCTTCATTACATGTAAAATTTCAAAGTGATCCAGAATCCATTTTTTCATCTTTGGATGGATCTTGGTTTTCATCAAGACCTGTCTGTAACTTTTTGAGTAAATGAAGAATACATTTTAAAGTGATCCAGGATTCCAGCAACTCTGGCAAAAACATAACCTCCTTAGTGAACCTCTTTTCATTGGGGGTGGGGGGGGTAGTGCTTTTCTTGTTCTAGGATTTTACTGCTCTTACCCACTTGAGATTGAATTGGTCTGAATGTGGAACCTGAACTGAAAGGATTGTTCATATCTTTTGTATTTCACAAATTCATTCCAAGGCCTGGTCAAAGTTTTATGATCATACGCAATGATTTGGATTCATTTTACTGTTGCATTCATGTGTATGTTGCATTTTATTGCTGCAAATATTTAATATTATGTTAGCATTCTACATGTAAAGCACTAAAGCAGTGGTGAAAACATTTTATTAAGAGAAAAAAGGGAAATGGAATTTTGTGTAACTGGAATTGTTTGGGGTGTTTAAGTTTCTTTACTTGGCATTTCATCAGACAGGAAATAAGGGAGGAGAGGTGATGATTTACAGTCATGGTTGGTTCTTATAAAGTGCTTTAGTCATTTTACTGGTGTACATGGAAGGTCAGATGAGGTAGCCTTCTATCAAGATAAAAAACACAAGCATGTTATCGTCTAACAATGCATTGTCCTGTGAATCCATGAGGGTTTTAAATACTTAAAATAGGTTAAGAAAGGTCACTGTTCAGTTTCTTACAATTGGTCAGTTTGACACATTTAAAGACTGTTTACAGTGAACAGGAAAAGGATCGAATAATGTGGAAAAAAATGGAAATAGGTAAACGTGAAAGTATTTTAAAGGTGTCATTCCATGGTTATTTTATTAATATTACTGTGTTCTCTATTGTTATTGAATACATTGTGTGTTTGTTCTATTTAAAAAAAAACGTCCAGATTGTTTTGTTTCCAGCTGTTTTTTCACGGTAGAAAAATGACTTGAGGTCAAATGACATAGTTTACCGGTACTTCCACATACATGTCTATTGGCTCAGAATGCGTGAAGGAACACTCCCCCCTCCCCTCTGGCTCTGTGTATGTTTACCTTTACTAGAGTAACATCCAGCTAGGTTTCGTGCCGTTGCTTGTTCTGAAAACGAGCAGGTAAAAAAATTGGCTTTATTTCGACGGAGAACACATGAACCAGTTCGATCCAACATTTTTTTCAAGTTTGCAGCTACTGTGGTGCTGTCTTCTCTTGTAGATGCTAATGCTAATGCTACTTCAGATTTGCTGCAATGGGGGACAGGTTCAACCCCACGTGGATGACGCTAAAGTCCATCTGACATCAGATGGACATCAGATTATTATTATTATTATTTGTTATCGAATGACAATGTCCTTAATAAACATTGTATTGAAAAGGAAACTGTAAATTCACCCATTTTTAGCCAAAAGGTTCATTTCCAATGATAGTCCCCCTGCCAGAAGGATCCTGGAAACACAAGGAACTTTACTCTTTTAACATTTATTGAACTTCAAGTGCTGCCCTCACAGGTGCCTGATAAAATATCTGTGAAGATGTTTGCTTCTAATCACATATCAGCTTTCTTATATATCGGCCTGGTCTACCTCTATTCAATTTACAATGTAAATATTCATCTGATGACATGGTATGTGTTTGCTGCTTTGTCAGCGTTTACATTTCAGGATCAACCTTTAGTATAGGGTGAACCTGCTGATTTGTGAATGACCCTGTTGGCTTTAGGCCATGACCTCCACTGTGTCAACCTGAACACACATGGACAGCACAACCACTGTTTTTTTTCCCACTCTTTGTTTTAACATTTTGTCTTTTTGTGTTACTGTTTTGCCAGATAGTCAGTGGACATCCAGTTCCTGTTCAGACAGTTATTGCTGCGATTCTGATCTGAATATTTATAAAGATATGAAGAGAAGAAATGGCCATATTTGGGGAAATGGATGCATAATGGTGTGGTTTTATCTTGGGTTTCTGGTTTTTCATAATGCTCCTCTCTCTTTCAGCCATATTGAACTTCTGTGCCAACAACTACCTGGGACTCTCCAGTCATCCAGAGGTGGTGCAGGCGGGGGTCGATGCTCTTAAACTGTACGGTGCTGGTCTGAGCTCAGTCAGATTTATCTGTGGCACACAGGTATGGCTGAGAACACACTACTGTACAAGCAGATTACAGATCCACTGTGTAGCATGGAGGATAGGAATATAATAATATAATCATGTTTAAAGGTCGGGCTGGGACAATATGCTTTTATGTTGATTCAATTCTTTTAAGATTTTTTGGGTGCTGATTCAATTTAAATTGCGTTTCTTCAATATTCCCGATTTTTCCGATTTTTCACTTGCATTTTTAACACCAGACCACGTGAAAAAGCTGAATGATGATGCCTACAGATCATATCAGGAGCCATATTTCCCAAAAAATGCACATCATATGTGAGTCAGTTCAGATTTATTCAGCAGTAATATATTTGAACCAGACTTTGGGAAGTAAACTGCTACATTTATCTGCACACAACACAAATAGGAGCCTTTAATTTAACATACTTCATAATAAAGTGTACTTTAAAGTGAACATGTCCAGCTTTATTCTTCCCTTCTGTTAGAAAGAGACCACACACTCTAATTGTTGTTGATTGTTTAACTATATTTATTCAGGAACAACTCAAGTTTTCAGATATCTCGTGCTGTTGAACGCACCAGAGATGTTACGACGGTCCTGAACGCACCCTTTCCATGTTTAGAATTAGCTGCTGTGTTGTTGCTAAGATCACCATCTCACCCTCTTTTTCCCAACTCTAATTCATATTCTCCTGGTTTATTACTCCCTCTAGAACATTGCGGCAGCTCCCGTTCACTTTGAATTGACGTTCTCAGCCTTCAACGGGCTGTACCGCTCAATGCGCCATTAACGCTCGCTGCCAATGGCAACAGGTTTTGTTCAAGGCGGGAGTGTCGTAACTTTTGTGAAATATCATCCCATGAGATTTCACTGCTGTCACCTTCGGATCACCCTGATAGCATTAGAATGAATTAATCGGCTAATTTTCGGGTCAGTAAAAGTCCCTGCCAAACTCTTTAATAAAATGTCAAACAAACCAGCTGGTTAACAGTATAAGGGTCTGTACATGTGGTCCCTACATTTTCAGGCTCAAATATTCAGTGGAAATATGCCTTAGATGTGTTTAAATGGCAACTGTGAATTAGCATGTAATAGCATTAGCATGATTGAATCGGCTAATTCTGTCAGTGAAAGTCCCTGTCAAACTCTTTAAAGACACTAACATGTCAAACACACCAGCTGGTTAACAGTATAAGGGTCTGTACATGCTTTTTACACCGTTCTTGCACTTGACACTTTACAGAACAGAGAATATATTTCTCTGTAAAAAAACAAAGAAAACAAAAAAACAACTTAAATATTCAAAAACTAACAGATAATAAAATGAAACCTTCACTGTGTCTACTGTAGGAATCACCCTGATCATCACTCCAAGAAGTTCTCGCGTCCCAGCAGCCAATAGTTGTTATGGTTACAGTGACCGCAGCTTCCATTTTTACTCCGAGAGAAGTGATCATGTGACCATGTACATCACATCCTGTGACATATAATTGTGGAAAAAGTGTTTCCACTGCACTTATATTAGATATATTAGAATATCAAAATGTATGTGGGGGAAAAAAACCACCTCATGAAAGCGTGAAAACTTTTTATCAATATTTGAGTGTTTTGTTTTGTTTTTATTCAGGTGTTTCCATTACCAGTTTTTATAGCGATATTTATATTTTGCGAATTTCCGAGGGTAATGGAAACGCAGTTAATGTCTAGAAAGTTTGTTTCCAGTTTTGAAAGAATTTGTTTTTTTAATTTTTGAAATATTAAAAACTTTCCATATTTTGATGACTTATAACATGGAAATGAGATTCAGAGATATACATTTTTAGCCTAGGATCTAGTCTGTCCCCAGTGGCCGCAAATGGTATTTGCTACGGGAGACAGACTAGACAGCCTCGGATCTGAAAATCCAAACTGGACCGGACCAATCAAATCGCGAGGGGCGGGATTGGAGCCCGCCCTGCCTCATGACGACACAAATACGACACGTAATGTTGTAGTCGCAGAGACGTAGCAGCTAGCACACATTGCCGTAACACCAGTTGCTAGCTGCTAGACAACATGGCTCATCACCAGGAACAACCATTCGAGCTGGCTTTGGCAGCAACACTAGGTGATTTAAAATTACAGTTTTCCCTGCGAGAGGAGCAGAAAACGGCACTTAAGCTGTTTTTTGAAAAAAGGGACGTTGTCGGAGTTTTGCCCACCGGGTATGGCAAAAGTTTGATTTATCAGCTGGCTCCGCTAGTGGGACGACGAATGGGTCTGCACAACCCGCTGGTGATCGTTGTGTCACCCCTTTTAGCCCTAATGAATGACCAGTTGCAAGAGGCAGAAAAACTGGGAATACGAGCAGCACAACTCGGCAAAGGCGACCCGGAGGAGATCCGAAGCGGCCGGTGCCAAATAGTGTACGGGAGTCCTAGCTAAGCTGCTGCACTCGTTTTGAGACTACATTCTGGTGTGTTCTTCCGGTGACGCTGTCTACGAAATCCATGTTCATTGCTCTGATTGGTTGGCTCTGACTGGTTACCCATCCAATGGCGTGGCGTTGTGTAAAGAGAAAACTTGACAGACAGCGGTTATCCCACCCACAAATTCGCCTAGACTTTCTAGACTTTCCCACGTAGCAAATACCATTTGCGGCCACTGGGGACAGTCTAGATCCACGGTTCTCAAACTGGGGTCCGCGGACCCCTAGGGGGACGTGGCGCATGTCCAGGGGGTACGCGAAGTTATTCACGGTTTTGTTTTTTGTTTTTTTTTTTTGTTTTTTTGCTGTTTTATTTTGAAATGCGGAAGTTTTATTTTGTAGCGAGCGGGCGGAAGTAGCAGCGCTGTTTGACGCCAGCATGACTAAATTGAGACGGAGCGAGTCACAGGCTATTTTTAGCCACCCTGCAGCGAACATGGATCGATTTTTCAGTCCGCAAATTTCCTCAAGAAGTGGTAAAAGAAATGAAAATGAAAATGACAAAAACAAACGCCCTAATCCTAAAAAGAGAAAGTACATTGATAGTTATATTGAGTTTGGCTTCATTGAGAACAATGATGGGAGACCAAAATTCCACCAGAAGTCTTTGTCTGTCTGTCTGTCTGTCACACACACATGGTTTTGTGTGTCTTTTGTTCTGTTTATTATTTTAAAATTATTGAAGTGCTCATTTATATTATAATACCTGAAAATTTCGCTGGTTTGCACAAAAGCACTATTAAAAAAGGTTATCATTGTTTCATAATAATCATTGTTGAAGTGGGTTTTTTTTTTTTTTTATCATTTTCAGTATCGCGAGGATGAGGGGGGACATGGAAAAATTTCACCCCTCCAAGGGGGACCTGGGCCAAAAAAGTTTGAGAACCCCTGGTCTAGATCCTAGGCTAATCAATTTTAACTTAGGATAAAATTTAGGAAATTATAAGTTGACTTAATTATTTGAATTCTCCTCCAGTGAAAGTACCGCCCACTTCTGTAGGTTGATATGAATGATCGCTTACATCAAATCCACAGGACTGACAACCTCACAAATTCAACTTAGCACTGATTCTTAATAGAACAATAGAACGAGGCCATTGGTCCTATTTTCCTATATTTTCCATGTTATAGCAGGTGGCCTCTGGTGTTCAGATGCACTACTGTCACCTTCTATGTCTGTGTGAGAACTCATGGCCTTTTAAATATACAAAGATGTACTTTAATGAGCAGATATAAAAAGACTCCCTCCATATGATGCACAAAAAATATTTATTCAAATTAGCTTGCACGATATAAGAGATTGATAAATGTAGTTCTGAATGTACTTCCCAGTTTACAAAGCTTTAATACTGCTTAGATCAGGGGTGTCAAACTGCGGTCCTTGAGGGCCGGTGTCCTGCATGTTTTAGATGTTTCCCTCTTCCATTACACCTGGAGGCCATTGCATCATTATCAGTCTGATGAGGAGCTGATTATTAACTCTTTATGTGTCAGCGATGATGCATTCTGAATGGATGATTATGTTTAAATATTGAGGAAAAATTCAACAGTTTTACTTTATTTTGTGCATGGAAAAGGTGCCAAAAAGCAAGAGGTTTTTTTTTTAAATTTTTTATTTTATTTCACTTTTTTTTTTTTTTTAATTGCTGTGACCAAATGTCAATACTAGTTTTCTTCTTTAGTAATTTTTTCCCCAAAATTGTCCACATTTTGTCATTTTGTAAATATTTATTAGTTTTTGTTCATTTTTTCTACATTTTGGTTCTTTTAATTTTACTTGGATTTTCTGCCATTTGTGTCTTACTTTGCTCATGTTACCAGTTATTTTGTTAGTTCTCAGGAGTTAAAGGGTTAAACTGAATCACATGGAAGAGGTAAATATCTAAAACATGCAGGACACCGGCCCTCGAGGACTGGAGTTTGACACCTGTGGCTTAGATTATAATTGGGGTAGGATAGTAGGATAGAGGATGGGCTGATGGTACATCTACAGGCTACCTTTGAAATATAAAGAGCTGTTTTATGACAGAAATCAAGGAAAAAAAAAAAACCTTTGTTAGCCAAAAAATTGTTTTCCCTCAAAGTTGAGACTGTTTAAGAAGCTCTTCAACATTTATATGAAATATGAATAAATCAGTTTCAGTGCATTTACAGACCCATAAAGACATTCCAGAAGTACACTTAAGAACACAGACATGTTGTACAGGACACATTTACTGGTATATGTGAAGACTGTCTTTGGAATGGAGAATAAAAAAGATCAATATGTCATGAAAGGTGTAGTGTGAAGGACCCAAATGTGGACACCACAGCTTCACAAAAAAAGCTCTTTATTCTGAGCACAGAACAGAGAAAGTCAAGACACATGAATGACCGCAAGTCATTTGAACTCACAATAAATGTCCAAGTTCACAACGGGTTCTAAGATCCTGCGGGTCCAGTCTGGTATGAGCTGGGAGCTCTGTTGAGGTAATGAATGTGGGCGAACTGACAGAGAGGACAGGAAAGGATAGAACTTAAATAGGCTGAAGAGATGAGGACAGGTGTGCAAGGGAACAGGTGAAATGAATGAGGTGAAAGGTGACAAGGAGCAGAGTGGAAAAGAAAGAAAGAAGGGAAAAGGTGACGATATGACACAATAGCTTCAGGATCATAAAATAAAAAGTAGTTATTTGTACAACTATTACTTCTATCTTTTGATTCATTTGGAGTGTAGTCTGCATTTTTACAACTGCATAGAGGTAAGATCGGGCCTAAAAAAATCCAGCTCGACCTGACCCAGGCCTTCAGGTCTGGGTTTAAGTTCTTACCTCTACAGCTGCATGTGTTCTGGATTACAACAGTAATAGCCAAACGTGACAGTGTTCAAGACAAAAGATCATTCTTTAAGGAAAGGGTTCTTTTGTTACTACAGTTAAACCACAGTATTTTTACATGTTCACTCTTTATAGGACCTACATAAACATCTGGAGCAGAAGATCGCAGAATTCCATGAGAGGGAAGACTGCATCCTGTATGCCAGCTGTTTTGATGCTAATGCTGGTCTGTTTGAGGTAAGATCTGTTTTACAATCTGCTGTCTCTACTTAAAGGTGTTATTCTGCTAAAAAACACTTTTGCACCTCCTTTTGGAATCGGATGGACCACTGGCAGCTGAAGGAGGTATAAAGGAGCTGAACAGGAATCTGCTTACCACAGCTTTGGTTTTTGTTTTTCTTTACAGAGCTCAGACAAGGTACAGAGTGTAAACAGTGCAGCATACAGCTTTTCTTTAAACAAAAACAAGATCTAACTAGGTGCAGCCACTTCTTACTTGGACCTTCAGCTGCAGAGCAGACACCACCTATGCCCCCCCCACCCACACCCCCACACACCTACACCCCACCCACACACCCACACACCTACACCCCACCCCCCCACCCCCCACCCACACACCTACACCCCACCCCCCCACCCACACACCTACACACCTACACCCCTACACCCCACCCACCCACCCACACACCTACACACCTACACCCCACCCCCCCACCCACACACCTACACCCCACCCCCCCACCCACACACCTACACCCCACCCACCCACACACACACCTACACCCCACCCCCCCACCCACACACCTACACATCACCCACACATCACCCACACACCCACACACCTACACCCCACCCCCCCACCCACACACCTACACATCACCCACCCACCCACACACCTACACCCCACCCACCCACCCACACACCCACACACCTACACCCCACCCACACACCCACACACCTACACCCCTACACCCCACCCCCCCCACCCACACACCTACACATCACCCACACATCACCCACCCACCCACACACCTACACATCACCCACACACCCACACACCTACACCCCACCCCCCCACCCACACACCTACACCCCACCCCCCCACCCACACACCCACACATCACCCCCCCACCCACCCACCCACACACCTACACACCTACACACACACCTACACATCACCCACACATCACCCACCCACCCACACACCTACACATCACCCCCCCACCCACACACCTACACATCACCCCCCCACCCACACACCTACACATCACCCACACACCCACACACCTACACCCCACCCACCCACCCACACACCTACACCCCACCCCCCCACCCACACACCTACACACCTACACCCCTACACCCCACCCACCCACCCACACACCTACACCCCACCCCCCCACCCACACACCTACACACCTACACCCCACCCACCCACCCACACACCTACACACCTACACCCCACCCCCCCACCCACACACCTACACCCCACCCCCCCACCCACACACCTACACATCACCCACACATCACCCACACACCCACACACCTACACCCCACCCCCCCACCCACACACCTACACCCCACCCCCCCCACCCACACACCTACACATCACCCACCCACCCACACACCTACACATCACCCACCCACCCACACACCTACACCCCACCCACCCACCCACACACCCACACACCTACACCCCACCCACACACCCACACACCTACACCCCTACACCCCACCCCCCCACCCACACACCTACACATCACCCACACATCACCCACCCACCCACACACCTACACATCACCCACACACCCACACACCTACACCCCACCCCCCCACCCACACACCTACACCCCACCCCCCCACCCACACACCCACACATCACCCCCCCCACCCACCCACCCACACACCTACACACCTACACACACACCTACACATCACCCACACATCACCCACCCACCCACACACCTACACATCACCCCCCCACCCACACACCTACACATCACCCCCCCACCCACACACCTACACATCACCCACACACCCACACACCTACACCCCACCCACCCACCCACACACCTACACCCCACCCCCCCACCCACCCACCCACACACCTACACACCTACACACACACCTACACACACACACACAATTACACACAATTTACAATTAACAAAACACAATACAAATATTTTTTACTAATACAGAAGAAAGAAAACACTAACTAAGTGAAGAATGCTAAACATAAGCTTAACTTAACAATATACTCCCTTAACCCGTCCCCTCTCTCTCTCTCTCTCTCTCTCTCTCTGGTCATTTAGCCTGACAAGGTGCAGCTGCAGGAGTCCTGTGGCTGCATCTCCAGGTGTGCACTCCATGAAGACCCACCCCCCAGGAAGTGAACCTCAGAGAGAGAGGGATTAGCAAAGGGGTTTAAAAATAAAACACCCAAAACAAACTTCCTGTATTAGATTTTGTGTTTTGTCACCGTAGTGAGGGGGAGGCTATCCTACTCCCTCACAGTCACCCCGAGTTACCAACACATGTTGAGTTTGAAAGGCTGTGTTTCCCATTCGTAGAAAACACAGACAAATGAGCCACTCAGAAAGAACCTGCCCACATTATTTAATGTGGACAAGGGCGTCACCCACTTGGGGTTATGCCCACCCTTGGAATGCAGGTAACACCCCCCCTGTATCAGTGCTGGAATAACTGTGTTGGAGTATAATGGTGTTACTAACGCAGTCACAGTTCAAGTAATAGAGTAATTACTTTATCCATAAGTGTATCGTATAATGTGATGTGTAACAATTTGATGAATTTGGGTGAAAGTGTAAGTGTTGCCCTGAGTACAGACAAGAATTTGGAGTTTTTGCAACATGCCCTGTGCATATGTCTGCACCAAGCTGACATTCAGCTCACTGTAGAACCTCACCTGCATGACGACAAAATCGATCATGATTTGCTAAGAAGTTGGATAGATGGGTTCTCAACTGTCCTGTTTACACACACACACACACACACACACACACACAGATGATGGCAGCGCCAAGTCACAAGGTCGCATTTGAACTCAGTTTGTTAAAATAATAATTGCACTATTAATATTTGCTTTTCTCTTTGCTCATTTCTTTTCTAAACAAGTTTCTGTGCCTTAATATAAAGGGTATAAACACTTCATAATGCATAACATAAGTTATTGTTCATGAGAATTCAGTGGATAAATGTATAATAGAAGAAGAATATACAGACACCATTATTTCATCACTACCTGTTCACCTGTATACTTAAATGCAAAGTTAAAGTAACGTTCAACAAATATTACAGTTATGTTCAGTATTTAAAATGTATTTCCTGTTTATAATCTATTGCAGGTTGCTTAACCTTTACCTTTGATAATAGATCATAAAGATCTTTGATAGTGTTTTTAAAGCAACATCTTAAATCACATCCACAGTAACATCACAGAACAAGGATGAATACCCTGTTAAACTGTTTTTTGTTTTTTTTTTCATTTCTTTGACATTTTTAAGCAAAAATAAGGAACGCAAAAATACTTTTCTGGAAACGAATTACTTTTCTAGTGCCAATTGCTTTTTGGGGGAATTAAATAGTAATTGTAAACAGTGAGGTGCGATGGCATATTAAGTATAAATACAGAACTGTATAGAGCAAAGTATTGTTTATTATTTACAGTAAGTGCATTGTGTAAAACAGAAATAAAATGTGTGACAATGATTTATTAAGGGACAGCGAGTTCTTTTATGAGCATTAAATGTTACTCTGTTCAGGTTCTGATGGGTCCAGACGATGCAGTGCTGTCTGATGAATTAAACCACGCGTCCATCATCGACGGGATCCGCCTTTGTCGGGCCAAGAGGCTGCGCTACAAACACATGGACCTCAGCGACCTGGAGACGAAGCTCAAAGAAGCTCAGGTCAGTGGGTGGATTGAGTGAGTGAAGTGAAGGGATAACCGCCCACTCCACTAAGGAACACTACAACTGTATGAGCACTTTCATGAACAGCTACATATAAGTATATATGTAGTCATGTTATATTTACTACAAATACAGTATTTAATATGATAGTTTATATTTATTTATCAGTATAAAGTCTTATTTTATACATCCTTCTACGTTATAACAGAAATTTCACTTATTCAAATAATTTTATTCAAATAATTTTCTGTATTGTCATAATGATGATATCATAGTCATTTTACTTTTATCGTTGTGATTATTTGATTATTGGTCCAACCAACTTGATATCATATTAGACCAGTGGTTCTCAAATCCAGTCCTTGTGGCCCAGTGTCCTGCATGTTTTAGATATCTCCCTTTTCTTCTTCTTTAAAAAAACCCAAAACAAAACAAAAATAAACAATTACAAATATAAAATAAATAATAAAATACAAAATTTAAATAAAAAATGTAAAAACAATTTTTAAAAAGTGAAAAATAAAAAAATAATTTCAATGTATATATATATATATATATATATATATATATATATATATATATATATATATATATATATATATATATATATATATATATATATTCCATCATTATCTAACTAAAATTTGGTTTGACACCCCTGACTTTTGTGAATCCCTAAAGTTTCTCACTTCTCTGATCATCCTTATTTTCTTTCCGTCAGTCGTCTCGTATGCGTCTCATCGTGACAGACGGCGTGTTCTCCATGGATGGAGATGTGGCTCCTTTACCTGGTATTTGTGACCTGGCAGAACAGTACGGAGCCATGGTGTTCATAGATGAATGTCATGCTACTGGGTTTCTGGGACCCCGGGGCAGGTGGGTGTTTGTCAGAGGTGGGAAGTAACTCAATAAAAGTACTTTGTTACTGTACTTAAATAGAGTTTTTTAGTATTTGTACTTTAGTTGAGTATTTATTTTTCTGGTGACGTTTTACTTTTACTCCCTACATTTCTTTATAAATATCTGTACATTATACTCTTTACATTTATATAAATATATGTACTTTATACTCTTTACATTTATATAAATATATGTACTTTATACTCTTTACATTTATATAAATATATGTACTTTATACTCTTTACATTTATATAAATATATGTACTTTATACTCTTTACATTTATATAAATATATGTACTTTATACTCTTTACATTTATATAAATATATGTACTTTATACTCTTTACATTTATATAAATATATGTACTTTATACTCTTTACATTTATATAAATATATGTACTTTATACTCTTTACATTTATATAAATATATGTACTTTATACTCTTTACATTTATATAAATATATGTACTTTATATTCTTTACATTTATATAAATATATGTCCTTTATACTCTTTATATTTATATAAATATATGTACTTTATACTCTTTACATTTATATAAATATATGTACTTTATATTCTTTACATTTATATAAATATATGTCCTTTATACTCTTTACATTTATATAAATATATGTCCTTTATACTCTTTATATTTATATAAATATATGTACTTTATACTCTTTACATTTATATAAATATATGTACTTTATATTCTTTACATTCTCAGAATAGACTCATTACTTTGTCAAACTAAACAGATGTGGCATGACAAAAACATAAGTGGTTTCAAGGGGAAATTGTGACTTTCTATATCATAATTATGACTTTTATCTTATTTTTTTTATCATAAATTTGATTGCCATAATTATGCATGTCTTATCTCATATTTGACTTTTTTTAATCTCATAATTGAGACTTTTTATCTCAGTTGTGACATTTTGTTTGTTTCATATTCATGACTTTTTCATAATAATGTTTTTTTTTTTGTTTTTTTTAAATAATGACTTATCTCAATTTTGACTTTATTTTCCATTTTTCCTAAATTCCCTGTCCATACCCACAAAACTGAGTAGCTGTGATGTGATCAAATACATTATCTACACAGTAACTCACTTCTAAAGGCTTTATTTTTGGATACTTTTGAAACTTTTTATGAATTTTCCTGCTTAAATAAGTATTATTACATCCATGGCAAAAAAAGATTAGTTACAATTCAGAATTTGTAAATTTTTTTAAACTTTTACTTAAGTAAAGGAGTTGAATCAGTACTTCTACTTCTATCAGAGTATTGTTTCACTTCTGTTGTACTTCTACTTAAGTACAGAATGGGAGTACTTTGACCACCTCTGGTATTTGTGGCCTCAACCATAGTTCATAGTTGTGTGTGTATAAGCAGTGGGATGTTTGTGGTGTAGATCTACAGGAGATTTGAACTAATTAAAGGGTATTAAATGTGTGATTTCCAGAGGAACAGATGAGCTTCTGGGGGTGATGGACAGAGTTCACATCGTAAACTCCACCCTGGGAAAAGCACTGGGAGGAGCCGCCGGTGAGTTAAGACACAATACTACCTTGATCTGAGAGGAAGTTTAGTGTTGCCATTGTGGACATGATGTAATAAAAACATCATAATGAACAGATAATCTTTCAGGGAGTTCATTGGTGTAACTGGAGACAGGTCACATGATCATTGACAGAAATGAGGTGACCTGAAATACACTTAGGTTTAGGTACCGAAAGGGTTTAATTCGATACCGATACCAAATCAGTACTTTCAAAACAGTGTCGGTTCCTCAACAGTATTTAAATCGGTACTTTAAAAAGAAAAATAATTAAATTACAATCAAAGACCTGCACGATTGAACCATAACGTCAACATTTAACTGAACCAGTCTGTTTGACAAAGTCATAAACTGTGAGACCACATCTGTTACAGCACTTTTTTTGGCCACTCAATGCACTTTACATAAGTGACCTGTTATTCATTCACTCTCACATGCTCCCTCTGGTGGTGGTGAACTACATGTGTAGCCACAGTTGTCCTGGGGCAGACTGACAGAAGCGTGGCAGCCATGTTGTGCCACCAAACATTCATACACCAGTGTGAGGGACACTGGAGGCAGGAGCGTGAAGTGTCTTTGCCCAAGGACACAATGGACTGACTAGGACAGACTGGGATTTGAACTACCGACCCTTTGGTTATTAGACAACTCTACTAACTGAGTCATGGCTGCCCCAAATACAACTTATTATTATTATTATTATTATTATTATTATTATTATTATTATTATTATTATTAAGCTAGCACCACATTTCTTGTCACTAGTTGAGGACTTCACATACACCAGTTATTGACTAATATTTGTTGTTGACATTAAAATAACTCACACCGTCACTATCATGGTCCAGTATCTCCACAGTAAATGGTCTGAAGCTGTATCTCTTGGGTCTGTCATTCCCACAGCGGGTATTTCCATTTTTGATGTGCCATTAGCACAATGCTAGGACTACTTAGCTCTTCACTTTAGACCAGGGGTGTCAAACACGCGGCCCTGGGCCCAAATCCGGCCCTCCAAAGGGTCCAGTCTGGCCCCTGGGATGAGTTTGTGAAATGCAAAAATGACGCTGAAGACAAAAATCATTTTAAATCAGATTCCATATATTAACCAATTTAATCTGCAGTGGGTCAGATCAGTAAAATGCTCTCATTATACTGTATAAATACTCACAATTCCAAATATTTCTCATTGTGAATGTAAAAATGTTCATGGCATTTCATTGTATTTACACTAAAATGATCATTTCACAAAAATACAAGTAACCTGAACAAATGTGAACATTTTTAGGGCAAGTTTACCAATATTCTGCCTGTTATTAAATGTTTTATGCATGTCTTGTTGATCTACTGTGATCTGTAAATTGTAATTTACGTGTGTAAATGATAAACGGAGACATAATATTGTTAAAACTGTACATAGTTTTCTGAAGAAATGTTAGTTTGTTCAATTCAATTCAATTTTATTTATAAAGCCCTAAATCACAACAAAGTCATCTCACAAGGCTTTACAGAAACATAATCAACTACAGAAATAGATAAAAAGTCCCAAGCATCCCCTGTCCTTAGACCCTCCTTCTCGGCAAGAAAAAACTTCCAAACCCAGTGGGAAAAAGAAGAAATCTTGAGGAGAACCACATTGAAGGAGAGATCCACTCCCATGGACGGACAGGCTATAGATGAACGTCCATGTAACATGAATGTCCATGTTCATGTTATTCACATTGTTTTAAAGGATGTAAACATTTTCAATCACATAACTTCACTTTTTTTTCTCTAAAACAGAGGAAAGGTTGGAGTAGATGTCATTTTTTATATTATTATGTTATTATTTCACTGGTCCGGCCCTCTACAGATCAAATTTGGCTTCATGTGACCCCTGAACTGAAATGAGTTTGACACCCCTGCTTTATTAGACAGTGCAGCTTCTGCTTTAAGGTAAACACTGTGTGTCAGTCACCAAGTGTTTCATTAAATTAGACATATTCCAGCCTTTGCGTATAAATATCTTTAGACACCTGTAACATATGGAAGAACCTGGATCTTCTTGTGAACTGTAATTGCATGTTTCAAAGGATTCAAGGGATTTCCTTTATTGTGTTCACGGATAATGAGAGTGAAACCACATTACTCATGTGTGTTTTTGGTTAGGTGGGTACACTGTGGGCCCGAAGCCACTAATCGACCTGCTGAGACAGCGCTCACGACCCTACCTATTCTCCAACTCCCTCCCCCCTCCCGTGGTGGGCTGCGCCACCAAAGCAGTGGAGCTGCTACTCGCCTCCAGCGAAATCGCACAGAGCATGACGGCAAAAACCATGAGGTGGGTTTATCTGAAAACAGAGAGGGGTTTATCAGCCTCTGTGGGTCTGTCAGTAACACCCACACTGGGCTTATCTGTCTTTGTAGAAACAAACTACATCTGGGTTTTTAGCAGAGGGGGTAAAAGTACTCACATTCTGTACTTAAGTAGAAGTACAGCTACTTGTGTGAAAAAAATACTCTGGTTGAAGTAGAAGTACTGATTCAACTCCTCTACTTAAGTAAAAAAGTACAACTGCTTTTTTTGTCATGAATGCAATAATACTTATTTAACCACAAAAAAATCTAAAATAAAGCCTGTGAGTTACTGTGTAGATCAGGTCACAGTTACTTAGTTTTGTGGATATGGACAAGAAAGTTTGGAAAAGTGGGGGGGGGGTGTCACAATTGACATAATAAGGCATGAGATTTTAAAAAATGCAGAATTTTAAGAGAAAAGTCAAAGTTATGAGATAAAATGTTAAAATTGTGAAATAAAATGTTAAAATTGTGAAATAAAAAGTCAAAATTATGACATAAAAAATCAATTGTTAGATAACGGTCATATATCTATAATATATAAAGTCACAGTTTCTCTCCTCTACTGATTTTCTCTCTGAAGACACTTATTTTTTAAATTATCATCACATCTGTTGAGTTTGAAAAAGGAAATGAGTCTATTCTGAGACTGTAAAAAGTATAAAGTACAGATATTTATGTAAAAATGTAGGGAGTAAAAGTAAAAACTTGCCAGAAAAATAAATACTCAAGTAAAGAACAGATACTTAAACAATCTACTTAAGTACAGTAAGTGAAGTACTTTTACTTAGTTACGTCCCACCTCTGGTTTTTAGTTAAAGTCCTGAGTGTTCACATGTATGGGTGATGAAGTGTGTGTTGACAGTAGGAATAGTTTATGAATGTGTAGGAGGAATAACTGTTTATACCCTAACCTTCTTTACTAATGCCTACGCTCAGCCTTCAGGTCACAGTATTCAACTCTACATGAGGAAAGTACACATAGCAATGTTCTTCTGATTATCTTTGTTATATTTATAGACTCTGATTCATAATAAAACAGTGGCAAAAGTAGTTGGCTTTACTTTAACGTTTCCATTTGCCTTTATTTATTGTTTGATTTATTTATTTTTTTTGTTTCTAATTTAATTTTGTTTGTATTTGTTTGTTGGTATTTGTCAGGATGGATACGGAAACGGCACCGTATCCAGATCTTCCCACTCTAGCTGCATTTCCATTACCCTTGGAAAATTGCAAAATGTAAATATCGCTATAAAAAATTGGTAATGGAAACACCGGATTTTTGAAAAAGAAAAACACTCAAATATCGATATAAAGTTTTCACGCTTTCATGAGGTGGTTTTTCAGACGTTTCAATAGTCTAATGTATTGCAAAAGTACAATGGAAACACTTTTTCCGCAATTATATGTCACAGGATGCGACGTACATGGTCACATGATCACTGCAGTAGACAGTGAAGATTTAATTTTATTATCTAGTTTATTATTAGTTAATATTTAAGTTGTTAAGTTTTTAGAGAAAGAACAAGAACTGTGTAAAAAGCACTCCATACATTTATCATTTGTTTCACTGACAAGAGAATTAGCCGATTCAATCATGCTAACGCTATTACATGCTAATTTGTGGTTGTCGCTCTAATGCTAACGGGTGATGGCCAATCTGAAGATCCGCAGATGACAGCAGTGTAATCTCATGGGATGATATTTCATGAGTTACGACACTCCTGCCTAAAACTGTCAATGGAAACAGAAATATACTCTGTCGAAATTTTAGGAATATCGCTATTGTTTGGCAAAAAAAACTGTAATGGAAACGCAGCTTCTGGGACCCATTTTCCAAAGAGTTTGTTTTTGGGTATCCACAAGACCGGTCCCATTTTGACGAAAGGCCAATCCGTTAAGAAAGTACGTCGGTTTCACACGAACTCGTCTCCGTGCAGACGAGTTCTCAGACAAAAGACTTTGTAATCTTTAAATTCTTTGTAACTAATTGTAAATTATATTTAAAATATTGAAAAGACTCAAAGGTTAATCTTAGCAGGTCTGCTCGTAGGCCATAGATCTTAATTAAGTAGGTTTTAATTCTGCTTAATTATAAAATATTAGTATATATTTTTACTAATACATCACTTTGTACCTTTTATGTTTTCCCACATCTGTTCAGGTTTAGAAACAATATGACTCAGGCTGGCTTCACCATCGCAGGCACCGCCCACCCCATCTGTCCAGTGATGCTCGGTGACGCCCGCTTGGCTTCTCTGATGGCCGACGACATGCTGAAGCTCGGTAAGTCAGTGACGGGTTTAAAAACCTGATCCTCCAAACATTTAGACAGAGCTACTCAAGTCCGACACCTCTTGTGTTCCCTTCCTCAGGTGTGTATGTGATCGGGTTCTCCTACCCAGTCGTACCGAAGGGCAAAGCCAGAATCCGAGTTCAGATTTCAGCAGCACACGCCGACGAAGACATTGACCGCTGCGTCGACGCTTTCATCCAGACGGGCAGAAAACACGGAGTCATTTCCTGAGTCGGACAAATGAGAGATTCAGTGACATGAGACTTACTGAGAAGTACCTTAACCCGCTTGTTCTTACAGATCAGTGACTGTGACACGGGACCTATGAATGATTTTCATGCAAATATTAGTTACGTTTGTGGGTCAGTGGAGGTGAATGTTATTTTCAAGCTGAATAAGGCACTTTTGCGAAGATGTGCAGTCGATGGTATTTGAATGAAAAAAAGACACTTAAGTCTGTATTTAGAGAAATGCTCGTTCTACAAAGACCTTCTATCAGCTTATAATAGACAAGACTGTTACTTATTTACCTGCTCTATAGGTGAGCAAGAGAATTGGAGGAATAATTAGAACAAAGTTGGTAATATTGCATTTAATGCTATCGGAGTGTTTTTGTAATGAGCCTGATTATAGACATGTATATTAAAATGGATCAAGTTTACATATGCCTTTTCTCAGAATGACAGCTGCCTGCTTTGTATTAGTTTTACAGTAAATGATTTACATAGCTGCACCCTCTGTTATTTTGAGAAAATAAAGTGTAAAGCCTATTATACTGACTTATTGACTTATTTTACTGTCAGTATACCCATTGTAAAGACCTGTTATGCTAATCTTGTTGTTTGTTTCCTGTCATGATGGTGTAAATAGTGGTGATGGCTCCAGAGACACTGATGCGTCAACCTCATAGAACGAAACCCCTGTGTCGGTGCGCGTATCGCTCAAGAATGTCACGTGACCGATACAGCAACTGTTTCGAAACGGACTCCAATGCCAAACTTATTTACAAGGAAGTGCAACGGGATGAATCTGCCAAAAGAATCTCTGATCTTTTGTGGTTTACCATGAATATTCATTAATAATTATGAAGCAGCCAAAGACGTTTCTACTGTGTGGGACCATTTTGATTTTATATCAGAAATGAAAGTATTTGAGAAGAATGGGATGAAAACAAGGAAATTAAAACAGTTTATACTTGATCCATCTGAATTCAAAGTGACTTGGTTTACTATTTAGATTATGTCTACAAGTGAAATGTGTGAGCGGGTGTTTTCTACAGCTGAAGAAGTTGGATCAAAGAAGCACAACAGACTCTAAATCAAAACGTTGGAAAAATGTATTAGAAAAAAAATTGTTAAAAAAACAAAACCCTAGTCCACAAGCGTCTTTATTCATTACAGATTCACACATATTTTCACTTCATGATACATGTTCATTTATTGAAAATATCAGATGTTTTAAATTTAAATGAAAATATGAAATATAATGACTTAAGTTATATTATAGTATAAACTAGCTCAGGGTTTCCCAACCAGCATGAAGCTATGAGAAATCAGGTGTGCTGTGGCTGAAAAAGGTTTAAAACACTGTACTAGGTCAAATCAGTGTCAGTTGAGTCTGTTACCATGGTTACCAGTAGGGATTATAATGTCCAGCAGGTGTCAGTATTCAGTGACATGAGGCCTCATCGACCCATCACTAATAAATGGCACTAATCACATGAGAAGTGTTCTTTATCATTCTGACCTGGGTCATTTACATATGTGATCCTGAATCAGATATACAGTAAGTCTGATCTTCTGCCAGAGTCAGATAAGGATTCACAACTTTGATATTGCTCTAGAACAGTGGTTCTCAAATATGGTCCACGTGGCCCAGTGTCCTGCATGTTTTACTTGTTTCCCATCACATCAATTATTTAGAACAAGGAATATGATGACAAACATTATTTTGACTGATTCTTGAAGAAGTGGTATTTATCAGTCCAGGTGGTTTCCACTGGTCCTCATTATGATGATTTCTGTTCAATGGACCTTTGAAACTCTTATCGCTCGTCCTTGGGATTCAAGCAGTTCCACGTTCCTGCATCTGGGAAACACACACACACACACACACACATACACACACACACACACACACACACAGAGAGAGAGAGGGAGAGAGCATAGAAGAAACTGGACAAAGAACACTCACAATAGTTTCTAACAATTAGATTAAAATGTTCCAATAAATGCTATAGTGTAAATATATTTAAATCCAAGTACATAAATGTGGCAATTAATGAGAGCCAGTTCTAACAATATAGGTCTGGATAAAAGTAGAGCTGGGCAAAAAATCGATTTAGATTTAAAATAGAGTTTTATGGCAAAATCGATTAATATTTTTGGAAAATCATGCAATCCTTTTTCCTGTAGCAATATAATCATTCCAAGAAAAATGCTAGAGACAGACTCTGGTTTCAAACAGTCATCCCCAGGATGTAGTGTTCTGATGTAAAGTGTCTGCTGCAGATGTAAGTGCTCCTGTTTTTAATTATAAAACTCAACTCTTCATAACCCTGAATAGCCAGGAGCCATTTTCATCTCGCTTCACCGTTAACAGGAAAGGAGTGGAACGAAATATAAGACTGCTTCTGGACATTACAACAACATCCTGGTATGTTACAATAACTTTTGGTCGTTGCTGTCATCTTTGCCATTTAAGTTTTGCCGGTTACGCTCCTCTGACGTATGTCCAGTGTGAAATGCGGAAGTTGTGAAAATGGTCCATAGGGTAAATACAGTACACAGTGGCAGCTGTGCCTATGATTTATTTAAGTGCAGAAGTATACGTCTTTTTTTTTGCGTCCTGCATAAATATCTGCAACCACCTTAAACAGTCAACATCACTATGTCACATGACTATTGAGAAATTAATTTATTACAAAGTAAAATATAATAGGAATCGTGTTTATTTCATCTGTAGTTCTATTGAAATATTTAAAAATATCAATACGTTTAAAAATAAATAAAAAAAATTAAATTATATATATATATATATATATATATATATATATATATATATATATATATATATATATATATATATATATATATATATATATGTATATATATATATATATATACATATATATATATGTATATATATATATATATATACATATATATATATGTATATATATATATATATATATATATATATATATATATATATATATATATATATATATATATATATATATATATATATATATAGTCCATTCCCTCAATTTAATGTAATGATATATTTCAGCCACTAGAGGGAGAAGTGCACCCCTGCCCCCTGCAAAGTCTGCCTAATAGGGGTGTGAGCTCCTAAACAATGCTTAGACTTAGACTTCCTTTATTGTCATTGCACAAGAATACACACAACAGTGGGATTTTTGGCAACGAGACGTTGTTGCTTGGCTTCCGGAGCACACATACTAAAATAAATAAGAAAAAAAAACAGCTAAGGAACAGAATAAAACAGAATGAATAGTGCAAAAACAGAGTAATTATTGCAAATAAAACATTTTTAGCAGCTGGGGGGGGGGTTGTTTCACAACCAGGAGGTAGATTTCTGTCCATTTTATGGATAAGTGCACTGTGAGTATACTGTCCATGAGGTAGATGAATGTGTGTGTGTGGGGGGGGGGGGGGGGTTGTGCTTCTTCTCACTCCTTGTCGAATATGACTTATTTTATTGTCTTTCTAGTTTCCTTCATGTGTATTGTAATTGTTTGCTTCCTGGAATTGTTTATTTCAATACTGTGACTGGACATTTAGGATCAGGAAGCTTGTATCACTCCATCTTCAGGGGGGGGGGGGTTAGTTACTGGTAGAATGGGCCAGAGCAGCACAGCGAACATCCTGGAGGGGGTGGAGCGTGAAGTGGCTCGTGTGCATTTAAAGGACATGCGCTCAAAATGACCTTTAATGTGTCATTACTCAAAAATAGGGTAGATTCAACTCCACATGGGCATGTGGAGTTGAATTAATGAAGAATTTAGACTCAAACATAGCATTTATAGTGTATGTAGACCACGTGGAAATGTTTTAAAATGCATAATTCCATCTAAAAGACAATCAGATTAATACAGACTTTAATCTGTACTTCATTCTTTCAATTATTTTCGTCTCATTGTCATTCCTAGGGCTTTCTCCTCCTTTCTTGTCTTTTTCGCGCCATTGATGCATCCAAACCCCGCCTTCACGTTACGTCACGCCTACGTTGTGCACTTGGGCTAATAGGAACAGGCCGTATTTTTTATCAACCAATAGGAGCAGAGGAAAGAGGCGTGGGCTAATGCAGCTCGCGGGAAAAGGAGAGGAAGGAGTTCAGTTTTTGCCGCGAAACAACTGCGTTGAGCAGCTTTTGTGTGCTTTAATCTGTCCGAACATTTAAGTCAGAAAAACCACGTCCACGAGACCACGTTTGATTTTTGTAGTTTTATCCACCGATCTACTTCAGTATGTCTGGCTTTGACGACCCAGGAGTTTACTACAGCGACAACTTCGGATCCGGAGACGGACCGGGTCTGGATGAAGGGGGACAGAAGCGGATCCAAATTAAGAAACGGTTCCGAGAGTTTCTGCGTCAGTTTAGAGTGGGCACCGACCGAACCGGCTTCACCTACAAATACAGGTGACGTTTTTATTATTTAATCAAAGGCGTCATGGGTCAATTATACAGAATTATAGGGAAAATACTAGTAAAATATATTAAGTTATTCTTAACCTGATAAGAGAAAAAGTGAATATTTTTATTTAACTGTAACTGGTGGTGTAATTGGTAAAATAGTAATAATATTTCTGATATAATGTCGACTCTGAGGGAAAATAGTTAGTGTGAATATGCTGTAAATTGCATTGTGGGAAATGTAGGCTCACTGCTTTTGGAAGTTGATGTATATGGGTTTAAAAAAAAGGGTATTTTCTGTATTGATTTGATATAAGAGTGTGTTCGTTTGTCTAAACAGGGATGAGTTGAAGAGGCACTACACCCTGGGTGAATACTGGGTCGAGGTGGAGATGGAAGACCTGGCCAGCTTTGATGAAGATCTGTCTGATTGTCTTTATAAACTGCCTACTGAAAATCTACCTCTGGTGAGTCACGTGGGTCAGGACTGGGTTCATGTACTGATTTAATTTACATTTTGAAATGAAATACTATCAAAGGTGGTGAAAATACTCCCATTCTGTACTTGAGTAGAAGTGCAGCTACTTGTGTGGAAAAAAAGTACTGATTCAACTCCTTTATTAAAGTAAAAAAAAGTACAATTTCTAAATGTAAAACTGCATTTTTTTGTTTTTGCTATGGATGAAATAATATGTATTTAATCAGGAAAAAACTGAAAAATGTCAAATATTCAAAAATAAAGCCTTTAAAACTGAGTTACTGTGTAGATTATGTGTTTTATTGGGTCTTTAGTGGGTATTGACAGGACATTTAGTAAAAAAAATTTCAAAAGTCATAAATAGGAGATTCAAACAAAAAAGATAATGAGATTAAAAACACTAAAATGTGAGATAAAAAGTCAAAATTATGTGGAAAAACATCTGAATTATGAGATTAAATGTCAATTATGAGAAGACTTTTTTAAATGCTGAGATAAAAAATCAAATTATGATATAGTAAGTCACAATTTCTGATTCACAACTTATTTTTCATACTGACATATTTATTTAGTTTGGAAAAAGTAATGAGTGTATTTTGAGAATGTAAAGAGTACAAAGTACTGATATTTATACAAAAATGTAGGGAGTAAAAGTAAAAAGTTGCCAGAAAAATAAATACTTAAGTAAAGTACAGATACCTGCATTTTATTTTTTTTTACTTGAGTACAGTAAAGGAAGTACTTCTACTTAGTTACTTCCACCTCTGGATACTATATATACTTCTGCACTTAAATCAAAGTTTGCTGAACATACTGGACGTTACAGTTGATTTTGTATTGTACAATTTAACCTGTTAACTTTAGCAATTCCACAGTAAAAAAAACAAAACAAAAAAAAAAGCTACAAAATGAACAAAAACTGCCAAAGTGATCAGTAAAATGAACAAAAAAAGAATATTAAACGAACAAAATAATATGTAACATGAACAAAGTAAGACATTAACAGAACACAATTGAAGAAAAATAAATAAAAGTAGAAAAAAATAAGCAACAACATCAACAGCAACTAATAAATATTCACAAAATAACAAATAACGTGAACAAATGCCAAAAACCCTCAAAAAGCAAAAAAACAATTACATTAAAAAAAGGAATAATTTACTTGTGTTGTAAATTGGTTCCAGTAGTTTTATTCTAGGCTTTTTGTTTTTCTAAATCAGTTTGACACCTGTACATCAGTTCCATCAACAAAATTCTCACGAAAATAACACAAAAAAACTTGAATTATTCAGAGTTTTTAAACTAAACCATCCATTCAGAATGCATCAGGGGTTAATTATCCTTAATTGTGTATAATGACAACCAGAAAATAAAACCATTAAGCCACACTTTTATTAAAAACCAGTGATTTTTAGGCACATTATAGCAGTTGGTTTCATTTGTATTTTCTAACAGTTTATTAAATGTTTTGTCTCCAGCTGGAAGAAGCCGCTAAGGAGGTTGCTGATGAGGTGACTCGTCCACGGCCTGTGGGTGAAGAGACGGTGCAGGACATCCAAGTCATGCTGAAGAGCGACGCCCATCACGCTTCTATTCGCAACCTGAAGGTAAAACCTGCATCCACATGGATCTGTCCTTTTATTCTCATAGATGTCAGTTAATTTTATTTTACAAATAATTTTAAAATACAATGAACAGTAGACACGATCTTGTCAATAAGGATAACCCCAGAACCTTCTATAGCTCACAATTGGGGGTCCAAAAACACAAAAACAACAATATATTATGACAACATCGACTATTTCTAACCTAACCATAACTCTAGGGGGATTTCATCAGCACAAAAAGTCAATGGTTTGACACAAATATCCACAAAAACTGCAAGCTGATCTTGATTTAGACATAATTTAGCAGCAATTTTTTATTTTAATCTTTTTTTTTTTAAATAGACAATGATGCAGACTCTTTAATCATACTTTCAACCTCATTCCAAGTCTGTGGTCCTTTAACAGTCACACTAAGTTCTAATTCCACCCTCAAGCTCAACCCTCAAACAGTAGCCCTCAAAACAAGGGGCTATTTGTGACTTAGAAATGGGACACCCCTTAAATGTTGGCCCTGAAATGAAACACAACTGTATTATTATTATTTTAATATTTGCACTGTTAACTGTTTAACTGCCTGTTTAATCATAAGCCACAAACACAATTATCATCCACTGGTCCATCAGGTCCACGTTTTTGAAATTGTTGTGGACTATTTATAAATTATTCCTTCAGTTAAAGCTATCAAACAAATAATCTGTATAAATAACAGAACTATATCCATTTGTCACCTCATACCACGGCTCAATTAAAGCTAAACACCAGCTATAACTATCATTAGATAACTCTGTGGCTACAGGAGATGACATTAACCTGGTCATTTTATACTATTATTGGCACAAGCATGTTATATAGGCTGTTGTCTTGATAAAACAACTACATTACCACCGTGGAAAATTATCGTTTTTGTAACGTTAGCAAACGTAAACAATACCTAGCTTGTCTGCACCAGCTGAAACCAAATGATTGTTAAATAAAAAAATATTTGTTATGCAACACTGAGGTACATAATCCATAAAATGGACCTAAACTAAGATAATACAATGATTTTTGTAATTTTTATATCTCCATTAACAAAGAAAATACTGCATTCTGGGTAACCCGTGCTCCCAATGGTGGTGTGGGAGACTCTCAATATTGAGGCTATACAGCCCTTAACTTAAACGTTCTTAGACTTGGGACAGCACTGACTCTTTGCAGGAGTGCGCATTTTGAGATTGAGGGTTAAGGGAGGAATTGGACCTGGCCCTAAGACTTGTGCATGTTAGTTTCTGCGTCTTTCCCTTTATCCTTTCGTGTTGTATTCATGAGTGGGTAAAAAAAAATGGAATGAGATGAGTGTAAATGCTCCATCAGACATTATGTAAAGTATTACATTCAGTGAGTTTTAAAAGTTTGTATCTGTAGAAAAGAGGATCAGAGGGGGGGGGTTTAACTTGGTCCATGATATTATTCCCAAAAATATGTTTGTTAGGATAAAATCCTTCAGCCAGGTGATTCTGACCATGAGCCTGGCTCAACAGCTAGAGATGGTTAGCCGGGTGTCGCCCATGGGTGCCCATTGCTCCTTACAGGTGCCCCAAGGGCATGAAGGATGGGTTAAATGCAGAGCACAAATGTCATTGTACAATGTATAATGACAAATACAGTGTTTACCTTATTCTAATGACCTTCTTTCATAAGGGCTTTAGTTTGTCCACATAACTGGGGTATGAATGACACTATATAACATTATAAATGACACTATATAACATTATGAATGACACTATATAACATTATGAATGACACTATATAACATTATGAATGACACTATATAACATTATGAATGACACTATATAACATTACGAATGACACTATATAACATTATAAATGACACTATATAACATTACGAATGACACTATATAACATTATAAATGACACTATATAACATTATAAATGACACTATAGAACATTATAAATGACACTATATAACATTATAAATGACACTATATAACATTATAAATGACACTATATAACATTATGAATGACACTATATAACATTATAAATGACACTATATAACATTATGAATGACACTATATAACATTATAAATGACACTATATAACATTATAAATGACACTATATAACATTATAAATGACACTATATAACATTATAAATGACACTATATAACATTATAAATGACACTATAGAACATTATAAATGACACTATATAACATTATAAATGACACTATATAACATTATGAATGACACTATATAACATTATGAATGACACTATATAACATTATAAATGACACTATATAACATTATAAATGACACTATATAACATTATGAATGACACTATATAACATTATAAATGACACTATATAACATTACGAATGACACTATATAACATTATAAATGACACTATATAACATTATGAATGACACTATATAACATTATAAATGACACTATATAACATTATGAATGACACTATATAACATTATAAATGACACTATATAACATTATAAATGACACTATATAACATTATAAATGACACTATATAACATTACGAATGACACTATATAACATTATAAATGACACTATATAACATTATAAATGACACTATATAACATTATAAATGACACTATAGAACATTATGAATGACACTATATAACATTATAAATGACACTATATAACATTATAAATGACACTATATAACATTATAAATGACACTATATAACATTATGAATGACACTATATAACATTATAAATGACACTATATAACATTATAAATGACACTATATAACATTATAAATGACACTATATAACATTATGAATGACACTATATAACATTATAAATGACACTATATAACATTATAAATGACACTATAGAACATTATGAATGACACTATATAACATTATAAATGACACTATATAACATTATAAATGACACTATATAACATTATAAATGACACTATAGAACATTATGAATGACACTATATAACATTATAAATGACACTATATAACATTATAAATGACACTATATAACATTATAAATGACACTATATAACATTATGAATGACACTATATAACATTATAAATGACACTATATAACATTATAAATGACACTATATAACATTATAAATGACACTATATAACATTATAAATGACACTATATAACATTATAAATGACACTATATAACATTATGAATGACACTATATAACATTATAAATGACACTATATAACATTATAAATGACACTATATAACATTATAAATGACACTATATAACATTATGAATGACACTATATAACATTATGAATGACACTATAGAACATTATAAATGACACTATATAACATTATAAATGACACTATATAACATTATAAATGACACTATATAACATTATAAATGACACTATAGAACATTATAAATGACACTATAGAACATTATAAATGACACTATAGAACATTACAATAGTTGGAGTGATTCACTGACAGATCAATGAGGTTCAGTGTTTTCCATCTTCTAGTCGGAGCAGGTGTCTCGTTTGGTGAAGGTTCACGGCATCATCATCTCGGCCACGGCGGTGAAGGCCAAGGCCACTAAGGTGTGTCTTCAGTGTCGTGGATGTCGTAGCGTCATCAATAACATCCAGCTGGCTCCGGGTCTGCAGGGATACGCTCTGCCACGCAAGTGCAACGCGTGAGTTTGACTACCTTCATGTGTGCGCAGACGCAGCTCCTTGTCTTCCTGTTGTTGATCTAACGGCTCGTCTCGTGTCTTAGGGAGAACACTGGGAGGATGAAGTGTCCTGTAGACCCTTACTTCATCATCCCCGACCGTTGCGTTTGCGTTGACTTCCAAACCCTCCGTCTGCAGGAGTCTCCAGACGCCGTTCCCCACGGAGAGATGCCCCGTCACCTCCAGCTCTACTGTGACCGGTAAGAACCATCTGGAAACTCTATTACATATTCTTACAGTTATCATTGGTCATAAAAAGCAGAGGTGGAAAGTAACTAAGTAAAAGTACTTCATTACTGTACTAAAGTAGATTTTTTTTTTTTAGGTATCTGTACTTTACTTGAGTATTTATTTTTCTGGCAACTTTTTACTTTTACTCCTTACGTTTTTGTATAAATACACAAAAAATACATGAATATATATAAATATAAAAATACTTTATACTCTTTACATTCTCAGAATAGACTCATTACTTTTACAAACTAAACGGATGTGACGGTATGAAAAAAATCAGTCGCTTCAGAGAGAAACTGACGGAGTTCATATATTATTGTTATATAAATATTATCTTACAATTTCTGACTTGACTTTTTATCTCGTAATTTTGACTTTTTCTCTTAAAATTATGCATTTTTATCTCATATTTATAACTTTTTTTTTTTATCTCATGACTTTTTTTAATCTCAATTGTGACGTTTCTTCCCCCATGTTTCCTAAATTTCCTGTCCATATCCACAAAACTGAGTTACTGTGACTCAAACACATTATCTACACAGGATTTATTTCAGATACTTTTGAAACTTTTCAGATTTTTATTTTCTGAAGTATTATTGCGTTCATGACAAAAAAAAGCAGTTTTACTTTTTTACTTTATTGCAATTGAGAAATTCAACTTTTTTACTTTTACTTAAGTAGAAGACTTGAATCAGTACTTCTACGGAGTATTTTTTTCACACAAGTAGCTGTACTTCTACGTAAGTACAGAATGTGAGTACTTTGACCATCTCTGATAAAAACTAAGACTGAAACCAGCCCCCACTTGTCATGACCCGGCTCTCAGGTCGCGACAAAAATGGACAAAGAGCGAAGGCAGAGCACAATAAAAGAGGTTTATTAACACGCAGCAGCCGTCAGAAAAATGTTCAACGATAGGACCCGCTGACAAAAAGGGCAGGACAGAGCCAAGACCAGATGAGACGAGACCAGATGCACATGGGACTCGAGAACCGTCCAGTCCAGTGGACCCACCGGATTAATACAGGAAGCCCCCTACATAGTGCACTCCTGCATCACCTATAACTGAGAAAGAGAACCAAGCCTCCAAAGGGGGCGGAGCCATCATAACCATCCTCAGTTTTTATTTTGAATAATTTAAGATATTAATCTAGTTTATATGTATCTGTGGCTACGTTAGCACATAGCATTGGCATCAGCCCATCTGTTTCTGTGCAGTTAAGAGTCTTATAATAATGTTGTTCCAAATTTTACATTAAAGTCTGTTCTGTATGGACTTAAATCGCTGCTGCTTGAATAAATTTTTGTAAATGCTTGGTGTTAATGGTTTTGACTCTCATTAATGACAAATATGACATTAGGAAGAAGGTTAAAAGTCACACAAACACTTTAATAACATCAAATCAGCATCAAGTTCCATTAAGATTTACTCAAATTGAAACTGAAAGTGAGAATAATGTAAAAAATAAATACTGGAAAATGACCGATAACAATTCTAAAACTGTCCGGTTTAATGCTCGTTCTCCATCAGGTATCTGTGTGACCGCGTGGTTCCAGGAAACCGGGTGACCATCATGGGGATCTATTCCATCAAAAAGATGTCTGTTGCTAAGGCCAAAGGGAAGGAGAAGTCTACGGGGGTGGGCATCCGAGCCTCCTACCTACGAGTGGTGGGCATCCAGATGGACACAGAGGGAGCAGGTACACAATAATAATAATAATAATAATAATAATCCACCTGTATTCTAGAAAAACACGTTTTCCATAAAGTCTCTTTAACAAATGTATGAACAAATCTGTGGAAATTATTACAAAATAGAAAATAGATATTTATTTTTTTTATTTTTTTGCCACATCACTGTTAATGGCATCAGTGATCTTTGGCTTAAAGCTGTTGATTAGTGATGGGTCCAGAGACACAAATGCGTCGAGCTCATAGAGCCAAACCCTGTGTCAGTGCTCGTATCGCTCAAAAAAGTCATGTGACTAATACAGCAACTGTTTCGAACACACTCCAATGCCAAAATGTTTTTATAAGGAAGTAAAACGGGATGAATCTGCCAAAAGAATCTCTGATCTTTTGTAGTTTATTATCATGAATATTCATTAATAATTATGAAGCAGACGAAGACGTTTCCACTGTGTGGGACCATTTTGATCTTATATCAGAAATGAAAGTATTTGAGAAGAATAGGATGAAAATAAAACAGTTTCTACTTGATCCATCTGAATTTAAAGTGACTTGGTTTACTATTTAGATTATTTCTACAAGTGAAATGTGTGAGCGGGTGTTTTCTACAGTTGAAGAAGTTGGATCAAAGAAGCACAACAGACTCTAAATCAAAACGTTGGAAAAATGTATTAGAAAAAAAAGTGTTAAAAAAACAAAACCTTAGTCCACAAGCGTCTTCATTCACTACAGATTCACACATATTTTCACTTTATGATACATGTTCACATTTATTGAACATATCAGATGTTTTAAGTTTAAATAAAAATATGAAATACAATATCAAATACAATGACTTAAGTTATATTATTGTATAAACTAGCTCAGTGTTTCCCAACCAGCATGAAGCCATGAATTTAGCAAAAAAAATGGACCAATCATTCAACTGTATATGATTCCACAATGTGATTAAAAACATAACAGAGCACATGGAATAAATCAGATTAACATATTTTATTAAGTACTTTTATAATACGATTTTTAAACTATAAACAGACTTTGTGCACATCCTATATTTGTATTATATTGTATATCTCACTCCCCATCTGTTAAAGTCTTAAAATTTGCAGACGACACCACGATCATAGGCCTCATACGCGATGGCAATGAAACATCATACCGCGATGAGGTCAACCATCTAGTGAATTGGTGCTCAGTGAACAACCTCACACTCAATATATCAAAAACTAAAGAACTCATAGTGGACTTCAGGAAAAAAACAGCCCATCACATTCCCCTATCCATTAATGGCCAGGTAGTGGAGCGGGTTGATTCCTTCCGTTTTTTAGGCACCACCATCCATCAGTCCCTATCCTGGAATTTGAACATCAGTCACATCATTTCAAAAGCACACCAAAGATTACATTTTCTTAGACAGCTCAGGAAATTTGGGGTCAGCCAAGCAGGCATGACCCACTTCTACCGTGCAACAATAGAAAGCGTACTCACCTTCTCCATCTTGGTCTGGTATGGCAGCTCCACCAGCCAAGATAAACAACAGCTGGAGAGGGTGGTACGCAGGGCCTCAAAAATCATTGGCCACAGTCTTCCTACCATTGCCTCTCACTTTAACACCAGAATTGCCAGGAAAGCCAAGAACATCATTTCTGACCCCACTCACCCAGCACATCAACTATTCACCCTCCTTCCATCAGGAAGAAGGTACCGCAGCCTCACATGCAACACCTCACGTTTCAGGGACAGCACCTACCCTCAAGCTATCCGCCACTTAAATTTGCACTAGTAACTCAGTCTACTCCACTACCTGGCCTTTTCATCCCATCTCTCATCCCAGTCACTAGCTCCCTATGTCATACAAATCATCTGCTGTACTTCATGTGGTATATAATGCACTTTAATGCCCTACATGCACTTTTTTATTGTTTTATGTTACCTATGTGCCTGTTGTCCTGTCCTGCTGTCATGTTGTATGTGTGAGCACACCAAACATATTCCTAGCAATTGTATGTCTATACTGTTGATATGGCTAAATAAACTTGAACTTGATATTTTGATAAAGCATGAAAATGATACTGTCGACTGATATGGAATTACTCTTCAGCCTCATTCCCATAAGATTTAACACTTTAAGGCCCATTTATGCTCACTGTATGTACACACATGGGGACATCCATACACATTTGGGGACATTTGAACCCCTCCCCTCGGGTAAGAGGCTGTGGAGCATCAAAGCGAGGACCACCAGACTGAAATGCAGCTTCTTCCCAGAGGCAGTCAGGCTGATGAACTCCCTGCACCACTGACACGACTGTTTTTATCAGCTGTTTTGTTCTGCACATGTTCTTCTTTTTTTATGCTGTTTTTAATCCTGCACTGAAGTTGTTTTTATTGTTCTTAGTGGAATCCCTGGATTCTTTTATATGTTTAAATTATTATATATTAGGTCGCACACTGCTGGTCCTGGGTACAAATTTCATTCATGTATTCATGCAAATGACAATAAACCAAACCTTGAATAACCACTGAGGACATAGAACTAGTCTCATCCATTCCTTTTTTAATATAGTTTTTAAATTGTAAAGACACTTCGACACCCTGTATATACAGTCATGTACATGGTCTTGAAGCCTTCCTTTTCCTTCTGTCCCAGGTCGTGGTACTACCGGCTCCGTGTCTCCACAGGAAGAGGAGGAGCTTAGGTCACTGGCTGCCACTCCTGGTGTTTATTCGTCTCTGGCTCGTTCAGTCGCTCCGTCCATCTACGGCAGCGATGACCTGAAAAAAGCCATTACCTGTCTGCTGTTCGGAGGCTCTAGGAAGAGGTGAGCATACAATGACTATAAAGCACCGGTGTCAAACATGCGGTCCCAGGACCGAATGTGGCCCAACCAAGGCTCCAGTCCGGCCCTTGGGATAAATTTGTGAAATGCAGAAATAGTTAAGATCTGAACAATCCTTTTAGTTCAGGTTCCACATTCAGACCAATTCAATCTGAAGTGTGTCACACCAGTAAAATACTATCTTAATAATCCATAAATACACTTTTTTTTTCTTTGTAAATGTTAATATTTTCACATATTTATGTTAAAACAAAGTATAATTTTGTCAAAAATGTAAATAACCTGAACAAAAATGGAGAACCTGAAATGTTTTAAGAGAAATCACAGCAATTTTAACAATAATCTGCCTGATATTAAATGTTTTATGTATTTGCAGATCCACTGTGATCTGTAAGTTATAATAAACATGTAGAAATGATAAACAAAAGCATAATATTGTTAAAATTCTGCTCATTCATTCACTTTGTTCATGTTATTCACATTGTTTGAAAGGATTATTTGTTGATATAAACATCCTCATTGTTCAATTTTACTTTTATAATATTAGGAAAAGTTTTCAGTTGATATTATTTCTGTATTATTCTGTTATTGTTTCAGATGAAATTTAGCTGAATGTGGATCCTGAACTAAAATGAGTTTGACACCATTGGCTTAAAGTGTTAAGTGGTGGTTTTATGTGTTGTCTCTTAGGCTGCCTGATGGTCTGACTCGAAGAGGAGATATCAACCTGCTTATGCTCGGAGATCCTGGAACCGCCAAGTCTCAGCTGCTTAAGTTTGTGGAGAGGTGTTCACCCATTGGGGTACGACGACAAATTTAAAGCTGCAGCTGTCGATTGTTTTTGTATTAATCTGTTGGATAGATAGATAGATAGATAGATAGATAAAAACTTTGTCTGTTCCAGAAGGTGACAGAAATTAATCTTTGACAGGCTCAAAACCACACAATACACATTCCTAAAAAAGACCATAGTACATTAAAAAGAACAACAGAACCCTTAACATCAGGCAACTGCTTTTGGAACAAATTATTTTTTGTATGTGTTTTTGTGGGCCAGGGGCAACTTATAACGCCTGCCTGATGGGACCTGCATAAAGTAACTGTGAAATGGATGTGAGGGGTCCTCGGTAATCTGGGTAGCCTTCAATTTAAATATTGTATTTAATAATTATAATAAGAATAATGATGATGGATTGGATTTATGTAGCACTTTTTTGGCCACTCAAAGCGTTTCACATTAGTGACCCATTATTCATTCACTCTCACATGCACCCTCTGGTGGTGGTGAACTACATATATAGCCACAGTTGCCCTGGGACAGACTGACAAAAGCGTAGCAGACATTTTGCGCCGTGGCCCCTCTGACCACCACCAAACATTTATACACCAGAGTGAATGGCACTGGATCAGAGGAGGGTGAAGTGTCTTGCCCAAGGACACAACAGACTGACTAGGTCAGAGCTGGATTTGAACCACCAACCCTTCAGTTACTGGATGACCCACTTTACCAACTAAGCCATGAGCCTGTTAAAAAAAAAAAAAAAAAAACTGAAACAAAAGTAGTAAAAAGTTATATAAGAATATCTATATGGAAACAATACAAGACAATAACAATAAAAGAATATATAAAGATATGGTTATAAACAAGTTAAATGAGATCAAATAACGATGTGTTGACTGCGTTCTACAACTGATCTGTATATAAGTTATATATATATATATATATATATATATATATATATATATATATAAATGAACCTTACACCCTGTATGAGTGGAAACTTGTTTTTGAATTATTATTTTTCAGATTGTGTCAACTATAGTTTCAGTTCTAAGTATATGTAAGATACATTTAGTTTTTACTGTGTTCTAATATTGTCCAAAGATCCCAGTGATGCTGACGTCCCCATTGTGTTTTTAGGTTTACACCTCTGGTAAAGGCAGCAGTGCGGCCGGTCTGACTGCGTCTGTGTTGAGGGACCCCACAACTCGAGGATTCATCATGGAGGGAGGGGCTATGGTGTTGGCTGACGGGGGAGTTGTGTGCATCGATGAGTTTGACAAGGTAAAAAAAAAAAAAAAAGTCGGAAATGATATATTATTAGACCCGTAGTATTATTGCCTCAGTCATACAATATATGTTAAATGGACTGCACTTCCCCCCACCCCCCCAGTAGACAGCTGCTGCCATGCAAGATACTTCCAGGCTCACTGGGAACGATTTAGGGTTCAGTGTCTTGCCCAAGGACACTTTAACATGTGGACAGTCAGAGCCAGGATGCAAACTGCTGACCATTCATTGGGATGACCATCCCCAATATAAATAAATAAATAAACAAATGAAGTTAAAAACCATCTCTGAAGCGTTTTGGAAGTGAAGATAAGAATGTATACAAAAACGTACAATATTAAACTATATTATGACATTGTTTATTTTAATCCCAGATTCCTGTAAGTAAATAAATACCTTAATTCAATGTATCCATATAATGCATGACTTGGGTAATTATGTTCTAAAGTTAACAATATTCAACTTTAGTCTTAAATACTGTGTTCTGATAGATGAGAGAAGATGACAGAGTGGCTATCCACGAAGCCATGGAGCAGCAGACCATCTCTATCGCCAAGGTATTATTTAGTTGGGATACGTCTGGTTGCCATGGTGCTGTAGGGCTGGGTAAACTAACGTGTTCTGTGCTCTCAGGCTGGCATCACCACCACTCTGAACTCACGCTGCTCAGTTCTGGCTGCAGCCAACTCTGTGTTCGGCCGCTGGGACGACACCAAGGGGGAAGACAACATCGACTTCATGCCTACCATCCTGTCCCGTTTTGATATGATCTTCATCATCAAAGACCAACATGACCAGCAGAGGGATATGGTAAGGAGTTTATTTAGGAGGGGAAACTGGAGCAGGAGTGAAATTCACCAAAATAATCCTATTGTTAAATGACTGAAAACAGCAAACACAAAGCTAACCAGGAAATGTTATAATAAAGACAAAAATTATAGCTATGTTCTAAATGTCAGAAGTTAAAATTATGTCTGAAATATCGTTAACATAATCTACAAACAAAATAAATGGCAGGCCTGCTGAATGTAAATAAACCTAACAGTTATGTTCACTGACCAGTTTGTGGAATTAAAATCCAGTAAATGTAATGTTTGACTTGTGTAATCACAGTTGCAGCCTTGACATTGTTAATGAAATGGCTATCACAAGGCTAACTACAGAGTTCCTGCAGGGTCTAAAAAAATTTTAGTCTTTTTTTTTAATTTTTTTATTTATTCCCTTTTTCTTAACACTAAAACAAAGAACATTTTGCGTTTTTTTTTCACAATTTTTTTTATTATGATTATGGTCTGATCAATTTTACATTGAATTAATGTCAAATAATTTTAACTTCCTTACTTATCATCTTTTATGTCATTTTTGCATTTCATAAATTCATCCCAGGGGCCACATTAGACCCATTGGTGGGCCGATTTTGGCCCCCGGGCCGCATGTTTAACCTCATTACTTTATGACATTAAGTCAAAGCTTTATATTTGCAGACACTGGCTCGTCACGTCATGAACGTTCACTTGAGTGCTCACACCCAAACAGAAGGTGTGGAGGGTGAGATCCCACTGGCTACCTTCAAGAAATATATTGCATACTGCAGAGCGTGAGTATGGGTTTATTTGTGTTATTATCACAGAGGATTCATTTTGGTTCCTTTACACTGTAGCGGAAACTCACCGTACTCTTCGTCCTACAGTAAATGTGGTCCTCGGATGTCTGCTGCAGCCGCAGAGAAGCTGAAAAACAGATACGTGGTGATGAGAAGTGGAGCCAGAGAGCACGAAAGAGAGACGGACAAACGGCCTTCCATCCCCATCACCGTCAGGTACCAACACCAGTGTGGACAAGCTGATTTGATGTGTTTATTTCAAGCAATTCACACAATATACACATACGTAAGAAAAGATATAATAATTTTTACACCCGAAAAGGGGTGGGAAGAAGAAACATTTATTTAATCCCACCCCCATTCTCATCAATAACTTAAAAAAAATAAAATAAAATCAAGTTCTAAACATTCACTCCTGTCCCTTAACCATAAACCAAATTAAAAAAATAAAATAAACCGGCCCCAACTAATTGAAAATCAACTCATTCAACAGTGTCTAAACCATGGAGCCAAAATGTGAATAGAACACAGAAACAAAACTCATTCATACATTCCACAGCTAAACTCACATCATAACCACAGACCAACAATAGCTGCGTTTCCATTATAGTTTTTCACAAAACAATAGCAATATTCCTAAAAATTCAACAAAGTATATTTCCGCTTTGAACGTGTTTCCATTGACGGTTGTTCTAGGCAGGAGTGTCGTAACTGTCATGAAATATCATCCCACAAGATTTCACTGCTGTCACCTTCAGCACTTCAGATGGGCCATCACCCTGATAGCATTAGCATGAATGAATCGACTAATTCTCTCGTCAGTAAAAGTCACTGGCGAACTCTTTAAAGGCACTAACATGTAAAACAAACCACCTGGCTCACATTATAAGGGTCTGCACATGTGGTCCCTACATTGTCGGGTCAAAATATTAAGTGTAAATATACTCGGCACTTAATAACATATTATAAGCAGCCAATGGTTGTCATGGTTACAGTGATTGCAGCTGTCATTTTCACTCAGAGAGAAGTGATCGTGTGACTATATAGTCACATATATTGCGGAAAAAGTGTTCCAATTGTGCTTTTGCAATGTATTAGGAAATCGAAACGTCTGAAAAACCACCTCATGAAAGCGTGAAAACTGTTTATCGATATTTGAGTGTTTTTTTTTCCAAAATTCAGGTGTTTCCATTACCAGTTTATTAGAGCGATATTTACATTTAGCGAATTTCCAAGGGTAATATAAATGCAGCTATTGATCACAAAACTAGCATAACACCGATGCTAAAGAACAACACAGAGCAGCGACGGCATAAATAAAGGGATGTGAAATTTACTCCACTTTTTTAAAGCATGGAAGTCCCACACTGACCTTTTAAATTTCTAATCCTGCATTTTCAGGCAGCTGGAGGCTGTCGTGCGCATCGCAGAGTCTTTGGCCAAGATGAAGTTGCAGGCTGTGGCTGGAGAGGAGGAGGTGGACGAAGCCCTGAGGCTCTTCCAGGTTTCCACTCTGGATGCTGCTCTGTCTGGCAGTCTTTCAGGTGTGTGTCCGTCCCATTTGGATCTATTGTCTTGCATTAGGGTTTTCTTTTTTCTAGGCTTAGAGCTAGAACGTGTGCATTCTCTGACCAAACATTTGAATTTTGATGTGTTGCTTTTTTGGGTCAATGCCTACAAAGTCTGTTCATAGTTTTCTAGAAGTTGAATTTTGACTTTAATTTAATTAAATTTTTTTTGATGGCTTATTACAGGGGTGTCAAACTCATTTTAGAACAGGGGCCACATTCAGCTAAATTTGATCTGAAGTGGGCTGAGCCATAATACTATATAAATAACATCAACTCTAAACTTTTCTCTCTGTTTTTAAAGCGAAAAAAGTAAAATTACATCATGAAAACCAAAAATATTAGGCTTAAGTTTATCATTTACACATATGCATTTCTAATTTACAGAAGAAGTATGAACTTATATACAATCTATGGTCTGATAAGCAGCATGTAAACAGACCGGTTGGATGTTTTTCCTCCACTGTTAGCCGTGTGTTAACGTTAATTAGCCTAGCCTATAGGATGTTAAAACAACCAGATAGTTTAGACTTGTTTTCGTTGCTCTGTATACGTTATATTGTTCGTTAATCTGATTGGTCTTAGCATTGGCCTAATAAATGCAGAGCAGTTTGAAAGACAGCTGTTAATCCCACCCATAAGCTTAAACTCAGTCTATGGATCGTATCCAGACTATGGATTCATATTATAGTCTAGCTTGTCAGGCACCTGTAGTGAATGTTCATCACTATTTCAAAAGGTCATGTGTCACAACTGGAGTGAAAGCTTTAAATATTTGTCAATGTCCTTAAATGTTTTCCTGTTTTGTGTCTAACATTGACATGTTTGTGTGTAGGTGTGGAAGGATTCACATCTCAGGAGGACCAGGAAATGATCTCTCGCATTGAGAAGCAACTGAAGAGGCGCTTTGCCATCGGATCACAGGTTTCTGAACACAGCATCGTACAGGACTTTACCAAACAGGTCAGTCTGGAAACAACAGCCAGAAAAATACAGCACCTCTATGTACCTATTAAATCAGAATACTTTATTCATTCCATTAGGTGTTAATAGTTGCCCCATTGAACTGTAATTAAAAGTACCAGGAAAGAAATTATGGATGAAATACTAATACAACATGTATTTAACAATACATTATCAATGTAATAATTAAAAAATATATACATGCATGTACAAAAACATCTGTGTGTAATTAAAACTCTGAGGTTATAAAGTGGAATTAAACATTCTGACCGTGTGTGTGTGTGTGTGTGTCCGTCCGTGTCCGTCCACAGAGACCTATCACACCATAACTCAATGAATACTTGAGATTTACATGGGTGTATACATATAACTAATGCACATGTTGCGACCTAGAAGCATTTCAGATAATTTATACTTAATTATTATGAGGAAAGATAAGGTTTTAGTAAGGAGAACATTTTTATTTATATTAAATTAGATTACATCTACATTACATTTGATATAGAAGGTTAAAGTTCAAGCGGCTGATGAGATCATCATGGAGCGCGAACTAATCTAACTGGAAAAAAAAAAAGCATGCAAAAGTTGTTGTGTATTGTTCATGTAAACTCCAAACAAGCTGAAAGTAAAGTGGGCGAGAAAGAAGACCAGAGACTTGTCTTTTCTTTTTTGAGGGTGTAACACACATCAAATGCAATGATCCATTTAACTAAAGGTCAAAGGGCAAGGTCACAATTGACTAAAAGGTCAAAATCACATTATCTGTTATAACTCAAGAATGGAGGGTTACAGAACTTTCAGATTAGTACCAAACAATGCAGAATGAAGATTTGTACAATTCTCATAATTGATGTTATCACCTACAACCAATAGTTTTTGAGATCTCTGGAGGTCAAAGGTGACATGTCACAAAATTAACTTGTGTAACACTGTGTGTGTCAAGCATAGACGTATCACGCTATAACTTAATCAATACTGGATATATTATAATATTAAAACCACTGATGCATTTATACATATAATGAAATCAATATTGCCAAAGGTCAAGGTGGCATTTAGCTGAAAGGTCAAAATCATATTATTGGCTCTAATTCAGGAACGGGTTGTCATAGAAACTTGATAGGGGCGAGATTAGACATTCTGTGAATACATTCTGTGAATACTAGTTTAGTCTGTTTTGGGATAACCTTCTCCACTCTTTGTCCTTCTTTACAGAAATATCCAGAGCATGCGATCTTCAAAGTCCTCCACCTGATGTTAAGGAGGGGTGAGCTTCAGCACCGTATGCAGAGGAAAGTGCTCTACAGAGTGAAGTAGTCAACACTGTGTTCAGATACATGTTAATGTAAATAGTTAAATAGATATGCTTTTCTTATTCTGTTGGAACATTAGAGGATTATCTGGGTCATTGTGGAACTTTAATACTTGGAACTTGTTGATGCAGGTGAATCTTGGTTCATCTTCATGTATTGGACTGTAAACATAAATAAACAGAATATGTTCAAATTGATACTGAAATAATTGTGCATGCTGTGTAAAGAATTAAAGATTGTGAAACCATATGGAGATATTTTGAATATTTGACATGACATTGTATTTAACACTGATGCTACTAAAAAACAAATTCCTTTTGAGTGCCATAAGTGCATTGTTAATTTCACCCAACATTATTTGGAAGAGATTATTGGTGTGTGTGTGACATATGCTCAATGAATACTTCGGATATCACCATGAAATTACATGAGTATATACATGTAGCTAATGCACATCAGAGGCAATGATCCATTTGAGTAAAGGTCAAAGGTCAAGGTCACACTAAGCAGAATCACATTATTGGCTCTAAATCAAGAACTGGTTGCCATAGAAACTTGAGATTGGCGCAAAATACGGGCGAGATTTTTTTTATTTTTCAGTTTTTATATTTGTATTTACTTATTTTGAAATGTTTATTTTTAATGTTTGTTTTTTTTTTAAATCTCGCCCAACATCAGTTGGGGGAGATTATTGTAATCACGGTGTGTGTGTGTGTGTGTGTGTGTGTGTGTGTGTGTGTGTGTGTGTGTGTGTGTGTGTGTGTGTGTGTGTGTGTGTGTCCGCAGAGACATATTATGCTATAACTCAATGAATACTTGAGATATCACCATGAAATTACATGGACATATACATGTAACTATTGCACATCAGATGCAATGATCTATTTGATCCTCTGTATTGAGGTCTTCTGTAGTGAAGAGTTTCGCAGATTTACGCAATTGTTCACTAAGAGCATTCCATTTAAAAATGTAAAAACTTGCATCATGCCATTCTTCAGTCAAGTTACTGAAAATGTGTTTCTGGAGTGTTTACACTTTCTAAATTCCATGGGACTTATTTTCAGATTTAAAGGATTTTGTCAAAGTTATCTATACAAAAAATAAGGGTTAAAAAGTAGGCACTCATTCATGCTGTTTTCACCATGTTTATTTGAGCAATAACTAGACTTATACAGGTAGAAAATATGTTAAATACAATTATGTACATACTGTTTTACATACTTGATACAGGACATGAAAAGAAAATCAATATTTGCAATTTCTGACCAAACAAAACCATATTTAAAGTATTAATATCAATTATACAGAAAACATACATGAATAAGCCTGATCAATAATGAAGATATAGAAAAAAACATGCGTAGTAGAACTAGCATGTTGTCAGTATTTGACAAACTCTCATTTTACAGTGAAGACATGTTTAATAGTTGAGCTACTTTGTTGATCATTACTTCATTTGTTGTGACTAAAGTGCTCAATGTGCGTCAGTACGTGTGAATTAAAAGGCATAAATTCCCATTCCAACAGTAGCCAAGGCCACACACATTCCCATGGTGAACTGCATGATGGGAGAAGATGGGAAGTTGACGCTCTGGGTGCTGACATTACCGTTTGACTTCTCTCTTGTTTCTGCTGTAACACTGAGCATTTTCTGTAAGTCATCAAAAACCTGAGTGGAAAAAGACAAAAGTAGTGTTAAGATTCTTTCCTAAGACACATTCTGTTCCTCTTTCAGCCTGATTTTAACGTTTATTTTACTGTTGCATTTGTTTTTTTTTTTATTTTACTGCTGTACATGCTAAAGGTTGAGCTAATTTCATCTACTGAGAGTCATTTAATCAACCGCAAACTTTTGAGAATAACCACATTATTAAGGGAATTGATCCAAATCAAGTTTTAATAAGTATGCTGCATAAATAGAATTATTCTACGGTCCTCGAGAACGTTAAGACAGCTACCGTTCACTTTGAATTGACGTTCCTAGCCTTCTATGGGTGAATTTTTTTCCCGATAACTGCCCGCTGCCAATGGCAACGAGTTTTGTCACTTCAGATTCATGGCACTATATCACTCCGCAGGTAGTTCGGTCACTTTGAAAGTTAATATTCGCTACGTTGTACCAGCTATTTTATCCAATCTGTTCGAGTAGTAGTAGTAGTAATAAACTGTAATAACCCGTAGAATGAGCGGGATAATGTTGATAATTTACCCCATCATCTATAAATGACATAGTCCCAGAGGGTTAACTAAAGTTCATTAAAATATAGTGAAGATAAAAGTATAGTTCCCTCTTAGAAGTACTGGAGAATAGGAATAATGTCTGAGAAAACAGGCATATTTTCAGGCCACCTCACCTGAATATTGAACTCAAATGCAGTCACAGCCTCATCTAGCACAGCCGCCCTTTCCTCTTCTGTCAGCTCAATGCTGTTCATTCGACTCCTGTACAGCTGCTTGAAGCGGTTAGAGCTGGTAACTCCAGGGAAGGTGAAAAACGACAGCCCTTCTTTGCTGCTCAGCCCCAGAGACTTCTGGGTAATCTTCCCCAGCACTTGCCCTCCTGACAGGTCCCCAAGGTAACGGGTGTAGGCGTGGGCCACCAACAGCCTGGGGTTGTCTTTGCCAATCTGTAAATCAGAACCACATTCAGGATATTTGTGTGGATCATGGGTGTAATGGATGTGTCCATAACAATACTAGAGCTTTTACTTAAATTCTCAATTGTTTTTAAATGTTTTTATGTCTCTTATTTTAATTGTCTTTTAATGCATCTTAATAATTGTAATTTTTTTATATGTTTTATGTAAAGCACATTTAACGAAATGTGCTATACAAATAAATTTGCCTTGCCTTGCAAAGAACAAGTAAATACTTTTAATACTTTTCAAAACAATACTTTTGTTTTGGACAATTCAAACTTTGGAAAGTTGGTAAAATGGTTGGTAAAAACATATGGGTCTTTCTACTGAATTGGTGCAAATTGTAGTCACACAATGAAAAACACATTTAAGAACCTATTAGATATTCAGAATTGACATGTGCACATTACAAATATCATATTATGTTCTAACTAAAAACAATATATTAATTGAAATGTATTAAATATATTGTATACAATGGAATGTATGTAAAAGATTAAATGTATTAAAAATAACCCTTTATATGTTACTTTCTAATGGAAGGTGGATGTCCAACTGGATCATATCTCATGACATGGACGTAAAATTGCGTAAAATGGACATGTCCATACCAATATTTGGATGTTTCTGGTTGTGTTTAGTGACTGGGAATTTTGACTTTTTCTCTCATAAAAAAAAAATATGTATTTTTTTATCTAATTATTTTTACTTCACTTAATGGGGTATATACATTTATAATCCAGTGCACCTTATATATGAAGAACCGAATAAAATAAACCATTCATTGAAAGTGTGCCTTATAGTGACTAAATATAGATGACCAATAAAAACAGACAAAATGTGGCTTAAGAAATAAAAAAACTTTCCTAAAATGTCTCTTAGTTTTTGTTGACAAAAACAAAATGAGCTGTTATTTTAATATTTTTAGCCATGTATTTATTTATTGTTGCTGTCTCTCATTGAATTATATCCCCACCAATGTCAACATTATGATTACTCCCATGGTGTGGATCATTTCACAGTAAGTGGACCATGTCTCACCTCTCGTAGTCTCTGCTCGTATCTGTGCGTGGCTGCAGGAACAATCACCTTCTTCTTCCAGTCAGAGCCTAAAAAGAACTCCAGGTCATTTTCAAGAGCTTCCAGACGGGCCAACTCCTGAGGGAAGTAGATGGGTGCAACCGCTGGATGGGAACAGTTTTTATCCAGCTCCTCCTCCAGTGCCTTATAGATCTCATACAGAGAACACAGCAACACCTGACAGAAGAACACAACTGATGATGACAGGACTGTCCACTGGTTTGAAGTTCATTTTTTTCCAAAGTGACAGTTCATATTAATAAATACAATATCCTCCTAACACCTGGTAAGTCAAAATTTTTGCCATTTTATATTTAATAATAATAATAATAATAATAATAATATGATGCAACAGGTTATTTTTTATGTACATTTTTCTTTTTATATATATATAATGTCCTGTTTAGTAGACATTTTCATTTATTTATTTTGAAGTAAAGCTGTGAAACTCTTGTCCACTATAGAGAATAGAAATAAAATATCCTCTGGACACCCAGTAATTAAACATTTATATTATATTAAACAATGGCCTTAGTTTGAAACAACATGATGCAAAGGTTTTTAAGTAAAGCTGTGAAACTCTTGTCCATAGCTGGGTAAGTGTCAATATGCAAGATTATAGCCAATGCTAATGTCTACCTTTGGTCTTTACATTAACACAACATAGTTCACACACTGAAAAAAGTAAAACATTAAATCAACTTCAAAATTCTTCTTCAATAGGTCACACATAAAAAATCTAGTTGAGTGAATCAAATCAAATTTAATTGAATGAAAATAACCCTATGCAACTTAATTTGGTTTAGTCAACTAGATTTTTTTGTGTGACCATAAAAAGGCGCACTGGTTTATGAGGCACATTAAGTGAAGCTAAACAGCCACAATAACTCTCAACCTTGTCGAGTTGTAACACAGAACAAAACACACTCTTATTGTGATAAATCAAACTTTAAAATAGTCCAAATCCTGAGATAAAAAGTCAAAATGATGTGATAAAAAGTCCAAGTTATGAGATAAAAAGTGTAAATTATGAGATAAAAAGTCAAAATGATGCAATAAAAAGTCTAAGTTATGAGATAAAAAGTCTAAATTATGAGATAAAAAGTCAAAATGATGCAATAAAAAGTCTAAGTTATGAGATAAAAAGTCTAAGTTATGAGATAAAAAGTCAACATTGAAGAAGATTGTTGTTTCAACAAAAAAAGTCATTTAAAATGTTTAACTTTTTTCAGTGCATAAAACAGAACAGTCCACTCCTGTTCCTGTTCTGGTTACCCATCTGCACTGGGTGGTGTTTTGAGGGTTAGAGGTTTGAGGTACCTTATACTGTGGCAGAGTGATCTGTCCCTTCTGATAACTCAGCATCAGTTGTGTGTTTTCAGCTCGGACATGGCTGTCTTTAGTGGTGGCTTTGATCTGCTCTGACAGATCACTGGAGGCAAACACACAAAACAAATGACACAGTGAACTCTGACCTTCACAACATCTTTGAAATCAACAGTTTAAAGTTAAAGTGTTGAATGGTCATACCTGCCAGCTTCTTCTGGATCATTTTTCCTGGCACTCTTCATCTTCTCCATCTGTGCAGACATTAGTAAAGGTTAATTATTGTGAGTTACATAGTTATTTAATGTGACAGAGTTTATAGTTAACTTCATTTACCTTTGTCTTTTTGTAACGTTGGTTGAGTTGTCTCCGTCTGAGCCGTCACTTCCTCTAAGCAGGCGTTCACTGTGGCTTCACAGCTCGGTTTCTGCTTCTTTTATGACCATTGTTCTGCAGATGCTGAGTCAAACGGGAAGTGTAACTGCAAACCATCGTGACACAAACTGCTGCAGTTTAACGTGACGAAGCAGATGTGTCAGAAGGGGGAAAAACATCTGAAAACATGATCAGGCAGAAAATATAGCCAGAGTTTGTATTAAGACAAAACAGAAGTGATTGTTTTTGGCTCCAAAAAAGTAAGGTCAAAGGTCAGTGACCCATGACTACAAAGCCATTCACCCCTCTAACACCACTGTAAAGTTTGCAGATGAGACAGTTGTGGTCGGTCTGATCTCCAATAACAGAATAACAGTCTACATGGACGAGGTGGATGCTCTGGTGTCCTGGTGTCAGACTAATAACCTGGGTCTGAATGTTTCCAAAACTTAAGGAGATGATTGTAGACTTCAGAAGGGAGAAGCAGAGGAGCCATCATACCCCTCTTAGGATTTTTGGGACTCTGGTGCAGAGAGTCAGCAGCTACAGGTCCACATCTCCGAGGACCTGACATGGTCCACCCACATCTCCACCCTCGTGAAGAAGGCGATGCAGCGCCTGTCCTATCTGAGAGAACCTTCTTCACTGTAGAAATCCAGTCTGTGCTCACTGGGAGCATCACCACCTGGTACAACAGCTGTACGATGGAGGACAGGAAGAGTGATCCACTGTACTGAACGGACCACCAGCACAGCACTGCCCTCCATGCAAGAGGTGTCTGCCAGACGGTGCACTACCAGAGGACATTTAAAGGACACTAATCACCCGGACAATAAACACTTCCAGTGGCTGCCATCAGGACATTGAACTAATCACCCACCACATAACCCTAACCCATAACCACAGTGCACCTTATATATAGATAAGATAAGATAAGATAAGATAAGATAAGATAAGATAAGATAAGATAAGATAAGATAAGATAAGATAAGATAAGATAAGATAAGATAAGATAAGATAAGATAAGATAAGATAAGATAAGATAAGATAAGATAAGATAAGATAAGATAAGATAAGATAAGATAAGATGAGATACTTTATTGACCCCAAAGGGAAATGTTTCTGTTTCTCACATCCAGGCAGTTAAAAAGACACATCCATAAACAGGTAAGTTAAAACAAAAATACACACAGGATAAAACACAACTCAATAAATATGGCTAAAAAACAATAAATATGACTAAAAACATGACATCACTAAAAGTAAGCATAAAACCCAAACAAAGACTAGACCATATTCAGTCCCCCTCTCCTGCTCCTCACTGAAGTGTCTTCATTCTACAGCCTGACGGCCTCAGAGACACAATACATTTTTCAGCCTATTTGCGTTGCTCCTGAAATTTAGATTTTTTATCTAATAATTTAGACTTTTTATGCAATAACTTAGAGATTTTATCTACTGACGTATACTTTTTATCTAATAAGTTAGACTTTTTATGTAATGATTTAGACTTTTTATCTAAAATTTAGACATTTCATGTAATGATTTAGACATTTTATCTAATAATTTAGACTTCACTTAAGATACTTTATAATCCAGTACACCTTATATATATATATATATATATATATATATATATATATATATATATATATATATATATATATATATATATATATATATATACACACACACTAAAAACACTACAAACCCTTGGGTCACAGAATACAATAGAACCAGTGTCAGTGCTGCTCTATATGTTGTATAATGAGAATTTTCTATGATCATAAAGAGATAAACTATTTATATCAGTCCCATTTGGGGATGTATGAGAAAGGATGGAGACATCTGTGAAAGGCAGTGGAGTTAGAGCTGTACTGACTTCTATCTTTCATCCTTTCCTGGGGGGGGGGGGGGGTCTCTATTCACTTCTTTTCTGTCCCTCCTTTGAAACACGCCCCCTTTGCGAGAGCTGCCCTCCATTGGGTTTCCTCCTCCTGGGGGGAAGTGGAAGTGGGTTGTACCAGTGGGCTGTGGAGGGGACTAGTTACATATCCACACATAACACCGTGAGAAAATGCAACACAGAAAACATGTAGCATCAAGAACCGGACTGATATATAAGAAGAAGCCACGGATGCTGTGTGCCCTGGGTGTCCTGCTGTGAAAGGTAAGGGTTTTACCGTGGTGTGTTCACGGCCAGTTCGGCGGGCGACGGTTGCCCCCGCATCCACAGCACGGCGCCTGGACGTCGGCCTGACACTAAGAGAAAAGCCGTGATTAGCTTTACGGAGGAGCTCATTTTACGACTTTAGTGCTTTAACTACATTCATATGGCTATTTAAGGAAGAATGTAGGTGTGCTACGATGTGAAGCTAACAGTGTTATGTAGTGGCTTTTGGTCTAAATACCTTTACAAAAAGAAACGGAGTAGCTTATTAAAAGTATGGCTTTAATTAGCTAAAACACGAAAATATCCGACCATGAAATAGACTTTAGAGGTCCACCTACTATTTAAAGCAATTTAATGTTTTTTATATTATTGTCTGGCTCACTTAACATAAAAGTACCACATTGAAACTGTTGGTACATAAAATAAATAAATAAACGGAGGGTCATTGAAGTAGACACCTACTTTGTGAACTGTGTATTTGTAGATTTGAGTTTTATGTCCAAAATAATCGACCTATTTTTCAGTGTAATGCACGATTTACGCTTTAATTGATTGCTTTACATCATCAACATTCATTTAAGACAAAGCCTGGCTCAAAAAAAATTATTTCCTCACTAAAGCAGACAGAATATCAACTGGTAGTGAAAGTATTGATCATCTATGATAACACCTTTCACTGGGTTGGATGTGAGAGGCAGCACGTGGACATTTACTGTTGGATGCTGATGTGTTAAAAGCAGCAAAATGGACAACATGATGAACTGTGTGACTTTAATAAGGTCCATATTGTGATAGTAGTGGTGAATGGGTGTTCCTGGCATCTTCAATGGTTAGTATGGTTAGTACACAGTACACTTTCAGAGGTTTAGTGCAGTGTATACCTCAGCTCAGATGGTTTTCTTAAATAGAAAAAGGGTGACCTATACAATATTAGACCAGTAATAATAACAATAATAATAATAATAATGATGGATTCAATTTCTATAGCACTTTTCAAGGCATCCAAAGCTCTTTACATTAGTGTTCCATTATTCATTCACTCTTACATGCTCCCTCTGGTGGTGGTAAACTACATATGTAGTCACAGTTGCCCTGGGGCAGACTGACAGAAGCGTGGCTGACATTTTACACTTATGGATTCATACACCAGTGTGAGTGACACTGGAGGCAAGGAGGGTGAAGTGTCTTGCCCAAGGACACAACAGACTAACTAGCGGGAATTGAACCACCAACCCTTTGGTTAATGAATAATCATCATGAATAATATATAGAATAATAATTCCATAGATGCTTCACTGGTTGAGATCCAGGTTTTTATTTGTATTTATTTTTAAAATAAGCAACAAAATGAACATAAAATGGCTAAAGTCATCAATAAAATGAATAATAAAGTGACAAAGTAATTAGTAACATGAACAAAGTACTCAAAGTAACAAGACATAATGTTTTTGTTAATTTTGTTGCTCATTGTTTATTTTTCTACATTTTACATTTAATTTTATTATTTTTTCTTTAATTTAGCTCCATTTGTGTCTCACTTTCTTCATGTTACTAATTATTTTGTCACTTTATTATTCATTTTTGTTCATTTTGTTGCTCATTTTAATAATTTTTACTCTGGGATTGCTGAAGTTTCAGGAGTTAAAGGGTTAAACTGAATCATGTGGAAGAGGGAAATATCTTAAACTTGTAGCACACCGGCCCTCGAGGACTGGATTTGGACACCCCTGGTCTACATGTTGACTTGCTTCCTGATATATCCTCATATCCACTGACAGGTCCCACTGGAACGAGGTTATCACAATTAATACCATTTTGCCTGTTAGTGGTCATAATGTTATGGCTGAACAGTTTGTATGACTACAAAAACACATCCATAACTAATATATTATAAAAAGCACACATGCTGCATCATGAAGTTCCAATCGCAATTTTTCAATTTGTATTTTTTTTTTTTTTGTTTTTTTACAATTTTCATAAAGAAAAATCGGAATCTCTTAGATTGATGTATCGCTCTATTATTTTTTGTTTATTAATGTGTATTATTTTGTCACTTCTTGTTTACCAGGTTATGGATTCAAACCTTCTTTCCTTCATCATTTTTATCCTGACTGGTTTCATCAAATGTTCTGAAAACCACCACAACAGCACCCATCGCTATGACTACTGTGTGCTTGGCGCCGGGCCTGCGGGACTGCAGATGGGACATTTTCTGTCCAAGGCGAGAAGAAACTACATCATCCTGGAGAGGAACTCATGCCCAGGCAGCTTTTTTAACAAGTAGGTACTTATGTAGAAAAACACAAAGCTCCTTAAGTTTGCTGCTGTTGTGTTTCACATGGACACACGACACCAGGATCATCACAAAGTTGTATGAAAGTTGCACGTTAAGTTGTTTGTATGTTGTATACCGATTTGTTGAAGACTGAAGTACACATATATTGTTTGTAGATGGAATTTAACATGTTTGTTCATATCTATAGATATTTTATACACATACTATTGTTGTTGTTATTTCTTATTGTTCAGTTGGTAGAGCGGGTCATCCAATGACCAAGAGGTTGGAGGTTTGAGTCCCGGCTCTGGCCGTCACATGTTGAAGTGTCTTTGGGCAAGACACTGAACCCTTAGTCTCCCAGTAGGACTGACCTTAGACCTTAGAAACCTACTGGTGTATGAGTGTGTGTAAATGGATGAATGTGAGGCTAATGTAAAGCACTTTTAGCACCAGGTGGAAAATCGCTATATAAGTGCAGACCATTTATTAATATTTCTTATATTGTAGTTACATAGTATAATCGCCTAAGTCATATTTGTGGCAAATTGTGATATCTATGTAACTTCACTCTCCTAATACTGCTGCTTCAATTTGTATAATTTGTCTGTTAGTTAACAAGATAACTCAAAAAGTTATGGATGGATAGGTTGGGTAGGTTGGTAATGGGTAGATCTGGAAATGATTTTGGTGGTGATCCAGGGGGTCAAAATAACTCAAAAACTTATGGATGGATTTTGATGAAATCAAGGATGTGTTGGGAGTGTCACAAGGAACAAATTATTACATTTTGGTGGTGATCTGAAAGACATTCTGGATCATTTTGAAATGTATTCTCCATTTACAGCAATGTAAAACTTCAATACAATGTACTATATTCCATTACCAACCTACCCTGAAAATGTCATCAAAATCTGTCCATAAGTTTTTGAGTTATCTTGCTAACTAAGAGACAGACAGACAGACAGACAAACAAACTAGCAAAAACATAACCTGCTTGGTGGACCTCTCTTCATTTGGAGGGGGAGGTCTGTCTTGGTTTGCGCTCTGAATGCTTTTCTAGTTTCTTACTGATATTTCTTATATTGTAGCCACATAGCATAATTGTCTGAGTCATATTTGTGGCAAATTGTGATATCTATGTAACTTCACTCTCCTAACACTGCTGCTTAATTTTCACAATTTGTTTTGTCCTGGGAAAAAATGACATGGGCAATTATACTATATATATATATATATATATATATATATATATATATCCTTTTACTTTAATATTTTTTGTGGTTGTTGTTTCAACTGGTACTTGAAGAAAAGACAAGTTATTTTCACATATCATTATCACATTGTAACTGTTTTTGGCCCATTCAAATAATTATTTAATAAATTATAAAAACAATACTTGTCCGTGCTCCTGAATCCAGTTTTCCTTCTGTCTTGTCTGTTCTCCTGCTTCTATCCAGGTATCCCAGGCACAGAAAGTTGATTAGCATAAACAAGATTCACACTGGAAGGCAGAACCGAGAATTCAACCTGCGCCACGACTGGAATTCACTGCTGAGTGATCGGTCTGACCTGCTGTTCAGACGAGTGAGCAGTGAGTTCTACCCCCCTGCTGATGCCTTCCCACTCTACTTGTCCATGTTTGAGAAGGAACTTGGGCTGAGGGTCCGCTACGGCGTGGACATTGGAAGGATAAGGGCGGTCCAGTCGGCCAATGACCAGAGCTATATCCTTACAGATCAGCATGCATCGGACTACATCTGCAGGTATATTACGTTCTCCTTAATCTATTGATTCTCTAATCTGTTCCTGGTGGCTCAATGTCCTGCATGTTTTAACTATTTCCCTCTTCTATCAGACAGAGTTCAGTTATTGATCAGCTCTTCAGAAACCTGATAATGATGTGATGGAAGCGGGAGATATTTATTTATTTTTTGTTATTTTTTTTAAATTACATTTATTTCTTTTTTTTTGGTTTTTTTTTTTACAATTTTTAATTGAAAAAAAATATTTTTATGTTTTTTATTTAAACTTTTCATGAAAAAAAAGTATTTATATTTTTCTTTTTTAAAGTAAATTTAAAAAAAAGTATTTTACATTTTTAATTAGTTCATATTAAAAAGAAGAGGAAGATATTTTATTATTTTTAGATATTTTGTATGATTAAAACATTTTTTATTGTTATTTTAAAAATATTTCATGTTTTATTTTCAAAACTTTTTTTTATTGTTTTTTTATATATAATTACAAAAAATATATATATATTTTTTTATTTTATATTTTAATTAGTTTTTATTTTAAAAAAGAAGAAGAGGGAGATATTTAAAACATGCCAGACACTGGGCCATGAGGACTGCCTTAACCCTTGTGCAGTCCTTCGTAAAAGGCACACTGGCTGTGTCCTACAATCGGGTCTTAAAAACCCAGATTCCAAAGTTCAGTTCCATAGACTCATCACCCCACCCCCCAAGGATATATTACTGTTTTGAGTAGTAAGCAATGGCATCCTACAGTACGTATAAAAAGGTACATTTGTGAGCCACCGGGTCACTTTGACCCGAAGGACCGCACGAGGGTTAAACTGAGATAAAAGCATCTCAAACAGAAGCGTTGAGAATCGTGACGTGCTTCATGTTGTTTTTCTCATCCTCAGCGTACTTCTCGTAGCCACAGGTTTGTGGGTCCCTCAGCAGGTTGAGTTTGTTGGTTCTGAGCTGGTTGAGGGTTATGAGGCCATTTCTACGAACCCTGATGAATACAAAGACCAGGCCATCCTGATTCTGGGCAAAGGGAACTCTGCTTTTGAGACGGCCCAGAGCATTCTGGGAAAAGCCAGTCGGGTCCACATGGTCAGCCGCAGCCCTGTCCGACTGGCGTGGCAGACACATTATGTTGGAGATTTAAGGTACTGCTGAAGTCATTAATGTCTTCTGTTTAGCTGTACCTCTACATCACAGGTGTCAAACTCCAGTCCTCGAGGGCCAGTGTCCTGCATGTTTTAGATATTTCGCTCTTCCATGTGATTCAGTTTAACCCTTTAACTCCTGAGAATTAACAAAATAATTGGTAACATGAGCAAAGTAAGACACAAATGACAGAAAATCAAAGAAAAATACAACAATAAAAAACTCAAAATGTAGAAAAATAATCAAAATGAGCAACAAAAACTAATAAATATTTACAAAATGACAAATAATGTGGAAAATTTTGAAAAAAAATGACTAAAGACGAAAACTACAATTGAAATGTGGTGCCAGCAATTTTAATTTTGCCTTTAAAAAATGTTTAAATAAAATAAAAAAATAAAAAACTCTTGCTTTTTGGCACCTTGTCCATGCATAAAACTAAAAGGAAAATGGTGGAATTTTTCTGAATATTTAAACTAAATCATCCATTCAGAATGCATCAGCGCTGACACTTAAAGAGTTAATAATCAGCTCCTCATCAGACTGATAATGATGCAATGGCCTCCAGGTGTAATGGAAGAGGGAAACTTCTAAAACATGCAGGACCCCGGCCCTCGAGGAACGCAGTTTGACACCCCTGCTCTACATGGAGGTTCCCTTTAAACAGTACTATGTTCCAGACGTGTTAATTTGTATTTAATTGAAAATACCTATTTCATATAACAAAATGAACAACATAAAACATCATATTTCATGTATTTACAGTATATATTCTACATGCCTGATAGAAGTTGTAAATTTTAACTATTAATATGTTACTAATTATTGTTGTATTCAGCTAATTACTCCAACATTTTGTCACTGCTTGAAGCAATTTTCATTATTTTTGGCTAGCTATATAAGGTGTTGTTGATTTTAATCATTTAGCCATGTGTTGTAGTTCATTTTAATTATCATTCAACTGTTATATCTATTGTTGGTTACTTTTACACTGTTGCTGCAGTATGTAAACCCATTATTTCTACTATTACTTGATTTAAACATTACTCCAGCTACTTTTTATCCATTTATACATGACCTTGAGCTATATAGTTTTTGTTTTTTCTAAAATTTTACCCCATTCTTTCGGCTTCTCTGTTTTCTCCATTTTTCCTCTCTCTGTTGTAACAGCTGACTTATAGTCTAGGTTAGTTTGTACCTTCATACTGAACATTACAGTTTATTTGTAGACCTTACAAATTACAAGTAATTATCCTTTTTTTTTTATCGTAGTCCATTTTTATACTTCTAATTTATTATGTATAGTGTGTTTGCGCTTGTGTTCTATTTTCAATTTGTCTGTCTATAATTTCCCAGCTTACAATCAACAAATCAATCAATCCATCTACTTTATAATAAAGTCTTTTTGTGACTTTTCCATGCCTCTGTAATGACTGCTGAAGTACCTGTGTATGTGGATCATTGTTTGATTACTGACTTTCTTGGGAACAGCTTCTGACTGTCGTTTCCTTTCAGAGCCGTGAACAATGAGGTTCTCGACACCTACCAGCTGAAATCACTGGATGGATTAGTGGAGACGCGTCTGGAGGAAATAGCTATTACTCAACGAAAAGACCAAAGCAAAAGGAAACGGGGTAGAAAGAAGGCAAAGTTGTACTTGACTTTAAATAAGTACCTGCAAGGACAGTACGGGGTGAACAGTTCTGATGTGACGGCAGAAGAGCTGCCTGGGTATCACATCGACAACTTCTCAATGCGAAAGCCTTATGACCGTGTGATCCGGTGTCTTGGATTCAGGTTCAACTTCAGTATATTTGACAGGTACCTGATGATACCACATGTCCTCTTGTCTCTAAGCATCCCTGTTTTATCCCTGGGTTTTAATTTATGTATACATTTTGTAAAAATCTTCCCAGCTCTGCCCGCCCACCTAATAGTGAGAACGCCAGAGGGAGGTTGCCAGGGGTGACGGCCTGGTATGAGGGGAAGAACACTCCTGGTTTGTTTGTTCTGGGAACTGCTGCTCACTCCAGAGACTATCGCTCATCTGCTGGAGGGTTTGTTCATGGATTTCGTTACACAGGTAATATTAATTTAGACCAAGGTAAATTTCTTCAGATGGATGGATGGATGGATGGATGGATGGATGGATGGATGGATGGATGGATGGATGGATGGGTGGATGGATGGATGGATGGGTGGATGGATGGATGGATGGATGGATGGATGGATGGATGGATGGATGGATGGATGGATGGACGGCCCTTTCCCATGAGCCTGAAGTACTGGCTTGCTTCACTGAGTGACTTTTTTTCTGTGTGGCTTTATGATTGATCTACTAGACTGAACAAGTTACACACATACATTTTATACATTATCCAGACTATTAAATGTCAGGTTATATATGTAATCAAAGAGTTTGAAACTATTATATTGGCAATACACAGACAGATACCAACACACTCTAATAGCATGGGATGCCAGCACAGTTCATAAGGCATTAAACGGTCCAAGGTGAGGCTCAGATCACTGCTGCTGCACCATGTAAGTCCTCCCTGTATTTCAATAAGAAACATGGAAATACTGCAAAGTTCAATTGAAAAATAACAAAAAATTATTAGAATTGCATAGAAAACTAGAAAATCACTCAGAGATCGCAGACCTCCGCCAACGTAGACACCACCACCACCACCCGGATCAGCACCAAAGTCTAATCATTTCCAGATCCAACCTACCCTGACAATTTCATCAAGATCCGTCCTTAACTTTTTGAGTTATCTAGCTAAGTAACAGACAGACAGACATACAAACTCTGGCAAAAACATAACCTCCTTGGCAGAAGTAATAACTGTATAGCATAGATTAACAGACAAATATTGACATTAATTTTTATCATTAATAGTTTTTTTTCTTGTCATAATGACAGGTGAGGCTCTCTCTCCCCTGATTTTATATCACTGCTTTATAGTGTGCATAGCCTCATTATCACAATGCAATGTTCTGAGGAAACTAATATAATAAAGCTCTGTGTACTATATCCTCAATACATTCCTGTCCTTTTGCAGGGAACAATAATTTCACAGCTTTGCTTGAAAAACAAACAAACAAAATAATGCTGTCAAGGCTATTCTTTAAAAATGAAAAATGTGTCTAAAAATGCTTAATATATGCTGTTTCCAATCATAACATTTAACCAAAGTGTCATTTACATCTGCCATAGTGAGGGCTGCACATCGTGTACTTGAAAATCGGTACCATGGCAACCAGTGGCCATCCACCAAACTATTAACGACACAGCTGCAGTCCTGGATTCTGAAGCGGGTCGGCGAATCGTCTGGACCATACCAAATGTTTGAGATACTTGGGGACATTGTGCTTCTTCGAGGGTTAGCACGTTACTTTACTGTCAGCTATTACAATTTAGTGCCTTCCACAGCAATGCTTATTACATCACACTGCATGGGAAATAACATTATCTGACCATTACATGTTAAAAAGGCAACATGTTATTGTTTTTCTGCTGAGTACATGTATATTGATGCTTTTTTTTCTCTCCTTGTCTCTAAGGTCTCACTGTGAATATGTAGAGGAGTTTCCACTTCAGGCTTTGTCTCACTTCTCCTCTATGTCAGGCCACGACGTCTCCAGTGGGCTGTTAATAATTGTAATGCAGTACGGGAAGAAGAAAATAGACTATTTGGGTCGTAGTAGGGCAGAAACAGATTGGACCAGAGCTTGGAGATCAAACTTTTTGCACCCTGTTATTTACTATTATGAAAAACTTCCTTCTGGTGAGTATGAATATTATTGTTTGAAAGCTAATGAAAGCACTTTTTTGGATTTAAATTCTGTCTGAAAGCTAATATTTAAATTGTTTTTCCCAGAGGAAGAAATGAAGCTCCGGCCCCATGGTTGGCCCTTACCAAGGCCAAAAGCAATTCATCATATGGTAGAGGATTTTCTCACAGAGTGGGATAGTCCCATATCTCATATTCAGCCACTGCGGCGCTTCCTTGAACACTGTGTCCAGACTGACCTCAGGACTTTCTATGCAGGTAAATAACATGTTCTAGTTCATAGGTGTCAAACTCTGGTCCTCGAGGGCCAGTGTCTTACATGTTTTAGATACATGATTCAGTTTAACCCCTGAAACTTTAGCAGTTCCACAGTAAAAAGAATTAAAATAAGCAAAAAAAATGAACAGAAATGGCCAAAGTCATCAATAAAATGAAAAAAAAAGAATAATTAAATGACAAAATAATTAGTAACATGAAGAAAGTAAAATGCAAATGGAGCAAAATTAAAGGAAAAAAAATCAATAAAGACAAAATGTAGAAAAATAAAATGAGCAACAAAATGAACAAAAACTAAGAAATATTTACAAAATTTAAAAAAAAAACAAAAAAAGAGAACTAGTATTGAAATTTGGTCCTAGCAGTTTTAATATTTCCTTGTTCTAATTCAGTTGCCTTATGACACCTGTTCCATGAACAAGTCTCAGTAAAAATATCGTTTAAAAAAATAAATAAATAAAAAGAAAGGAGAAAGGTTGAATTTTTCTGAATATTTAAACTAAACCATCCATTCAGAAGACATCAGAGTTAATAATCAGCTCTTTATCATCGTCTCTGCAGAAGATAGTGGAATGATGGAATGATTTCCAGAGTGATGGAAGAGGGAAATGTCTAAAACATGCAGGACAGCAGCCGTTGAGGACCTGAGTTTGACACCCCTGAAATGTTTAGTGGTGCAGCATTAGAGAGATGATCACCAGCATTACATCCCACTGGAATTACTATTGATTTTACATCGACCTAAATCACAGAGCACAATACTGATGTTGTACTGCCCTCTAATGAAACCATCAAATGTATTGGACTTAGAAGCCAAACTCCAGTTGGTGACGGAAATATAAAATGTGATATCATTGACTGTAGAAAAGAGTATGTGTGACTCACTGCTCTATGTTTTCCTTCTTTTAGAGACGTGTTTTCGCTTATCGCTAACCCATCAACAGCCACCACTGTTTTGTCGTCATGGATACTTGAAGCAGATGGGTGTGATGCAAAGTGGTCAGCTTGGTCAACATGCTTACAATGCAGTGGTGATGCCTTCAGAGCAAGATACAGCAGCTCCAGGGGCCAATAGCGCCTTCTCCCACTACCTGGTACAAGCTGGAGCCTCCATGTCTTCAGGATTGAAAATGACTTCTGATTGTTTGACCTGAATGTGTTGAAAGTTTGTCTGTGATACTGTTTGGATCATTCAGTCTTGCTACCTCCAGTACCCACATTAAGGACCTTCCACACCAAAAACTATGATGTTGTGAGTATCCACACTAAAGAATGATGGTTTTTATAAAGTATATGTAATGACCATCACCTGTCATAGGAAAATGTGTGCATATGCAAACCTTAATTCAACACCTTTCTTACCTTTTATCCATATAGCGAATGCCATAGAAACTGCAAAATGGGGATTATCAACCGATTTCCCTTCGTGAAAAAAATAAACATGGTACTCAGTATATTTTAACACAGTATTTTTTCCCAGAACGTGAACAAGAAATCAGAGGAGGATAATCCCAGCTCCATATACTAGAGGTCCTGTCATATATTTCTTCAAACCACTTACTGCACCAGCCCATTTTGATGAGCTCAACTCCTCATCCAGACAGAGGCATAATTAGTGGAATCATCTGTATTAAGTGAGTTGTTAAACCAATACATGGCAGGATTTTTCCTCTAAGGTTCTAGAATTTCCAACCTCTGCAAGAAATGAATCACAAATGGCAGTATAATCTCTAAGAGTCGTTTAAAAAAAATACAAACTTCTACTTATTGTTATAGTTACAGGTCTGTAGGTGTGGATGGCCCGAAACATAACCAGACCTAATATTTCTGACTGAATATGATCCTGCTGATCAGTGGTTCCCAACCTATTCATATTTTGACTTCTTAAAATGAAGCAGTTGGTACTTAACATCTCTTTGTGGCCAGTGACATATGACTATTATTTCAGCAAGCAAGAGATTTTCTTAATTTACCTAAATGTTTTTATCCATTGTGAAGAGTTTTTATTAAGATACAATAGTATTGGAAAGTGGGGAAAAAACAGCAAATATTTATTTGTCAAGAATATGTAATGTTTGTCACCTGGTAGCCATCTCACAACTACTTTAGAAATATTAAGAGGTTGGGAATCACTGTTTATGACACACTGATCCTTAAAAGATCCCCTATTATTATTCTTATACACTATAATACTTTGTGTAGAATGCGGATGCATTCATATTGAAAATATATACCTACGCATTTGTGCCATTTTCATATTATGGAAATCTAAATGTAAATAATTATATATTATTTTTGAAATTGTATATGAACGGAGGAGTGGCATTGTAAAATGATAATGCATTATTCATTTTACATAAAGTTACTTTAATAAAAAGTTAAAGTTGATGCACAGCAATTGTAATTGTCCTGAGTCTATCATCGTAGTACGCTTGCGCAGAGCAATCATTGGTCCCACACGCTGATTGGCTGGCTGGTTGCCTTGATTCCATTGGTCCAGAGTAAATGAACAAGGTGAAATCTGATTGGTTGTTACTGCTATGAAAGCGGAGACTGTACAATGGGTGTGTTTTTTACTAATTTTATGCAATGAAATGGAAAATGTGAAATAGGGGACATTTTGGTTGTGGGAGGAAAAAACATCTTCTACAGTTTAAATATTCACAAGTGGCCACAATGGGGAGATTTTAAGGAGGGCGTTTCTGTGTCGCTGTGCCTCGCTCTGGCCCCGGACGTCGCTGACGGAGCAGATGCCGTCTATACACTGGACTCCCGACATTAATGACGGCGTTATTTCCTTCTTCACGAGTGGCGAACGCCGTGTGTAACGATTGTCGTATAAACACAGCTTCCATATGTTTGGATAAAGTATGGACGGGTGGAACCCCATCGTTGCTACAGCCTCGGATAACGAGCGGTCGAGCTCAGAGGGGGAGTACATGCTGGAACCCAGACCCGAAAATGAAGCCAGGGAGGCGGCGGACAGACAGCAGCGGTGCACCGTGGAAAGGATGGAAGACGGGGGCACGGCCGTCGGGTTTGGGATAAGTGGGATCGGGGAGGGCAAAGTGGTGCTGGGTAGAGTCGGGCAAAGAGACGACAAGGAACTCAGGTACCTACACGTGCTGTGGGAACCGGAACGGGTTGAGGTCGGGTCCGGTGCTGTTACTAGCAGACTGGGGAAGGTGACGGGGACCAAGAGCAGGCGGCACCACAGGGCTGTGCGGAGCCTCGGTCCGATTGGGAAAGATATTTATGGTAAAGAACTGTCTATGTAAAGAAAAGTATAACTAAATATACGAACTTTAGGACATATCAATACTATGCAGCCAAACCTGCTTTGACATAAATAAATAATGTGACAACATGCATCATCTACTGAACATGTCACAAAGCCTCCCATTTCTAAAAAAAAAAAAAACATATTTCAAACACAGCATTGCAGGAGTTAACATTATAGAATATTCAACATTTTATTAAATGCTTTCATCCTCAAGGCCTCCATACTAGTCAAAATGTACATTGAAAAAACGGGTGAAGGTTTAGCAGTATGGTCAGAATAGCTTTATTTCGATATGGCTCATGTTGAGATAAAGTGGATTTTTTTCTTATTGAGATTAGAATTTTACCATCCACAGTAGGTTGTGGAATAAATGTGTAATTTGGTGAGCATATAAAAAATAAATGAGCTCTATATTGCATTGTGAGAACCAGCTTTTCTATATTCTGATTTAATATCAGATGTACTGATGGACATGCTACTGATGATATCAGTTAATAACGAAAACAAATATGAAAGTGTGAAGCTATACTTCCTATGAACGCTGCTTTGTTTTGTCTGCTATCACTAATGCAATGATATCATCCTCTATTCATCCAGCCATATTATTTAAATCCCCCTTACTTTGAATGTTTTATCTGCAGCTGTGAAGAGACTGAGGGAAGCGGCCAATGGCAACGACATTGACACAGGTATTATCTGTTCTGTTTTGTTTTTCCAGCATGGAATAACTCCTGAGATAGTTGAGGAAAGGTTATTTTTGCTCACAAGCTTGTTTTTCTCCAGTACGAAAGCTCCTGCAAGATGACATTGACCCCTGTGCAGCAGATGACAAGGGAAGAACAGCCCTGCATTTCTCTTCCTGCAATGGCAATGAGAACATTGGTAAGCTTGGGATTATTGCTGTATTGTACTAAATACATTATGCAAAAGAAAAGGGTTTTAATTACTGTGTCTTCAAGAATCTATCTTGCTGAAATATCCTTGACATTTTGGTGTATATCCCAATTCAGTCATAATAATAGTAATGATAATACCTCAAACTTATATAGTGCTTTTTTGGACACTCAAAGACGCTTTACATAACAGACAAACAAGCAATGAATTAAAAAATTTAATAAGTAAAAAAAATAAGCGAAAACCAGTTTAAAAAGTTGAGTTTTAAGATGGGATTTGAATGTGGATAGTGATCCCATCTTGGGCTTTTTATTGCTGCCTGTAATGTATACTATTCATCAATGAGTACTCATTGTGCTTCCTTTCAAATGCCTTGCTTCTCTAGTGCAACTGCTGCTGAGCTACGGCGCTGACCCCAACCAGCGAGACAGTCTGGGGAATACCCCCCTTCATTTGGGTAAGGGAGAACAGTCGCTGTGACCTATAAAAGCTGTAGTACTCTGGTCACTGTGGCCATTTATAAGACTGTTATTTCACAATAACACACAAACTGCTTACTGTGCAGCTGTTTTAGATCCACATGACAGTTAAAATGAACATGTATGCTATACATATGTGGTAATATATGACTATAGTAATACAATGTCCTAATTTATGAGTATTCGTTTTGTGTGTCTGCAGCGGCCTGTACCAACCATGTGCCTGTAATCACCACATTGCTGAGAGGAGGTGAGACTACTCCAAAGCTCTTTTGTGCACATGTTGCTTGTTTTCTCTTTGTTGGTGATAGCTCTTATTTTACAGAGCATAATGGGAGCAACATTAGGTTGAATGGAACATATTGGGGGAAAAGGGACAGGAGTTTTCTTTCTTTTATTTTATGTAATCTGTCTTTTTCAGATAATGAATTACATGATGTGTAACAAAATACTTGTGCTCCAGAGAACTTAAATATTTTAAAGATGTGTACAAACCTTGATCATGCATAGGTCATAAACGCATCAATTACAATAAATGCTGGTACCCATGCATGAATATATTTTAACAGACAACTAAACAACCACATAACAGAGAAAGCTTTGCTTGTGTTAAGGAGCCCGTGTTGATGCCCTCGACCGAGCAGGCAGGACCCCCCTGCATCTAGCACGTTCCAAGCTTAACATTCTGCAAGAGGGTGATTCACGCAGCTTGGAGACCCTGAGGGGTGAAGTCACACAGGTAAACAACATATTAACATACTATGTGTGTTTAAGGCATGTACAAGTGTCAAAGTACTTAATGTCAGGCTTTTCTTCATAGATTATTCAAATGCTGAGAGAATACCTGAACCTAATGGGCCAAAGTGAAGCAAAAGAGAGGCTGGAGCACATATCGACACAGCTGCAGCACACACGTACAAAAGAGCAGGTATATGCAAAATTATCATGTTCACTTTGCTTTGTGTATGCATATATGAATTTGTTGCTATGGATTTATTTACATATACTTTCTACACCTCACATATGTTTGTGCTTTTTTTTTCAGGTTGACGAAGTGACAGATTTATTGGCCAGTTTTACATCACTAAGCCTACAGAAGCAGAATTTGGGAGATAGGTAGAACGTTAGGTGTACAGAGAGCTGGAGTCCCGCTCCTTTCACACAAGTTTGACATTTTTGTGATGCTTTGTTATTCCGATCTTTATTGTGGGCCTACACCTTGACTGTGGTACACATGGGATATTGTCACAATATGTGGGGCAGAAATTCATGATCACATGTCATGTAGGCTAAATGGGGAAAAAAATGCCACCTACATTAATATCACACCCAAGTGGAACAAGATGTCAGGGTGGTGGGACTTCAGTTCTCTACTTTGTGTGACTGAGTCACAGCTGTGTCTGTGCACTGACTTATTATTATTGCCTGTCATAATTAGCCAAGTACTACGTTAATTACTGTATTGATTTGGAGATGATTCAGTAATGTTCACTGTTGCTGTCTTTGTATCATGTTGCCTTTTCTCTTGTATTGCATGTCATATTTGTATGTGAGCTATATTGTAAAAAAGAAAAAAAAAAAATATTTGTCTGTGATTTTAAAATGGATATATTTGGATTAATAAATCAGTATGTTTTCGCTACATTTGTCAGATTGTCCTTCTTTTGGTGTGGTGCATCTCTTCCTGTTCTGCCTCTAGTAATGTTACCGTACAACGTAGGTCTATGTATTTTAATGAATGCAAAGCTAATGGCTACTTTCCGGCTCGCTGATTGGCTGCAGTACCAAAGCCCCTCCCATTGATACAAACGTATTGTTGTTCGGCGAAAATAAAAGATGGCGACCGGACCCGCGTAATTTGGAGATCCCATTGAGGTAGTAAAAATTAGCAAACACATTCGTTCCTCACTTCCAGGTGTATGTAAACTCCATGTGCAGCCGCCCCAGAGGACATGAAGACATGACGAGTGCTTTATACATGATTGACACAGTGCTTGGTGTAGTTGTGTCGACCGGGGCCTAGTTGTGTGTGAAAGCCTCGGGCTCACCTACGCTGCTCTCACCGCCAGGCGGAGGGCACAATCGGTGGTGCAATTCCATGCCCTGTGACTGCCGGAAAGCTAGGGACTCGAAGTGAATGGACAGGGGGTGTGTTTCTGTATCTTTACGAAAGTAGGCGGGAATTTGTTTTCCTATCAATTTTAGTGCTGTTAAGTAGGTACTAGTCATTATTGTAATTAACGCAAATAGTGTGTTTTCTTAAGCAGGGGCTACTGTTGACCTGCTTGTCAATATTTGACAAGGCTATGTCTCTTTACTTGCAGGTCTAATGTGGCTGCGTACTATAGGAAAAGTTGCAATCAAATGACTCTAGCCAGACTTAGTTAGATTTGTAGTAACTAATGATTATAAGCTGAGTAAAACTGAGACGTCAGTTTCCTACTGTGTTACTGTGTAGCTAGTATAATTGTAATATTTAAAGACAGACAAACCCCTAACGTGTTATTTTTTTTCTTTGTTGATGCTCCATAACAGGTGATTATTGGGTCTATGTGTTGCCCATGACATCCTGTGACAAGTGAAGGAGTTGATACAGAAGGAGCCATGGCTTTTGAGGAGATCAAGGGTAAAGGAGGAATGGGTAATTGTGACTGAGAGCATATATTTATTCTGTACCTTCTGTGCAGGCTTATCAATTACACAAATTTTTGTTTTGTTTTAAGTAGAGATCCCAGGTTTAGATTTTAAGGGTAGGTGGTAAAAACAACACATTTTGTGTGTCTTAGATATGGGGATGGAGGGTGACAGGGGCCTTGTGGCTGGTCGTAGCCAAAGAGAGAAGAGGAGGTCATACAAGGATCTGCTCAGGGAAGAGGAGGAGATTGCTGCTCAGGTTCGAAAGTCTTCCAAGAAGCGACCCAAGGTGAGGATCTTGACCATGTATTAGACTTTGGCATTATGCCTCTTGCCTTCTGTTGTGGTTACGATTGCCCAATAAAGCAATACTGATGATAATTATATTGTTGTGAGTCTATAAAGTTAGGGTTAGTTTGAACTATTATTTAGTAAACCATTAATATATGTCATTGGTTTGCTGAATTTTAATCATGCATATTTTCATGTTATGCAAGGATTGCACGATTTTAAGCTTGATATTTCAATACTGTACCTCTAAAGTTCTATATTATTATGTTGTTTGGCACTGATTGTTGTCCAGTATGAACATTTTGAACATGGTAATGTTTTTGGCCAAATTTCATTCAGCCCTAGTAAAAGTTCACACTGTCTTAGAGCTCAAATCTCATTAACTGCTTGTGTCTTGTTTGTTTTACTGTTAACAGTATTTTTTAAAGTATGTTCAGTATCGGATTCAAATGAACAGGTCACTGTACGTAACTGAACTATAAGCACTAAAGTGCTGGACTTAGAACTGTTCAGATCATTGTCTTCAGTATAAACATTGAACATTCTTCACAAGTAAAAGTTGGGTATTCAAAGTGTAAGTTCATTCAATCAGGCTTTATTACACAGGAGAACAACTGTGTCAATGTTTTACAATTCTATTAATATTTCAGATGGGTATTACTGCTGTATTCATGTTTAATGGACGTTCATCTATAATCTGTCCGTCCATGGGAGTGGATCTCTCCTTCAATGTGGTTCTCCTCAAGATTTCTTCTTTTTCGCACTTTGTTTTGAAGTTTTTTCTTGCCGAAAAGGAGGGTCTAAGGACAGGGGATGCTTGGGACTTTTCATATATCTCTGTAGTTGATTGTGTTTTTGTAAAGCCCTGTGAGATGACTTTGTTGTGATTTGGGGCTTTATAAATAAAATTGAATTGAATTAAATACTTTATAGGAGTTGAATAACTCCTTCCAGTATAGACCTGTGATGAATGTCTATTTAAAGTGAAATAGAAGTCACTTGAGCTTTGACCTGATGAGGTTACATTGTATATTTAAAGATCTGTATCTGATTCAGGACCACTTATGGACAGCATCAGTTTTCAGAGATTTATAGATCAGATTCTATGTGACTTGAACTGCTCAAGCTCTTGTGACAAAACAAATAGACCTGAGCCACATATGGGAGAAAACCTCATATTTAGGACATTTTTAGTGTTAACATAACATGTAAGCTAAAAAACACTGTCATTGCCAGGATTCTGAACTTTTCATGCTGGGAGGAGAATCTCATAAAAAGAAGAAGAAACATGGAGATGACTACTATTACAAAGGTGAGGGGTGATAATGTTGACTTTTTTGTGTGCTTTTAACTAAAGTTTGATCTAATTTATTTTGCTTTTTGTACTTGATATCAGACCATGAGGGCCCACCACCCCACAAGAAAAAACACAAGTCTACAGAGCGGTCACCAACTCTCTCCTCCCCGTCATCCTCCCACCCAACAGATACAGCAATGGGTCTTCTACAGGCTATCACTTCTCCCCTGGCCACAGGTTCTGATCCAAGCCCCCATTTGCACAAGAAACCATCCTATCCTTCCTTTTCCTCACACTCTTCCAAAGACCGCAAGCGTGAGAGCAGTGGCAGCGGTGGAGGAAGCAAAGGGAGCCACTCCTTCTCTCATTCTCGACCGCCATCATCATCCTCATCTTCGTCCAAGAAGCACTCCTCCTCTTCCTCAAAGTCCTCTTTATTCCATGGTGGAACTCCCAAAGAGGAGCCGTTGACTTTACGTGAGGCCGACGGGTTGAAGATGAAGCTCATAATGTCACCAGAGAAAGAGGAAGCAGAAAGCTACCCATTTTCATCACACTCATCCAAAGGTGGTATAAAGAAAGAGAAGGAGAAAGACCGCATGCAGCTTTCAAAGCCACCCAAGAAGAAACTACAACAGAATCGAGATCCTCTGCCAGTTGTTGGGAAAGAGGTGGAGGTGGAAGGTACGATAAAATGTATATTTCTTGGGATATTTGGTGTTTTACCAGTAAAAATGGCAACCCTGTGTTGTGACATTCACATTTATTACTCCAGTAAGGAACAGCCGAGTCATTTGTCTGTCTGTTTGTTTGACCGATAGACAAAAAGTTATGCACAGATTTGGCTGAAATGTTGATACTGGGTCAAGGAACAAATTATATAACATTTTGGTGGTGATCAGTAAAGGTCTGTGTGTGGGGGGTCACATGTGTGTGTTTCATTCGGTTAGTTAAGGCAAATTGCTGCCCACAGAGGTGAAAGCAGGGGTGGGGGTTGAATCTGTATTGGTGGAGTCTGTGCTCTCTGAGTGCTTTTCTGGTTACCTCTGCCAAGGAGGTATTCAATCTGAGTTTGTTTGTTTGTCTGTCAGCAGGATTACGCCAAATTTCTTAACAGATTTTGATTAAGCTTTCAGGAATGATAGATAATTGGTGAAGGAAGAACCCATTCGATTTTGAGCAATGATGGTCAAAGGTCAAGGTCACACTAAAGGATTCAGGCAAGATAGAATGTTTTTTTGCATTCACATCATCTCAGCTTTGAACATTAGATGGTTCAAAACCAATAATGCGCGGGTTGATGTATAAACGACCTGCAACCGCCCGCTTTTTTAACTAGCCTGCCCACAACTCAGACCACAAGAAATATATTTGAAAAGGACGGACCTGAACTGCTTCTCGACCAGCATTTTTAAAACGTAATCAATGCATTTGTTTCCGTGTTAAAATCCGATGTTGTTGTGTTTGGCAACCTGTAAAACCCAAAGAGCCATTTGAACCCGGTTTAAATGGAAAAGAAAATGCTGGGAGCTGCTCATCATCTTTAAAAATCTCAGCGAATGTGTCCCAAGCCTTACTTTTTCTGTTAGTATGTTTCCGGAGCTTCCACTCTCCCAACTTCACTTTCTCTCTTGCTCCCTCCATACTATTTTAATGTGTAGCTCAAACGACAAACAACCCGACCGACCGCAACCCAGATATCATTAAAAATATTTTTCAATGATCCGTGACTGCGGGCACCCGCTCACTTTGGGTCAGCCCACGCATCACTGGTCAACACCTATGGCTTGATCACGTCACGTGTGAATGAAAGATCAAGCCTTGGTGGAGGTCTGCTGTCTCTGACTGCCTTGTTGCTCTTGTCAACAGGTCATTATGGAGGTGGTCTGGGAGATGACAGCTCTTCATCTGGAGGTGAACTGGAAGCAGGTGAATTGGTTATTGATGACTCCTACACACACCTGTCAAAAAAGAAGAAGAAGAGCAAGAAGAGCAAAAAGAAAAAGGACAAAGAAAAAGACAGAGAGAAGGATAAAAGTGGGAAGGACAAGAAGCACAGCAAAGCATTTGGAGGTGAGTTTAGTCTAGTTTCATGAAGTCATGCAAACATAGAACTGTTTCCAGTATCAAAGGCATTTCACTTCATCATGGAGTCTTTAACCCATAAAGACTCAATGTCACTGTTGTGATAGTTCCCAAATGAATATATATATATATATATATATATATATATGTGTGTGTGTGTGTGTATGTATAACTGTTCTTAAGTGATTTATCAACATTTATGAGAATATTATCTTCTTTATTGTGCATTTTTTCATTGTAGATAATTTATTTTGTTATATTTATTTCAATGATCATGTAGATGTTCATTAAAGCGCAGATTAAAGTTGATGGTTATTGTATCAGAAACAGAGAAAACTGTAGAAGAACTGACTTTTACAGTATCATCTCATTAACTGAACACAGACCCAAGTATGTCCATCCACTGTAAGTGATCCAACTCCATGGGTTTTACTGATGAACCAATGTTGTAGAAGATGACAGTGTTTCCACGGTAACTGCAGAGCCTCTGAACATCGAGATGAATCATATCTGATAAACATTAAAAGATAACAAACTGCATTTTGCACCAATTATTCACATGGATTGATAGGATTAGTGAATCAGCATGTATCAAACTGTTGCGATCAGTAGATGGTTTTGGTGGACGGTGGATATTTGGGTCTTTATGCGTTAAGCTCCATTTGTTTGATTTTCTTTTTTTTTTTTGTGATATCCTGCAGACTCTTCAAGGAGCCACAGTCACTCTCATCCCACAGTCACACACAGTGCTGTTGGTCCCATGTACGCCATGGGAACACCCATCCCCCAACACCACCATCAAGGCAACGACGGAGTAACGGAGAAGAAGAAAAAGAAGGACGACAAAGATCGGGACAAGCACGAGAAGGAGAAAGATAAGGTAGGACATTTAAAGTCTGGGAGCTTAGATTAGAACAATGGTAGTGATGTAGTTGAGGTACAAAACAACTGGGCCTAGAAAGAAGTGAGCCTTGTCCATCTGTTGATTATCACATTTTCTGTCTGATCAGTCTTTTGGTCCATAAAATGTCAGAAAACAGCAAATGCTCAAAAATCAAACCCAAGATTATGCCCTAAAAATATATGGTATTTGGTCCACAAAGATTTTCAGTTAATTTTACCAGCTAACTAAATAAACCAGAACATATTAACAATTACAGGTGTTGGAATCAGGAACTTTATTTAATTTTTTCAGAAAAGTTTCCAAATAATTTGAAATTTGGAAACTTATCAATAAGTCAGTTAATCATTGCAGCTCTAACAGCACATCGACACAGTGTCAGGATTCTAAACAAATAAAACATGCACATGTATGTATATATCGTTCATAGGTTCATTCATTCTTTTATTTCGAGCAAGTAATTAAACAACACAAGTAAAGTGCATACTGTACAGCAGTATTAGACAACACATACATGCAAGACAATGATTTAAATGAATATTTCCCTGCCCTTAAAGGAGTGGGAAGAAGAACAAACATATTAAATCCAACCCAGAGTTCTCACCAGCAATTCAAAATAATGAAATGTCAACACCTTCCCCTATTCACAAACTTTAAAACAGAACAATGCATGAATGGACCAACAGAAATGATATAAACTCATTCAATAGTATATGCATTGTGTAACCAGATGCATGTTAACAAAAGAACAAAAAAAAACCATGTACATACATACACATATATAGACACAGACATACATATATACTGTACATACAAGTTAGTTAGAACAGGTGAGGCTGTCGTCTATAATATCCTGAATATAGTTTACACATGTATCAGGATATATGAGGAAAAAAGCATGGATAAGCTTCATTGTGAAACACAAGGATGTACAATTGGTTATAAAGAGAATGTCATACATTGCTTCATTTCAGTTCGAGTCTAATTTTATTAGATGTTATGTTATTTTAACCCAAAGAACATGATAAGCAGCTGTGGAGGATTTCCATTTGAATGAAATGAAGTCTTTTCTCCACCAAATTGACAAACATGACACAATGACTTGTTACATCAGTTAAGGAACCACTAATAAGTGCAAGTGCAGTTTCTTGAGAAGGTGCTGATATAATCTTTCTTGCGTCAACAAGACATGAACGTCAGTCTTAAAGATCTGCTGGAAACATATCAGATCTGACACAGCAATGGTTACAATATGTGTTGGTTTTGAACAAAATTAATACATATGGGAATGAATTTGCCTCGAGTCAATTAATGTTTTTCCCTTTTTTGTAAATAAAGTTAAATAATGCAGGTTTGCAGCTGCCTAAATTAGAGTATTACCTAGTTTTGTTCATCTTCTGTGATGTCAATTTGGAAAACACTGAGACTTTAATGACCACATGACAGTGAAAATAGTCAGTTGGAACTCTCGTGTCTACCCATAAAGTGTACCTGTAGTGAATTTTCATTGCTAGCTACTTAGATCATACATAACAGGGTTCTCACCAGGAATTTTGTACAGCGTAACATTAACCGGGACGACCCAACACTACACGCAATAGCTTTCATTAAATTTCGCGCGCGGCCCAATGTGCATCATGCAGATGCTCCAAATGCTTGTAATTCAGGTCACTATTCACTAGGGGTGTGAATCTTTCACTCACAAAATGATCCGATTCAAACCTCGATTCACAGACTACGATCCAATTCAGGATGATTCTTAAAATTTAGTAAATGATTCAATCCAAACCGATTTCATTCAGTTTGATTCAAGGCATAAATTAACTTAGATAGGCACCCAGTCGATAAAAACAAACAAACACACATGGCGTTACCTGTCAAAATAACTCTTTCATAGCGCCAACTGCCCCAATAAAGAAGTTTTGTCACATAAATATGGAAATATTACACAAGCAAATGTGCTCAAAACACAATTCCAATGTAGCGGCCCTAATCACTGCGTAACATTGTGAACTGACAGCGTAACATTATGTTATGCTGAAGTGTGCTGGCGAGAACCCTGCATAAAACTAGCAATTCCATCAGGTTAACTTACCTTATCAAGTACACACAAGATCTAATCACTGCACATGTTGCCTCCTAGTGACATAGATTTGTTTCATGGTCTGATTACCTGGGTTACAGTGGACTGGTCATTGACCCTGTGAATGAGACACATTAAGATGACACATTATTGGCCAGTACTGGGGAGAGTGCAAAGCTTACAGCTGCACACAAACAACAAGCATGAACACATGACTGACTGCTGCTTGTTTACTTGCACTCGATCACCCAGAATCAACGATGATATTTACACCGAACTGATTTTCTTTTCAAGACAAAAGAAAACTGTCTGAATATACATTTCTTCCAGTGTACTTTATTTATTATTGTATTCATTCATTCTTTTCTTTCTTTTTTTTTTTCAGCCCAAGAAAAAGAACACAACAGCATACCAGGTGTTTTGTAAAGAGTACAGGGTCAACATTAATGCTGAACAACCAGGACTGGGTGAGTCAAATATTGACGTGCAGTTTAACACTTGACCTTTCCCACAACAAACGATTAATAATGTGTGTGTGTTTGTTTTGTAGTGTTTGGTGAGCTCAGTAAGAAGTTGGCAGAGGTGTGGAAGGCAATGCCTGAGAAGGACAAACTAGTACGTTTTTATTTATTCATTTTTTAACCCTTTAACCCCTGAGACATTATTTCAATGACACCTGTTACTTAGAATTTGCATCTGTGAGTGCATGCTTGGGTTTTGCTTTAGTTTGTGTTTTAAGGTCCAAACTGGGTGGAATAACAGAAAAAGACAAAGAGAAAATTTAAGTTTTACTGATTTTTTTACCAAATAAGGAACTAACAATGTACATTAATATGAGATTTAGGATTCTACAGGAGCACCAAATAAGTATTTGAATTCTGGCCCAGGAGTTTTTTTGTTTGGGGCTCTTTTTTTCTAATTCAGTCCATCCTTTTTTTTTTTTTTTTGCATCTGGTTGAACACCAAAAAACAGTTGGACTACACCCTCAAAACCTGGCAAAAACACAGTAAAGAAAAAATAAACCGAAAGCACAACAGCACTGCAAGCAAATATATATATATATATATATATATATATATATATATATATATATATATATATATATATATATATATATAGATATATAGATAGATAGATAGATAGATAGATAGATAGATAGATAGATAGATAGATAGATAGATAGATATCTATCTATATATAGATAGATAGATATATACATATATATATATATATATATATATATATATATATATATATATATATATATATATATATATATATATATATATATATATATATATATATATATATATATATATATATATATATAAAAAGTGGTGCCTGCAAACATTTCACCTGATTTGCCCTATTTCTTGTCATTGCAAAAACACATTTTTGGTCACTGCGACCTTTGACCTACATTCATCAAAATTTAATGGGATCTATTCTGGACCACCTCATACCGTTCCTCAAAAATGAATGTAAATCAGTTGAGTAGTATTTGCGTGTTTAAAAAAAAATATATATATATTTTTGTAGTGAGTTGGTCTGTGTGCTACCCCATTCCAAAGGCAGCAGGGGGTGCATTGAGCATGCTCAGATATCTATGGAAAGAACAAGGTCAATTTTCTGAATGTGTTTTAAAGTTTTTTCTTTCTATTGAGCATAGAGTTGAATGTTAATATTTAAACTAAATCTTACTTTCAGAGCACTCACCACAGACTTGTCAGGGGCTAAAGGGTTCATTAATTCATTAAATCCATTTCAGTGTATAGAATCTTGCTTATTGCCTTTAGCTGTGCTGTGTGTCACATGTGATAATTTTCTGGACAGGTTTGGAGACAAAAAGCTCAGTATCTTCAGCACAAACAGAACAAAGCTGAGGCCACCACCGTCAAACACAAGACGCCTAGTGAGGGTAAAACTAAAGGTAAGTGAAAGTTGTGACGGATAAAAAAATCTTTATCGTCTCTGTGTTGTCAGTTGTTGTTTGTCATGTGTAAGGTTTTAATTGAACTGTTGTGTGCTGATGAAAGTCGTTGCAGTGGGAACAGGGATGGTGTCGCCGAACAGAGCACCAGGTACCGTGTCCCTGTCCCCGGCCAGAGTCCCTGACGTTGATCCCATTGACGCAGCAGCTCACCTGCAGCTGCTGGGAGAGTCCCTGTCCCTGATTGGACACCGGCTACAGGAAACAGAGGTTAACGTCCCCTTCAGCACAGTCACAGCACTTATTCTTTTCTGATTTAAAACACACAGATGGTACTTGACAGTTTATTAAAAAGCTCCACGGTGTTTCCTGGTCTTAGGGGATGGTGGCAGTGTCTGGGAGTCTGTCTGTCCTTCTGGACTCCATCTTATGTGCACTGGGACCGCTGACCTGTCTCACAGCTCAGATACCACAGTTAAATGGCTGTCCTCGAAACGTCCTGGTATTGTATTTATTGTTATTGTTTTTATCACTCCTATAATGTGGTCACTTTAAACATTCAATTCAGAACACTTTATTCATACCCGAGGGTCAATTTAAAGATGCAATTAAACACTGCAGCCATGCTTAGTACTTCTCAAATCTGTTTTAGCTTCAGGTAGTAGGTAGTCCAAAACAAGGCTGTGTGTTTAGTACTGAAATGTCTATATTCTACAAGTGTTAAAGCTGATAGAGTAGTTGAATGGGGTATTAATCCTTGTTCTGTGATGCGATATGTAACCCCCCCAAAAATACTTTGGGTTTGTAACGGTTCAGAACCTTCTTAAAAAGCTGTCTCAAACGCTATGTATGTATGGTGGGTGTAAAATCTTGGTGTAATTTCTGAGCTTATTTGGCAACTTCATTATGAAATGCACCTGCCCGTTGCCATTGCTTATCTGGTAACCCCAGTATGAACTACACTCTGTGACTGGCTGTCTGCCATTGTCATCACTTCCACTTTCTCGGCTCACTTTCACTGGTGACAACTTTCACTGCTACAGTTTATTAGCAACGTTCTATCGTTAGCCATGGCCCATGTGGGAATCCAGTTGTATATGTTCGAGCCAGAATCAGAATCAGCTAACAGGTTAGCTCATTCCCTTTCGAGAAACACATCAGAGCAAAAGTGTGATTCTTACAACTGGGATATAATGCAACACAAATATAAAACAACGTAAGGAAATGTGATACTTACAGGCTGTAATGATTGCAGGGGTTAATTCTGTCAAAAAGTTGGAACTGACCCTCATCGTAGCACTAAGTGCTGACTGAAGCCAGCTTGAAATTGCGACAGGTTTGCAAAACAGTCTGATGTAAAATGCGCTGAGGAAATAAACAGTCGATGGTTGAATGTATTGGGTAAATGATTCGGTGTATTGCTTTCTGGAGGAAGAAGATGAAAACATTTTGAAGGGGGCGTGTGTGAAATGGGGCGGGTAGGGGCTACTCATTGTAATACGACGTCACACTTCAGTTAAACACGCTTTGGTTGATTTTCTGGCGACAATTCAAAAAAGGAGAAATACTTGAAATGGAGGTTATGACACTGCCTGACACTTGGTGTGTATTTCCAACAGCAGGGAGACTCTGAACTGACACGAAAAAATTAAAACAATAATTTTAATTCTCTTTCCCCTTTAAATAAATGTCATAAATTCATCCAAAGGGGCCACATGTTTGACACCTGTGGTATATACCATATGTGAAAGCTGTAGTTTTTTAGATGTGCTTACTGTCATTTATTTAACTGTATTGCTGCTGTATTTACTGTGAATAATGTATACATCTATATTTTTAACTGGGACCCCAGAAAGACGAGCAACCACTATGGTAGAAGCTAATGGGGACCCCCAATAAACAAATAAAAAAAAAGAAAAATAAATTAGATTTTAGTAAAAGTATTGATGTGAGTGGAGTTTCTCAGTCAGTAGGGATTATTTCTGTCAGTCGTAGCTCAGTGTAATGAAATATAATTATTTGGTGAGAATAAAGTTCAAAGTAATCTCAGAAAATTAATGAGCTTTAAATTTTTCAGGATCCATAAACTAGGAAAGCGTATGTTTTATGTATTAGTGTTATTTTTTATTTGCAAATATACCATTTTCCAGCAAACTTGTCCTTTGGTTTTTCAGTCAAATACGTTGGACAACATCGCCTACATCATGCCTGGGCTGTGACTAATGGACGACGACCAGCGTGGACTGATACCATCTGTCTGTGTGGAAGTGACGTTCCAGAAGTGACTTTAATTTAAGCCACCGTTTGGCATCTGAAAACTTGGATATTTGTAGCGTCAACAGGTTTTTTAAAGTGTATTTTTTTAATCCCCTTTTGTTCTCCTAATTTTGTAATTGTATTTTTAAAAGACACATTTTACTGACCATGTCGAGCTCTCCCGGCAACGTCGGCTTCATTTTACTGTTACTGTACAGTGGACTTTGTACGTATGAGTGTGGAACTGCATTTCTGAAGCTAAACTGTTGAAGTGATTCTGTATGACTGTTAAATGACCTGTGCATGTTTTCTTTTTTTTTTTTTTTTTTTACAGATAATGTATAGGAACTCACACATCATGCACCTAATATATTGGACATGGGACATTTTTCTTTTAATGTGTAAAAAAAGTACTGTCATCCTTTTAATGTTTTATACATTTGATATTTTACTGCACATATGGGAGTGAAAGTCTGTAGAAATACACAGGTGATAGAAAACGCTTTTAGGTCTTGAATCAGGAGCTGCTTTAACTAAACTCTGTCAGAGCGCCACATTTACCAAAGCAGCAACAATAAAATATGACCACTCAACAAATTCACTGTTTGTTCTAATGATGCAGCCAATGTGTGTGTTTAACTTGTCATTTGGGTTTTAGAGAATGATTAGAAAAACTGTATTTACATCACATTTATTATCATTTATCTAAAAAAAACTGTATTTTCACCACATTTATTATCATTTATCTAAAAAAACCTGTATTTTCACCACATTTATTATCATTTATCTAAAAAAAACCTGTATTTACATCACATTTATTAGCATTTATCTTTAAAAAAAACAAACAAACCGTATTTACATCACATTTATTATCATTTATCTCCAAAAACAGTATTTTCACCACATTGTCATCTATCTCCTCTGTGTTGGAGGCATAACGGTCACAAGATTAACAAATATTTAGAGAATGCCTAATCTTGACATTCTTGAATTAGAGCCAATATTTTTGACCTTTCTGCTAAATGCAACCTTGACCTTTTGCAATATTGATAATTTCATTACATATGTATCAGTGTGTGTTATATTATGATAATATATTCCGTATTGATTAAGTTATAGGTAATATATATATATATATGCTTGACACACACAGTGATACAGAAGTTAATTTTCAACATGTCACCTTTGACCTCCAGAGATCTCAAACTTTTGGTTGTAGGTGATAACACCAATTATGAGAATTGTAGAAATTTTCATTCCATATCGTTTGGTACCAAACTGAAAGTTCTGTGACCCTCCGTTCTTGAGTTATAACCAATAGTGTGATTTTGATGTTTCTGCTAAATGCAACCTTGACCTTTGACCTTTACTCAAATAGATCATTGCATCTGATGCACATTGGCTATGTATTCTCAAGTATTCATTGAGTTACAGCATGACATGTCTGCACACACACACACACACACAGTGATATAATAATAATCTCTCACAGTCAATGTTGGGTGACATTAAAAACAAACAACACATGAACTGTGCTTTAAGTTCAGGATTTCTTTAACTTGAGCTGAGTTTTTCCAAAATCTACAAAAGTCTTGAAACAATAGTCAATGTCTGACACTGCTTTTCCCAACCTGAGGTTTGGGATCTGAACTGGGCTGTGGAACTGATTTAATGGGTTATTAGATAATAATACTAATAATAATAATAATAAAACATGATGTGTTCTATGGAATACTTTATAAAATCTGTAAAGCCGTGTAAAAAGATGCATTCTGTTTACAACAAAGACTAGATGAAAACATTCACTTAATCCTTACAGACACTTGGGTGTATTTTACACCTCATTCATTTTTCGGAGAATTACCTGACTTTGCCAAGGCAGGTCAGCCCCATTACTTAAATCAGGGGTGTCAAACTCATTGTATTTCAAGGGCCACATTCAGCCTAATATGGTATAAAGTGGGTTGGACTAGTAAAATAATAGGATAAAAACTTAGAAATAATTTCAAATGAAAATGTTTCTCTTGTTTTTGAGCAAAAATAGTAAAATCCAATAATGAAAATGCTTATATCTACAAACTATACTTGAACATAACATGAACAACCTGAAATGTCTTAAGTGAAGTAAGAACAATTTTAATAATATTCCACTTATTAGTAAATGTTATTTATAAGCTATAATATACACATTTGTTGTTGTTATTCACATGTTTGAAAGGGTGGTTTGTAGATGTTAACATTTTCATAATATAAATGGACTGTTTTTGTTGTAAAACATGGACAACAATTCATGGTTGATTATTATTTAGCCTATATATTATTATTTTAGTGATTGGGTCCATTTCTGATCAAATGTAGTTGAATGTGGCCCCTGAACTCAAATGAGTTTGAGACCCCTGCTGGAGTTGAGCTGGAAAGAATAATAATCAAATAATAATAAAAAAAAACCCTCTTCCTCAAATTCATATGCATGACCACAACTAAAACTAGAAAAGCACTCTGAGAGAGCAAGGTAGACCACCCCCCTTCGAATAAAGAGAGGTACGCCAAGGAGGTTATGGTTGTATAAGACTGTATAATTTTTTTTATTTATCTTATTTCCAGCTCAACCACTAGAGCAGGGGTGTCAAACTCATTTGAGTTCAGGGGCCACATTCAACTACATTTGATCAGAAGTGGACCCAACCATTAAAATAAAAATATATAGGCTAAATAATTGTACAGTAACTGCAAAAAGTACTAGTAAAACAAAGCAAAAAGACAGTAAAGACCATTACTGTGTTCTTACCAATGTCCATTTAGGACCCTGTCCCAATAGTTTACAGTCACTGTATTAGACTGAAATAGATTATGGAATTACAGTATTTTCCACACTATAAGGCGCACTGACAATGAATGGTTTTCATGAAGTTTTTTTCATATATGAAGTGCATTAAGTGAAGTAAAAATCATGAGATAAAAAGTCTAAATTGTGAGGTTAAAAGTCTAATTTATGAGATTAAAAGTCAAAATTATGTGATAAAAAGTCAAAACCATTCGATAAAAAGTCTAAATTATGAGATAAAAAGTTAAAATTTTAAGATAAAAAGTAATTTTTCTCACTTTGGTTCAGTATAGTCTATAACTTTAATTCTACACATGTATTGTTCACATTCAGTTTGTAGTCTGTGTAAACTGGGGTCACTTTCATCACTTTACATTTATAGATATGGAATGTAGCCATCAGTGAACAGCTGCGTGTACAACCCACGGGGCTGTGAAGTCACGGAACAGTCGGATCCACCCACCAGGAACGAGGAAGTGTCTCCATCCTGCAGTCAACACAACATACGGCAGAAACCGGGACCAGAAATGTCCACATCTGGATCAGCTTCAGGTAGGATTACTAAGTCCTGTCAACATGTGGAGGTCCCAGGAATGCGGTGGAGAAAAGCTCTTCTGCGCATGAGCGGGTTTTATTTCAGTAGATGTTTTCCCGTGTAAAGGTTTTTGTGACTGTGCAGCTGGAAGGGCGCACCCACTGCTGGCAAACACAAACACACTCCCCACATCAGCTGACTGTTAGATCAGACTTTACACACGTTTGACACATGGTGGAAGTGTTATTATTTACACATACTACTGGAAAAGTTTAGTGTTTAAGTCTGTTTTGGGTGTGGTTGCTCCTCCAGAGCTCAGGCTGGTGGTGCTGGGCCGGACCGGGGCAGGGAAGACCTCTGCTATCTGCTCCATCCTGGGCCTGGAAGACCTGCAGCAGGACACTGAGGACTGCTGGAAACTCAGAGGACAGTCTGCAGGCAGACAGGTAGACTGACGACTGTCGATACACTTAACCCTTCGTTCACACTACAAAAATCTATTTTTTAAATTTTATTTTTCCATCTCAAAGGGACTATTATAACATAAAACAGATAATTTTAATTACCCCAAATTTAAAGTATTAAAACTCAAACATTATTCCTTCACCAATTTTACCAACATAATTTGTGACTTGGTTCAAATAAGGTGCATTAACTATTTGTGTTTGTAGCATTAGCATTAGCGATTAGCATTAGCATTTCGTGATCCTTTACTATCTTCTCATCTCTCTGGTTGAGCTTTTTTTTTTTTTTTTTTTTTTTTAATTATTACATAAATACCAAAGCATTTCTGAAACATGATGAGGATTGGTTGTGCAAAATAGACTGTAATACTTAATAAAATGGAAAAAAAGGACTTTCCTGCAATTTTGTGTCCAAAAGAAAAGCTCATAGCAGAGGTGTTGTCATGGTTACCATCTTCTTCCTTGGTGGTATACTAGCATGAGCTGAATATATCATTGACTGCCCAATGAGTTTGGTGTCAAAGGACTTAAATTTAGATTAGGGTTCAAAGTTACCTCTACTAAACGGTTGAGCTGACCAACAAAGGGTTCCACATTCACTTTCATTCGCACTATTTTGGTCACTGAAGGTCAGCATGCACACCTTTAGAATATGGAGGACTAAAAGTGCCAACATTAAATAAATAAATACATCATTACACCTAAATAAATCATTAAATATGCCATTAATTAATTCAAATTGGAATTAAACAATTTCAAAAATCACTTCTCTTCCCCACCCTACTTGACATTTTATATTAAGTTAAAGTCCCCTTAGCTCATTATACTCTCATTATTTTGTTAGAACTTTGCATCTTTGTTATCATATATATACAGTGGTACCTCTACTTAAGAAAGACCCAGCTAACAAATAATCCAAGTAATGAAAAACATTTACCTCAATGTTTCGACTCTGAATACGAAGTAAAATTTCATTTATGAAAGGAAACGGAAACCCCCAAGACATAAATCTGATATACATTACTGTACGTACTGGCGTACAGCGGTTGTGGCTCAGTTGGTAGAGCGGCTCGTCCAATGACCGAAGGGTTGGCGGTTGGGAGTTGGTGTCCTGACTCTGGCTGTCCACATGGGCAAGACACTAAACCCTGACTTAGTCTCCCAGTAGGACTGACAGACCCTTAGAAACCTATGAATGGATGGTTTGGATGGATGAATGGATGAATGTGAGGCTAGTGTAAAGCACTTTGAGCACCATCAAGTTGGAAAAGTGCTATATAAGTGCAGAACATTTATCATGTAAGTATAATGTAAGTAAATATTTCATGTACGTACCGTATGTAGCATCCCATTGGCTATGAGGGAGCTGTGTTATTTACTTTATATCTTAATAAAAAAGATCAAACTAATCTCTAGTTACTTTATTTTTCACTACACATGCATTAAAATTGGCAGTTTAAAAACAATATTAAAAAAAAATCATGATAATAATCAAGATCGGATTAAATAAGAAAATTAATCATGATAATTTTTTTTTGCCATATTGCCCAACTCTAGCTCAGACCCCTGTTGGTAAAGTGCCAAACGTGTGACTATAAAAAAACAAACAAAAAAACCCTTCAAGTATAGAAGTAGTAAGTAGTAAATGCATTAAACTGTCACATTTATTTGTTCGTTTTCACACATGCTCACAATTCTCAGGGTTTTCTATAATAGAAGATGTTTGTGGATTTATTGAATCTCTTTGTTCATGTGTATGTTGTGTTTTATTGCTGAATGTGTTGAAGGTTGACTTCATTTGAACTCCTTCATAAACTGTTCTGCAACAGTGCATCATATTCTATTAGATCATATGTTTGTGATGCTGCTGTCATGTGAGAAATGCAGATCTGTCAAGTTTTTCATGAACTCAGAAAAACAGGCCCCTTGTGTCAAAGTATTTACAGCAAATCCTTTGTAAAGACTTTATTCAGTATAAGATGGATGTTCAGTGTAAAGGATCCTTCAGTTTATCAAAAACATCTGCATTGTGGGTTTCACTTGACAGGAACTGACAAGTAAAAAGTCCAGTATTTTATCTTAGATGCAAAGAAGAAGTAGTGAAATGGAACTGGTTAAGAAAGACTTTGTTAGTTTTTTTTTTTTTTTTTTTTTTTAAAGAATCAATGTATGAACAACATGTAAACAAAATATATTCAAACAAAACAGTGATAAATGAAACTGTTCTACATGAGCACAGAGATGCAAATGTATCGACATATTAAAGAACAGACCTGTTTTGCTTTGCAAATAAGTGAGTGATAACAGTGTAAGTCTGAGATCATCCTTTTTACTACTAAACAAATGTATGTATAACTGAACTCTGTCGACATTCAGGATGAGCATCTCTATTAATGTGGACGATGCACATCTTGATTATTTTCAAATGCAGTCTGACAGGATTCAGACCCATGACACTATGATTTGACACCATTCGATTCATCAACATGTGCTATAATGGGATGTAGAAAGAAAATGTTTTTTAATAGTTTGATTGGATTTTATGGTTGTTTTTAAGAAGATAGCAAATAAATAAAGTTAAAAGTTTCATTTGTTTGCCATCTCATTTGTGCTGTTTCTTTCTAATTTCACAGCTCAGAAACCGTTGCATCCAAAGCATACAGTAAAGTAGGCGGGTATTAATAAGCTTTACTTCCGCCTGAGCCTTTTTCAGTCAAATACCCCCTTTCCCACTGGCCAAAAACCCTGTTTACACTTCCTAACAATTAGCTTTTGGTGGCAGTGGGACCGATCTGTGTGGCAAACGACGTAGGGTAAAATCACCTTCAATTGGCTCGGCTCTGATCGGCATACATTGGGAACGCCAGACCCGGGTCAACCCGCTAGTTTACATGATATCATAGAGCAGGGGTGTCAAAAGCCGAGTTTCCACTACATGGTATCGGCTCTACTCAATTTAACATCGGGGACCACGTACTATTGAGTGTTTCCATTACAAATGCTATCGTACCTGGACGTCATCGCGAGGCATAATCGAGCTCGCACTGATTTTTAGCTCATCCAGATGTAGTCATCGTCCACAATTCACTAAAATCACTTCTCCTCCCTCAATTCTCAATGGATTTCAATTCTGATTGATTCATTAGATAGATCGACACACTGGGCACAAAACTTTATCACTTTGTTTGTCGAAATTTGCCTTTGTAAACAATGTGTTTACAACATTGTTTATTTTTCCAGTCTGTCATTCCATCAGATTTAAATTCTGATTGATCAATTAGAAAGTAATTGCCCAAATATTAGTTTCTACCAACAACCTCCTGTGTATCATGTATCATCTTTAACCACAGTAATAATATGTCATTACCCAGTTACCTACTGTTGTTCAGTCAGATGTTACCACAGAAGAGCTTTGGGGGCTTCCTATACCATACACACTGTTTTTGACATTTGTTGATAAAAACACACAGTGAAATTGATTCTATGATCTATTGAATGACTTCCTTTTGTTGATAGTAAGACATTACAGCTGTGAGGTCCGGATGAGCACAGTGACATTTGCCCTATTTTATTTTTTTTTGTCATCCACCAAAAATAGAAACAACTCAACCTCCACGACTGACAAAAAATACCCTAACGGGACATTATAAATCAACTTTTTAAAGTGAGAATAGGAAATGTATTTTAGTCCTTAATACACTTAAAATCAAAGGTAATTTTTTGTTTTTGTTTTTTTAATGAATTTCCAGAGAGGGTTAAAATGCAGGTCGATCCACTAATTTTAGTAGAAAAGCAGTTAAGTTGTATTATTTATTTTTTTCTTCTGTTGTTTTGAACTACATATATGACTGAAATAAACTAACTTTTATAAGTTTTTTTGTGTTAATTCACCTTGTTTAATAAAGTAAAAAAAAAACTATTTGAGTAAATGATTACAAAAATAATCGCTAGCTGCAGCTCTAGTAGATTTAGTATTCTGTTGGATCATTGGATAATGACTGCAGTGATTAGTGTGTTTGAGCCACAACTTCTTTACTCTTTTCTGACACAGCGAGTACCTTCTCATTTCTTCTCATCATTATCTCATCCATTTGCTCATCTTCACCATTGCTCATCCTCTCGACTTCTGCCCCTTGTTGTTAGGTGGTGGTGGTGTCCAGCCCAGACTGGTTTGGTTCAAGCTCCTCCCCAGATGACAGGAGGAGGCACATCTCATCCCTTATCACCTTCTCCAGTCCTGGGCCTCACGCCTTCCTCCTCTGCGTCCCTGTGAACCAGCCTTCTGATGGCGAGACCCAAGCGCTGGATGTCCTCGTCAACCTGTTCGGCTCCACTGCGGTCGACTGCAACACCGTCGTCCTCTTCACCCACATGGAGGAGCTGGAGGAGGACGAGGAGCTGGAGGAGTACCTGGTCACGTGGCGAAAGGACCTGCAGGAGCTGGTGGAGAGGTGTGGACACAGCTACCACACCCTCGAAACCCGCAGAGGAGAAGCAGAGGTGGAGGGGAAAGCTGTGGAGGAGCTGATGGAGAAGGTTGAACAGCTGGTGAAGGAGAGTGGCCGCCAACACTTCACCTGCCCCTTATACCAGGAGGTCGAAGGTCGCCTGAGAGACAAACAGCTGGAGTTGGTGAGGCAGAGGAGAGGAGAGGCCATGGACTCTGAACCGGAGTTAAATATCACAGATGAAGATGTAGCACAAGTCCGAGATGAAGCCGAGAGGAGCATCGGTGACTTAAACGTGGACGTGGACAGTATTTTCCCCAGTGATAGTGTCTCACCCCCCTCCCCCGCCTCCTCGTTTCTCTGGAGTTTGTGGGAGAAGCTGACGTTCTGGACCAAGTGGCTGCCTCGGTTTGTGAGAAGGGAGGCTCTGCTGGGAGCCCTGGTCGGCCTGTTTCTGGGGGGGCCCTATGGAGGTATGGTGGGGGCCACTGTGGGATCTGTGGCGACTGAAGTGGGGAGAAGAAACACACAGAAAACCAAATAAAAACAGCATGAAGTTAGAAACATATATGTGTGTATGTACACTATTTTACCAAAAGTATTGTGTCACCTGCCTTGACTTACATATGAACTTAACATCCCATTGTTAATCCATACAGTCATATGGGTTCAACCTTTGCAGCTACAATAGCTTCAACTCTTCTGGGAAGGTTTTCCACAAGGTTTAGGAGTGTGTTTATGGGACCATTCCTCCCACAAGCATTAGTCAGATCACACACTGACGTTGGACCGAAGGCCTGGCTCTCAGTGTGTGCTCTAATTCATCCTAAAAGTGTTCTGTGGAGGTGAGGTCAGGACTGTGTTCAGGACAGTCACATTCATCCACATCAAACTCTCTCACCTACGTCTTTATGGACCTTAATTTATGGACTAGTGTTCCCACAAACTGGGCAGCATGAAAATATCCAATGTCTCTCTCTCTCTCTCTCTCTCTCTCTCTCTCTCTCTCTCTCTACTCTCACACTCACACTCACACACACACACACACACACACACACACACTTGCAGAATACAGAAATGTCATCATATTAAACTCCATAGATTAAGAATGGGATGTCTCTTGAGTGTATTTCAAGGCAGGTGAGTGAATACTTTTGGTAATATAGTGTGTGTATATATATATTAGGCATTGAGTTATATTTTCATGTCACATCACTGTTTGGCCTCTGGCTGATCTGCTTCCACCTGCTGAAAATAGTGTTTAAGCTCAACAACAGTATTCACTTTCTGAAACACCCTCTACTATCAATAGCTTTATTCAATGTTAATAAATAATGCTTCAGAGATTGGTCCTAAATCATTAATCAGCTCCACATTAGTGTTACCAAGTTTGACAAGTCCCTTTATTTTCTAGTCACCTCATGATTTAAGCCTTTAATATTGACTGTCACAACTTTGCATCAAACTGATTCCATTACAAAATCAGATGAGCTAGAGGATATATTCCTCTAGTGCCTCTTCAGGTTTTATAGATGCATGCCTGGTCAGGGCATTGGAAATAGCTTTGTTGAATAGAATAGAATCAAATAGACATTTATTTGCCATTTGTGCAGGACACATAGGAACCTTTATGCAGTCGTTCCCAGAATCAAATAAAATAAAACAAGAACACAAGACAAACTTAAAACTATATAAAAAACAACCCACACACACCCATAAAATCACTATATGTATAAAAGTGCATAAAAACTTGTATAAGAAACCTACAAGAACTGTTTAAAAACCTAGAAGACAATAAATGCAATAATAAATAATAATAAATACAGCCAAATAAACTAATATCTACTGCAAGGAGGAAGACGTAAACATTTCCACATTAGTACACATACAAACACAACATATTGCACTTGTCCTCTTACTAAATACTGGCCAACAGTCAAACTGTGGCAGGGAAGAAGCTGTTAAAAAAAAATCATGTGTGTGTAATAATGCTGTCTGCATCACTAAAGTCATCTGACATGAGGAAAGTCAGTTATATTTTATTTTATTTACTGTTGATATCAAAGTTTGGGTGAGATGCAAAATTGCATCTATTATATGGGCTGTAGTAAAATAAGAATCTCCACTTAAATGAAAACAGCTTAAAAGCAGAAACGCAATTTATTTTTTAATATACTTGGACATAAATGCAGTCATTACGGGACCTTCACCACTAGATGTCAGTATGTGTTACACACTGAACATTTAACTGACTTGCCCTCACTAACTTTACACTGGAGTTCAAACACCACGAATAAAGCGATTAATACATGAAACTTTATTTAAATGATTTCACATAACAGCTTTATATGAAAAACCCAAATATATGTCCTGCTCATCTGTGTAATTGTCCTTCTATAATTTAATCTCAGTGCCTTATTAATGATCTCTGATGAACACAGCATTATTTATTAACTATAAAAGTGGAAATGGTTAAGACACTTTTGTAAAGTTGCAATAATAATATACATCCACAGGGTGGAGATATTGACCTTTATATGGGACAAACTGAACCGCTATAAATGTGTGAGGTCATATAGTTTACTCTTATATTGCTTATGAAGTAAATAAAGGCTAATGATATTTAACTTATTTCCACTGTCATTTGTTTTTTCAACTGTTACTCTGGTCTGTGTGTTTATTTAGAGTGCTATGAAATTATGGTTGTTTTTTTTTCAATGTTAAAAACATCCGGTATGTAGCAGTAAAAGTAATTTTCAAGCTCAAAGGCACTTATATTCAGTAGATGGATGTTAGAGCCATGGCATTGCTGGAGAATGAAGTGAGTGGATATAGTTAGCTGTGGTGTGCACAAAACAAAAGCTGCAGCTGAACACTAAAGCAGCGCAGTGGCAGCTCTCAGACTCTCTCCTCCTTACACAATGGCAGGTTATGACTTTGACATTGATGTAATTGGTACTCTGCTAAAACCGTCAGTCATAACCCATCCTTACATCTCTGCCTCTCTCTCTCTCTCTCTCGCTCTGTAAACTGCCGGAGGATCTGCCTCAGGAACAGCAAGGCGTTTCCGAATGTGGGTGGTCCAGGCCGGGGTGGGAGGGAGACAGAGAGTGAATTAGCCCAGCTCTCATGTTTCCCAAAAAGAGAGCGAGAAGGAGAGAGTGGGGAGAGAGTGAGAGCGAGTGAACGCAAGAGAGAGAGAGAAAGAGAGAGAGAGAGTCAAAGGCAGAGAATAAGCTTTGGGACTACATCTGTCTTCCAGATGTGGCCTCCACAGTTGTATGAAACAGGAAAAAAAGAAGGTTTTAAAAGTAAAGGAAAATTGGTGCTAAACAGTTTTTTATTGTCAGGGATTACACATACAGTATAGACTACAGTATACTTCACCAGCTTAAGAATCCACCAGGATATGCTTCTTTTTTTTCCCCTTTTCTCTTTATGAAACTGCAGTGAAATAGCACACTACAGCCCTTGAAGTGAATGTATATAGAAGAACACCTGTCCAAATATTATTCAGTCTTAGTGGTTACACATCATGGATAAGAGAGAGAGAGAGAGAGAGAGAAAGAGAGAGCAAAGATAGAGTTGGTATTATGGAGAAAAATTAATGAGAATTTTTTTTGGAGTGGACTTTATTTCTTCAGGAAGATAAGATTAAGGGATGTGAAAGTATCCCAGATGAAAAGTGAGAGAGAGAAACTCACAAATCAAGGCCACGTCTGCTGGTGTTGATGTGTGTCCCTCAGTGGCCGGTATCACTTCTGGAAGACTTGAGGACAGAGGAAGAGAGAAGATGCAGAGTTGATTTGTGTCTGTATGTATAAGCGAAGCCAAAATCTGAACAAACATTTGAGGGAATCACCAGTGAGCCATCATTAACACACAGGCAGTAACTTCTGCTCCTCTCCCTCAGAGCAAAAATGTTGTTCTAAGGGCCCTTGTGGTCCCCTGTTGGACTTAGGGCAAGCCGCTGTGAGACGTGGATGTATTTTTTTTGTTATCATCGCGCCCTATGGACTGGAAAAGACAGCAAACCAAAGGAAAATAAACAAGATGACACACTTTTTCCTTAACGACACAGGGCTGCTCTCTCACTGTGGGTCAACGCAGAAATCAATGAATTATTATTATTGTTACAACGTACAAACAGTTTTCTCTAAGACTAACAGCAGCAGTTGTTGATTTTAATTGTGCCAATAACAAACTATTAATCTGAAAATAGTTAGTTATGTTTTAAGCTCCAATTTGAATCAAGACATAAATCACTTTTAATTATATACATATTAAAAAAAAAATAAATTATATTAAATGCCATGTCATTGTTTTTTGCTTGCTTTTACAAACAGCCATAAGAATAAAACGATGGATCCACAAAAGACAAAGACTATATAATAACACAGTGTAAATGTGGTGGATCACATGCATAAAACCTAGCCTTGCATAGTGGACTTTGTAAACAGTGTGCATGGGAGCAGGACCTCAGGCAGCCGTCTTTTTCTATGTGAGCGGCGGCTGTTTGTGTGCCAGCGTACAGGGCTGAGACAGCGGTGTCCAACAGCCCGGCTCTCTCCTCCTCTCTGGGTGTGCTCACTGTGAGCCCTCTCATCTTTTTCCCATTAGTGCTGTTTTCATGTTCCTTCCTAGCGTGAGCGTGTGTGGCTGCAATTGTTTGTGAAGCCCTGCTCGCCCCATCCGACTGTGTGCATGTGTGTCCAACATGCATTTATGCAAGAAATTGTTCAGAATATAGTATTAAAAAAAATACATAAAATAAAAAGCGGATTTAATTATTCTACATTAAATAGAAATAAATACATTGTTAAAGTTGAAATATGTTTTTCAAACTTCTGCATAATTTCAAGTTCATTTTATTGTTGCTAAAAGTAATTTAAGACATGTTTTTCATACAATGGAGCAATCAGTGTTTAGGTAATTTTTCACATTTTTTAGTATTGATAAAAAAAATATTAGTATTATTATTTTAGCTGTACCAGTTAATTTAACTGTCTATTATTTATCTGTTTAAATCATGTGTAACTTTAGTTGTTTATATATATATATATATATATATATATATATATATATATGTGTGTGTGTGTGTGTGTGTGTGTGTGTGTGTATACCAGTTAACTTAATTTAACTGTCTATTATTTATCTGTTTGACCATGTGTAACTTTAATTGTTGCGCGCACACACACACACACACACACACCACACACACATATATATATATATATATATATACACACATATATGTTTTGAATTATCTTTAAGTTTTGATTTACTTAACTAATTGTTTGAATTAGCTGTCATATTGATTTAGTTTCTTTGACCAGTTATGTATTGCTTTTATCTAACTATTTGGGTTCTGTATTCATCTAATTAAACTGTCTGTTGCTTCTTCAAAAATATATGGATTTAAATTTAAACTCCATTTAAAATATTTTATTTTAATTGTTAATGTGACTGGGCTAAACCATATTTTCCACATCCTTCTTTGTAAGTCAACTGTATCTGTTACATAAAAATATGAACCATGGATATAGTTTGCTAAAAATATTCCTATCCTTACTCATTGCATGAACAAAAGTTCAAAAAGAGGAAGTATTTGAAGCTGCACTAGGTAAGATATCAAATCCAGAGGTGCTGTAACTGACACAAAGCAGCTCACAGCGTAACCTGACAAAAACGTGTTTCTAACACGTAGAACAAGGTGTCAGGACAAACTGAAAAAGAAAAAAAATCGGAAAGAAGCCCCAGACAACATAAATCCTAAATCACACACAGCTGCTGAGGTTACAGCTCAGATGGACGCATGTTCGTTGCCAGAAGCTCCAGCGCTTTTGGGGATGCGAGAGGCACGGCCAGAGCGAAGGTGTTCTGGCTAAACCATCCTCATACGCTGGGCCAAACCTGACCTGAGCCACGTCCAGATGAGACAACGAAGCTCTAACATGGACAGAAACTGGATAGAAAAAAGGAGGAGGAGGAAGGGGGTAAGATTTGGAAGATGTTGTGTGGTCTGGTTCAGGTTTGCACGCCCCTCCGTCATCTGTCTGTTAAAAGGAAATTCGAAATATGGTCGCCACATTTGTGTCATTTATTTTCACTTACAACCTTAACATACGTTCTGTCACTTGAATACCAAAAAGGCATTTGGGCTTAACTAATACCCCATGGAAACATGTCATGAATCTGATGACATTAAATGAGTTCCAGTTTTGACTCAGTTCAGTTGCCAAAGGACAGATAAACAGTGAGTAGGAGGGTAAGGTCGTGGGCTTGTGTGTGTATTACAGGCGTGTGTATTAGCCTACTGTGGGATGTTTCCTGTGTTTCAAAGCGAGTTTATGGAATAAGTAGAGGGGTGTGGATGGACGAGGCTGGCAATTACATTAGGAAGGGGAAGAAGTGAGCTATGATGAAGCTTAAAGCACACTGCAGGAGGGCAAATTTGCACACAAACTTTAGGAAGAGGAGTTTTCAGAGTTGTGGTTAGAGAGTGCGGCATGAAAGAGGCAAGACAGCCGGAGTTCTGTTTGTATGACATCTCTTAGGAGTTAGCGGTCTCGCACCACACCTCCTGCAACACATGGGCTTTGAGGACTCTGTGTTTGGTGGTGGTGGTGGGGGGTGGTGTGTGTGTGTGTGTGTGTGTGTGTGTCTGTGTGTGTGTATGTGGGGGGGGGGGGGGGGTTCAGTCAGAACACAAGACAACTCACTACTTGTGGAGCTGTGGTGCGGGTGTTCGATGGCCCCTTGCACTCACCATAATTGATGAATAGTGTGGTCCACATTAAGTGACATGCGCCGTTGGCTGTAAGTGGGTGTGATGATTGGGGGGCCTTTTGAAGCTGGGGCCGTGAGCTGTGTTTGAACCGTCAGCGGAGACCCCTCTTGTCTGTAAAGGACACCAGCCTGTGGTTTGGTCACAGGCTTCGGCGCAGACCAGCACACAAACACACACATACATGTTACCCTTCAGTAGTATTACAGGGGTTTTGGGGGAGGTGATTGTATTATTTCTGCTGCAACACTGGCTTAATTCAAGGCAGATCTGACCCCAGCTCGTTCTTCTCCACTTCTGCTCTATTGGATCAAGTCTTAATCCTGGCCTTACCACATGAATGGGAGTCACAAAGAGAAGCTGCACTCACTGCTGCCATATGCATCAAATGCCACTCAGGTCCATATGCTGTCATTCAGCTTATGATGGGAATGGCTGTGTCATATGAAAGCTGAGGGAGCTTAAATGGAGGCCTAGAACGACCAGAGTTGGAGACAGACACGATGGAAGATTGGAGCAATGTCTTTCATGCAGATACGTGCCGTCAACCTGCGACTGATCTTCTGCCGCCGTGGTGTTTTCACAGACTCACACATCCTCCGCCAGGAAAGCTGAAGTGCTTGACCCATGACACCACTTCAGAATGGCAAAGCACAAAAACTAACTCTAAATAGGAGGATCTCTTAGGAGACATTTTACAGTAAGTAGTGACTACCCAACCCAAAGTACCTCAAACAACACTGGAATACATCCAGATTCCATCACAGCATCTCAACTGAACACATAATAACTCCAGCTCACTGACTCTATATTGTCATATCTTTTCAAAGGATGCCAAAACTGAAAACACACACTCCACTCACACACGACCTTGAGCTAACAAGGGTTGCAGGCAAGGGCCTTTTGGGGCTTTTCCAATGAATGCGTGCTCCAGACGGATCGTGGGGAAGAGGCAGTTGTGGCGGGGCTTGACGTTTGGTGTGTGTCACGGTCCAGCTCCCATGCGGTGGAAACACAGAGGCCCCTGGGGCGGCGGGTGCTACTGAGGCCCCCTGATCCTCACTGACGCCCCCGGGGGTAGACATACCCTTCAATCTCCATGTGAAATGAGAGACAGGCCATCGGTGCTCAGGGATGGGCCTCTGATTTGTTCTGTGGTCCCTTTGAAACCATGCATCCTGCAGAAGAGTGCAAGAGAGGAAAACATCAAGTAAACATGACAGGACGGAGGAGCAATAAGATTAAGATGTGCAGCTGCAATGTCTTTACTTTGGCCCAGAGAGGGCAGTGGAATCAATGTGGAAATGATAAGCCAGTGACAGAAAGTCAGTATTTTTCATATGAAATGAATCTGCTGATATCAACCTCAAATATTATCTGTCAAAGAAAGAGATATGTCGTAACAAGGTTGAAATCAAGCACTTCAATGTCAAAAAAATGTATTACCAATGTTTCTGTGCACTGTTTTGGAGAGCGTTTCTTGTCATAGGAAAACTGATCAAAGGATATGTTGAATCCCTCCCATAACACACTCTCACACAAATGTGTTTTAGTTTGTGCATGGTTTGTGCACAAGCGTGGGCCAAAGAGGGAGAAGAAGTGTGTGAGAGACAAATCGTGAGAGAAACAGACATATTGTGGTGGCTTTGATGTTTGCTCCGAGCTCAATCCTCAGAATAGATACTAGGTGGAAAAAAGGCAAAATCATGGGACAAACGTCTCTGTGCAAAACCACTACAGTAGAAGAGTGTGTAGGACTTGTGATTGTGCATGCGTGTGTTTAGGAGTGTAATACGCAAATGGCTTGCACGCACTCATTCATGTGTGCAGACTATCGAGATGTCAATCATTAGGAGTGATGAAGTAGAAAAACTTTTTATTTTTTCCTCAAATATCCTCAAGCAGTTCAGACAACTGACACGCCTTTAAAGGGAAACAAAACAGCCCCTACCACATCTAAATCTTGTTGTATTCTCCTCTCCTCTTGTGCGATCAAAATCCTACCACCAATGTGCTCCCCATATGTCATAGTCTACTCTTCTGGTTTTGTTTTGTTTTTTTTTTTTAAGAATTTCGGTTTTTCGGGTACATATCTATTTATCTGTTCTTCACTTTTCCTGCGCATACAATGAAGGCTGTCTTTGTGTCAACACTGACAGCCCATCACTAGGCACTGACTTGATGACTTGCTTTATCAATAGCACACACAGCACTATTAGGAAAATAGGACCAAAATGGGCCCAAACACTAAATCTCATGGCTTAGCAGTGCAAACAGATCCCGCAGATATGAAGCACATCAAGCAACGTCAATGTTTTTTCAATCTAAATTCCAAGATTACTTCACTTTTTAGCACAATGCCAGACCCCAGTCACAGCCAACATCTGAATACACCATCACTCACTGAAATATTACAGACATCAGAAACTCACAAGCAGCAGGGATTTGAAAAATGAATCCACGTATTCACACGGCTCGTCTAATAATTAACGGATGCTATGACTCAACCTGGTCACAGCGTGGTAATTATCTGAGGAGGCTGTCATATTTATTTAACTAGGAAGCTAAGACTGCTGAAGTCCAGCCATGTCGTATGTTAGATCGTGTCAGATTGAAACCATGACACATTAAGCTGTTTTTTTCTCCCCTCTCGCTGTCTCTTGCAACAGGGTGGTCCTCGCTTTGGCCCCCAGCCCTGGTCTATGTGTGTACGTGTGGGACTGTCACAACAACATGACCCCCAGAAAATCTGTAACACTAATTCTGCTCAGACACGCACATTTAGAACTGAGATTTCGCATTTCCACATAAGCATGTTTGCACACACACACACACACACACACACCGATCTCTGTCCCGTCTGCAGGGACAGAAACAACAAGGCCGCCATTGACACTGACCCTCACCTCCGTCCCTCCCATCCCTCCATCCCCCTGGCCCTCATCACCCTCCCACGTTGCCCGGGCCCGACACTGGCCACAGGGCCCAGAATGCGGTTCAGGTGCAGAACTCTGCTGTTTCCAATTACTGGGGTATAAATTAGCGCTGCTCTCTTCTGTCCTCTCTCCAAACATTGCTGTCTCTTCATCCTTGTCGACCCTCCACACTTCACTCTGGCTCTGACCTCCCGCCTATATTACTCTGACACATAAATTCACCTCCTTTATGGCTCTTGTCGGCAACCTCTGCACTCCCCTAACTCATGCTTGGTGTTGTTAATGCGCGCTGCATTTGGTATAAAACCCTCCATTTTCAGTCAATGAGAGTATAAATCCATTGCCATATATCTGACTCTGAAAGGAATATAACTTCTGGTTTTACTGTAAGTCTGGTTACTGTAACTGAGATATTTCACAGAAAGACAAGGACATAACCTGACACATGCACTCCATATAGCAGCGAGGCACGCACTGATAAGGTTGCACTGAGATTCAATTACTCAGCTAGAGGAAATGTAGCCTTATTTCTGGACTTATTACAGAGTGTGTTTGCAAGCTTTTCTTCCAACAGGTCAGTCTGTTAAACTGAGTGTTATTTTTCCAGGGCGGAAAGATCAGCTGCAGTGTAGCCAAGTAGGATCTGAGGTCACCCTGGCACTGAGAGTTCACATCTGTCCAAATAAATCCTCCACTGTGCCATCAGCAGTAAAAACACACACATTCACTATTGACACACACACACACACACACACACACACACACACACACACACAAAGACCACTATGGTACCTGGCAAATTAACTAAAATACCAATTTGAAGGTATTTCATTTGAGTATGACCATGCAATGATAGATTTAAAAAAATGTCAAAGTAAAGTTTTATTGGAATGGAGAGAAATATAGTTACTATATAGAATGGGGTAGAGATTAAAGAATTTAGTTTTAAGACCAGATTTTTTTTTTTGTGTAAAACTACAACTTCCTTATTAGTTAGCAGGGTTGATATATATATATATATATATATATATATATATATATATATATATATATATATATATATATATATATATATATATATATATGAATTATCTGAAATATAAATAAATATACATTATAACTATGTGTATGGAATGCATCATTGTCTATGGAGACTTATTGGACAACCTGTGTGTGTGCATGTTTAAGTACAATCTCTTGATAAACTAATGAATTACACCAGTCAAAATGTATACAATATGAAAAATGTTAAAAGTTACAAGGCTTGAAAATTGGTAAAATTAGCATCCTCTTTAGTAAGTGAGTGTAGCAGCTGGCTAAATGTTAGCTAACAGTTAGCTAAATTGAGATGGATAAAAATAATAAATATCCTATTTCAAAATAGTTCTGGGAAATTTGTAAAAAGGCAAAAAGAATTGGACGAATATGCAAAAACACTTAGTGACATTGAATTAACAGCTAAAGCTGGTTAAGTTATCTTAAAGTGAATTAGGTTTAGTTAATTCCATTAGTATATGTGGAAGAGGACTTTTACTTTTAGTCAGTAAAAGTCAGTCGAGTTCTTCCACCGCTTAATGACTGCCAATAAAAATAAATACACATTAACAACAGCACGTCCAACCTAAAAAAAAAAAAAAGAGTAGGAGAGTAACAAACTCTGTGATAATATTTCATCATTCACCTCTTTTACATTCCTGCCTTTGGCACCTGTCATGTGTGTGCTGGGGTTTACTTTTCTTTTTTTTTATTTTACAAGCTCAGGCTGCTGTTACAGAGAACACAGCACACGGGAGGGAAATTTACAGAGCGTGTTCTCCCCAGGCCGTGCTCTGTTCACAGGGATCAAATACTCCCAAGGTGTAGTGTGTGTGTGTATATAACTCTATAGTCCTTTCCACCACTGCTACCAGCACACGAGCTGCTGCCACAGCCTTTTTTACTGAGCCCCAGACCTCAGAGTGCCCTCTGAGTTTTCTCTTTATGAGCTCTAGCTCATCCCTTGACTTGTAGAGAAAACAAGAGCAGAGCAGGCTTTTATATGACTCCTGGGAAAGTAGGAAAAAAAAAAAATAAGAGCAAAGTTTTGAGAAGTCAGTTTAGGCTTGTGCTCTCTGAAGGATGGCAGCAGTGAGGATTAGACAGAATGCTGCCCCATTTATTGCAGCCTCTGACCTCCAGCTGCCTGGAACACGTTAGGAAAATGTTAGAAAGAGGTGAAGCAGATGAAGATGAAGAAAAAAAGAAAGCAGGCACAGGGAGGGTGTGAACTTTCCCCCACCGACACGAGCTCACTTATGTGGGCTCCCTCCTCCGCAGGAGCCCGTGGCCTTGTAAGATAAACACGGCTGTTCCTTTAACATCTTTCACCTCTTCCCCCGACCTCAGTTCATCCCACTTTTTACCCCCGTGTCCACCCTTTTCTCTAAAACTTTCTCTCCTCTCGTCTGTCCAGATGTTGGAGCCGGCGGCAGCAGCAGCAGGACCCGGGGCTGAGCGGTGCAGATCTCCAGCATGGACTGGAATGCTGACCCTCTATCCATCTCCATCAATGGAGACACATTTGTTTGACTTGAGATGTGATTGTGTTTTCTCTTCCCCACACCTGCAGCTTCCTCTGAACCATATTCAACAACTGCCACACATATACACCCCCCCCCCCCCCCCCCCCCCGCCTTACACACACCCTACACACACACACACCTTGCCTCTCTGGACGCTCACTGATCAATTGCTTTAACTTGGATAAACACTCATCCAGCTGCTACTGCTTTTCCTCATGTTTTATCGTTTCTGCTGGTGTTCCTTCAGGGCCAGCCTGCGGAGGAAGAGCTGTGGTGTCATCCTGAGCAGCAACAAACACAGTTCAGGATGTATTTTGATGAAATGAAGCAGGCCTGCTCCATACATTGACAGCTCCTTTCTCTTTCTGCTGTTTGTTGTCACTTCTGCCTTTGATTGACTGCTGCGAAAGCATGCCTCTGTGGGAGTAGCATCGCTATCAGAGGCAGCTAATGTGGGATCTGCATAAAATAATAAACCTCTTCTTGTGTTATGATCTGTCCCTCCACCCAGAGCCCAGCAGTCATTGTGACTCTCGACAATCTGCGGTTTGCTGCAGATCAAATATTCCTCTGGTTTTTTTGTATTTATCATGCTGTGAGCCCACCCTCATTAGTCAATGGCACTCAGCAACTTGTAGCATCTAATTCCGCGGGGCCGCCCAAACTTATCACCCTTCATTTCAACATGGTGGGCTGCCCGTTTGTTGAAACCCCTCTCAAGCTGTTCCAGACATCTGACAACAGCCACATTTATTTATTGACTTCATTTCGCTTACAGGGCAGCCTTAACAGCTCCCTTGAGTGATACAGAGTTAATGTAGAACTGTTCATTGCTTGCGAGTGTTTTTTCACTCCTCCTCCTCCTCCTCCTCTACCACCTCCTTTCCCTTCTTTTTTAACTGTTAAGTGTTTAAACACTCGGGTAATGATGTGCTGTTGTGGAAGCGAAAAACCATGTGGGATAAAAAAAAAAAAGAAAAAAGAAAAACATCCATGTGAGCTTTTCCCCCTGAGTCGAGCGATTGAACCACAAATGATAAAATGAGAGTGAGGAAGGTGCTGTTAATCAAAATGAATGAGCACCTCTCAGGGTCCTTGAGTTGACGAGGCCACGGAGGGTCCCAAATTCCCCCCCCCCCCCCATTTGCCCCGAGAACGCAGATCTCTGGGTGTAAAGAGAGATCCAGACGGCGGCTGCAGATACTCCACAGGTTACCTCCTGTTTGCTCATCTCTACAACATCAGGTCAAAATAAGTGAAACATTAACTGGCCTCGAGGAAAATGCAGCTGATTTTTTTTTTTTCCCTCCTCTCGTGTAGATTTTGTAACAGAATCAGCTGGCGAGAGAGAGAATTTGAGGTAAGTAGACAAACTAAACACAAGAAATTATGAGTTATTTCAGCCAAGATTTTCTGATTAGAGTGTTTTCGTAGCTTATACAGAAATCGAATTAGGTTGGAATCCAAGTACACATATTATCGCCATCATTCCATTAAAAGGGCCATAATTATTTGTGGCGAGGGCTTATATTACCCAACAGTTTTTATTGCATTGCTGTCTTCTGCCTTTTGAGGCTTATCATGTTTTTGCTGTTTTTCCTTTTGGTGTGTTCGTCTGATTGAGTTTGGGCCCTCTCCCTCTCCCTCTCATTCTCATTCTCCCTCTCCCTACTTCAGCTCCTACTGCGTTTCACAGAACGCCTTCAACTCAGCAGCTTTTTCAAATTTGGGGCTTGCGACACTCAGCCAAAAGCCGCAAATTACCCCCCTCTAGCAGCAGCGAATTAGGAACAATTTTGTGTTAGCTATAAAAAAAAGAGAGAGAGAGAGAGAAGTGAGGGGAAAATATAGCTTACACCAGGGACCACCAACAGAGGCAACATGGGATGAACGGCTCGTTGGCCGACAGTTTGGGTGGCAGGGCGGTGCTAGAAAGCAGCCTCGGCAATCAATCCTATCATATCACATCTACATAGTACGGCACAACATCCATTACCAAACACAAAGGCCTGAATTAGTGGATTTATGTTGCTGTTACAGGATGTTTGCAGGCCTATGAATTGGCTTTACAGTTCCCTGAGCACACAGAGACCTGCAGCAATGATAAAAAAGCAGGCCTGTCCTCTGACACTCAGTATTCAGTCTGGTGACACCGAAGCCAAAAAGGAGAACGACTCGTATGAGGTGACAATTCACCGCCTGGAACGTTCATTCTTTCAAACAGGGTGGGATTTTTGATTTCCCCTGCTATGCGGTTGGTCCTTAACTCTGAGCATTAATGTAAAAAAAAGGTCTTTTTTCTTGTTTCTTACAAAGCGTGAGGTTTGGCATGCCCACTTAATCTGCTTCCATTGAGCCAATCCATGTTTTTCCCATTCTGGCACCCTTCTCCACTCCCTTTTAAAATCCATTTCCAAGTTGTAATATGCCACTGCAGATGTTATTGAGGGGGAGAAAACCAAAGGTAATAGGGGAGAGAGGTGCAGAGGGAAAGCGCAGACAGAGAGTGAGAGACGTAGAGTAAACAGTGAGAGAGAGAGAGAGAGAGGGAAGGAGGGTTCGAGCTATTAACTGGACGGTTTTCAAATGTCCTCGGCTCCTCGTGGCCATGCCTGGTATGGAAGGCAGACCACTTTGTCTTCCTCAGAGATCAATCGGAGTGGGCGGGCCGTGGCCAGGTTGGGGTTACTGACTCTCATTAGGCTGTACACCAAGCAGGCCTCGGACTGTACAACTGTAATAAGACCCAGTGCATTTATAGGCTGACCCTTCTCTGACACATCTTGGCCCAGATGTTAATTGAGCTTCCTGCTCCGCTTTTGATTAAATGACAGAGAGTTTTAAGTCTTTGTTTGTATGGCTAATGGCTCTCATTTAGTGCAGTAAGTGGTTTAGGGGGCTGCTGTGGGTGACATCACACTCCCGCTGCCTTTGATCGCGGGCCTGTAAAGGGTGAGTATTTCTCTTTTGGCTGCTGCTCTGTTGGAGCTGGTGGTTGGAGGCCTTGTACCTGCACTGGATGCAGACCAATACATACCAATACCCCTGACCAAACACATGCTGTACACAAAAATGTCGCTTGCCCCTTGCCAAACAGGGTTATGCCAAGCTTGGCGAGCGGGGCAGGATGAGGGCATGAGGTCGCCAAAGTGGAAAGCTGGGTCATATGGTCAAAATCAGTACTAGCACAAGTCTTTATGGGACCTTAGCAAAGCCAGTTGGTGTTTTTTTACAATGTTTTTTGGATTGCTTCGTCCACCAGTGCAACAGAGGACTAATAAAACTTCACTAAACGACTGAGTTTACATTCAAATGCAGTTTAAGACACGACTCAACCACACACTCTAGGCTTTTAATCGATTGGGATCCAAATCTATTTTTGTGTTAAGTATTTTAATTTGGCATATTGTGTAGTAAACATACATAGCCATGGCCCTCTACTGGTTGAAGCTCAGCCATAGTTTTCCAATGGGCTGATGTAGTAGCAGCTTACACCACCAACCACCCAAATGTCATACATGGATAATATTGTACCTTTTACCTCAGATTTATCTGACAGGTTCAAATGCCAGTTACAGTTAAAATTAAGATTTTGAGACAAAATGGCTAACACCAAATCTAGAGAAGAGTATTAGTTAGCCACCTCCTAGATATAATATTGCAGGTAACACTTTATAATATCTATACACAATTCACTATGTATTAACCATTTGTTACCTATTTGTTAAAGGTGTCATTCAGCTGAAAACCACTTTTCCTCGCTCCTTTTGGAATCTAATGGGTCACCCTGACTTACCAACACATGCAGCCTTTGACAGTGGTTCATCACCTCCACTGGCTGCATACTGCATTCACACAAAACAACAAGAGGAACAAGGGACCCAGAAAAAGACGGCACATCTAACATCAGACGGACTTTAGCCTCACCCACGTGGGGTTAAGCCCGTCCTCCATTGCAGTGAATCTGAAGTAGCATTAGCATTAGCATCTACAAGAGAAGACGGCGCCACAGTAGCTTCTGCACAAACTTGAAAAAAAAAAAATGGCGGATCAAACTGGTTCATGTGCTCTCTGTGGAAATAAAGTGTTGGGTTTTTTTTTCCCCCTGCATGTTTTCAGAACAAGTGACAGCACGAAACCTAGCTGGATGACACTCTGGTAAAGGTAAACACTCACAGAGAGTGAGAGGGGAGGGGGGAGTGTGCCTTCACGCATTCTGAACCAATCAGAGACGCCTCATCACAGCGTCATGGACATGTATGAGGAAGTACCGTAAACTCTGTTGTCCGACCTCAAGTCATTTTTCTACCGTGAAAAAAACAGCTGGAAACAAAACAACCCGGACTTTTTTTAAAAAAATAGAACCAACACACAATGTATTCAATAACAATGGAGAACACAGTAATATTAATGAAATAACCATGGAATGACAGCTTTAATGTTTTTTTTCATAAACAATTTATCATAAACAAAGCGTTTGTTCTTCTTTTCTATGAACAAACCATTTACATATGGGTAAAAAATGGTTAATACATGGTGGAATGTGTGTAAGTATTATAACGTATTGCCATATTGCATTTTTGTAAAAAAAAATGTATTGGCACGGTATATTAAATAGAAATAAAACCACCACCACCAGGACATGTGCAGTAACCCAAACATATACAATAGAAGGACTAATCTGACTGCTTTTTCTTCAATTTATCTTATGGATAGTTTTTTATTTTGTTGTGTTTTACTATCTTTTGAGTTGTAAAATAAAGTACTTTATTTGTCATTATACATTGTACAATGAAATGTGTTTATTTAACCTATCCTTGCCCATGCTCAGCAGTGGGCACCCATGTCCAGCTGTAGAACCAGGCTAATGGTCAGAATCACCTGGATGGAGGATTTTTCCCTAACAAACATATTTTAGGGGGTATATAGAGGGTGCATTTTTACCAGTGAGGGTAGGTTGAAAGAGTTGACGATTGACATAGTGTTGGAGCTGATTTAGAAGCATTAGTGTTAGAGTGTTTGAGTTTGATAGTCTGGCTAAAAATCTGCGTAGAGTTTGAACTAGTGTTTTTGGATTTAAGTAGTGTGGCTGACTTTATTCTTTTGATTGAAATCTCCTGTAAATATTTTTTTCCCTTTTTCCTGGGGTTATTTTTGGTCATTTTTGCACTCCTCATCACTGCTGGTTTTGGACTTGGTGAAATAAATAGAAAAATCACTGAAGTCTCGTCGTCCGCGCCATCATTCCCCTCGTTGAAAACAAACTTGTGACATGATGAAACCCATCCAAACACGGAGAGAGAAACATGCAAACTCCACACAGAAAGGCCTGCCCGGTCTGGGAATCGAACCTGGGACCTTCTTATTGTGAGGACAGAGCGCTAATTGCTCAGCCACTGTGATACCAACTTTTGAGCCTTTTATGGAACTTGTATGATTGTACTGTTTTGTTTTGTTTTTTGTACTTTACACTGTGGGCAATGAGCGCCACACTAATTATTGTTTTTTGCACAATGACAATAAAGGCTATTTTATTCTATTCTCTTCTTTTCTTTTCTTTTCTTTTCTTTTCTTTTCTTTTCTTTTCTTTTCTTTTCTTTTCTTTTCTATTCTGTTCTATTCTATTCTAGTTTAATCTCTCCATGTTTCTTGCCTTCATTTATACCATAGAAGAAAGTAAAGTTACAATGGTTAAATATTTAATATGACCAGCCCACAGTTGCCCCTCACACCCCACCTTAAACAGGGTTGACATCTGTCTCGTATCTGTAGATGATCCCAGTGCTGCCCAATACTCCTGGTGGATGGGTAAAGAGTGTGATTTGCAAGCATCACATAAATCAGTTGACTTTTTTTGTTGTTGTTGTCATTGCACAATATATATAATTATTTCATTCAGCTCAACGAGGAGGATTTACAAAGGAAACTGTGAAAATGAGCAGCGAGTGCCAACCAGTGAAATACATACGGCCCATTACACAGGCTTTTTTTAACGCAGTAATGGAGAGGATGCATCTGTTAAATGAATCCTGAAGACATTGCAGCTTTTCGAAAGATGCTTAATGGAAAAATGCATGTCCTTCAGAACGTAGCCAGCTAAAGGATACAAGAGTTTCTAAATAGTTTGGTTTATTTGGAAACGATTAAAATACGATGTTCAACGCTTGCCAAGTAACCTGAAGTATTTCAAATAGTCACAGGGATAATTTGGTTTCACTTCTGAAGCTCTTCCATTGCATCTCCATTGGATCATTTACTTGTTTGCTTTCAGATGGTAGTGTTTGCTTTCCTCTTCTACCTTTTCTGTTCTCCATCTTCTTTTTTTTTCATGTTGATTTTATTGTCCCCTCTACCCCCAGCTGCAGATCTCTCTCTCTCTCTCTCTCTCTCCCTCATTCTCCCTCTCCCTCTGAGCGCGTGGCTGAGGTGTGAGATCATTCTCCTTCTGGGTGGCTTTCCTGCTATATGTCACTGTCATCTGTTGGCACTGAGGCTTGAGGGGGGGTCCCTTTTCCAAAAACACACACCGTACTCCGCCACCTCACCACCCTGAGCATAATAAATTCTTGGGCACGAGACTGTAGAGGGGTGCACCAATGGAGCGGCATGTTTTACTGGGCTTGGCATGGTAACCCAAAGACCGGTGAGAGAAGGAAAAGCGAGGGGTGGGGAGGGGGGGGGGTTGCAGCAAAGCAAAGGAGGGTGGAAGATTTATAATTGAATAACTCCCCAAAGCAGGGCAGCGGGGATTGGCCCTGCCAGGAAAAGCAAACGCCAAGGAGCGAGTGAGGCCTGTGGAAGTCAGCCATTAAAGTGAGAGTTGAGCAAACCTCAGCTCTGACCTGCCTCAGCAGAAAGGTGCGAGATTTACAAATGATAACTGAAAAACCACAACACTTAGCATTTGTATTCACCAAACTCTAATCCTGCTGTCGCCCAGACCAACGTCCAGAAAAACAAATTGGTCTCTGGCTGCCGGTGTTCGTCTCAGAAACAAATCATTTAAAAAAAAAAAAAAACATCAGGCTATAAGACAGGAAAAATATTTGAGGGAAATTTATTCCAAATTATGCATTTCAATCCCCTTACAACAACACGGACGCATTGTTTTTCCTCTCTGGGCTGAACTTGCTGGGGTAATCCCAGAATGCACCGCTCTCACTAGTAGGATTTCAGGTCCTGGCTGTGGAGGCAGAGCGAGGCGGGGTGCTCGACGAATGAGTTTATCTTGCCTGTTTGGTTTGGCGTTTGTAAGTGGAGAATGAAAGCATGGTACAGCAGTACAGTTCGGCATGAATGGAGTTCTGACTGAGTCGACTCACTTTTCCCAGAGTAAAAAAAAAAGAGCTGCACATCACAGAAGAGATATGACTTATGATAACTCATAGCTGATAGCCCACGTGGAAATGAGCAGCAACACTGCAATGGTGTAACATGGAATGCAACACTGACAGGTTGTCACATAAATGTACATTTGCCGTGTCTACTCAGCAATGAATTTCCTTAATATGACATTTAGTTAAACTCTCCCTTGTGACATATTCATTTAACACACAATGACCTTTGCAGATTACACTGAATTTTCAAGTTCACTTTGAGGCGGCAGAGTAAAGAGGATAAATGAAAAAAAAAAAAAAAAAAAAAGTGGAAAACCTTGCCGCTAATCATTAAAAAAAGAAGTTTTAACTTGTAACACAAGTGAGGATTTAATAAACCGTGTCACACTCAATGACGCACAAAGGAAAAAGGAAAGTAAAAGAACTTTAAGCAGCGCACTGGCAACTTTCACCTCTTTCAGGATGGAAAACTGATGTGCACACACACACACACACACACACACACAGCCCTGGAGTGTCTCGCTTGCTTATTTTATCAGGTGCACCCCCCCCCCACCTCTTTCTCTCTCTCTCTCCTTCCCTGAAAAAAAATGACCCCAACTCCCCTCTCTGGCTGCCAATCAGTTGTTGAAACAGTGTTTGTCTGCTTCAGTGTTCATTCTCTCTTTTCTTTTGGCTTCTCTCTGACAGAAGAAGCTCACTGGTCATTTAAAAAAAACATGTCTTCTGATCATTTTGGATTCTATAGATTATTGTGCTTCACTTATGTCTGAGTGTGAGATTCAAGATGCACAATCCACCATCATGTGTATGAATATGTGCACACAGACTGGGCTTTATGACAGACTGAAGACATATGGATGATTTTCTTTATGTCTCACAGGTTTATTTTCATATAAAGTAAAAAAAACAAAACAACATACGATGACAACGTTCATGTGTCTTTGCATTATAACACACAAACACATTTTTTAAATATTATATTTTCAAACATTTAATGGGTTTCTGAGGCGTAGAGTTCAGCCAAATGAACATGTCACCACTGACCAGAGTTACCATTTTATTGAATATAAAACAAATGAAAATAGTCGGTAACCACAGTTTTTTTCTGCTAATATAATCGTGTATCTGTCTACTTTAACCTTAATATAAGAAAAATTATTTTGTTTTATTATTTATGAAATAGTTCTATTTAATTTTCTCCCATGTATTCATTTAACCCTGTAACAGGATATCAATCATGCCTTTTTTTTTTAAATAATGACTCAGTCCAACTTCCTAAGTGACATTATTGAAGTCTTTTTCCACTCAAACTGTAAAGGCAGGTCAGTATTACCTTACTTTCTTAACAATATTTCATTATTTTCATCATCAGACTGACATTGTCGAGCTGAACCTTTCAACACTGTTACAAACATAAGGTATATTTAGTATTGTTTGAGGAAAAATACTAATAATTTATTAATTTCTCTGTTTTCTTCATGCTTTCTAATTCTCCATACCCTAGCTAATGTAGATCTATGGCTATTTTTGGCTCAAATCTTCAACCTCGTCACCAAAAAACACTGTTATGGGGATGAGTCTTTGTGACGGGGTTGAAGACTTTTCTTATACCAGACAATCACCCATATAATGCTTTCTTTAGATTCTGTACATGAGTGACATCCTTTACTTCTACTTCATTATTTTTGTCAATCTTAATCACTATAAGCAAAGCACTTACAGTAAATGAAAGAAGTATAAGTTTGGCTTCATGTTTGGTTTTTCAATCAGATACGTCCTAATGGTAGAAGTGCTGCGGTGTGTGATATGAATCTTCTGTTGGATCAGTTTAACCACAGTTCTTCCCGCACTGTTTGAGTTTACCAATGATAAATTCAAGACTTTTGCTTATGAAACTCACACACAAAAAAAGAGCAGAAATCCCACCGACCTCAGAAACAGATTGAATTAAAACCTAGGAATCAGACAGGGTTCAGGCTGTAAAATTGCCTGAATTAAGTCAAGAAAAAAAAAAGGGGGGGAGAAAAAAGCAGAGAATCAATGAGAATGTGCTCTTCATTCAGGAGTGGGCAACTTAACAGCTCGCCATCAGGTAACAATCTTTTTATTTGTTTCAGTCCCTTGGTGGGTGCCAAATTCTGCTAAGGACTAAAGTTGAGCGTGCGGTATGATCCATCAGCCCCGTCCAAGAGCTTCAGTCTGGTAATCCATCTAAACCAGACTTAGAATAGAATTAAATAAATACTTCCATGCTCTGAAACCTAGAATTATTTTACTACTGTCATTTTCACTGTAAAGCAGTTCTGTGTGGACTTAAATGGAAAAGAAAGGAAAAATAAATCAGATCATTTAAATTAGTAGCATGGAGAAATGGGTGGAAAGTGTTTTTTTTTTAATGGATAAAACGGACATAGATTTAATAATCACATATATATTTACTGATTTAGCCTGCGTGACTGGAGCAGAGCCTAAACAGAAATATGACATTTGAGGTTTCTGGTGTTGATGTTTTCATGCTGAGTGTAAATTAGTTTCTCAACAGCATAAAATTAAGAAACCAGTAAACAGATTTATATAAAACACCGTGCATGATAAGATTTCTCTGCAGTGCAAATGGTGAAATGGTTCATTTCAGTCAAATGTATACGAGAAATTTAATGATACCACACTAAAACTGTTTGGAGAATTATTGTATTGCTGCTGCATGAATAATTCCCAATGTAAAATACAGTTTATTTTAGATAATTATATCATTTCAATTCTGTAAAGTCACCTCCTTGACATCTATACTCATAACTTATTGCTTAAATAGCAAAACGCCTCTCTGGGAATCCTCTAAATACGCCCTGTTAAACTGACAAACACATAATTAGCAAAACAGTCACCAAACATATTTTCTATTTTACTTTCTCTGTATATAAAAAAAGTGATATGTTCAAAAGTAGGGGAAAAATTAGGAGATAAATTTAAGGACTGAATGTATTTGACAAGAAAATGTGTTGTACAGATTTTCTGTCGGTGAGATGTTAAGTGTGTGTGTGGCCTCTGCAAAACGAGGCCATTATATGCAGCTTTATTTTTGATGTATAGATGTCGAGTGCATGAACATGGCACGAGGCCACACACAAACACCTGACAGGCCTCCATGTTCTGGACTCACGTGACCCTCCTTTTAATCGTCTGGTGGCTTTTTCTGATGTTACCCACAGACGCCTTGTTGACATGATGGAATATTTTGATCGTGGAAACGGTATCATCGTGGTTTTACACCCAAATTTAGTCGAAGTATTAATGCTGCACGTGGAACCCGGACGTTGACCTTTACGCACAGACATATGTCCACACTTATCCGATAAAGATTCTAATGATTTTATACTAGAAAATGATTTTTTTTTAATTTTATTTTGTTTGTATCAGACTGATATTTTTGCAATGAACTGAAATATTAGTCATTATTCACACATTTAAAGATACGGCGTTTGTCAATGGAACGTCTATATAACAAAATATCTCTATTTGTATTTTTTTATTTATGTTTTTGTTTACCTTAAGTTGGTATTTTAATTTATACAAGCAAAAGGAATTTGCTACAGACATCACTCTATTAAAAAAAACATAATAGTGTGCTGTTATAAATTCATAAAATGAATTCATGGATCATATATATAAGGAGTGTCATCGCTTTTGTCAGTAATCTGGAAAAGACCTGATATATAATTGGGTTTTAACAACTCAACACGTGTCATAGAGAACATAAATCTGCTGATTCTAAAGACGAATGACAAAAATAAACAGCGTAAATTTACCACATTGTTCTACACAAATTACAACTGGATGCAAGTGTTAAATATCCACTTTTATTTCTTTCCAGAAAAAGTAAAGGAAACTCGTCAATTAAATACTTAAACAAAAAAAAGGATAAATCGTGGTCAAAGTAAAAAAAAAAGACGCCTGCTGAAAGTTTTTGGCGTTAAAGTATTAAAGAAGAATAGTTTCTGACATATTTACAACATTCTTTTAGAACAGATCCGTTCAATTTCAAACAGGGAAAATTGTGCGTTTCTGCTTCAACATGTCTCTGTTACCTGAGAAAAAAAAAACCAAGTCCCGTTTTTACGCACAGATTATTCATTATTAACACTACTGGCATGTTTGGCCAGGTTCGCGGCTCCACGCTGAGTCTGTAATTTCTGATACTCCTGGTGTAAAGTGAGGAAGTGCGGAGAGGCCGCAGGATGGAAGAGCGCAGGGGACGCGTAGGCTGCGCTGGAGGTCAGAGGAGAGGAGTAAGCAGTACATTGTGCCGGGGAGAAGGCTTCAATACCGGGCTGCGACTGGAGGAAAGCTTTGGCTGTGAGGGCACTGCGGGAGAAGAAGCTGGAGAGAGCCGGCAGGATGCTGCTGACAGGTGGGATGTTGGCGGGGGCGCACGGCGAGGGCGCGTGGTGATGGATATAAGGGTAAATCTCCAGGCTGGGCAGCTGTAGAGCCGCAGCACCGAGCCCGTAGGCACCGTGAGGGAAGCCGTGCAGTCCGCTGGGCTCCAGGTGCTGCTCCTTGAGCGGGTCGAACCGAAAGTGCTGCCGCTTGAAGCGTTTCCTCCTGCGCAGAAAACTCCCGTTCTCAAACATGTCCGATGAATTGGGATCCAGCGTCCAGTAGTTGCCCTTTCCGGGATTTCCAGGCTCTCGTGGCATCTTTACAAAGCAGTCATTTAGGGACAGATTGTGTCTGATTGAGTTTTGCCATGCAGGGAATTTCTCCCGGTAATAAACGAAACGATGGCTGATAAAGTCACATATCTCGCTGAGGGTGAGGCGTTTCTTTGGACTCTGCAAGATGGCCATCGTTATCAGAGCAATGTACGAGTACGGAGGCTTCACCGATGTGGGACCTTTGGTTTTAGGAGGGGGACACGCCGGTGCTGGGCTGTAATCGTCCCGGTCTTTACTCTGACTGCCGGATGACAAAATCTCCGAGTTGCGGTCCTCCTCAGTCCGCGACTCATCCAAAGGTAAGAGTTGCTCCTCTGCGTTGTCTTTGAGTCCTTCTCCTACAACATCGATAACAATATCCTCCATAATTTCCAAGCCCAATGTCATAGTAGATGTCCGCGGTTGAAGCCAACACCACCTGCCAACAGGTGGGAGAGTGACAGCTCTTTTCTACGATGGGATTAACAGATTTTTACGCACGGCGCATCTCTATTCACAAAAAAGTCAGCATACAAATCCGAGTAAAATCCTCCCGTTACTTGACCAAACAGGGACAGAGACTGTGCAAACGGCACAACATCGGTGCTGATATCCTTAGGTTTGTTGCCTATAAGCACAGGAGAGTGGTCGACGAGTGATTAGTCTTGTGCGTAAAGCGTAAAAGTGTGCGCGTCCTCGGAGATGTCCAGCATCATCTGTAATCTCTGAGGCTTTCCTGTGGGTCGGGTGGATGTGATGTCACTTTGAGGCATGAGGAAAAGGATCCTGACCAATGAAAACGACGCAAAGGGTACCAAGAAGGCCTATACCAGCCAGCGGTGCACTCTCATCACCAGCCCATCAGTGCCAAGTCGACGCGTACATTAGGGAAGCATTTAGGGAAAACATCCATAAAAGCAAAAACTCTGAATGAGACTATTTTTAGACGAAAAAAAACAGCTACAGAATGTCACTTTTTTAAGGCAAAAGGTCATTTGTAAAACGGAATTAAAGATACAAATAATATTAATAAAAATCCTATTTTCTAGGGTTTTTGAAAAACACGATTCATAAGGTTACACTAATGACTTTCAACAATGATTTATTATTCATGCACTGAGCACATATACACTTCCTCACAACTAGGACACGAGAGGAAATTTAATAGCCAATAAAAACAACAACAACAACAACAACAACAACAACAATAATAATAATAATAATAATAATAATAATAATAATAATAATAATAATAATAATAATAATAATAATAATAATAATAATAATAATAATAATAATAATGAATTAAATATCTCCTTTAACGTGGAGCAAAAACAATGCCAGAGCGCAGCAGTGATGGACAGAAATAATAAAAGGGTGATACATACATTTACGAATAAACTCAGATACGTTGGGGACATCACATCACTACTGTAAGTTTACACACTGACGGGGAAAATCCCCAAACACTTCTCTAACGTGAGGCAGAGATTTAGCGCCTTAATCCTGCGCAAAGACTTGTTTCTCTTCTCTGCAGCCACACTTTTTGACGCACACACGTGAGGCACAATTACATGTTTTTAGACATTCAACTGGGGGGGGGGGGGTAAAACTGGAATGACTGATTTTGTGTTCGTTGGAAAATAATAATTTGTTGGATAGGGGGGCTTTTAATGTGCAAAAAAAATGATGAGAAAGGAGTGTAATGTCTGCTTTTCCACTTGTGCGCAGATCAGGATTTTTTTTTCCTTTGCGTAAAATCTAAAAGAAATATTGATAAATATCACCATGTGTGAAATTGAGAAGAAATAATATTATATATGCAGTTAATCTAACCTGAGATTTCTGAGTGGGGAACTTTATACCTACTATTCTCCTTTTGAGCTCAGACCTATCAAAGTCAACCATAAACCCCGACAGATTATGTTCTTTAATAATGGGCAGCTGAAAACAGAATGGTGATATTGGGATGAAAGTAATAGATTTTCACTTGCTCAGACATAAAAGAGAAGTCAGGAGAGGAGGGTGCTTTTGGTATTGTTGGGAGGCCCCTGGTTGTTTGTGTTTAATGATGGAGCCCTTTGTTGGGGATTCCCACATTTCCTGCCTCTAATCGTATTGATACCTCGGGGCAGAAAAAAAAAGGGGAGGGGGGGGTGACTGGGTCTGGACTTGGGTGGGCTATATACGGTACCAAGCAAAAAAAGCTGCAGATGATTTCCCCAAATTCATCACGCATGTCTTCAGATTGGAAACAGGCCCGCGCGCGTTGTGTGGTTTCAATAACGCGAGAGTAGGAGCGTCAAATCACGAGGGAGGAAAAAAAAAAAAAAAAAGATAAGACTTTTAAGATCGTGACACCAAGACTTTTACAACCTGGGGGAGGAGGAGAAGGAGGAGGAGGAGGGGGGGGGGGGGTCATACAATGGATCAGGATCCGCTGATGGACAGGACACGAGAGCTGTAAAGTCCCAAAGTCATTGCATCTGGTCCTGAATGTTTCCTGATGTTACATTTATAGATATGACCTCCAACTTTTATTTCTGCTAATTTTATTTTAAGAACCTCATCATAAAAACTACGTAATGACTCAAAGACCCCAGCAGTCATAACGACAATAACAAACGCAACCTGATCTAACAGGTTAAATAACTGTGTTGACCTACTAATCCTGTTAACATGTGTAAATAATTCAGATAAAATGCATTTTTTTCCCTCCATCTTATCATTTCATATCTGACCTATTTGGACATTTGTTATGACGGTATTTCCAGATTCCATGTATTGGTACACTTGTTTTTTATGTTTATTTATTAATATATTTGCTGAAAAAGTCACATTTTCTTCAGTTTTTATATAATAATAATTGCATTTACTCAAATGATCATTATGATTAGTAAAATAACCAGACTCATCTATTTTGTCACAACTTCAAAATGTTTTTTTCCCCTTAGCAAGTGATTTATCATCATGCACTGTAAAATTATCCACTGCATTATACATTCCTCAGTGAAAAAGCATGTATTTAACCCTTTAACTCCTGAGACTTAAGCAATTCCACAGTAAAAAAAAAAAATAACGTAAGATAAAATATGCAACAAAATGAACAAAAATGAATATTAAACTAACAAAATTATATGTAATATGAACAAGGTAAGACACTAACAGAGCACAATTGAAGAAAAGTAATAAAATAAATTAACAAAATGTAGACAAAATAAACAAAAACAAGCAACAACATCAACAGAAACTAATAAATATTCACAAAATAACAAATAACATGAAAAAATGCAAAAAACCAAAAACAAATAAAAAACAAACAAAATGAAGTAAAAAAAAGGAATAAATGACTAGTGTTGTAATTGGTTCCAGTAGTTTTAGTTTGGGCTTTTTCTTTTTTTTCTAAATCAGTTGCTTTTTGACACCTGTACATCAGTAAATTATCAGTAAAATAACATAAAAAAAACTTCAATTAATCTGAATTTTTAAACTAAACCATCCATTCAGAATGTTTCAGCACTGACGCATCAGGGGTTAAAGGGTTAAACTTCACATCATAATTCAATTGTTATTAGAAATGATTCAAAACATGTCATTGCACGAACACAAAATAAATGGGTTTTACTGGTGAATCAATGTTACAGAAGATGATGTTGTTTCCACGGTAACTATGGAGCCCCTGAATGTTTACATGGATTATATCTGTTGACTGTGGAAAAATTACAAATGTCATTTTTCTGAATTATTAACATAGCAGTAACAGTTATTGAACATTTTAGATGTTTGTGGTCAGTGAATTTTTAGATTAAATATAAAAAAAACACCTGATTTTCACAGAAAAATGTCAAATACAAAATATGATGTAATTGTCCTAAGATGAAACTAAATTACTTCAGAAAAATGGAGCAAAAAATGAGTTTTGGAGCTTTGACAAAAGTAACACTGGGTTTTTATGGGTTAAAAAATGAGCTCAGCCTGAGGTGTTTATAAAGAACATAGACACACTCAAATCAATAACACACACACACACACACACACACACATTTCCATGCTTCATGAGGACTAAATTTGTAATCATCAATTGTAGGTATAGGTATTGGGTAGTGAGTGTAAACATCTCATTTTTTATTAATAAATAAATAGATTTTTACATTTAAAAAAGATTTAAAATATATAAAAAATAATGAAATTGAATAAAAAAATAAAATGTAAATTTAATAAATAGAAAATAAGAATACATATAAATAGAAAAAGTCAGGTGTTTTAAATACAGAAACTGAAATTTTATTTAAAAATTTATAATATAAAAAAGAAAACAAATTAAGTAATACAATTTATACATAAAAAAAGAATAATGATGATAATAATGAAAATATTAAATTGGAAAAAATTGCATACTTCACACTGGTTTCAGCCATATTTTTATATAATCCTCGTGGGGACCTGAATTTTGGTCCCCATAGTGTCACAGGTCCCCATGTTGTGACTGTGTAAACAATGTCCCCATAAAGATAGAAATACAAGTACACACACACACACACACACACACACACACACACACACACAGGTTTCCAAGTCTCATGGGGACCAAGCCTGTAACCATCACTTGTCGGTAAAGTGTCCATTGGACAGTTAGTGTAAACACATGTTCTTTTAAAAAATAATAATAATAATAAATGTAAAAAATAAAACTAAATAAATACATATTCAAACTTTGGAAATATATATGTGTCACTTTGCCCCTCTTTCTCTCAAGCTTTATGGGGAAAAAAAGTTAATATGTTTCCATAAATCTGCATACTTCACACAGATTTATATTTAAATTTTTAATAAATTATGAGGAGGTAATTAAATTGACCATAGCACATACAATAGATAGATACATATTTATGACAGTTGGCATGAAGGGATTAACCCTCATGGGGACCTGAATTTTGGTCCCCATAGTGTCAGAGGTCCCCATGTAGTGACTATGTAAACATATCAATGTCCCCATAAAGATAGAAATACAAGTATACACACACACAAACACAGGTTTCCATGTCTCGTGGGGACTAAGTCGGTAACCATCATTTGTAGGTAAAGTGTCCGACAGTTAGCATAAACACATGTTCTTTTTTAAAAATAAATATAAAAAAATATATATATATAAAAAAATCAAAAATCAAACTGGAAATATACATGTTTGGCTTTGCACATCTTTCCCTCATGCTTTATGGGGACTTCAAAAATCAAGTTATTGTGTTTATATCCTTTCCATAAATGTACAAACTTCAGACAGATTTATGTTTTCCTAGTGAGGACTTACATTTATATATAACCCCTTAAAACCTGAATTTAAATAGAAGTAAAAAAAAAAAAAAAAAAAAAAAAGGAGGTAATTGAATTGACTATTAACACATACAATAGATAGATACATATTTGTGACAGTTGGCATTAAGGGATTAACCCTCATGGGGACCTACATTTTGGTCCCCATCATTCCAGAGGTCCCCATGACGTAACAGTGTAAATATATCAATGTCCCATGAGTGTAAAATTGTGTATGGACACTATGGACATGTCCATGGCAACATTTGGATGTTTCTAAAATGTCCATACCAATTTTAAACAGGAAATTAAATGACATTAGGAAAATAAAACATAAATTTTTTCTGCCTTTCGAGACGGCGTGTCATTGGTGGGGACATCGTTACTATCTGTTGCTTCAATCGATGAAAATTTTGACGAAATATTGTTGTTAGTGAAACTATCATGTGACAAAGACTAGACAAGATATAAATGCTGGTGTTGTGACGATAACTATAAATAATAATTAAATATATAATGCAGTATACTGTAGATGACGAATAAAAATGAGACAAAATGTGGCGTAAGAAATAAAAATGTTCAAATGTCTCTTAGTTTTTGATGAGAAAAATGAAATGAGGTCTTATTTCATCTCTTTTATGGACATTCAAATTATGTCCCCACCAAGTAAAAGTACTTAATTATTGTACTTAAGTAGATTTTTTAGGTATCTGTACTTTATTTGAGTATTTATTTTTCTGGCAACTTTTTACTACATTTATATAAATATCTGTACTTTATACTCTTTACATTTATATAAATATATGTACTTTATACTCTTTACATTTATATAAATATCTGTACTTTATACTCTTTACATTTATATAAATATCTGTACTTTATACTCTTTACATTCTCAGAATAGACTCTATTTTTTCAAATTAAACAGATGTGACAGTATGAAAAATAAGTCACCAGAGGAAAAATCAGTGGAGGAGAGAAACTGTGACTTTATATATTATAGTTATATGACTATTATCTCACAATTTTGACTTTTACTCTTGAAATTATACATTTTTAAAATCTCATTTGTAATTTTTTGATGACTTTTTATCTTTTTATTTTCCCCATTTTTCCTACATTTCCTGTTCATACCCACAAAACTCAGTACAGTGACTCTATTAAACACATTATCTACACTATTTTGAAACTTTTTCAGATTTTTCCTGGTTAAATAAGTATTATTGCATTCATGGCAGTTTTACTTTTTACTTTTTACTTTGTACTTTTATTTTTAACTTTTACTTTTACTTCAGTAAAGGAATTGAATCAGTACTTCTACTTTTACCAGAGTATTTTTTTCACACCAGTAGCTGTACTTCTACTTAAGTACAGAATGTGAGTACTTTGAACACCTCTGTGTAAATGATCTTTTCTTTTTCTTTTTACTTGACCAAAATAAATTAAATCAAATAAGAATAAATCAGTCTTGTTGATTGGGAAATACAGGATGATGCAAAAATAAAACTATTCTATTTAAAGCATTTCCAATAATTTATCTGAAATGCATATAAAGCAAAATAACACATATGTCATGAAAATCTATTTAATGCAGGGGTCTAAATGTGGCCCCCGGTGTTTTGCAAAATAATCAAAGACAAAAGTTTGGAGTTATTATTTATATGATATTCTAAGTTTAAGTTTATTTCTTTATTTAAGGGACAGTGTACATATAAACATTAACCATTGAAGGACAGATGCCTGTACTAGTTTTTAGCATTTCCTGTCGTCCCTTTGGCAGGTTGATGTAATACATAAAATACATATAAAATAGAAATAAAAAAATAAATAAAAAATACACTAAAATATACAGAGAGACAGCAGCGTTTTATATCAACAAAGCAGTTGGATAAGCAGACATGTATTAAATTTAAACTGCTATTTTAGTTTAGTTTATTATGTACACATTAAAAGATAAGCAGTAAAAATATGGAGGCTTCCCTTCATCAACTTAATTAACACTTATAATGAATCACATGTGAAAAGTAACTTAAAAAATAAAACTTTAAAAAGTTGACCACCTCTGGTTATCATCATTATTACGCAATTGCAATGTCCCCACAAAGATATGAAAACAAGAACACACACACACACACACACACACACACACACACACACACACACACACACACACACACACACACACACACACACACACACACACACACATATGTAACAGATCTTATTTGTTTCTGGTGGCAGATGTAGACGTGAACATCCACTAAGGACTCAGTGTAATAACATTAATTGTCAGGAACTAAACAGGCCTGAGGGACATGAGTGGATCAGTGTGGATAAATGAAAACTGCATCCACACAGGTCCAACATGAGGCTGGATCACACTGTGACACAGGCTACTTCAGTTGAAATGTTTTCTTATCTCAGTCTAAACTTGTATGATCAGGGCCGTGATAAAAAAATAAAAAAACAACAAAAAAAACCAGCGTGTTTTTGATTGGAGGAGGTTGAACCGGCTTCAAAGAGCTGAGGTTTATATCCACATTATGCCCCCTCCCCCTCCTCCCCCTCCTCCCCCTCCTCCCCCTCCTCCTCCTCCCCCCATCTGCACCCTCCAGAACCAGAACTCTCTCATCTTGATTCCCTTAAAATCTTGGCAGTGCAGTGGACAATAATACAACGTGTAATTTAAGGTATCATGAATCAAAACGTTCACCAAACCCAGACAGACAACGCAGAGGTGCAGAGCCAACGACCATCTGACGCACACGAAGGGATTGGAGGGAGGATGCGTGTATAAATTTCACGAGCCGAGCCGGTCATTAACACAGTATTTATGGGCTGACAAACGACACCATAACACACAAAGTTAGTCAAACCTGTTCTACTTTAACTCAGCCTGTCACTGAGCTGAGGCCTAAAGACTTTTTACATCTGCATGAAGTCCTGTCAATCACACCATGAACTAGACTGACTGTGTGGGGACATCTGGTGGACAAGGAGTGTAAGAGGACGAGGAGGAGGAGGAGGAGGAGGAGGGGGGGGTGAAGAGGGGGAGGAGGTGGAGAGGAGGAGATGGAGGAGAAGTAGGAGGAGGAGAAGGATAAGGAGGAGAAGGAAGAGGAGGAGGAGGAGGAGGAGAAGGAAAAGGAGGAGAAGGAGGAGGAGGAGAGAGGGGGGTGAGGAGAGAGGGGGAGGAGGAGGAGGAGAGGAGGAGATGGAGGAGAAGTAGGAGGAGGAGAAGGAAGAGGAGGAGGAGGAGGGAGGAGGAGGAGGAGGAGGAGGAGGGGGGTGTGAAGAGGGGGAGAAGGGGGAGATAGAGGAAGAGGGGGAGGAGGGGGAGATAGAGGAAGAGGGGGAGGTGGGGGGGGGGGGGAGGAGGAGGACGGGGAGGTGGGGGGGGGGAGGAGGAGGACGGGGAGGTGGAGAGGAGGAGAGGAGGAGGAGAGGGGGGGTGAGTAGGAGGAGGAGGGGGGGAGGGGGCGGAGATAAGGGGGAGGAGGTGGAGGAGAGAGGGGGAGGAGGAGGAGGAGGAGGAGGAGGAGGAGGAGGAGGAGGAGGAGGAGGAGGAGGGGGAAGAAGGGGAGAAAGATGAAGAGGGGAGAGGAGGAGGAGAAAGAGAAGAAGGTAAAGGAGGAGGAGGAGGAGAAAGAGAAGAAGGTAAAGGAGGAGGAGGAGGGGGGATAAGGAAAAGGAGGAGGAGGTAGAAGTAAAAACACTTAAATGTCTTAAACACTGAAAAATGTTTAACCCTGTTTAAACTTGTCTCATTATCTGAACCCACTTTATCCTCACTAGGGTCATGGGGGTCACTGGGGTCAAATCCAGTTACAGTGGGTGAAGGTGGGTCAAAGGTCACCCTGTATGAGTATCCAGTTCATCTCAGGGCTGAACATAGACAAACATAGATTAACCAGTGAACCTGTCAGTGCATGTGTTTGGATGGTGAGAGGAAACCCACACAGATACATGTGAACTCCACACAGAAAGGTCTGGAGTGGGAATAGAACCAGGGACCTTCTTGCTGTGAAGCACAAGTGCTAACCACTGCACCACTGTGCCCCCTCCTCTCTTAAACAAAAAACTAAAACAGAATAAATAACAAATATTTATACAATACAAACACCTAATATATTTGACTTCATAGAAACTACATTTACATTTTTAAGTTTTAAGAAAATGTTTTAAAATGATTGAAAATTAATTTAATTTAGTTTATGTGAAGTAAAATATTTACTAAGCCCCCAAAAGGGGGGAGGGGTATTGTTTTAGTTTGAGTTTATTTGTTTGTTTGTTTATTTATTTGATTCTAAGCAGGTTTATGCAAAAACTATCACACCCATTCCTATGAAATTTTCAGGAAAGGTGCAGGGTGGTCTGGAATGGATGCCATTAAATGTTGGTGAATGTAGGTCAAAGGTCACAGTCACCAAAATATGTTTTCGCAATGATAAGAGATATCAGGTGAAGGTTTATCTATCTATCTATCTATCTATCTATCTATCTATCTATCTATCTATCTATCTATCTATCTATCTATCTATCTATCTATCTATCTATCTATCTATCTATCTATCTATCTATCTATCTATCTATAAAAATACAATAATAAAAATAATTAAATAAAAATACAAATGAATGAATAAATACAAAAACAATCATTTAAAAAATAAACAAATACATAAAAATTAAAGAAAATAAAGAATATTTAAAAATAAAACTACACAGTGACTAATTTTACAAAATTATGAGAAGAAAAGTCAAAATTATGAGATAAAAAGTCTCAATTATGATATAAAAAGTTAAAATTATGAGATAAAAAATCCAAATTCTAAGATAAAAAGTCAAAATTATGAGAAAAAAGTAAAAAATTCTAAGATAAAAAATCTAAATTATCAGATAAAAAGTCAAAATTATGAAATAACTATAAAAGCATGCAGACCTCCACCAATCCCCCCCCCCTTATCATCACCAAAATCTAGTCATTTCCAGATCTCCCCAGTACCAACGTACTCTGAAAATTTCATCAACATCCATCCATAAGTTTTTGAGTTATCTTGTACACAAACAAACAAACAAACAAACAAACAAACAAACATACATACGCCGGCTAAACCTAACCTCCTTAATGTAGACAATAAATAAATTGAACTGAACTTCAATAGACACAGAATTATCATTTGTAAACTGATGATCAAATGAGTATGAAGACACAGAGCAGTGAGTGATTCATGACTCATCAACATTAATTCATGCATTAAATGACTACAGGTCATGCATTAATTAAGCATTCGTTAATTAGACTACAGTTTACCCTCATGACACACACTTTAAAGTATGTTAACTAAACGTCTCGGCATACTTATTAGGACTACAGGCTGGCAGGTATTTCTTCTTTTGGCCAAATACTCATTCAATTTCAGTGCTTCCTGTGGTGTTTAATAGCAGCAGTGGGCCTTGAACCAAGACCACCTGCACTAATGAAAACATTTATGATAAAAACCACACACACACACGTACACATAACCACAAACCTTTACAGGAAAAGACACAGGTGCCAGTTTACACAGAAAAAACTACGAGTTTAATGTGACTATTATTATCTCAAAGTAGAATCAGATGTATTATCACTAAGATGTGCTTATCTGGGTTCAAGTTAACATAATATATTAAGTGAAAGGTTTTATAGAGAAGTTTATCCATCTGTTCAAGTAAAAGGAGACAAATGGGTAACACTTTATAATACCTACACACAATTGACTATGTATTAACCATTTATTACCTATTTGTTAATGTCTTGTAAAGGTTCATACTAGTGTCTTCCAAAGATAAATGTAAAATTAGATTATTTTTAACCAACAGGTGCAGTGTTTGTATATCTGCTTTACAGGTAAACAAAGAAACAGTTGTAAACACTGCACCTGTTGGTTAAAAATAATCTAATTTTACATTTACACTAGTATGAAGGTTTTTATAATGTAAGGGGCATTAAGTGAAGTCCAAATTATGAGGTAAAAAGTAAAAATCATGAGATAAAAAGTAAAAATTATGAGATAAAAAGTAAAAATTACGAGATAAAAAGTAAAAATCATGAGATAAAAAGTAAAAATTATGAGATAAAAAGTAAAAGTCATGAGATAAAAAGTGAAAAATGATGAGATAAAGAGTCAAAATTATGAGATAAAGAGTCAAAATTATGAGATAAAAAGTAAAAATTATGAGATAAAAGTCAAAATCAAGAGATAAAAAATCTAAATTGTGAGATAAAAAGTCAAAATTATTAGATAAAAAGTGAAAATCAGTTCCATATCAGTCAGTTCATATCATTACTGTAACTGGTCTGTTCTTCATACCTGATCTGCACTAAATCAATTTTTTGTTGTTATTAGACAATCAATCAGCTTTATTTGTATTGACCATTTAAAATATCCACAGGGTAAGCACAAAAACACAAAACAATGAACAGTCTTCTTAAATAAAAATTGCATTACTGTAAAAAGGTCACATTGTTCTGATATTATGTTGTAAATAAACATGTTGTCCAGCTGAGTGGACATTTTTGTAACTCCATAAAAAATAGTTTAATTAAAAAGAGTTCAATCACATTGGGGTTTTTTTTTTCATGCCTAAAGAGGAATAAAAATAATAGGAATAAAATCTTGACTAAAGTTTCCAGAATTCATACATGTAAAACATTCCCACTTTTGTCCAATAGAGGGAGCTGTTACACCAATATTAAAAACTTCCACCTCAGACAAGTTTTCAATTACACCCTTTTCAAGTTTTTGAAACCGTGCTGACATAAGAACATTGGTCTTTAATATACACGTTATCCTAGTGGACATGCTGGGATCATTTCAGTTCCACTTTGCTCGGTGTGGAATATCTCTCACCTAACTGTCAAATAAACTGACTCCTGTTTCAGACACATTAAACACAGTGCACTTTGGTCACTGCTCCACTGACCTCAGTAAAGCAGATTTTTCTTTTTACTTTGAGACAGAAAACAACAACACTGTGCCAAATGCCTGCGGAGAACACAGCTGAAGTTTCCAACGTTCTTTTCTATTGACACTGACAGCGGTGGTTTGTCTGCAGTGTTTGGTCCCTGAGCTGTTCACTGGGACTGAGGATGGAAGGAATGCATGTTGACCAGGGTCCTTCAGCCCAATTTAATGTCCAGTGGGCCGGACCAGTAAAATAATAGCATATTAAGGTAGAAAAAAAATTACTATTACAATTTGTTTTAGTGCAAATAAACCCTATGACCTTATGAGCTAGCTCTTAAAAAAAAAAATCCAACAAAAAAGGTGTGAATAACCTGAAAAAAACTGAAATATCTAAAAAATAATGCATGCAAGTCAATATTATGCTTCAATTTATCATTTACGCATGTGTAGTATGGATCAGATCTACTACAAAGACACTTAACTGTTAAAATTGTACTGAATTTTCTTGTGAAATTTCAGTTTGTTTTTAGGGCATTAACTAAAATGTCGACTATTCAACACGTCGACTTCCGTTGCACAAGTCGACTTAAATTTGGAGGAGTTGAGAAGTCGCATGTTATTTTCTCTCTCTCTTTTTCTCTCTCTCTTCTCTCTTTCTCTCTCTCTCTCTCTCTCTCTCTCTCTCTCTCTCTTATTCTGTCTCTCTCTCTCTCTCTTATTCTGTCTCTCTCTTTTTCTCTCTCTCTCTCTCTCTCTTATTCTGTCTCTCTCTCTCTTATTCTGTCTCTCTCTCTCTTATTCTGTCTGTCTGTCTCTCTCTCTCTCTTATTCTGTCTCTCTCTCTCTCTTATTCTGTCTGTCTGTCTCTCTCTCTCTCTTATTCTGTCTCTCTCTCTCTCTCTCTTATTCTGTCTCTTTCTCTCTCTCTCTCCCTCTCTCTCTCTTATTCTCTCTCTCTCTCTCTCTTATGTAAACACAGACCAGACATAAACAACACACCTGCAGGTAAGACAGTTGTGGTGGGCTAACAAAACACACATTGCATGTTTGGAAATACTTCATTTTAGATAAAAAACCCCAAAAAACGGCGCAGCCATGTGAACAGTTATCTGTTAACCTGAGTGTTATGAGCAGCATCCTCGAGCTAACCTGAGTGATAAACAGTCCAGACATCCCCCATTAAGACAACACACTCTTTTTCACCCCAAACATGATGTGGACAGTGTGGGGTTCATCTTGTCGGCCGCTGCCTTAAACTTTTTACACTTAATATAAATGTGTGGACAGGCGTGTGGACAGACGTGTGGACAGACGTGTGGACAGACGTGTGGACAGACGTGTGGACAGACGTGTGGACAGACGTGTGGACAGACGTGTGGACAGTCCAGTTTTAGAGCTGTGGGTCCAGACTAAATGCAGACATATGTTTAACTACTGATGTTGTTCAGTTAAATTTAACAGAAAACTCTTTGCTAACGTTAGCCTTTGTTTTGTTGGGGTTAAAATGATGATGCGTGTGTCTTGTCGGTGGACATCGTTACATTGCAGTGAACTTTAATACAAGTTGCTCATTGCTGGACAAACGGGTGTCCATGTTTTTTTTTTCCGCTGTGTATCTGTGTTTGTTTCTCCGTTGATAATGTGATGACGTCATTATGACAAGTCGACTCAACTTACACTTTATTGACGGATAAGTCGACTTGAAAAAAGTCTAGTTTGTTTATATTCGTTCATGTTTTTCACATTTTATTGTTATACGATAGTTCATAAGTATAAATATTTTCTCAATTTAATGTTATTTTTTTCCACTATAAGAAAGACAGAAATTTGAAGTGGTCATTATTTATTATAGGCATAATCTACATTATTTTCACAGAAGAAAATATGGAGTAATTCTTTTAATATGTTATTCTGTTATACTTTGACTGTGGACCATATTGGTCTGAATGTGGAACCTGAACTAAAATCAGTTCCACAGCCTTGACTATATATCATTTTTACACTTTGCTAATACATCCTGGGGTCCGCATTGGAACCTTTGCTGGGCCGCATTTGGTCCTCGGGCCGTATGTTTGAGACCCCTGATGTAGACTGACTGTCAGGGGTCAGAGCAGTGGAAGAGTGAGCACCAGTATTCTGATATAATGACAATTCACAGTCATGAATTTACACTTCAGTGACTGATGGAGCAAGATAAGGTGACACACTTAAAGAGCTGCTGCTGTGAAACTAATGCATTAAGATGCATAGGAAATATGTGAAACCCACTTCACTTCCTGTTTTCTCCTTCTTGCAACTTCATACGGGATGTTATGTTCAAACTATAATTCCTCCTTTTTACCCACACAATTATAATTATACACAGTAATATTTTTTGCACAGTAATTTGTGTATATTTCTTTAAATTATCACACTGATAATGTACACATTTATGTTCTAATTGTGTTGTTACAGAATGTTTTAATGCAGCGGTGTTAAAGTTATTTTAGTTCAGGGGCCACATTAAACCAAATTTGATCTGAATTGAACTACTAAAATAATAATATAATATGTAAATAATGTCAACTCCAAATTTTCCTCTATGTTTTAGAGCAAAAAAAAAAAAAGTTAAATTATGTGATGAAAAATGTTCACATTTACCAACTTTCATTTAAAACATAGTGAATAACATGAATAAACCAATACTTCTTCAGAAAATTAAATGCAATTTTAACAAGATCATGTCTCAGTTTATCATTTACATGTCAATTACAACATACAGATCATTTATTAGTGTATCTACAAACACACAAAACACACTTCAGACATTTCAAAATGTTCATATTTGTTCAGGTTATTCATGTTTTTGGAGAAATAATAGTTAGGTTATTATTATTATGATAGTATTTATATGTTATTATTATGATAGTATTTATAGGTTATTATTATTATGATAGTATTTATAGGTTATTATTATGATTGTATTTATAGGTATTATTATTATGATAGTATTTATAGGTTATAATTATTATGATAGTATTTATAGGTTATATTATTATGATAGTATTTATAGGTTATTATTATTATGATATTATTTATAGGTTATTATTATGATAGTATTTATAGGTTATTATTATTATGATATTATTTATAGGTTATTATTATGATAGTATTTATAGGTTATTATTATTATGATAGTATTTATAGGTTATTATTATTATGATAGTATTTATAGGTTATTATTATTATGATATTATTTATAGGTTATTATTATGATAGTATTTATAGGTTATTATTATGATAGTATTTATAGGTTATTATTATGATAGTATTTTACTGATCTGACCCATTTTGATCTGTATGTGGAATTAAATTATCAGTATATTCACTATCATTTTTGGATTTCAGAAAGTTATCCCAGGAGACAAGCATCTGACAAACATGTAAACCTATCCTGCTGCTAGATGCAGCAACTGCCAAAAGACGGGACACTTTGGCTCGCATGTGTCGTTCAGCACAGAGTTAGGGTTAGGGTTACCTGAAGTCCAAATACTGTACCTACATGCTGATACACCTGACTGGATCCAATATGCTGTTACTGTGAAGACCCCATCTGCCACTGTTCTGGTTGAATTCGTCGTCCTCGGTGTCCATAACACCAAAGTCACTGTACCAGGTGAACTTCAGAGGTGATGCACTGCAACCTCCATACTCCCGTTCTCCAATTCCTGTGCTAGGGTTCTTACCTGTCCTGGTGTCACATGACGTCACAGGGCGGATGTGGCTCAGTTGATAGAGTGGGTTGCCAATGACTGAAAGGTTGACGGTTCGCATCCCGGCTCTGGCTGTCCACATGTCGAAGTGTACGGTGGTCGACGGGGGCAAACGCAATTGCATCGACAAAATCACATGAACACAAACACATAAAACAAATAGAACAACACGCGTCCTGCAAGAGAAAAATGCTGCATTAATAGAAACGAAGCAGAAGCAAAAACGTACAAATGTGAAAAAAAAAAAAATGCTGCAAATACCACAATACGCAAACTCCCAAAACAACTGTAAGAGAGAAACGCTGCAATTCACTCCATAAACAAAATGGAAGTTCACCAAAAGAAAACAGGTTCACCAAAATAAAACAGGTTCACCAAATTAAAATGGAAGAGGAAGAAGATGGTGGATGAAGATGAAGTTCATTCATTTCAGATTAGTGTGAAAATGTTTGTTTCCCTTCCTTTTTTTTTAACACTTGACCATAATCTGCTATAATATAATAGAAGAGCAGCAGTAACAGTGCTAACATTAGCTTTACATGCTAATCTCTTAAATGAATGAACTTCAACTTTGTCTTCATCCAGTACCTTTTTCTTCTTCCATTTCATTTTGGTGAAGTTCTGTTTTGTGAATTTGCAGCGTTTCTCTCTTACAGTTGTTTTGGGAGTTTGCGTGTTTTGGTATTTGCAGCATTTTTCCTTCGCATTTGTTTTGAGGGTTTGTACGTTTTTGCTTCTGCTTTGTTTCTGTTATTGCAGAGTGTTTCTCTTGCAGGACACGTGTTGCATTTTTTTATGTGTTTGTGTTTTTGGTTGTGCTTCTTGTGTTTGCAGTGTTTCATAGATGCGGTGAATTTGCCCTTGTCGGCCACCGTAGAGTGTCCTTGAGCAAGACAATGAACCCTGACTTAGTCTCCCACTGTGTTTTACCTGAACAAGTTCATTGAACGAGTCGTTCGCGAACTATATCATATTTTTGACGAACGTGAACGACTCGTTCACTTTTGCGAAATGAACGGGAAGTTGTGAACGCGATTATTCTGGCATTTATTGAACTGTGCTCTTATTTAGTTCACATTTCGTCCTTATGATGTTGTAATTGTTGAGTCCTATAAGGAATAAATGGGATCAAAACACAGCATTATCATAGATGTCATTTTTGTATTATTCTGAACTAATGTTGGAAACATAATGTTGTGGAATAGCCAATGAGAAGCGTTTTGGGCGGGGCAGAGAGAGAGAGAGAGAGAGAGAGAGGAGAGATGAGAGAGAGAGAAGAGAGAGAGAGAGAGAAAGAGAGAGAAAGAGAGAGAGAGAGAAAGAGAGAGAGAGAGTGAGATGAGAGAGAGAGAGAGAGAGAGAGAGGGAGAGAGAGAGAGAGAGAGAGAGAGAGAGAGAGGGGTGCAGAGAGTTTTTGGAGTGGAGAAAAAGAGTTAAATGTACAGAGTGTGACCAGAGCAGGTGTTGTCCCGTTCTTGGAAATAAACATTGAAAACGAAGCTGTCTGAAACTGATCCTTGTGTTCTAAGAACCTGCAGAAGGAAGTTAACCCTGGGAGGAGGACGGCATTTCCCCTGATTTCCTGACTACAGGATAACGTCAGGAACGGTTAATAATAAGTTTACAATAATAACACAAAAAAAGAACGAAAAAGTTCATTTTAGGATCCATGAACTTCTAGTTCATAATTTGGAAGAATGAACGATGAACTGAACTAATTCATATTGAGTAAGTTGAACTGAACTTTGAACTAGTTCCTAATTAAGGTGAACTTTCCCAACACTGGTGTACATGTAGGACTGACAGAACCTTAGAAACCTACTGGTGTATGAGTGTGTGGGTGAATGTGAGGACAGATAGATAGATAGATAGATAGATAGATAGATAGATAGATAGATAGATAGATAGATAGATAGATAGATAGATAGATAGATAGATAGATAGATAGATAGATAGATAGATAGATAGATAGATAGATAGATAGATAGATAGATAGATAGATAGATAGATAGATAGATAGATAGATTGATAGATAGATAGATAGATAGATAGATAGATAGATAGATAGATAGATAGATAGATAGATAGATAGATAGATAGACCAGGGGATCTCAGTGACAGTCGGTTTGATGACACCATGTGGGGAAACTAACATCAGTCTGGCTCATCATTCTGTCATGTTAGTTGTATAAACACAGTCAGCAGAATGTGAGCCACATATTTTTTCCCTGGTGATTCCCACAGTTTTTTGATGTGAGTGAGCTCAGGGGTCGGTGAGGACAGACCACCAGGTTTCTCTAAACTGTTAAAAACTCAACTGTAACATGGTATGCTGTGACTGGAACACCACATACTCACTAAGAAAATGTTTCCAAACAGCTGCAAGACATTGAGAAAAAAAAAACCAAAAGTACAAATATTTCCTGTTATTTCCACCAATAGTCTAACGTAGGATTCGCTTCTTAAGTAGAAGTAGAAGTAGAACGCTTCAGTGTCAAACATTGTGTGAGTGCTGCTGCTGCTGCTGCTGCTGCTGCTGCTGCTGCTGCTGCTGCTGCTGCTGCTGCTGCTGCTGCTGCTGTGACCTTTGAGGATCATAGTGGGTTTATTTCCTGACATCTGAAGAGGCAAGTGTCTACGTCACATGCTGGTCTCTGTTATGAGCAGAGCAGGCCCTCAGACCAACTGGTCCCTGAGGTCATGACCTCTGAGCACACAAGTGTGTATTTAAAGGTCACACTGCTACACTGAGGACCCAGTCCCCCCAGCATGGGGCCCAGCATGGGGCCCCTTTGTGACTCAAAACCCTTCAGGTTTCTCTAAACTGTTAAAAACTCAACTGTAACATGGTTTGCTGTGACTGGAACACCACATACTCACTAAGAAAATGTTTCCAAACAGCTGCAAGACATTGAGAAAAAAAAAAACAAAAGTACAAATATTCCTGTTATTTCCACCAATAGTCTACGTAGGATTCGCTTCTT